>JAAGEH010000393.1:25696907-25873182 GCA_011751065.1 Lasiurus cinereus | reverse complement strand
ATATATATATATATATATATATATATATATATATATCCATCCTTGGGAAAGGGAAACAAAAGAAAAAATAAACAAATAGGATTACAACTAATTAAAAAGTGTTTGCATGGCATAAGTAACCATCAACAAAACAAAAGACAGCCTTCCAAATGAAAGAAGATATTTGCTAATGATACAACTGATAAAGAGTTTATATTCAAAGTATATAAAGAACTTATACAATTTAATACCCCCCCAAAAAAACACCTCCAAACAATTAAATTAAAAAATGAGCGGAGGACCTGAACAGATACTTCTCTAAAGAACACACACAGAGGGCCAATAGACATATAAAAAGATCTTCAACATCACTAATATTTATAGCAATACAAATAAAAACACCTATGTGATATCAGCTCACACCTGTCAGAATGATTATCACCAATAAGTCAACAAACAAGTGTAGTGGAAAAGGATGCAGAAGAAAGGGAACCCTTGTGCATTGTTGATGGGATTGCAATTTGCTGCAGCCACTACGGCAATCAGTATAGAGGTTCCTCAAATAATTAAAAATAGAATTACCAATAACCCAGAAAGTCCACTTCTGAGTATTTATCTGAAGAAATTTGAAACACTAATTCATTGCAGCATTATTTACAACTAGAGGCCCATTGCAGGAAGGTTCCTGTAATAGGGCTTCCTGAGCAGTATCCACTGCTCCGCCTGCTTCCCTCCCTGCCTGTTTCCCTCCCTTCTGCAGCACTTGGCTTTCTTCTACACTGTCTTCAGTCTTTGCTCTGCACCAGGATATGCAAATTAACTGGCATCTTGGTTGGGTTAATTTGCATACTCACTCCGGATTGGCATGTGGGCATGGTGTGTGGGTGTGGCTTGTGGGTATAGTGGAGGTACAGTCACTAGGATCAGGCCTAAATGGGCAGTTGGACATCCCTCTCAAATCCAGGATTGCTGGCACCTAATTGCTTGCCTGCCTGCCTTCCTGATTACCCTTAACCACTTCTGCCTGCCAGCTTGATCACCTAATCACTCCCCTGCTGCCTGATTTATGCTAACTGCTCCCCTGCCAGTCTGTTTGCCCCTAACTGCCCTCCCCTGCAGGCTTGGTCACCCCTATCTGCCCTCCCCTGCAGGTCTGGTTCCCCTCCCCAACTGCTCTCCCCTGCAGGCATGTAGGCATGTGTCCCCTGCAACTGCCCTTCCCTGCAGGCCCAATCATCCCCAACTTCCCTCTTCTGCCAGCCTGGTCATCCCTAACTGCCCTCCCTTGCAGGCTTGATTGCCCCCAACTGCCCTCCCTTGCAGGCCTGGTCCTCCCAACTGCCCTCCCATGCTGACCATCTTGTGGTGGCCATCTGTGTCCACATGGGGGCAGGATCTTTGACCACATGGAGGCAGCCATCTTGTGTGTTGGAGTGATGGTCAATCTACACATTACTCTTTTATTAGGTAGGATAGGCAAGGGACAGCTGGTTTGCCCTGAAGGAAGTCCTGGATCAGGGTGGGGGTTCCCTTGGGGCAGCCTGGGCTAGGGGCCTGTGGTGGTTTGCAGACCGGCCACACCCCCCAGCGATCCAAGTGGAGGCCCTGGTATCTGGGTGCCAGAAACCAAACATTGTTCTCAGTAAATGGATGTAAACAGGAGGCCAGAAGGCTGGTCAATCTTAACTGCCCTGAAAGGTCAGAGCTAATTACTCACTGTTTAGTTGAAACATTGTTGGCTGAAACAACCTCTACCTGTTGGTTTAATGTTAATTTCTGTTTTGTTATTTCCTGCCTAAAGGCTAGGGGTGTGTCCCAAAGCCTTAATAAAAGGGAAAAAAAGGCCAGAGCGAGTGGCAGTCCTTTCCACTAGAGGAAGGCTCCCGCCTGGCCCCCAATATCGCCAAATGCCAAATTAATGTTTTCTAATCTCTTATTTCATTTCCTTCAGAACCCGAACCCTGAACCGGGAACCCTGAACCACGCAGGATGTGGAAAGAGGTTCCCACATCTGGAATTTATTTATCTTCTACAGTTGAAGCTTTGTAGCCTGGAGCAGAGCCAAGCCTACTGCTCACTCTGAGGCAGCAGCCATTTCTGTTGGGATTTATTTATCTTCTATAATCAAAACTTTGTAGCCTTAAGCAGAGACCAAGACAGGCCAGGGCTGCAGAAGTTTGGCTTCCTCCATGGCCAGGGCAACCCTAGCATCCTGCTCTTTCCAGCTCCATGGCTGCTGCCATTTTTGTTGGGATTTATTTATCTTCTATAATTCAAACTTTGTATCCTTGAGTGGAAGCCTGGGCCCACCAGGGAGTATGGAAAGCTTGACTTCTTCCATGCCAGGGAAACCAAAAGCCTTCCTCCTGCTTGCCCCGTGGCTGCAGCCATCTTGGTTGGAGTTAATTTGCATACTTGCTCCTGATTGCCTGGTGGGCATGGCTTATGGGTGTAGCAGAGTGGTGGTAATTTGCATATTACTATTTTATTAAATAGGAAAAGAGAAACATGCACATTACCTGCACCTCCACTATGCCCATCAGCCATTCAGTAGTGAGTATGCAAATTAACCTAACAAAGATGGTAGCAGCCACAGAGCTGGAGTGAACAGAAGGCCTGGGTTTCCCCTGTCAATGGAAGAAGCCAAGCTTACCACCCACCCTGGCTGAACCTGGCCTCTGCTCAAGGCTACAAAGTTTCAATTATAGAAAACAAATAAATCTAGGATACCTGCTTCCAGCCAGCCCTAGCCTCCACTCAAGGAGACACTGAAAAAAAGAAAAGAAGAAAGGAGGGTCTGGGAGACTGGGTCATGGGAGAGGGGGGCAAAGCCAGCCTAAAAATGACCCTCAGTCCCTTACTCAGGCTGGCCACATCCCCATGGGGTGATGGTCTCCAAAGGGGGGCTTGGCCAGCCTGAAAATGGCCCTCAGCCCCTCGCCCAGGCTGACCAGGCACCCTAGTGGGACCCCTTCACCCTGAAGGGGGTGTGGCCAGCTTGAAAACAGCCCTCAGCCCCTCACCCAGGCTGTCTCCACCTCTATGGGGTGAGGGTCCCCACTGGAGGGCTTGGCCAGCCTGCAAACAGCCATCAGCCCCTCACCCAGGCTGGCCAGGCACCCAGCAGGGACCCTCACCTGAAGGGGGTATGGCCTGCTTGAAAACAGCCCTCAGCCCCTCACCCAGGCTGGCCATGCCCGCCCCCCCCCCCCCGAGTGGAGATTCTTACCCCATGGGGGTCTGACTGGCCTACAAACCACTATAGGCCCCTTGCCCAGGCTCCACGCCCAAGGGAACCCCGGCCCTGATCCAGGACACCCTTCAGGTCAAACCAGCCGGTCCCCACCCATGCACCCAGTCTCTATTTATATTAACAAAAAGGATAATATGCTAATTAGACTGGGATACCTTCCAGGAGACCTTCCAGACATTCTTCTGGACAAAGCCATGGTGGCAGGACTGAGTTAAAGGTTGTTAGAGGACAAGAGGGATGGGCAGTTGTGAGTATTCAGGTCAGGATTGGACAGCAGTTGTGAGTGATCAGGCTGGTGGGGGGCGGGACTGTTGAGGATAAGCAGACTAGCAGGGGTGCCAGTTGAGGGAGAGCAGGATATCAGTGGAAGTCAGTTGGAGGTGATCAGGACAGCAGGGTGGGGTAGTTTAGAGTGAGAAGGCCAGCAGGAGGGCAGTTGGGGGTGAGCAGGCCATTGGGGAGGGAAGGTGGGAGGGAGCAGGCCAGCAGGGTGGGGGGGGCAGTTGAGGGGTGAGCAGGCCAGCAGGCAAAGTGGTTAGGGGCAATCAGGCAGGCAGGTGAGCAGTTAGGAGCCAGCAGTCCCGTATTGTGAGAGGTATATCCGACTGCTAATTTAGGCCCAATCCCTGTAAAATGGCAGTAGGATATCCTTTGAGAAATCCTAGATTGGAGAGGGTGCCCGGGCTGAGGCACACCCCCATCCCCATGCACGAATTTTGTACACCGGGCCACTAGTAAGTTATATAAATGTCTAACTATTATGCTCTACACCTGGAATTAATATAATATTGAATATCAACTGTAGTTGAAAAAACATTTTTAATTTTAATTTTTAAAAAGTCTGCATTTGGGAGACAAATCCCAATTATTAAAAATAAAACTATAAATAAATTATAAAATATTATGAATTAAGTTATACTTGTGTTCATCTAGAAAGTATTTGAATTCTTATACCCACTTCATTGCTCAGATATCAAAAGCATATTCAACTTCAAATTTTCCTCAAGTACAATTTTGTCACGTGCATAGTAATATTATCTTGTCTTCCTCCAAATTCTAAATTGCTGACTATAAATTCTAAATCACTCCTCTTCCCGCCTTTTTATTTTCCTCATATTGTCACTCCTTCAATAGACATAGGATAACTTTTCAGAATATTCACAGATATTAAAGTGTCATTTCTCAGTTCTAGAGATTGTTTCCATCATGTCTTAAGATTTTAAATTATACCAAATTAGCATTAAAATATACTCTTTAAATCTATTTCATTTCAACTAGTTATAGTTTATGCTTATTCATTCAGAAAATATTTATGGAGTGTCCACTATGTACCAAACACTGATATAGGTGCTTGGAAATAAAACCCACTGAAATAGTTTCTATCCCAGTATAGGAAGACAGAAAAGAAAACAAAAATTATAAGTAAGAAAATTATATAGCACTCTAGAAGGTGATAAATGCTATGCAAAAAAGTTAATGAAGATTAAGAGAGTGTGGGTAGGGTTGTAGGCTGCAATTTTTAAAAAGTGGTCAGGATTTGCTAAAAATTTCAAAGAAATGAAAAGAAAGTAGCCATTCAGATACTGTCAAAAGAGTGTTCCAGGAGGAGGGTACACTCTTTTAGCAAAGACTCTAATACATGAGTATGTCTGATTTGCTCTGGGAACAGAACAGCAAGGAGAACTGGGTTTGGAGAGGATTGGAGGAGAGTAACAGAAAGTGAGGTCAGAAAGGTAATGGGGAAGATGCCAGAAAGAATTTAGTTTTACTTTCTACATAAAATGAGAAAACAGGGTTATGTACAGAAGAGTGATATCATCTAACTTTATAATTTGAAAAGAATATTCTAGCTGTTTTGTTGAAAACAGAATGTAGGAAACAAAAGGTGAAAATGGGAGGTAGCAATTAGGAGATTTTGCAATAATTCCAGTGAAAGAAGAAGATGGTGGCTCTGACCATGATAAGGGTAGAGGAGGCAGTGACTGAATCAAGTTCTAAATCAACAAGATTTATTGATGGATGAAATTGGCATGTCAGAGAAAGAGAGGGTCAAGGATCATTTCAAACTTTTTGGCTCTAGCAAGTGGAAAGATAGAATTACCATCAATTTAGAAAAAGAAAACTATCAGTGAAGTATGTTTGGGAGAGTTCAGTCTCCTGAATTGTCAACTAACATATCAACTGACTTCTTAGACATCTCTACTTGGATATATACTACAGAAATACAGCTTGGTTGCTGGGACCTGCTTGAAGTCCACCCATGAACTCGAGTTTAAAGTGAGACTGGTTAGGATGATTGTTACGTTTTTCGCATTCCCATTCAGCTGTGAGTGACAGCCGAGAGTGGGGAGTTGTATTTAATCAGACCATGTTTGGCCAAGCAACCTCAAAGAAGCAATAATGAGCACAGGGGTTGAAGGTGTGTCTAAAGAGTGAACATAATGATTGAATTTAAGCTGGGGTTCCTGGCAAGGGAGAACATCAAGGGGATGAAGAACTGTAAAGAGAGGGTAGGGAGTCAATTAATTAAAGATTCTGATGGGTTGAAAGAAATATTAACGTAACTAGCAGGTGTGAGTTGAAAAGATAAGTGGTAATCAGGGATGGTTTGCATGCAGTTGAGATTTAATTGGCAATGATAAGGTTTAAGGTAGAACAAAAAGTAAAGGTATGAGAAAGTAATTAAGTGGTAAAGGGACAGGATAATGGTTGGAACAGAGTTTAAGATACTGAGGGGCCAGATATGGAAAAGATTTTTATATGCACGCGCGCGTGCGCGCGGACACACACACACACAAACACACACAGAAATCATCAAGAATTAAGACAGAGGTGCCCTGGCTGGGTAGCTCAGGTGGTTGGAGCATCGTCCCAATGCTCCAGGGTTATGGGTTCAATTCCCAGTTGGGGCACATACAGGGGGTTAGCCAATGACTACATAAATGGATGAAACAACATTTTGATGTTTTTTCCTTTCCCTCTCTCTCTAAAGTCAATAAATAAAATTTAAAAAATAGACAGGAATAGTGCCAAAGAGAAGGAGTGGCCCAGTGAGTCAAGCACTAGATGAGAAATGAGGGATGCAACCTAAAAGTCTGTATTTGACAGCAACTAGGAGTAGTGGGTGACATAATCTGCCCCAAATGAAGGATTCTCACCACTCTATGACTGAAATGTCACTTCGCAAATTTCACCAGGAATATTTTAATGTGCATTTCCCTAAGACAGGACACCCATGTTTATTTATACATGTTATCATATTCTCCATTCAATTGTTGAGTGTCTACTATGAACCAGGCAAAAGAAAACAAACCAAGTCACTTCCCTGCTGGAGTTTAAATGCCAGGAGAAGAACTTGCCTTGGGAGCATTAGTATTTCAGCAGCTTTTACTATGTGGTTAGGGAAGGAAAGAAATTAGCGGATGATAGTCAAATGAACACACATCTGGTATTTAAGGTGGTTTTTTTTTATGTCAACATGACACCGTAAAATATTGAGCTAAAGTTTGTAATCACTAGTTATGTACACAACCTGTCTGCTGCTGCCCCACTAGAAGTTAGGCAGAAGCGTTTCCTGTTCTCTCTCAACATATCCTCATTCCTGCTCTTTTCTTTATAGATTGGAAAGAAATCCAGTCTAAGGATCCCCACCTTTTAAAGTCCTTTAAATATATATATATATTATTGATTTTTTACAGAGAGGAAAGGAGAGGGATAGAAAGTTAGAAACATCGATGAGAGAGACATCGACCAGCTGCCTCCTGCACGCCCCCTACTGGAGATGTGCCCGCAAGCAAGATACTTGCCCTTAACCAGAATCGAACCCCAGACCTTTCAGTCCACAGACCGACATTCTAGCAACTGAGCCAAACCAGTTTCGGCAAAGTCCTTTAAGAATACATTAAAAAATACCAGAACAGAAAAATAATTTGAACTAGTGCCAGGGTCTGCTGCATACTTCATCCAGGGAATCATGAAGTTTCAATGTAACTCCAGAGCAAGACTGGGTAAGAAGAAGAGACCCTTTGTAGTTTTGAGACAGTAAAATAAGGACAGGAGATTCACTTCCAATGTGTGATGCCTTGATTTCAACGCCCCTGTCGTGATGTGAATGATTTGGGACCATCGTGAGGCATAACTTCTCACAGAGTGAGCAGACACATGGACCAGATTGGTCAGACAGGAGGGGAACATCTTTTTGAGACTGATTTGCTTAATTCCTTTGAAGATGCTAGTAGACAGCACTTTTGAGAATGCTGGGTTAAAGAAAAATGTGTGTTCTAATTCAGCAAAGGATTGCTTTGTGATTTTATTTGATTGGACACATTAAAACTCTTAATTATTGCATAAAGGCAAGACAGGTTTTTTAGTATTTTGTTGACAAGCTTTCCTTTTTGGAAGAATTTCAAGCATGAGCTAATGTGGTGATAAATTTTTGATGGGAGCTAAGAAAACTGATGTTTCTGAGAATATAAGTGTGGGGGAAAAACCCATCCTATAATTTTAATGGACATATCTGTATTTAATTCTCTGAGAAAGTGTATTTGAGAAGGAATACTTTGCTTTTCCCATGTAAGGTGAGTTTCAAAATTGATGGGCAATCTCAAAATAATTGGGGAGTTTTTTTCAAAATATAAAATTTCTCTTCTCTTAAAATTCTTCTAAGACATCTGTGAGAGACATCTGGACACACCTGTTTTTTAAAAGGTTTCCCAGATTATTTCAAAATGTCGCTTAGTTGGGGGACACGTGTTCAGTACTTGCTTAAGTATGGCATAGAGTGCATGTGGAATTTAGATGTAATTTTTAACACTGAAAATTAGAATTTTATTCAATAGGTATTATGTAACTGCTGTCTAGAGCAAATATTAGAGCTTTAGTGCTTTCTAAAATTTTTTTTGATTCATTCCTGTCATAATTTAGAGCTTTTCATTGTGTGTGTGTGTGTGTGTGTGTGTGTATTTTCTTTGTAAGTAAAGGCAAGAAAGGGGGATAATATTTAGGAACTAAAATAAAAAAGAGTTGACAATTAGCCATCTACTACTGATGAACTGAGTTGTGAAATGGGAACAAAGAAAGAGAACATAACAACTCTGTAGATATATATCCTATATTAAGAAGGAATTCTGTTCTCAGGTACTAATTAACAAAGTCAAGGCAAAAAAAGTTTATATATGCAAAACTATAAACCAATGGAAAATTCCTCTGGTTCCCCAAAGTAGAGAAGCCACGAAGTGACAATGTTCCTGGTGTGCTTTGTGTGTGTTTTGAGTTATGTAATGTTATGTAATTTCACTAAGCCTGTGGAGCTGGCAATTTAAAGTCCTCTCTCTCTCTCTCTCTCTCTCTCTCTATCTCTATCTCTATCTCTATCTCTATCTCTATCTCTCTCTTTCTCCTTTCCCATGCAGAGAAGAAGGGAACTTAATTGTATAACTCATGGGTCCTTTTCAGTAGAATTAAAAATTTGTTGTTGCTTATTATTATAAAAACAACCTCAACTTTATAATCAGGTATATTATTTTTCTACTTTTGGCCTCACCTCTCAGGAAGAATATCTGTAAGTAGAATGAACAAAATGTATATTTTGTTTGCATTCATGCAAGATTTTTCTCTGGATAAGCATTCTCTCTACCAACAAATAGAAGTGCAATTAATTGCCTAAAACACATTGAATACCAGACAAGTACTCTCCCCCCCCCCAAAAAAAAAGGGGCCAACTGGAAAGTACCATACTTCATAGGCAGAGATGATCAGCTGGAGAATGTTCCCAGAGTCTTTCTGAAGTAGCCCTACTGTAGCTCCAGGAATGAGTTTTGCATAATTCTGTAAACAAAAAGAAGTAGTCAATCTTTGCTCACTTTTAATTGAGAAATGTCAAGTGTGGGGTTCCGCCTGCTGGCTGAGATCACCTTTATTTAACCGGCTGGGGCAACAGGCTCCTGAAAATAAACAGACATTACTCCTAAGACTGCTGGAGACCTGCCTCCTGATGCAGCCTTCGCACAAGGCGGAAATGGACTAGGCGCCTTGCAACTGGGAAACCTAACGTCAGTGACTGCCTTCCTCTAGGGCTGTGATCTAGATCACAATAGGAGTCAAGTCTTAAGTAATAATAACACTTAAGTAACATCCTCCCCTCATGGGGTGTCTTTGTCCAAAAAATTCTGAACGTACTATCAGGAACTATCTTCTTCTTTTTTTTGTAATGGTGCAGAAACCAAGAGTTAGTATACACCTGTCCTTGACTGCCATCAGGTCACTTTGTTAGTCATTCAGTCCAGGGGTGTTTGCCAATTGCTTGGTGGAGAAAAGGAGCTAATTATTGGCTGCTTGTTGTCACCTCCTCCCTTCCCAGCGGTATTGAGTGCATCCGAGCCTCCCTCTACACCACTGCATATCCCTACCGATATTGCTTCTCCTGAGATGTGGTTCCCACCTGAGTAGGATTCACACATTTCTTCAACACACCAGGTATTGAACATGGCCAGGGGATGAGGCATTGCAAAGAAGAGAATTTTCCAGACAGCTGATAATTATCCCTCTCTTAAATTTTATGTTTAAAAATTTTTCAAACAGAAAGTTGTCTGAAGTGTATTGCACACACCCCTGTTTTCTTAAATAAAGACTCCAAAGCATACTTTGATGTTCTTTTTCTTGAAGAGTGTCCTACTTATCAATAATACCTATAGCTCTATAATCATCAAAGGCTTCTAGAGTCCATGAGAGATCACACCCATACCAACTGCTATGCTTTTGCTTTTTTTTATTTTTTTTTAAATAGTTTCCTTCTTCTTAAGCTGAAGATATCACTTGCCTACTAATTTACTCGTTTGCTGTGGCATCGACAACATCTATTAGATCAGCTTAATATGCTGTGAGACATCAAGAAGATACAATCGCTCTTTTTGTCAGCTGTGGTCTTCTAAGTTGCTGTGTGATGTGAAATCAGATGGCTGAATTTATTAAAATTGTACATAGAAAAGAGAAGGAAGCTTTGAGTGAAAGATTTAGGGCATCTCCTGTAGTTCAAACATAATATCCTATTCTTATTCCACAGAAGATTTAAGTAGTTTAGGAAATACACAAAGCAAACTTAAAACTAATCGTTATCACTCATCATCATTGTGATGGTAAGTAACTGAATCAGGACAAGGAGGAGCAAGGAGAGGAACAAATGAAGCCAGGGTGATGTGGTCTAGGAGGTCCCACCCACTTGCCAGAGGTGGGCACTGGGTTAAGTCCAAGCTTTCTATGCCTCTTGTATTAAAAGGCAGGGGGTGGGGGGAGGGAAGGACGGGGGATGACTTTGTTTTTTAATTTGTGAGTTTGCTCCTCTTATTTCAGTGTTCATGGTTGTGTTTCAGTTTGCATTTGATATAAATCTAAACCCTTGAAAGTGTCTATTGTCCCTCTCTGACTGGACCCTGTGCTTTATTATTGAAGGGCTGTGGGCATAATCCAGGTAACACTCTTCCCATCTCTCTGTGGCCACATCCCTACCTGGTGAAGGTGGGCCCCACTCTGTTTCCCTGAGTCAGGTAGAACTTGTCAAATACAGGGAAGGCACTGGTTTATCAACTTGCCTTTTCAAATAAACATGTCAAAAGGGCAGTGAAGCGTGAGGCTTGTGGTTAATGGAGAATACCTAAGTAGGAACTTGAGTTTCACTCAAGAGGAGCTGGAATGTGTGTACATTTGACTAGACCAAGAAGAGAAGGCAGAGGGAATCTTTAGAGCTTGACAAGGGAATGTTTAGATCCTTTTGAAAAAGAATTTCAAGGCTCTTAGCGTTGCATAAAATTGCTTCCCTTGAAAAAATATCCAGCTATCACTGAGGCTGAGGTCTAAAGGGTATTTTCCATAAGCTCTAATTCAAGTGGCCTTCAGTTTGGGGCTTAATTCTTGGTTAACGAAGCCAGATCTATGTACTTCCTAAAGTACAATTATGTTCCGACATGTGGTATGTCATTTGGCATTTGGCTATTAGGACAAGTGGTTTAGCATGAATTGTATTTGCTGATTGCCAGTGGATCCAGGGTAGAAAGCAGTTAGCCACCAGCAGCGGTACCCAGTGACAACACTGACAATTGGGTAGAGGGAAACTATTAATTAATTCCTGGATGCTGACCCCTCCCCCTCCCCAAAGCATTGCAAATAACTAACTAGAAGCATGGGCAATTTGGCGTCCTGATCTAACACTGTAAAAAATTATACTTTAAATCTTGCAGTGTTATGATTACTGTAAATATCATGTGTCAAATGCCTTTCTTTCATTAAATCCCTAAAGTGCTATTATAAATTGTCCTGATTAAACATGTTTAATGTTAGAAAAAGGATGCTTTTGCATGCCTGGATGTGATAAATTATAGCACTGTAACTATAAAAGATGACTGTTGGATATTAAAAATGGTGAGCTCTGAAAACACGATGTTACATGATCTGATGAGAAATGCAAACTCCTATGCTTAGGCTTGAATTCCCTGTTATCTGTCCATGGATTATCCTAATTATGGACTTTCTCTCCTCCTTCCCACCATGCCACCCAGGAGTTCCGGAGGTTGCTTTTCTCATCCATGTTTACAAGGTTGTCTTCTGCTGATTGCTTTAGTTTCCTTAACTTTTCCCATAAAGCTCTATTTATTTGTTCACTCTGCTCCCATCTCAAAACAAAAACAAACACACACATACACACACACACACACACACACACACACACACAGGTGTTTTTTTTGTTTGTTTTGGTCCAAAAGTTTCCTGTCAAGGATAGAGGGTAAGAAATAGGCAGGGGGTCATTTAGCAGATAGGCATGAGAGGATACAGAAGAAAGCAACTGAATTCACACCTGCACACTCTCAGAGGCTGCAAGTTAAGTGCCAGAACCAGCTGTAAGGTGTGTGTGCCCTCTTGGCTGATGGCAGGGAGCCATGCTGACACACCTGCTGCCCCTGCTAGCGGTGGGCAGGCTGTTGCTTGGACAGACTGAGGAACTTGGCAAACCCTGGCTACTTTTGGTGCAATTTTGGTGCTCTTGCCCATAGAAGGCATAGCTCCTGACAGTGACCTTCCTTCCTGCTTCACTGGCACTTCCTGGTGGGTTAACTCTCATCTTCAGGTTTCAGAGCCTGGTTGTGTTCAGGAACTGGTCCCTCATGAGCAGCAGTTAGTAACTTAGAGGACCTTACAACAGGATGCAGAGGTCCTCATAAGCCTCCTGACACCCCCAAGCACCACCTGCCTTTGGACACATCTCCTGAAACCCAAGCTCCTAGAGGGTATGATGTCATGGGGACTCACATACAGCTTGGGGAATTAGCTGAAATGCCAGGGAAAGGACCACATTGCTTTCTGTCTCCTCGATTCTACATAGCTTGCTGGTCTGGTGCAATGAGCCCACACTGCAGACAGGGCTAACGGTGCCCATAACGATCCTCTTACCACTATCTGGGAAAGTATCACTGGAGCTAAACTCACAATTAGCAGTGTCCTCTCTTTCATCCTTCAGAGAAGCTCCACTATTTCGATTTCATTTTTATCCTTATTTTACTGCCACAATACTGAGGCCCGGGGACTTTAGTGAACTTGCCTGTGGTCATCCAGCCAGGAAGTAGCAGAGCTGAACCCACCTGCCATGCCCTAGAGCCAGGTCTCTTAACCAGGACACTGAAGGGACATGCCCAATATGGGCAATGGCTGTTGTGGTCTGGAGATGTCCTAGGTGAGCCTGAGAGAGGTTCATGAGGAAGCCTATGTTAACTGATGCATTCGTTTCTAAGGGCTGTTGTAACTAAGTACCACAAACTGGGTGGCTTTAAACCGCAGAAATTACTGTCTCATACTTCTGTGGCCGGAAGACAGAGAGTAAGGTGTCAACAGGGCCCTGTTCCTTCTGAAGCCTGAAGGGGAGAGTCTGCCCCTTCTCGTCCTCACTTCTGGTGGTCACTGGCAATTCTTGCCTTGACTGTGCATCACACTCATCTGCCGACACAGCCGCCGGGTGTTCCCCCTCCTGTGTCTCTGTCTCTGCATCTCTTCTTCTGAGTACTCTCCAGTCGTGCTGGACTAAGGGTCCACCATGCTCAATACGACCTCATCTTAACTAATTACATCCAAAGGGCACTATCGCCACTTAAGGTCACAGTCTGAGGAACCAGGCATTAGGACTTTCACATAGCTTTAGGGGGAACACAATTCAACCCTTGACATTCTGTTCCGGTTCCTGTGACTTTTTTAACCTTTAAACCCGTAGCTTGAGCTGAGAAGTGAGAACCTTGCCCAGTCACAGAGCAAATAAGTGGTACGAATGGGTCTCCACGGCAAAGCCAGTGCTCACCATGCTCTACTAGGCCCTGCCAGGAACAGGCACAAATGCCACAGCCATCGAGGCTGAGTCTTCTTAGAAAGACACAATAATGATGCCTTGTATTTACATGCAGGGGCTTAGAGATGATAGAACATTTGTGTACCCAAAGCAAAAAGAAAAAGGAAAAAGGGTTGTGACTGTTATCAGTTTCAAACCGAAAGGCTACCTCTTGAAAGAAATGTAGGAAATAGTGAAACCATAGAGGTCAATTTTTTTCCCCCCTCGGGGACCGTATTGTGCTATTTATCTGGTCAAAGGAAAATAGCTCTTTGCTGGTGACACCTTGCTTTTGTCAAGCAGTGTGCTTGTTCCAGAGCTAGGGGCAGGCTGTGCCTGCTGGAATAAACCCTTGTTCTGAAGGCATTCAGAAGGCTTTCTTCCCGTGCGGTCTTCATCCCTATGAGGTTCCATTTGGCTAGTTCTCACATTCATTACTGGTAAATGCAGGGCTCCCAGTATTATGCAAAAGTTTACCCCCAGGTTGGACTGTGTTACTAGGACACCCAGGATTCCTGAAAGAATGTGTAATTGTTTCTGGCAGCAGGGAATGTGAATGTCTGTCTCTAGGTTGCCTGATATTTGCTTTGCCTTCAGGCTTTCAATTGTCAGCATTCCACAGGCAGGCAGGCAGGCAGGATGGGAGGGTGCTAATTAGATCAGGTGCCCGGTGTTGAAGTCTGCACTAGCAATGACTAGTAGTCGGCTTCAGCTTTGGATCTTTGGAGCACTACCTGTCTTTCTTCCAGTCTGCCCTGGAGTGTAATTATCTTGTCAGAGGAGGAGCTGTAGCACACAGCTGAACGAGTGATTGGCAGTAGTACTGGAGTGATAAGGCAAGACAAATGGACTCACCGTGTGTGACTGTTGTGAGACAAACAAGTGCAGAGAGGCAATGGAGAATGGAGATTTCAGAGAACAAAGAGGCTACACGGAGTCCTTGTTACTGAGGATCTCGAAGATCATCTCTTAATAAGATTAACCTGCCTTTGGAGAGGAATGCAAATCTCAAAGCTTTAGAAAGTGCTTTTAAAAATGGGAAACCACATTGGTGTCATTAGCATACTTTTTTGCTTTGCAGACCCAATGGCAGGTAATAAAACTTTAAAGGATGACTGCTGGGAGCAAATGAAGAGGAGCAGAAAAGAGAAAGCAGGTGTATGTACAAGGGCTGCTAAAGAGGGAGTGGCCCCACACTACTTACTACTTGCTACTTGAAGTGTGCTGGGTGGACCAGCAGCAGCAGTAGCAGCATCATCATGTGGGGGCTTATGAGAAATGGAGAATCTCAGGTCTTGGTCTAGACCTTCTGAATCAGTCTGCATTTTACCAAGCTGGGCAGGTGACTGGATATACCAGAGGAGATTTTGAAAAACACTGGTGCCTGGGGTCTCAGACCCAGAAATGCTTATTTAATTGAATCAGGGAGATGCCTGGGCATTGAGTTTTTTAGAAAGCTCCCCAAGCAATTCTAAAGAGCAACAAAAGTAAAAAAACGTTGCTGTGGCAATTTGGAAAATAAAGGTGTCATGTTCTGAAACTTGTATACCCTTAATTCAGAAGGGATCCTCAGTTTTAATACAGTTCAACATTTTGTTGACACCTAAGATGTCAATTCTCCATTCAATGACATAAGTAGTGTTTTTGGATGCCTGTTGCCCACAGAAGGGCACCATGCTTACTAGCCTTGGACTTTAAGACAGAGGGCCTGGTTTTACCCTATCTCTCCCACTTCCTCTCCTACTACAGCTCACATCAACCGACTAACCTGAACTGCTCTAGGGTCTTTGTACAAACCTTCTCTTCTTGGAAACTCTTCACTTCAGGTTGCTGCTTCATAATTATAAGAGTGAAAAGTTTGCTTTCTCTGACTCTATCTTAATCCTAACCTGCATTTCTTCCAGCGCTGTTAGGCTAATAGCTCCTGCTGTAGATATACTAATTAACTAGAGGAATTCTGCTTGAGGCTTAAGTTTTCACAAGAACAGCCTCTTGCCAAAAAGGTGCCTTTCCTAAAGAATTAGGGGAAAAAGTACAAAATAATGACTATTTATCAAAATTTTACAGTTGCCTCCAGACCTGACTCATATCAGTGGGGGATCAACTGACTGGGAGCAAAGAAATTTAGAGAGTTTGTACTTTTCCTTGGATCTGTTGGTGCCTAGATGTTACACACCTTTTGTCCCTGATGTCTTCCCTTCCCTTGACATAAAAGAAGCCTCAATTCTGGGCCTTCTTAAGATAGATATATGGAAATTGTAAGGCACCCCCATCTTTTTGAGTTGCATCTTCTCAATCAATAAAATTTTTCTTACTCCAAACTCTGACATGTTGAATATTGACCTGTGAAGTGTCAGGCACACAAACCATGAAGTGGTAACACAAATACTTCCTGTAAGAAGTCTTTCCTGAAAGATCTTATTGAAGATCCTAGACTCTCTCCTTTCATTATTCTCCATCCCTACACACTATTCTTTCCCAGTTTTTAATTAATTTTTCCAAAATTTTTAGTGTGAATGTGCCTCAAATATTGCATGGGATATACTTATTAAAAAAAATTGTTTGTTGCTTATTTGAAATTCAAATTTAACTGAGCACCCTGCATTTTTATGGCAATCCTATAGAAAAAAAGTATGTCAATCTTGAATTAATAAATGAAGTGTGTCCAAACTGTTCAAACTCAACCATATTTTATGTTTCCAAAATTATCTGTTTACTCTTTGAACATTCAGTATATAGGGGCAACAAAATATTGAACTACTAATTATTACTAGCCCCTTTGTAGCAGAGTTTGGGTTCTTTCAGATAATCATATTATGGGCAATTAGACTGACATGACCAAAGCAAGGATGATGGGCCAGGTATAGCAATTCACCAGGGCAGAAAGTCCTGGAGGCCTAGCAAGGGGTAAAACTGGAAAAACAAGAACCTCACACCCAGGGTAACCTTTCCTCACCTAGCATATCACAGTTTGGACCCCTAACCTTTCACATCACTAGTCATGTGGTTTAGATCCCCTGACCTTTTCCTTCTTCAATATAACATCTAGGTCTCAGTTGTATTTCAGCTCCAGGACCAGAAAAACAGCAAAACCAGACAAATAGTGCCATAACTGCCTCAGGACCAGTTACATTAACTGATTACTCTCTGCCCTGGTAACAGCTAATCAGTGGAGGCCAGGGCCCTGAAAGAGCATTACCTGGAAAGCTGATGAATATTCTTTTAAGACCCTTCCCTGTGACCTCCCCTAAGATTTCCACCTGCAAGGGAGAGAGAAGCTCAGGATGAAGGACTCAGTTCTCACTTTCTCCCCTTCCCCACCTCAGAGGAACAGGTCTATATCATTCTTTCCCCCCTTCTTCCTCCCAAGGGATCCCACAAGACCAGCAACCAGGAGAGCAATGGGCAGCTAAATGGGCAGGTTTAGTTAACCCCCTAAACCTGTTTCCAAGGTTCCCCTCTCTCTGACTTCTCAGTGAGCAAAAGCTGCCCAGCCTAGGATCTCCTGTTACTTCTATGCCTTTCCTTGTTTCACTGTCTTAAATATATTTTTGCTGCCACCAATAAATTCTTACTTACTTTGCTTCACTTCGTCTCTTGATTAAAATAGACAAGAAGACAAGAACTGAGTTCCCATCTCACCATTAACAATTAGGCACAAAATTGAAGTATATAATACTCCCAAACTTTTCTTATGGAAAATATATAATACTCCCAAACTCTTCATATCACTTTAACTTGTCCCTGGTACCTTAATGCCATATGTTCAATGGGCTCTGCCACGTGGAGAATGCTTGCTTGCAGTTAGACTCATACATAGCAACCCCAGCTGAAGTGAGCTTCCTTTAAGCAGAGGTGTCATTTGGATCAGCCAGAGAAGCCAATTGCAACCACAGGCAAGGCTTCAGGGGGTCTATGGGTAACTGCATTAAACAGGAGTGTCTGAATCCTGTGGGCTCTGAGGTGGCATAAAGAAGGTAATCATGCAGCTTTGAGCACTTTGCAGTATGGAGAGGAGTCTTTGGAGAAAATGAGTTTGTTCACAAATGTTGGAGTTCTCACCAATGGAGAACTTTCAGGCATATGAAAACATATACTAGAAATTTGTTGGTCCTATTAAAGTTATCACATGTAAAAAAGTAAGCAAGCATCATGGGAATATGTAAAAATGTCACCTGGTAAGTAAAAATGTAATTGTGATGTTCTGGAGCTGCTAGTGGGAAGTGGGCAAGCTTGCTTTTTTTTTTCTTTTTTTCTTTCTTTCTTTTTTTTTAAAGCAGGCACCCTGTGAGGATAGCAAACACAGATTCTGAATTTGGTACAATCACCTTGATTTCACTTGATGCTATTCTTGTCAATAAAAGTGAGTGTTTGACATATAACTAAGTGCAATTTTTATGCCTTTATAAAACTGTAAATATATAAACTCATTTAAAAATATGAACATACTTAATAGGTACAACATGATGCCAATTATGTTAAAATATGTAAATGCATTCAAAGAAAAAAGAAAGGACTTATTCTAAAATGTCAAGAATGGTTAGTTATGGCTGCATGGTGAGTTTTGAGTGATCTTTATTTTCTTCTTTGTGCTTTTTTGTATCCCCACTTTTTTCCCTTTCAAATAATATGTTAATTTTACCATCTGAAAAGTCATTTAAAGTGTGTGGTGGGTTTTTTTTTGCGGGCGAGACAGGGTTCACACTCCCTTATTGTCTGGAGAGTTCCTTGGACACACCCAGGCGAGCTGAGGATGCTACTCCCCTGTGACCTGGGACTTTACTTCTAGTAATGGCTCCTCAGTGGAGAAAATGTATGCAAGGATATGCATGCTGAAACATTTGTAATGCTGCACAAGTGGAAGAGATCTGATGCCCTCAGTTGCAGAATGAACACATTGCAGTAAATACACTTAATGAAATATGCATGGCTGTGGAATAGAATAACCAAAAGCTATGCAGGTTTCCATGGCTAACCCTCAAAAACATAACAGTGAATACAACAAAGTGAATGCAATTAATGCCATAGAAATGTATACTTAAATATGATTAAAATGGCAAATTTTGTTATGTATATTTTACCATAATTAAAGAAAACTCTGAAACATAACATTGAGTCAAAAAGCATTTGCAGAAATTAAACTCGTAAGCCAAAACTATGCAATTATTTATGGATGTACATATAGTTTTAAGAGTACAAAATACTAAACACTGGAGTTCAGGATACTGAACTTATTTCTATGGGAGGGAAGAATGGGTGGGGTCAGACAGAAACTGGGCAGTTATACAGCATGTTTTATTTCTTTAAAAAATCTGAAGCAAATATGGAGGCAAAATGTTGAGATTTAAGAAATCTGCATAGTAGGCATATGGATGTTCATTACATTATTCTATTTTTCTGTGTGCTTAAGTGGTACCATAACAAACCTATATCCTTTGAAGACCTTCCTTCACTTCAACCCCCCTTAGGTTGAAACAATAGATGGTGATTACCATATAGAATAGCTGTTGTAGATGGTTGACCAATGAAATCATGTTCCGAGCCTGCTCATACCACTCAGAGCTTAAATAACCCAGAAGGTAGAATCTAAATGTCTCTCTTTTTTCAAGTGCACACATTTAAAACTTGCTAAATTAGCAGCAACATCAAAGGATCCTAGTGTTTACTATCCTTGAAAGATCCTGCCATTTGTAAGTATCTCACCTATCAGTTCATCTGTCAGGCAGCTCTGCTCTATCCTTAGGCTCTGCACTTTCACTGCTCAGTGACTTTCAAAGTCAGTTACTATAGAAGGTTGGTAGGCTAGTGACTATAAATTAGCAAGTTCTTTCACGACATCAATTCACATTCAATTGCACTTAACTCAGTGGTTGAAGCTGTGAACTCAAACTGCCTAGGTTCAAATCCTGGTTCTTCTATGCAACCTGCTTTGTTATTTTGGGTTCTTTTACCATAGAATGGAGATTAGATGATAAAATGAGTTGAAATACTTAATCCCAGGGTGCTACCTAATGAGCCCCCAGCAAACCTTTTCTATTAGTCTCATAATCATAGTTGCATTTCATCTCTGGCCCTCCACTATAGAGTGATGGGCTTAACCCAACACTATGGTACTGATAGCATCAAAGGTAGCTTATGATTGCCAGTGAACTTGCAGCCCCTTCTAACAAACAGAAAAGAGTAAAAATATTGACAGATATGAAAGCTCTGACACCTTAGCAAACTCTTTGCCTTGAGGTCTCTTTCCAGAATGCAACTTCTGAAATGCCCTTATCCTATTCTTTAGACAGATGATTGATCTACAAATCTCATGCTCTATGACACTTATTAAGGCAGGCACTGTGTCTTATTCTTCTTTATAGTCAGACACGCTGGTTCTTTGGAGAAGCTCATGAAATGTTTGATTAATGGATAAATAAATGAATGAATGCAATCAATAACGTCTTAGTTTCAATCATATGCTAGACAGTCTGGGTGTTGTGTAAATCTTGAAATATTTAGATCTTGTATTGATGCAATCCCAATAGTTCTACATGGGTTGGTTTAATAGGCATCTCATGAAGACCCTACTTTAAATTGGTATCTTTTTTGTTTTGTTTATCATCAGGATTGCAAGCCTTTGAATTCTTTAGACGAAAAGTACTATGTGGACTCTAAAAGATAGCAACTGATGACTTTCATGATTGCAATGTATTAATTAGACTAGAAAATATTTCTAACAACTTTGCCTTGATAATCTGAGGATGAGGTTTATATCTGAATCTTCCTTCTCCAAGAGAGATTTTCTTAATGAGGAAAGTGTAGGCAGCTGGCTCTCCTGTCTTTGTTCCTAGAACCTCAATTAGAGAGGGAAATCAGAATCCTTTTCATTACATCTGAATTAAAAAAAATTAACTTCATGGATATTTCTCACAATCCACAAATTTTCTCAGATGATTTTATTTTTTCTAAAAGCATATAAATTTGGAATCCCCTATTATAGGATGGGATTGATAGGATAAAGAACAACTTTCTACATCATACTCTAAAATTAGTTATCTTACAGCTAACTATATTTTATCTGAGCAAAGATCATTGGAATCTTTCGAGATTCCCACCCTCCAGGCTGAGCCACTGACTATTAAAGCTGGAGGTTGTGTGTGTGTGTGTTATAAAAACTGAGGCCAGAGATAAAGGGATCTTCATTTCATCAAAGTTGTTTTGATCTTTCCCAACAGTGAATATTCTAAAACAAAACAATAACAAAACAGCTAACAAATGGCAAAGGGATCCAATTTTTGTTTTATCTCCCTTCCTAATTTCTCTTTCTCTTTTCAACTCTCTTGCTACAGTGAAAAGCTCAAAGATAAACAAAAAGATGAAAGAAGGGGTGAAATAAAAACTGTTATTGATTCCTGAAAAATTGAGACTCATATATGGTCGATACATTTCTCTAGCTATAAGAGAACATCAGGCTCAGAGCATATTGTGGCTACTCTTATGCCATTTTTTAGATATGACCATCAAGAGGGCAATTGCTCAGGTTTCCTTTCATGGCCTCGTAAGGAGGCTCTAGAGCTTTTCCAACAGTTTGGTTCTAAGACTGATGGCAAAGTACTTCTTTTCTCTCTGGTGCCTCTGGGTCAAAGGGGAAGAGGAGGGAGATGGGGTAGTCCGGGCTGCAGGGATGGCAGTAACAAGGGTCAGACACCCCTGCCTACTCTTGTTCATGGGCTCCCTCAACCATGACAGGTATTTGTCACCCAAAACTCCAAGTCCTTGTTTAGAAACTTTGACTCCATTTGAGAAAAGATAAGGTACTTGCATTGCAAATTTTAAAGCATTCACTCAACAAATACTGAGAATATACTGTTTACAGAAAATTGGCCTAAGCAGATAGAAGAGCAAGACTCAGCTTTTTCCTTAAAGAGCTAATAATTGAGGGCTTTTTTCCTCTAGGTCCTGTGATGGTATAAAAATCTGCTTGGGTCCCCTGTCCCCATGCTTTAGACACATCACTCTGTCCTGATAACCAGAGGGACGTCAATTAGTGGTCATAAGGTGTTACTGACTAAACTGAATGTGTTTATTGCCAATATATCTTGTGTACTTCCCAAGTGCTATGTTTCAACATTGCATCATAAATACCAGGTCATATATTAATTATTGATATTAACTTCAAAAATTCACATTTTCCAGGTAGATGTAGACATTTTGGAAGATATAGGATATTTATAAATCTTGCAAATAATGCCAGGTGATAAATAATAATATAATTTTACAATGTAGTACAGAACACTGATTTAATTGCTTTTTAACTCAGTATCACACTAGAAAGGAAAGACTAGTAAAATTAGATAGTTGGGGTTTAGTAGCCTGATACTATCTTAATGTAAATTAACAGTAAACGTTTGAAAACAACAGAGGAGGTTAAAACATTTTTTTAAAGCTTGGATAATTAAACCCTGCATCAAAATGGTATTTAGCACTAGAATATAATATACTACCTACTGCTCAGTCTATTATCTATCATTATCTTTCAAACCCTGTAATTGGACAAACAGGAAACTATTCATAATAATCAGTTTGTTCAAAATCATCTGTTTGCTGGAGTCTGGGGGTGCACATTGCAGTCATATTGAACTGAGGTGAAACAGCTTACTCCATCCTTTCCATTGTTTGCTCATTGCTGTTATCACAAAGTGCAGTAACACTTACACATCTGGGCAGTCCAAAGCATCTTGCCAAAATTACTGAAAATATAGTCATTTTCCCCTGCATCCTATGAATGGGCAACATAAATCTTATTTGCTGCAAGATAGGGTGTCATTGAAGCTGGTCCATCCCCTGCCAGGGATGTATGCACATAATTATGCTTAACACAGCACTGGGGCAAGCAATCTGTCCTCGGGAATTTCCATTAGATTCAACCACTTAGTGGCTTTATTAATCCTAGCGCTGGTTTTATTTTTCAGTTATTCTTTGGTAGTTATGTTTCTTCCATTACAGCTATCCAAACATCAGTTTGCACAGGGTCTCCTGTACACATTTAAATCTAAGAGATTTAAATAGAAAAGCAACACAGGCCATTATTGGTCTATTTTCAGTTTTCACTATCAATAAAACAAGACATCAGCATTTTCATGCTGTGTGAAGCCTTCAGGGAAGTGCAATGATGCTGTCATTATCTTCAGACCAGGCTGCTGCCTGCCCCACTAATGCAAATGGAATGGTGAGTCCAATAAAATAAAAATAAAATCACGAAAGGACTGTAGTCACAGAGTGGGCTGCTGACCTGGTCCCCTGCATGGCTCTCTGAAAATGTCCCTTTGAATTTAGCAGAACTTGGATGGTAAAGACCACAGATCCTGACAGAACATAAATTCGTCTTGTAATGAGATTAGTAGGCAGTCAAAATAAATGCCCTGTTGTTACATTAGAGACAGGCTCTAATCTGGTGTTTTCCACGGAAATGATCATTTTCTTTGCAACGGGAGAACGGAGGATGCAACTAGCTTAAACCCAACAGGTTCTGCTTTGCCATATAATTATGTTTCGCCTTCCTCTGTCTTTTTAATAGCAGTTTTGAGGAGCTGTATAAATGAATTGTGAGTCTTAAAAACTATTACCAACACGAGTTATGGGTGTTTATGGTCATGATCATCAGTCGTGTTTCCCTGACTCTCCTTTTAAGAAAAGTTCTTTTTCTGCAACCCCTCCCCTCATTCTAAACAGGAGCTCTGCTATGGAGGAGATGTTGAGACCCCCAGGGTCTTCTCATGCTAGCCTTAAGGATCAAAGGCAGAATAGACTCACTATTGTATTTGTGTATTGCAGCTCTACTACTTAAAATCATTGGCCAACAAGTATCACATACTAAAGAGCCCTAAGAAAATGCCCAGATCAGGTGATCCCACGTGGTCTCTGAGTAGAACAAAGGCCTTGGATAGGCAGCTTGATTGCAAGGGACTTCCTTGGTTTTCAGCAGAACGCAATCTCACCTGGTGTACAATACCCTCCTCTCATTCAAAATGCAAGATAGAATCTCCTCCTGAATCCCTTCTACAGAACCTGATGCAAGTTCATGGGCTGCGCCGTCCTTAGCATCGAGTGGCATTTAATCAAAGCCTCTGTGAAATAATCTCAGAGTTTCCTGAGCCCTGTTAAATCACCAAGCTTGTTAAGAGGTCCTTTCAAACAGAATGGGAGATCAGACAATTTAGGTGTGTTTGAAGCTTCCGCATAGAAGTCAGAAACAATTTAATGGACACCTATTTCCTCCACATTTTCCAGAGCCCAGGCTGCAGCCTCCTTACTTCTCTGTGGCATTGCTCATTAGGAATAGATCATTTGCTAGTATCCCATTTCATAATATGTTGGCACACTCTCTTCCTTAGGCTGAAAAGAAACTACAGAAATCTTTTGACTTTGCACAAGCATTTTATAGTTTATGCATTGGTCTCCAAACATTATTTCATCTAATGGAAACCATTCTCTTTCTGTTCGTAGTGCTTCTATCCCAAAACTTGAATTGCAGACCAGCTGCTTTAAGGGGGAAATAACGTTTTGGCCCCATTTAACAACTTTTTCTTTCAACTTCTCACTCCTCAATACCTTGAATTGTGTCTCTGCTAACATATATTTTTATGTGTCTAATTTGCAAATGCCAGAGAATTTAAAGTCAATTCTCCTCGCATTCTCATAATTTTCTCTGCTCTCTGTTGATTCCTTCCTTATCAGGTGAAATAGTTCAAGGAAATATAGACTAATTTTTCATTAGGTAGGTTGTCCCTCTTTCACTTATCTTCATTCCCACAACTCTTTCTTCCTTGTTTCACCACAGCTCTGTCCCCCACTCCTCTCTGCACTGCTGTATTCATAATTTACATAGCAAACAGTAACTGAGTCCACTTTGCCAAGTATCCAGTTTAGCTGGCATGTGTTAATGATTTTCTAATGGCATCTCCTGTGTTAAATTCACAAGGTTAATGTTAAAGTTTCATGTTGAATAGTGCCCCTGAAAGAATTTCCTGCATTGTGTGCTTACCTCATATAAATGTACTTGTTCTTGGGTTACGGCAAAGATCAGTAACACGTTATTTTGCACCAGTTTGTCAATGAGTTGTCCAATTGTTGGATATTCCTAAAATTAATATATAGATTTTAAGTATCATCTTAAGAAAAACATGCAAAATAAAGAAAAGAATGTTTCTTTTAGATATCTTAATCAGTTTGACATTTCAATGCTCATAGGCATTATTGTATTTCTCACTCTAAGTAAACAAATACACAATTAGCATTATTTAGTAAATTTGTTTAATAACCACTTCCTAAATCTTGTAAATCCAATGAATTCCTAAATCATTGCCTGTCAATGACATATGGTGTATTTATGGTCTGTTACTTCTAAGGAGATCATTTAAAATGTATTTAATAATGAGGAGTGGGCCATTTTTTCACATTTCCTCTTCTAAGAGCCACACAGTCTTAGAGGGAATGTTAAAGGAGAGGGAATGTTAAAGGAGAGAGAGATAGTTAAACTATGAAGGATGGGACTGGGTGGCTCTTGTAGTTCTGAAACTGGTCCTGCAATTGCATGAATTGGGCTGAGGCTGAGGAATGGCACACTGCAATTCCCACGTCTGCCAGATTTGAGATTCCTATACCAGTTCTTGGGGTTGGTCTTACTGTTTTTTTGATGCCACTAATTAGTTTTATGGGACTCTGTGATGTTGTTTTATTAAATTGCTTTATTGATTGAGGTATTACATGTGTGTCCTTATCCCATTATCCCCCATCCCTCCCACTCATGCCCTTACTCCCCTGTTGTCTGTGTCCATTGGTTAGGCTTATATGCATGCATACAAGTCCTTTGGTTGATCTCTCCCCCTATCCCCATCCTCCCCTACCTTCCCCCTGAGTATTTCAGAGAGGAGGGGAGAGGAAGAGAGAGATAGAAACATCAATGATGAGAGGGAATCATTGATTGGCTGCCTCCTACATGCTCCCTACTGGGGAATCAAGTCTGCAACCTGGACATGTGTTCTTGGCGGGAATCAAGCCTGGGACCCTTCAGTCTGCAGGCTGATACTCTATCCACTGAGTCAAACCAGCCAGGGCCCCGTGATGTTTTTACAGGACAGTTGAAAACACATTGCACTTCTATTACATTGGCACATCATTCCCAAGTGATAGGATACTTTAAAAAATAAAGAAGCCATTTATTATCGGATCTGAAGATGGCCACTATTTTCCCAAGCTGAAGAACACACAGCAAAGTTGCCTCTTATATGAATCCAAATGTGGATCATGAAGAAAGAGGAAATGCAAGTGAAAGAGTAGCCTGTAAACAATAAATTAAGAATTTGTAAATGGTTCTGAAATCAGCCGAAGTGGAGGCACTGTATACTAGTGTGGTGTGTTCATATGCTCTCAGCACTTCAGGTAAATGACCTCACGGCAAATCTGGCTGTGTAATAGATGCTTTCCACACCATTTGGATATTTATTAGTAGATACTGATAAAATTCAGATAATATAAATCTTCCTGAGTCTGACAGTTCCAGTCTCCGCAGCCCAAACACTAAGCATCCTTCACTCTGAAGCATGAACTTATCCAATGCTGAACCCTCCTTATCTCCACATGTTCTCAAACCTTTCAACTGCTGTGCATGTGCAATCAGAATCATACTATGTAGCCCTTCCTAGATGGGCGAACATGATTTTCTATTTGATCCACATCAATTGGTTTAGTTCCCACACAATCATCTTGTAAGTTCCTCAAAGCCAGACACCATGTCTTATTACTTTATGGCTCCTGGAGCCTGGCCCAGTGTTGTGTGCATAGGAAGTGCTCAAAGGACGCAGGGAGCTATGTTACAGGCAGACACAGAAATAACTCATGGCTTCTGTGCATTTGTAGAAACTCAGAAAAAATTAATTGAACATTTATTAGATGAGAAGATCATATTAAGCAACAGGTAATGTTTGCTTCTATGGTCCTACTTTTTCCAAGATTCTATTAGGGACATTTCAATAATTGCAAAAAATGAGGAGGAGCAGACTCACTTCTCACAATTTCTTGTTGGCTAAAAGACAAAATGTGGCTACCTCATTGACCTTGTAATATGGAAAGGCAGTTTATATGATTAAGAATATATAAGCATGGGAATAATATTGATCAAAAGTTAGGAGAAAATATTCATATTGATGTTTAGAAATTTGAGCAAGAAATGGTAGCAGGTATTTGTAAACCATTAGATTTTTAAAAATTAATTGGCAGCCTCTATTAAGCATTTATATGCATCATCTCATTGAATTGTTTTTTTGGAGAATAATATTTTTCAATTTGAAATTAGAATTCTTCCTCTTTTTCTTTCTCTTTCTCATTCTTTCCCTTTCTCTTTCTCATTCTTTCTTATTCTTTCTCTTTCTCAATCTTTCCCTTTCTCTTTGTCATTCTTTCTTATTCTCTTTTTCTTTCCCTTTCTCTTTCTCGTTTTCTTTTTTATTTTTATTCTTCCTCTTTCCCATTCTCTTTCTCTTCTTTCTCTTTCTCTTTCTCTTCCACTTTCTCTTTCTCATCATCTTCATCTTTAACTTTTTTCTCTTTCTTTTTCTCTCCACTCCAAACACTTCTACAGCATTGTCATTTTAAAAGTCACTTAAATTCTCTGAGGCATATTTTTCCAGATATTAAATGGGGATAACTTTCTCAGCTTGTTGCTTCATAATTCAATTCTATTTCTTAAATTAGTTGGTGCCCACTGCGTTGCAGGCCCTGAGGAGCACACAGTAAATAAACAGAGACAGACATGAGCAAACACATTTCCACACAGTGATGGGCAAGAAGACATCTAAGTATGGGAGTGAGGGAGAGGAAATCACTACCTGGCCTAGCAGAGGTCAAAAAGGGCCCCTTGCGAGCAGCTATGATTAATCTGGGTTTAAAAAATAATTAAGTTTCTGAGCAGCCTATGATGGGAGAGCATTCCAGACAGAGGAAATAGTATACACACACACATGGCAGCTTCATGGTCTGTTCCAGGAAAGCAGCTAGATACATAGGATTCTGGTAAGAATTGAATGAGATAAGGTACATGGAAGGGACTCTAAAAATTTTACTTTGTTTTAAAGTCAAGTATTTCCTCCCACAGCATTTTTGGCACCAGCATTTTTTAAATGACAAAAAATACACCAAATGTGAATACATACTGAGCAAGCAGTAGTTGACTAATTTTTCCCTTAGAGCCCCTGGTCTGGGAAAGCATGGCCTTATTTAGGGAGCATGCACTGTGCCTGTCATTCACAATAACTCCTGGGTGATGACTGTTTTTGTCTGAGCCCACCTTTCTGGGGCTGTGATTGGGAACAGAATGAACTGACTTTGCTACTTTTTGCTGGCCTCCTGCTCTTTGAAAAACCAGAAGGTTCTGGAGTCATCTGAGTTATAACAGATCCAAACTTATTACATAATTCCACCACCCACCTGTGCTTCTCTGGGAACCCCTGAGGGTGGTGAGGATTGAGACATGGAAATGTATTCATCTCAAATCAGGAAATGTACTGTGTGCACCAAGTGTGGGTTATCCTATGCCTACAGCCATTATTGCTTCATTTGCCTTCTTATAGCCTTGAAAACAGTGTTGAGTGCAGATTACACACCAAGACAGTTGACATGGAGTATTCATTCTTGCTGTCCAGGTGACAGAGCCCATCGTTAGGAATGACGATGCCTGCCAATTTGCTGTCCATTCCAAAATGAGAATCGGCGTCGCTCACAAAGACCAGGAGATGGAGGGAGTCATTCCTCCAGCCGATTTTTTCCTGCAGTGAGAAACATTTGGATTGCATTGGATAGAGGCAGGCAGTTATTGAGAGTGAATCAATTATGATTGGATACATTCTGAATATAAAAATTGTATTGCTGGTCTATTTCAGCCATTTTCATCTATTGTGAGTTGATAATATTAATGTATAAAAAACACAAAATTTCTGTGATGTTTGTTTCTTTCTGGATAGCATTTTTAGATGATCTATGCTCCAGAAAAAAAAAATAATTTCACTACAATCAATATTCACTTGATCCCAATTTTTACATGGTTATTTTTACTGTCGGTTTTCAATGTACCAGAAAAATGAGGAGAGAGAGATCATAGATTATCCTAAATCCAAGATGAAGCAAAACTAGGCAGAATGAAGCACAAAATGGAACCTGAGTAAGCCTGTTTTATTCAACCGTCACAACATTTAAGCACATATTTCTCTTTCTACTGTATCACCCCAAAATTATAAACATAATAGAAGGAAAAGAATTGCTCATCAAAGTATTGTCTCAAGGTACTGCCAATTAAAGTAGTCTATTGGCTGTTTCTTAGCAGAGCTCTCCCCTTCAGTTAATAGTAGTCCTCGAAGTAGTGGGGCAAAAGCTCATCCTGACTGCACCATCCCTTCTTCTCCTTCTCCTTCTCCTTCTCCTCCTTCTTTTTCTCCTTCTCCTTCTCCTTCTCCTTCTCCTCCTTCTCCTCCTTCTCCTTCTCCTTCTCCTTCTCCTTCTCCTTCTCCTCCTTCTCCTTTTTCTCTCCTTCCCTTTCTCCTTCCTTCCCTAATTCCCTGGTCCTCTCACCTTCTAGGAGCTTCAGCCTGTCCATTTCCTGATATTTTCCACGAAGACCTATCAACTGAAGACAGAAAAATGATTCCTGTGGATACGTTGCTGACTGTCAAGGACAAGTGATGTTCCTGCACTGTTATAGAGATTTTGTGGCTTTGGATGCTTATTTTGTTAGTTCAAAGCAATAGATATCTATTAATATGTAGAGATTTACACTGATTCAGGTCATCTTTACTTTTTAAATGACTTCTGCCTTTGATTTTTTACCATGATTAACTAAAAACTAATTAATCTGATTTAAATCTTTGATAATTAATCACACAAGACTTGTAGTAAAATTTCCTCGGGACATCTACAATTTTATTAGGATACCCAAATATTAGGCATAAAATGGTCCCATTGAATGAAAGATTTTACAGCGATTCTGTTTTAATAAAAATATCAAATGTAAAAATAAGGCAATTAAAGTAAAGATTAAGTTCGCCAAGCATTTCAAAGCAGATGTGTTAATAAGAGATGAAATTTGTATTATCAGAATGAAATGCACTTCCCCTCCTCATACCTTACACACAGCAGCTTGCATAATTGCATCAAATCCACCCTCAGGTGTGTCAATATTAGCAGAAATTTTCTGATTCTTCACAATTTCATTGAATCTTTCAGCATCATTTGTTAATGGCAAAATGTGCTTGAATCCAAATGTAGGTAAGCAGAAGTATGGAATACTACTACAAAAGCAAAATGTGAAAAGATTCTTGATGAAATATAACACATAAGTAATAGATCTAATAGTCTGGCAATATTTTCTTACATGATAATGAATTTTCCCGAAGAGCCTGTCTCTAATTTGACTATGAGTCTCACTGCTAAGGTTGTTGTTATCATTTCCTACCCACCCCTTCCAAATTAATCATATTAGCTAACACTTAAAAATCACTGTATCTTACACTGGCTCAAGCTCAGATAACAGGTAATCAGGTGATCAAACTTTCCATACCTCTGTGTGTATATGTGTGTGTGTGTGTGTAATCATTATCTTCTATTGCCTCTCAACCCAAATCCACCATCACTCTCAGCCTTATTACAGGGTGACTCATACTCGATGACAGGTATGAGTCACCCTAAACAAGGCTGAGAGTGAAACCTCTTCTTCCTCCTTTCCTCTCTCCTACACTCCCAGTCCTGCTGCCAATGGCCTAAAAACCAGAACAGGGCTCTTCGTTCTATATCCCAACTCTACTATGACTGAACAGACTGTTGTAGACAGAAATAAAACCACACTTAATACAGTTTACATATGTGTAAAATGTCATGTTAGGATATCTGCCCCCAAATATTATAGTAGAACAGAAAAAGCTGATCATAAATTCAGCCACATCTTATTCAGAAATCCAGTTAGTAACTGCATAAGGCTTGGAGTAAGTGACTCAGCAATCTGAGTTTTAGGTTTTCATTTATAGAATGGAGATAATAGTGTAGAGCAAAGGTTCTTAAAGTGAGGCCTCTGGACCAGTAGCATCACTTGTTATAAGTGCAAAATCTGTAGTACTACTACTGACCTACTGAGTTAGAAATATTAGGGGTGGGCTCAGAAATCTGTTATTCTAAAGCTTGAGAAACACTGCTGAAGTAGAGACAAAAGGTATAGCTCCCATGAGGTTGTGGTGTGCTGTCTGGGGAGAGCTGGTTGACAGCTTTGCAGGTTCAGAAGCCTGTCTTGTCAACACAGATAGAGCCTGTACATCTTGCAGGGTCAGGCTTCTGTCCACCAAGTTCATCTGTCTGAGTTATACAGCCAAACCTCATCCTTCATAATTTCATATTTGCAAGCTCACATACTTACTAAAATTTCTTTGTAACTCCCAAATCAATACTCTCAGTACTTTCCCAGTCATTCATGTGAATGCACAGAGTGGTCAAATAATTGAATCACCTGATACACATGTTCCCAACTGAGGCATTGTCTTCTTGCTTTAGTTTTCATGCTATAGACAGGTGTCCTTTTTAGGGTCTATTTGGTGCCATGTCTTTTGCATTCTTGTGCTTTTCATTGGTGATTTTTCTATTTAGATAGGCCCTCAAGTATGGTGCTGAAGGGCTGTCTAGTGTTCCTAAGAGCATATGGATATGCCTTATGGAAAACATAAGTGTATTAGATATGTTTTGCTCTAGCATGAGTTATAGCAGTTGATGGCTATGAACTCAATGTTAATGAATCAGTAATATATATTAAATACTACAGTGTTACACACAGACAACAAAATTATATATTGATCAGTTGGTGAAAACATGACAAGAGGCTCACAGGAACCTAACCTTGTGTCTCCTCTAGGAGCAATGGTTTAACATTTGCTAATTTAGTGTTTAAGGAGACTACACAACGACTCTTTTGAATAATGAGAATCAATTGTATGTACATATTAGAATGACTATGGATTCATTCATACATAGTAATGGAGTTCGATTGGGACCAGAATACTGCTGTCTGTCATTTTCTTACTATCAGTAGACTTTCACAGAAAGCAGGTCATAATCTGATGTGTCCTCGGGGTTCAGAATAAGGGGAATTGGAAGACCCAGCACTGACTGGTACAGTTTGAGACATCCCAATACAGCCATCTCCAGAATAGATGTTCCTGGTCACCCCTATCAGTGGTCGGCTAATAAGAGTTTGGGAACCTAGGAAAGCCAATGGAACTAGAAATTGTAAGTGCCTTGGCTAAGGCCCTTGGATTGAATGTGGCCCACACTTGCACCTGTGATCCTTGTTTCTTGGCCCTCCCCTAACCTACCAATTCTGTTCATTCTTTTAGCTATGACAGGATACCTAGCCTGGTGGGCCCAGAAGCCAGCCTGTCACTTCCAGGGAACTTTTCATATTTTCTTTCTGAATTAATTATATCAATTTTAGCTCTCAGAAGGCAATCTTCAACTCTTATTTTTAATATTTTGCATGGACTGTCATTGAAATTCTGAAGAGTTGACCGCAGATAGCATCTATGGTCCTAATAGAATAATGGTGAGGCTTGAATGAAATAAAATGAGTGAAATACACAGCACAATGAGCCTTTCCAAATAAATGCTTCCTAAATATTAGTCTCATTTCTTACATAAATCACTTCACACAGAGTCTATATTTGGCTAATGATATCTCTGGAATAATATAATTTCTCCTGATTCAAATAATAATGCATGCTCATTGAAGGAAATTTGTGTTTTATGTAAAACTGTAAACAAGAAAATGAAAACATAAATTTTAATGGTTATGAGATGTATCATAGTTTATTTGACCATCTATTAGTGAAAATTTATTTTAGAAACTTTTCAGTAATTAAATAATGTGTGATCCTTCTATATATAATTTTGCAAACTCCAAAAAGCATTACAGATTAAATTAAAACAAGTTTTACAAGTGTGGTGCACAGATCTTCTGACATCCCTAAGATCTTTCAGAGTCTTAAGGTCAAACTCTTTCACAATAACAAAAAATGTTATGCACCTTTTTCATTGTGTTGACATTTGCAGTGATGATGCAAAAACAACAGTAAGCAGACTTGCTAGTGCCTCAGCACAGATAAAGGCACAAAGCTGTGTAGTTGTTCTTACTGTTTCACCAGCAAACATCCTATATAATAAAAGCCAAATATGCTAAGTGTCCAGTCATTGGTCGTCCATTCAACCAATCAAAGCATAATATGCTAATGATATATTAAGGTCACTCAACTGCTCACTATGACATGCACTGACCACCAGGGGGCAGATGCTCCAACTGGTAGGTTAGCTTGCTGCTAGGGTCCTACCAATCATGACTAAGCAAGACAGGTTGGACATGGCCTGGAGCCCTCCCACAATCCTTCCCTCTGGACAACCTTCCATCCTTCCCTAGCCCTGATCATGCACTGGTGGGGTCCCTTGGCCTGGCCTGTGCCCTCTCAAAATCTGGAACCCCTGGGGCAGTGATTGGCAAACTACTGCTTGCAAGCTGCAGTTTGCCGCTCTGTTGACTAATGAGTTTGCTGACCACTGCCCTGGGGAGATGTCAAAGAGTGAGTGGAATGGCCAGTCACTATGACATACACTGACCAGCAGGGGGCAGACACTCAATGCAAGAGCTGCCCCCTGATGGTCAGGGTGCTCCCACAGGAGGAGTACCACTCAGCCAAAAGCCAGGCTTATGGTTGGCAAGCACAGCAGGGGTGGCAGGAGCCTCTCCCACCTCCACAGTGGCACTAAGGACATCTGATTGAAACAGGCCCAAGACATCAGTTGCACATTCCCTGAGGGCTTCCAGACTCTGAGAGGGTGCAGGCTGGGCTGAGGGACCCCCCTCCCCAAGTACACAAATTATGTGTACCGGGCTTCTAGTTTGCTATAGCAACTTTTAAAATGCAAGTTTTTACATGATTGTCCTTGATGGAGCAGTAAATATTCTTCATTTTATTAAATCTACACCCTTGAAAACATGTTTAAGAATTTCTTTTTCTGTATGACCAAGACAGAAATATGCATACAGTACTTCTGCTGCTCACCAAAGTAAATGTTTATAGTAGAAAAGCACTTTTGTGATTGTTTGAACTAAACTGGCCCCCTTTCTTATATATGTAGAATACCATCTTCACCTGAAAGATGTTTGACACACTATTAATTCAACTTAGATATTTGGCAGAAATGTTCTTAAAAATGAGGAAAGTGAGGTTGTCATTTCAATCATCGGTATTTGTTATCAGCCACAGATAAAATTTGAGGTAGTTTGAAAATTAAAATTTTGGAAGACTTTCATCTGCCACTTAAGAGATTAATAGATACCCAATGCATTAAGAAATATCTGATGATACTGATGATGACATTAACAAATGGGAAGTTTTTGACATTGTATCATAAAATTTGGAAGATATGCCTAACTCAGTGAAGCAATGGTTTTCAAAGGATCAAAACTTTTTATTACAAAATCACACACATTGGTAAAAGCCATTCTCAGTGCAAGACAGGCCAAGGGGTTTTTAACGTGACAGAATATGAAAAGTTCATTGACATTGTTTCAGATTCCATATTAAAACTAACTTTTATTTCTAGTTTCGTTTGAATGTAGTATCAAAGAAGAATACCCGCAGTCATAAGGAAAATCTGTTAAATGTGTCTTTCTTTTCTAACTATATATGTGATGCTTGACTTTCCTCATGGAATTTAAGCAAAACAAAATAGCTCAACAGATCAAATGCAGAAGCAGGTATAAGGATCCAATCGTCTTTTATTAAATCAGATGTTAAGAGATTTTTAAAAATGTGAAAACGGGACTAATCTTTTTGTTTTAGAAAAAGTAGTAGGTTTTTTTTTTGGTAAAGATGTGGTATAGTAATATACAGCACATTTCTTATTGTAATTATCAAATAAATCAATAACTAATGATTTTTTAATATTTGTTTTCTAACATGCTGAATATCAATAGATATAACCTACACAGTCTAAAGCTATTGGGGGAGGTCTTAATTTTTAAGAGTGTAAGAGAGTCCTGAGATCTAAATTTGAGAACCACTAGATTAAAATTATTAAAGATACTAAGTGTTGATGAGAGAAAGAAAATTAACACTTTTGAATGTTTGTTATGTTCTGAGCTCATTCAATTGCCATAAAAGGTGAATATTATTATTTCCATTTAAAGGTGAAGAGAGCGAGTTCAAAGAGAGTAAGATTTTGTCCAAGGTTATAATTTAAACCCAAGTCTGAAAAACTCCATGCTCTTTCCTCTTACGTCTTATTGCCTTTCTACTAAATAACATTTTTATTCCATAATTACAAGGTTTGGATTGATCAAAGGATTAACTTTTGTGTTTAGTGTTTGAGTTCTTGGTGTGTATATGTATGGGGGGAGGTATTTGGACAAAGAAACTGGGAGAATTAAGGATATAATAGAAAAGGAAAAAATACAATGTTGCAGAAAAAAAACACTTTATATATAAGTTTAACTAATGGTAATTTTGCCAACAAGAATAAAGAAATAGTTTAGAAAATAGAAAAATATTGACCTTTCAAGAGATCTAATATATAATACTCTGTTATTGATAGTAGCTGCCATTTATTTAGAGCTTTAAAATCAAGCCTGGTACTGAATGCTTCCCTTCATTACCTCTACCAATCCTTAAAACCACTCAATGTAATCAGCTGTTACTCCAAACTGAAGCTTTGAGAGGTGAAATGATTCACTTACGGGGACACTAGGAGTGAGTAGATGAACCTGGAGCTATTCCACGCTGACTCCAAAGCCCAAGTTCTTAACCACACTATACCTTGTGCCTGCTCCCCAAAGGGTTTCAGCTCCTGGAGGACGGGGCCCAGATCATTTTCCCCAGGGAATCCATGCCTAGCACAATACTTGGCACATAGTTGGAGCTCAGTAAGTTTTTGTCGAATGGATGAATGAATAAATGAATGCATGAATAAAATGCAATCAAAGCTATAAAATGCCAGACTGCTTTTTTTCTCTAGAAGCCTGATTAAAGTCAGGATCTTATTAATTCAAGATGCTTGGCTGTCTAAGCTTAGCTGAGCCATTCAAGTTTGTTCATTTTAATTTTTTTTCTGATAACATTCCATACTTATTGTTCCCTGTTGTCATTAAAATTTTTTAAAAATTAATTTCAGAGAGGAAAGGAGAGAGAGAGAGAGATAAAAACATTAATGATGGAAGAGAGTAATTGATTGGCTGCCTCCTGCAGGTCCCCTTCTGGGGATCGAGCCAGCAACCTGGGCATGTGCCCTGACCGGAAATTGAACCTTAACCTCCTGGTTCATGGGTCAATGCTCAACCATTAAGCCACACCGGTTGGGGCCCCATGGTCATTTTTGTACTTTATACTACCACATCTGATCTGACCTGTGACAGAAAAAATGATTTTAAACAAACCACTGAGGCAGAGGTAGCACTTTGTAATGCTACATAGCATTGTTCTACTACACTCTCTACTGAAGCTTGTTGATCTAAATTTATGGAAATACCTGTCAGGTGCAATGATTGGAATATTCAATATTCTTAAGATGTCCATTCTACTCAAATTGACCTATGGTTTCAATGCAATTCTAATAAAAATCTCAGCATATTTTTTTAAGGAATTGAGTAGCTGATTCTAAAATTACTGTGGAAATGCAAAAGATATAGAACAAAAGAACAACAAAGTTGGACTTGCACTCCAGATTTCCAGACTTTCTATAGAGCTACAGTAATAAAGATTTATAAGGCATTGGGGTTACATCACTATATTCTAAGGATCAATGGAACAGAATAGAGTTCCTAGAATTAGACTCACACATATTTAGTCTATTGCTCTTTTTCAAAGGCATCAAGATCGTTCAGTGAGGAAAGGAAAATCTTGCTTAACAAATAGTTCTAGGTATTTGCATGGGAACATAGGCCTTTTTCTTCATTTAAATAAAAACACATATTTTGAGGTCATAGTCATAATTGCAAGAGCTTCAATGGGAGAGCTACTAGAAGAAAACATAGCAAGAATCTTTGTGACATAGGGGTTCACAAAAATTTTTAGGACAAAAAAGGAACTAACCAAGCAGGTAACTAATTGTACATCTCAAGAAAATAACTGGTGTCGTTAGATTGTCTCATATCATTCGTGAGAGGATTGACTTAAGCATCCAAGAAAGTTAAAGTAAAACCAGCTCTCTTTGCACAAACTTCATGATTTTCATGATCTTTTGAACTTTAGTGGTCATTTAAAAATAAAGGTATTTATTGTATGAAAACAAGAACTAATCATTTCATAAAAGATTGATAAATTGTACTCTACACAAACTAAAAACTTTTACATGACCACAGGCATTACTAGAAAAATAAAAATACAGTCCATAGACTGAGTAAAATATTTTCAAAACAGATAAAGAACTTTGATAAAGAATGTATCTTTTATCCAGAATGTATAAAGAACATATACAATAGAATGTTAAGAAGACAATCTAATTTTTAAAAGTGGCCAAAATATTTGAAATAACACCTCACAAATTAAGATATAAGAATGGCAAATATAGACATGAAAAGATGCTCAACATTATTTGTCATTAAGGAAATGCAATTTAACCTACAATGCGATATATACTTATTTGAATGGCTAAAATTAAGGAGGCTGACTACCAAGTATTAGCAAGGATTTTGAATAACATTGTTGATGGAAGTGCAAAACAACACGTCCACTTTGGAAAATAATTTGATAATTTCTTTAAAAATTAAAACTATACTTATACCATTTAGCAATTCCAATTCTGATTATCTAAGAAAAATAAAAAGTCCATCTATCTACACAGAATTATATGCAAGTGATCGTAACAGCATCTTTCATGCTAGCCAAAATAATGGGTAACAATCCAAAATAATGTCCATTAATGAAAGAATAAATAAGCAAAGTATAATAAATTCATATAATGGACTATTACCTAAAACAAAAAGGACCAAACTACTGAGAAACACAAAATCATGGATGAACCTCAAAAACATTATTTTGAGCAAAAGAAAGCAAGCACAGAAGGCATATACTACATTACTTTATTTATATAAAATCCCCAAATAGGAAAAACCTATCTAAATTACAGGAACCAGTAGTTCCCTCTGGTGAACTAGAACGGATTGTAATGAGGCCTCAGGGAAGTTTCTGAGTTGATGAAAATGTTCTATATCATGTTTCAGATAGTGATTATATTGATATATTCAATTGTCAAATCCCATTGATGTGTGCATTGTAGTATATGCCAATTATATGTAAAAAAAGGAAATGGGGACAGACACCATCTCTGATACTTCAATGCAAACACAACTCCCAAGAGTTACAACCAGTAATGAGTTCCTTTCATGGTCAAATTATTTTGGGTTATGTCTCATTCTAGTTGGAAATCACACTGAAATGTCTTAAAATGATATTATTAAACTTGTTTGTCTTTTACAGAGATGGATGCCTGGGTGCATACAAGTATTAAAAGTCAATGGAGGCTTGCAAAGTTACTTCATATTTGCCAGATTTATGGTAGTAAAGGGTTTGGTTTTGTAGCAATTCAGATCTTAGTACAAATCCCTGATTAGTCATGTGGCCTTGGGGAAATTCCTAAACTCTCAGAGCCTCTATTACTTCCTCCTAATAGGAATAAGAGAATCTGCTTTGACTTGCTGTTATTATGAAGACTGAAGGGTGTCATTTATGTAAAAACTTCAGCATATGGCCTGGCACTAACCAAATGATAGTTCGTTTTCATTAGAAGGATATGAAAGACTTTTATTTGGAACATGTCATTGACTCTATAGGTAAACCATCACAAATCAGTTCACCTTCAACTATCACCACCTGCATAATACATTATTTTAATAGCTGATTACAGCATATTATAATGGAATTACCACCCAATTTTTACTGAATTAGGTAGCAGTGTAGGCTATAAAGGCCTTCTCCATGCAATAAGAGAAATCTACTTTCCCAAAGTATGTCAGAGGAAGCTGCAAAACATGCTATTTTGGCAGAAGTCATTATAATGGAGATTCTGAGAACATATGGGTTACTGTCAAATGGCCACAAAAAGTGGTGATCAGTTAGACTAGATGGTCTCAAATGGGCTAGGGATGGGCACAGGTGAGTGGAACCCATAGCAAAAGACTTGATCCCCTTGTCTGCAGAACACAGAGCCCAATTTGCCATATCTGGACTTACAGAGAGAGACAGATGCTGCAAAGACCCAAGGCTAGAATCATGAATTAAGATGACTTTCTCTTGGTTCTGAACAACCCAGGCAACTGGGAGAGCTGCTGAGATCTAACCAGATAGGAGGGAAATGCCAGGGAGTTAGCAAGCTCCTGCCAAGTGCAGCTCAGAGCAGGGCTATCTCTACAGAAAATCAGTGTTCAGATTCCAGAGAATCATTTACTTACCTGCAAGGGTTGGCGATTTCTTCTGGAGTTGTTTTCATAAAAGGGGAGACGGGTTTTTCCACAAAGGAGCCGAAGCCCAGTCTAAAGTTGCTAGTTAATTTAGACATCTCCTTGGAAAGCAGTGAACCCAGCTCTTTGATTGTGTTGAGGTCATCATCCATGGAGGCCGAGAGGTCCATGAGGTAATACAAGTCCACTGGGTAATCCTCAGTCTGGCGGACTTGCACTTGCAGAGTCTGTTCATCACCTGCAAATATCCCGCAAGAATAGTGAGCCCATAAATATGCAGAGACATGTTTGTGACTAGCCAATCACTGGGCTAGCTGGTTATTTCATTTCAATAAGAAGTTACTGAAGATACTAAAGATTTTATAAGCTAGGTGGCAAAGTTTATAAATGAATGAACCCATGGTAGTCTTTCAGCAGTGTGTTTAGAGCTACTGAAGGAGGTAAGAATTGGGATATTTTATATCTCCTTGGGAGGACTAGCATCCATTTAGATGGGAGATAAGCTGATTTTTTTGTTGTTTGTGGTTTTAGAAAAGGAGAGCAAAATGAAAAGGAGTTTAAAGCTACATTACAACTCTTGAAGAAATGTGAGGGAAACCTTAACAACATTTGAGCAATTCAAGATAAGGCTTTTTTTAGTGACACATTTTGGAGTACAAGTGACCAATATGAATAAAGAAAAGCAGTTCTCTATTTCCTTAAGAATGGGAAAAGGAAATAATAAACAATGGTATTGTAATGTGTGGTACAAGGAGTATGAGCAGAACAGTGATATTACCATGTGATCTTAGATTTATTTACATGATCCAATGCTCATGTCAATCATAACGTACCTGGTCTCAACTTAAGAATCAAGCTTTGAGGTGCAATCTGAACAATGTCAGAGCTATTTTTCTGTCTGCCTACACTGAGAGGCTTATTTGTAAGTATTTCTACTTGGGAGACAGGGTTTTCGATGAAGTTTACTTGACATCCTTTAGCTAGAAGATTTGCTCGGGTATCACATCTTTCACCAACTCCAAGTAGCTGGGTAAAATTCTAAAAAGGAAAAACAATAAATAGAAAAAGACAAATCTGTATTTTTATAAAATACAATTTTATTTTGCTTGCTTTACTAGTTAGGCATCTTGCCATACTCAGAATATCATATCCCTGCTATTGATAGCATGTTTAAAATTAAGTTATAGCAGAATAACTAGAGAATTCTGCCACTAAAATTCAGAATAAAATTGCCTTCTTCTTTTTATTATATTCTAGTGAATTTACCCAACGATTTTTTTTGTTTTATAAAATGCTTATTTTTCAAATTTCCTGTGCTATGTCCATAATCATGAGATAGATGAGTCAAATAACACAGTATATATCATTTGTGATAAATTCACAGATGACCTATAGGTTTGAATATTCCTAGGATTGTCCAAGTTCTCAGTGTGTCTAATACCAAATCCAGTGACCTTTTTCTATTGATTCCTACATTGCTTTATCTAGCTCTGTGTTCTGATTTAATACATAGATGCATCACCCTCATGTTACAGTATAACTTCATTAAAGTTAACCTCTTGGAGATTTTATTTATTTTTTAAAATATATTTTTATTGACATTTTACAGAGAGGAAGGGAGAGGGATAGAAACATGGATGAGAGAGAAACTTTGATCAACTACCTCCTACACACCCTCTATTGGGGATTCGCCCTTAACCACAGTACATGCCCTCAACTAGAATCGAAACCAGGACCTTTAGGTCTGTAGGCTGACGCTCTAACCAGTGAGCCAAACTGGTCAGGGTCTCTTGGGGACTTTAAACTCAGTGTCTTAAAGTATTCAATTTAAGATCTTTTAGAACTTTTCCCAAGATTTGGAAGTGGGGAAATGAAATGAAAGAGTATGTGGTGCTTTTCTGTATAAGACTCGGGAGTTTCCCAGTAGCTCTGATTCAGCCGAGTGGCAGGAGGCAGTGAGATGAGTGTTTCCAGGAAGACACTGGCCTGGGATTCCCAGGAAAAAGGCAGAAGGAGTAGAAGGATAAATACTTGTCTTTTCCGGAAAGAACGTGTGAGGCTCTAAGCAGTCAAACCTGAAGCGCATCCATTCTCATGCTTGAAAAGAGGCAAACCACTGCTCATATTGTTGTTCTCATTCTTTAGAATTCTAAGCCACTCTTTCTGTTTTCACCAGGTAGAAAACTTTCCTTCTGAATTTGATTTTTGAGACTATAATTCGTTCTATATCACTCAAGCCTGTACATATTTGAAGCACCAAGCTAGATGTAGCAAACTAACTTTCTATGATGTATCCAAGGTAAACAGAGGCTGGACAAGGCCTTGGAACTCTTCTCAACATGTCACTGCTACCACCTATAATTACTATCTTTGCCAAAAGACTAGAGCAGGTGTTAATCATAGAAGCTATTCTTCTATCTGCTCTAAGGAAAAACCTAATTTACCTTTTGTTCCAACTGCCTCAACTGATATAACTGCTACCATTAGAGTAATCTTTTAGAATAATCTGTCCCTAAAATTTGACAATAACTAACTACCAAAAATTACCCCCAAGTAAAGCTATCAGTGGTAACTTGGGAAGCTCTCTTAAATGAGTGCTCAAAGATGCATTGAAATAAAAATTCCAGAGTGAATATTTTGTTAGACTGACTTGTTGTTTTATGCGTCTGGTAGAAAACTAACATTGTCTTTTTCAGGGAGTTAATATAAAAAAAATGTGGGTTTTCCCTTCTTTGTATATTCTCAAACCTATCCTTCATACATGAGCTCAGAAAGGCCTAATTCCAGAGGCTAGGTGAAAAAGGTAAAGGAATTAAGCAAAACACACACACACACACACACACACACACACACACACACACACATCTCATAGATACAGACAACAGTATGGTGATTACCAGAGGGAAAGGGGGATGGGAGGAGGTAGGAGAAGGTCAAAAGGGGATATGGAAGAAAACCTGATTTGGGATGATGAGCACACAATACAATAGACACATGATGTATTATAGCATTGTATCCCTAAAATCTTTATAATTCTATTAATAAATGCCACCCCAATGAACTCAATACAAAGAAGAAAAGAAAAACCGTAATTCACTTGCACTGCACTTTTGTTTGTGCCTCATCAGTGAAGAGGTAGGCAACATGAGCTGGATTTTCACTCTGGGGTCCCTGAAGCCCTTCTTCACAGGTATATATTCAGCCTGGGAGGCGTGTTAAACAGTTCTAGCCTGGTCTGAGTTAGGTGTCCAGGTTGGTTCCCCTTGAGCATGCTACCGGTCCTTGCTGAATTTGGCATTAGTATGTTTTGATTTATGTGTAGATTCTCTTTATGAGATTCAGTAGCAAAGTGTTCTAAATCCAGAAAAGGCTAAGCAGCATTTTGTTGTTGTTGTTGTTGTTATCAAGAATTATTATAGGTTGCTCTCCAGTGTCACAGAAGGAAGTGACTCAGGATGGCTTATAATACACCCCCTAGTCCTTGTACTAATTTCACATATTTTTCCATTTGATCAGATAAGGAATGCTATTTTGGGCTTGGTCATTGTGGTACAGTCACCAAGCTGATGAAAATGCAATGTTTAAAAGAACTGGGTAATGTCTGAATAGTAAAGTTTAATTCAAATCTAGAACACTTCTCTTAGAATCCCACAATGATTCAGAATGGGTCCTGGTTCACAGGTGGACTACAATGATGGTACTGAAGTCAATATATTTTTAACATTAAGAAACACCATCTCCATGACCTCTGATGGCATTTGACTGGTGAACAGTTAGAAATGGCTTTAATATAAGGGGAGGAACCGGGTGGAATAACAGACCCCAAGTTAAATATTTTTCAGAATAATTGGACATTTACCCCCTCTGCAAATTGCTTTTGAAAGTAATCACAGCAATGACTATTTTATCCAGCTACTAATGCTTACATTTTCCTTCCTAGGTTTCTCTCACTCCTCTAACTCTACAGAGAGCAGGACACTATAAGAACAATCACTGGTGGCATTAACATAGGTGTAACTGAGGTTTTTACAACAGGTTGAGATCATTTGCTTTACCTCCTGAGAGCACCAGGCACACTGAGGTCCAATGATCAAACAGTCTCCGCAGGTCTCTGCACCTCCCATGGCACAGCCACCTGTGTTTAAACCCAGCAAGACACAGGGATTCAGCACTCTCTCAGTCACTCCACTTCCAAGACTTATGGCTCTTAAAGTACTTAAAGGAAGCAATAGCAAAGTTTATTTTTGTCTTCAAAGATTAGTCCTCAAAATGTTACCAATTTATAAAGTCTATATTTGACATCAACCACATTGAAAATATGTATGTCTTATGTACTATGTATTATCCCCAAATGATGATTCTCTTTATTCTTAAAATATGCAATATTCCAATGTTCATAAATATAAAATCATCATTTACTGTCCTCATTCATGATCATCCATTTTAATTTAAAAAAAATTTGCACCCATTTAAAATGCTTCTATCTTAAATGTACTATAGTTTTAGTTTTTAAATAAATCCCTGTTCTCTCTCAAGGTCATTACTTTTGTTTTATAAAAAAAAAATAATAGCTAGTAAAGTTAACAAAATGGTTGTCACAAATGTATGAAGAAGTCCTATTATGTAGTAATGCTGTTTAATTCTCCTCATTAAAGTTCCCCATGCAACCTTTGTATTTATTTACTTTAAGCCTAGAGCATATGCTGTGGAACAGTCCTGTGTCTGCCTGTAATTTGTTCGAGTGTTCCCTCAATGGCAAGAAAGCAATCAAACCGGTTAAATAAAAAATGACTTCAGATCTAGTTTCTGAACCAAATGACAGGTTTGTCAAGCATACCACGAAAGCAATAAATCGGAGAGCTCAGGTCTTACCTTGTACATGATGGTTCCTTCCTAGAAATAGAAAGAACAGGCAAAGCAGTTCAATCCCCATTCGTTTCAGTTCTCGCTGTGCAAACAGATTAAAAAATGAATTACCTTCAACATTACAAGACCAAAGCTGAATATCGCTAAAGTCTGTTTTCCTCCAAGTGTGAAATTTTGAATACTACTTACACTGCTTTGAAAAGAAACTTGAGATGTAAATAAAAAAGTTTTCATTAAGACAAATGAAAACAGAGGCTACCTGGACAGGTAAAGAAGAAAAGCTGTGCTTAAAAGCAACTTCAACATGATTTACTTCCTTGTTCTCCTTATAAGGAAAGCAGGTGTACAATCACCAAGAAGGTGGAGAAATTCATTCAGTAGAAATTTTTTGTGTAATTTCTATTAATCTCTCTGCATCCTAGAGAAAGCCAACACTTTTAGTGAAATATTGATCAGGGAAATGTCAAAAGAACAATTGAAATGTTTTAAAGTTGTTTCTAAAATAATTTAAAAGAAAAGCAGTAAAGATGATAAATAAAATACAAATCTATAAGTTATAGGTAAGGAAGGTTTAAAAAATTGAGCTAAAGAAAAATACCTGAGATTTTTGTATTCCATTTTAAATCCTTTGCAGAGCATTGAAATAAACTCTGAAAAATATAAATCATTTCACAGTCAATTTAGAAAGCAGGCTAAGGAAAGCAAAACATAGTGCTCCCTTGTTTTTTACATTGGAAAAAAGATACCTTTTCTCTATAAGTATAGAAGTCTTATTTTAAAAGCAATATTGTAAATAAATACAATAAAATCAAATTAGACCAGAATTATTCTAAAAACAACAATAGTGGAAACTGAAACATTGATGTCCAAGATTCTGAGTCATTCCTGATAGGAACCAAGTGCTCTTTGTTGTGGACTGTCCCAGTTTCTAGCTCACCAAGTGGAGCATAGGAGGTATTTATTTGTTGAACCAAATAGTGACAAATTTAAAACCTATACAAGCCATGGCTAAATTCATGAGGGTGATTATATATATTTTCCTAATGTCTTCAAGAGGATGTTTTGTACCTAGCTGGCATGGCTCAGTGGTTGAGTGTTGTTCTTTGATCCAGGAGGTCGCCATTGGAGTACAGGTGGAAGCATATGCCCGGGCTGTGGGTTCAGTCCCCAGTGTGGGAACGTGCAGGAGGCAGCTGACCAATGATACTCTCTCATTATTGATGTTTCTATCTCTCTCTCCTTCTCCCTTCTTCTCTGAAATCATTATATATATATATATATATATATATATATATATATATATATATATGGAGAGAGAGAGAGAGAGAGAGAGAGAGAGAGAGAGAGAGAGAGAGAGGATATTTTGGATGTGTAGAGACTACAAACAGGTAATAATAAAATAATCACTTTGTTTCTCTCCAAACTGAATTTAGGCTTCTTTGTGGCTTATGTTTTGGGAAGAGGGTAGGGCAGATGGGGGGTGGGGTCAGTGAAAGGGAACTAACATATGGTGAAGGAAGATGATTTGACTTTGGGTGGTGGGCACACAGTGCAATATACAGATATTATAACATAGAAATCCAAACCTGAAACCTATATGATCCCATTAACCAATGTCACCCCAATAAATTTAATTTTTTAAAAGTGTATTTCTAAGCAAGCATATGAAACCTATGAAAAGAAGAAAACTAATTACAAGGTCTTCTCAGAAGGCTTTGTTCGCTTTGAACTTTATCATATGCAAGAACCTAGAAGAACATGGCAAGAATCCTATAGAGAGAAAACAGGATTATGAAAGAGTTGGAAGTATGACTTTTGGGAGAAAAAAATGCAGTTCTATGAATTAAATTGATTTAGCTTAAAGAAGAAAGATTGCTATACAAGTTATCTGTGTCTCTGATATTGCCTCCATTTTTGTATCTAGTATTAGGTTTCATTCATTGATTCATTCAACAAATATTTTTTGAACATCTACTTTATGCCAAGGATTGTTCTAGAAGACGCCAAGTAAACAAAGCCAAGCTCTTGAGTCATAAAACATACTAGTATATTCCAGGCTGGGGAGCAGCAGTAGAGAGAGATTCTTAAAATCAGGAAGTGATTAGGGCTATGAAAATTATAAAGCTGAGTAAAGGGAAAGGATAGGAAGGGTGAGTTATTTCATTTAGAATAGTCAGGGAGGATTTCTCTGCTCACTTGCTATCTAACAGATCCTTAAATGACTTGGGCAACGAAGTACAAAGGCCCTGAGACAGCCTCATGCTGAGCATTTCCAAGGACAGTGGAGGGCAAGATGAGAGACAGAGAGTGATCAAAAGAGGTTAGATTGAGAGGCAGAGGTCAGATTGTATGTAATCTTGACCCTGAATTTTATTTTAAACTAGTAGCCCTGTGCAGGATTCCGTGTGCCAGTAGCTCACTGCTGCCTTCCAGTAGCTCTCTGCCCACTGCCCCTCCCTCCTGTAGCTCCCTCCACTCCTCCCAGCCCCCACCCCAATACCTTGCTGTCCTGCCCCTTCCTGTAGCTCTCCACCACCCACTTGTAGCTCGCTGCCCCACCCTCCTGTTGATCCATGATCTGATCCTTACTCAGTCGGTCATAACCCCAGCACCCAAGCACCCCTTCATGGTGTAATGACCATTTGCATATTACATCTCTATTATATAGGATGTGATTTATCCCACTGTGAGACGATTCTCCAAATGGGTGCAGGCAGCAACAACAAGGTCCCCAGGGAACTCCAGACACTCCATGTTGACTCTGTTGCTAAACCGAGAACCTTGTACTATACCATGCATAGAATTCCATCCAGGCCCTAAATAATAAGGGCACTGCTTTATTTCCTCTCCAGCCCAGTTGCAGCCCTTCTCCCATGCCCAAGCCTTTGCACCAATCATTTGTGCTGCCTGGAGGCTCTTGCCTTCTTATTCCTCTCACTTGACCAATTCAACTCACCATCAAGGTCTCAGTGTAGATGTTACTGGGACTTCCCCCACACAGAATGTCATGGTCTCCCAGGAGGCTTTCCATAAGCTAGCCCTGTTCACTTTCCTTGTACGTATCTGCATCCTGGTCTCTTTCCCCTACAAGGCTGTGAGGTCTTTTAAGGGCATTTATTTATTCAACAAGCATTTATTGAATTTTTACTAGCTATCAGGCAGGGACTGTCTTAGTTATCCTTATATTCCCAGCAAGCAGCATAATGCTTCATACTTTGTAAGTATTCAATTACTATTTATCAAGTATATGGTTGAATTTTAAGTCTTCATTATCTATAATTTTGCCTGTTATAAAACATGTACTCTATTAATATTAAGTTTATAAATAATTAAATGAATAACTGATTTTCAAAGGTACGTAATACAATTTAGGAGAGGGAAAAGGTGCTTCCCACTTGGGTGGTGATGAAAGCTTAAAACACAGGGTGGAGAAAAGTAGCTGAATTTAAGAGAAAATACAGAGTACAGCAATGCTACAATTAAACATCCACCCACTGTGTTTTCCCCTTGGCATCACGCTGGATAATTTGTACTAGCTAAAAAGCACAGGGTAAACATTCTTGCTTCCTGAAGATGTGATGCTTGGTGCCCTCTCCTGGAAAGTACCTGTCCCTGCCCTTGTTGGTCAAGGAGCAGCCAGCACCCAGCACTGGAAGAAAAACTGTGTTCCCTTAGCCAAGCCAACCAGATTAACCACCTTTGTTTCTGAATAGAGATGGAAAATACAGACCAAAATCAGGGGTTTGGTCAGGAGGGCTGAAGCTGGCTGAGAGAGGACATGAGTTTAGAGGGAACATAATGCTTCAGGAGTGAGGTAGTGTTGGGAGGAATTTGAAGCTACAAGGAGACAAAACCCCAGGCAGAGGAAAACTATGATGAGTTGATGAGGTGGTGGGTGGAGCCTGTCAAAGTAGTGGAGAAGGAAGGGCTGCTGAGCCCCATGAACTGAGGAATGCTCGAGTCAAATCCACACACTCATTCTGTTGAGGGGACAGAATGTGGCCCAGGCCAAGAGCTGCCATGAACCATAAATGCCCTTCCAGATTGGATCTCCCCAAGGCCTGGCTCTTTCTGGGTTTCTCCAGCATCCTGTCTCTTTTAGAGCAAGGTGTACTCTTACAACAAATTATCATCATTTGTGGGTGGTTGAAGAGGTGCCTATGTTCCTTAAAATCAAGAGATCACAAGTCACACCATCTATATTTTCAGATAGGCTGCTCGGGCCTATAAGGCAGCATGCTACCATATAATTGAGACTCTGACCCTTTTCAAAGGGTCTGAACTGGGTAAGGTGGACTCACAGAGCTCTTCACAGCTAGGGAAGCAGCATCTCCCCAACTCTGCCCTTCAACTGGCCTTGGCTTCTGAGATTTAGAAATGGGCTGTCTTCAGTGGAATCCTGACTTTAGCAAGTAATTTGAGCCCATCTGATTCACTGTGTTTTGACTTGGTCTTTCTAGGACTCAGTCACTCATCCACATCAGAGAATGACAATTTTAGGTCCAGCTGGGCCAACTCCAGGCATCTCAAAACAACCCTTGGAGAGTAAATACTGAGTCAACCTGGCTGGGAGCCAGTTCAAACCCTGGTGACCTTAGTAATAACTGTCAGGTCTTGGGATGGCATTGCTGTGTTAACCTGCTTTATTTCAAGTACTGACAACAAGTCTACCTCCTGTTGTCTTTCCATGAAAATCTCTCTGACAGAGTAGTTCAAAGATAGTGGAAATGGATGCATCAGGCCCTGATGTAACTTTATATGTGAAGTGCCACACAGTGTATTGTTTGCAGATGCTATGGCTTGTGGGTATAACTTGGGAAGCACAGAATCTGAAAGTGATACCTTATTTCATATTTCAAGATTTCAGAAAAATTCTTTTAAAGAAGGGTGTGCAATAGTTTTCTATCACCTTGGTGTATGATGCTCACAGTGTGCTAAAAACTAGAGAAATTTTAGTGGCCTAAGCTTAACATTCTGGAGTTTACTCTTTTTTTTTTTTACTGTGGTAAAATATATATAACATAACTTTTTTTGACTATAACATAACATTTATTATTATAACCATTTTTCAGTTATAGTTCATTGGCATTAAATATGTTCACCTAGTTTTGTATGTGGAAAGACCTAAGTTCAAATTGTAGCCCTGCCAGGTCCTACTCTATGTCTTTGGGAACAGTATTTATCTCTCATCACTTTAGTTTTCAGATTGTGAAACAGTGATAATATGTAATTTTCAGGATTATGGTAAAGATTTAATTATACCATTCTGAGATATATCCAGATTTTGTGAAGCTTGAATATTATATGGTTTAAGAGGCCATCTTTAAGAAGAGGAATGTAGAAAATAAACATACAAGTCCAGGAAGCACAGGGAGTCCCTATAAGATGAACCCAAAGAGGCCCACACCAAGATACATCATAATTAAAATGCCAAGAGCAAAAGACACAGAGAGAATATTAAAAGCAGCAAGAGAAAAACAGTTACCTACAAGGGAGTTCCCATAAGACTGTCAGCTGATTTCTCAACAGAAATTTTGCAGACCAGAAATGATTGGCAAGAAATATTCAACATGATGAAAAGCAAGGATTTACAACCAAGATTACTCTACCCAGTAAAGCTATCATTTAGAATTGAAGGACATATAAAGATCTTCCTAGACAAGAGAAAGCTAAAGGAGTTGATCACCAAAACAACAGTATTATAAGAAGTGTTAAAGGTTCTTCTTTAAGAAAAATAATAAAATAAAATAAAAATATGAATAGCCAAAACCGGTTTGGCTCAGTAGATAGAGTGTCTGCTTGTGGACTGAGAGGTCCCAGGTTCGATTCCAGTCAAGGGCCTGTATCTTGGTTGTGGACACATTCCCAGTAGGGGGCGTGCAGGAGGTGGCTGATCGATGGCTCTCTCTCATCGATGTTTCTAACTGTTACCTAGAAATTCTTTCTGATGGTACTCTGGCTTTCCATACTCATCTGGGCTCCCAGGCACTCACAGGCACCTGTGCAACCTAGGGGACTGAACTGAGGGTTTCATCTGTTTCATGGTAAATCTCTCCTCTGGTTTTACTCAGGATTCTAGTTTACTGAAGTTAGTTTTATTGAGCACCTCTCATGTGCCAGGCACTGTTAAGTATTTAGTAGTGCTGCCCTCTTTCATCTCATGATATGCCTATGATGTAGGGACTATCTTACCTCCATTTACTGGATGAGAAAACTGAGGCACAAGAGGCTACCTTACCTGCCCAAGGTCACACCGCAGATCAAGCAGCAGAGCCCTGGAAACAGATCCCTCCCTCCAACCTGAACTCTGCAATACTACACAAACTGCCTCCTAGTAGATAAAATATGTTTGTAGAATCATAAAGCAGCTGTCAACAAGTAGTGACATTCTCCAAGGAACCCTTAAATGCACTCCTTGTTCTAGCTCCAGCTCTGTATCTAGCTGTCTCTTTGGTTTGTTTGTTGTTCATCCTGTGGGTCATTCACCACAAAAATAAGACAGAAATGTGGTCCTGGGTCATACAATCTTTACTATTCTTGTTCTGATTTAAATCCTGTACATATCTCTTAAAAACAAACTTGAAAGAAGGCATGAGGCCCTGCCTGGGAGCCAGGTCTGGGGTTGAGTCCAGGAAAGGACAGTCACAGGCATTTCCTGTGCTCAAAGGTGAGTCAAGATTAAGTCCTGGTCCTCCACCAACTTTGGAGCTCAGTAGTCAGTCACACTGCCAGTTTAAGGACAAGTCTGATGCAAATCCTGTATGTTTGTCCTGTTTGAGAAACTCACTGACCCCAGGTTCTGGAGATGATCTTGAAGTCTATAAGAACTGAGCTCCTTCTGTCCTTTATTGTGTGGAATAAACCCAAAGATGAGCTTTTTCTGTAAAGTACCAGTGAATGAGAGTTTACTCAGATTTGATTCTGAGAACTACACTCTTTTTACATCCCTATTTCCCTACCTAAAAAGCAAATGATATGCCATGGCAGGAGGTCCATAGGACTAAATGGAAATACTGATTGCAAAGGGATTTGCTCATTCACAGCATGCTAAGCATTATTTCCTCTTTTCTTTTTAAAAGATTATTCAAACAGCCTAACCAGGGTTTAGGATTCCTTGTTTTAAAGCAAATATTTGTTTTTCTGATGAGCGTCATCTCTTACTTCTGGGACTACAATGGGCAATGGTATTATTAGTAAAAATGGACTCTGATTCATTCATTCATTCACTCACTCATTCACCAATATTCCAGGCACTATTCTGAGGACAGAAATGGATTAAAACCAACAAAGTCTGTCCTGGCCAGATAGCTAAGTTGGTTAGAGCATTGTCCCAATATAGTACTTCAAGGTTGAGGATTTAATTCCCGATCAGGGCATACAAGAAGCAACGAATGAATGCATAAATAAATGGAACAATTCTCTCTCTATCTCTCTATCTCTATTTCTATCTCTATCTGTATCTATCTCTATTTTTATCTCTATCTCTTTCTCTTTATCTCTCTTTCTCCCCCTTCATCTCTTTCTAAAAAATATATCAAGAAAAAAATCTGTGGCAGAGACAGATAATAAACACCAAACAAATATAGATGTCAGAAAGTGATAAATGCTAAAAAAATAAAGAATGATAAGAAGTCAGAAGGCTGAATCCAACACAGAAGTTCTCCCAGCATAGTGAAAATGTCGAGACAAGGGAAGGGATCACAAACAGAAGAAATGGAGGAAAACAAATGACTGGATATAGAGTTCAAAACCATGCTTATAAGGTTTTTCAAGAATATCCTAGAAAAGTTGGATAAAGTTAGCGAGACCCAAGAAGAGATGAAAAAGAACCAACTAGAGATGGAAAAGGACCAACTAGAATTTAAACATACACTGACTGAAATAAAAAATATTATTCAGAGACCTAACAGCAGACTAGAGGAAGGCAAGAATCAAGTCAAAAATGTGAAATATAAAGAATCAGAAAACACTCAACTGAAAAAGCAAGAAGAGAAAAGAATCCAAAAATGTGAACATAATGTAAGAAGCCTCTGGGACAACTTCAAGTGTACCAACATCAGAATTGTGGGGATCCCAGAGGAAGAGAGAGAGCGAGATACTGAAAACCTATTTAAAGAAATAATGACTGAAAACTTCCCACATCTAAAAGAAATAGACTTACAAGTCCAGGAAGCACACAGAACCCCATATAAAAGGAATCCAAAGAGGACTACACCAAGACACATCATAATTAAAATACCAAGAGCAAAAGACAAAGAGAGAATATTAAAAGCAGCAACAGACAACTGTCAGCTGATTTCTCAACAGAAATGATGTAGGACAGACGGGAGTGGCAAAAAATATTCAACGTGTTGAATAGCAAGAACCTACAACCAAGAATGCTCTGTCCAGCAAAGCTATCATTCAGAATTGAAGGGCAGATAAAGAGCTTCACAGAGAAGAAAAAGCTAAAGGAGTTAATCAACTCCAAACCAGTATTATATGAAATGCTGAAAGGTACTCTTTTAGAAGAGGAAGAAGAAAAAGGTAAAAGATAAAAAATTATGAACAACAAATACATATCTATCAACAAGTGAATCTAAAAATTAAGTGAACTAAAAATTTGATGAATAGAATAAACTGGTGAATATAATAGAATCAGGAGCACAGAAAGAGAGTGGACTGATAGCTCTCAGGGGGAAAGGGGTGAGGAGTGTACAGGGAGAGACTGGACAAAAGTCATACATCTATGGATGAGGTCAACAGGAGGGAGGTAAGGGTAGAAGGAAGGGTGGGAGCTGGATGGAGGGGAGCTATGGAGGGGAAAAAAGAGAAACAAATGTAATAATCTGTATAATAAAGATTTAATTTAAAAAAGATTTATTAAATCAAAAATGATAAATAAAAAATAATGTCAAACTTAAAAGTAAGTTGAATAAATAATGCAATGAATATTTTTAAATAAATAAATAAATAAATAAATAAATAAATAAATAAATAAATAAGTCAGTGAGTGACCGAGATGGGATGACCAGAGAGACTTCTGATAAAGTGGCATTAGGCAGCACCCTAAGGAAGTGAAGGAGGAAGTCACATGGCTCTCTGGAGAGTGTCTGGGGACAAGTGAGACCCTCAGGGAGAGTGCTTGAGGGTGGCTGATGAGACTGGTGGAGGGAGTGGGTAAGCACAGGAGATAACAGATGACAGTCCAGAGAGGCAAGAGGGCAGTAGGGAGCTTGTCAGGAGAGTCTTTTGGGCAGGTTCAGGACTCTGGACTTGTGTTCTGAAAAAAAAAGCTTTATGACCATAGCATATATTTTGAAAGAATCACTCTAAGCAGCAAGAATGGAAACTGGTAGATCTGTCAGAGGCTATCTTATTAGTTGAGGCCAGAGATGATAAAGGCTTGGACAAGGAAGATAGCGAAGAGTGGTTGAGTGCTAATATAGAAAGCGTTTCCAGTGGATTGCTTGTAAGGAAAGAGCAATCGAGGGCTCAGGAGTCCAGGGTCATGGAGGTCCCTACTTGATAACCTCACTATCACTCACAGGTTTCTCCAAATGTGTCAGAAACACATCAATTATTATCTATTCATCATACGTGTGACAGTAAGACCTATTCAACTCTAATAACCTCTGGAGTCCTGTAAAAGGAGTCATAACTGTAAAAGGTGTTCTGTGGCAGAACAGGAAAGGTGGGAACTATGCAGGCAAGTGCTGTCTGGTGAGACTATATATATGCTTGTGTTCTTGATATTCCTTCAGTCCAGCTAGCTGGTATCTCTGTTTAGGGATTCTCCATGACTTGGCATTTGGAGAGCAAAAGAAAACATGGAAAAGCCTCATGGTCCAATGTTTCTCTCTAGTTGCACTGTTAGACTGGGTCAATTTCAGTAGCAAAAGGACCTTCCTAACAGATTTTTTTTAAAAAATTTGTTCCTCATCAGGTCACTTGGTAAGAAAAGTAGAAGAGGTGGGTATATTTAAAAATAAATCCTTGCAAAGTGGAAAAAATTTCAGATTTTTTTTTTACTTTAAGGATATAATAGTATGAAGGTTCTTATACTTTAAAATTTTTTTAAAGAAATGTTAATCATTGATTTTTGAGAGGATAGAGAGATGTTGATTTTGTCATTCTACTTATTTATCCAGTCATTGGTTGATTCTTGTATGTGCCTTGACTGGTGATGGAACATACCACCTTGGCATTTCAGGATGATGCTCTAATCAGCTGAGCTGCCTGGCCAGGGGAAGGCTGTTATTCTTTAAAAAACTGGAGGAAATGGTGGCCAATAATTATGTCTGAGGAATACCTTTGAGGAGATATGTGGAGGATTTATTACTTTCAAATGGCCATTTTATGGACTTTTCTGATTGCTGCTGAGTCCCATTCTCTGAATCCTATTAGTCAGTTTACACAAAATCAAACAGAGAAAGGATTGAGCATGATGCAAATACCCTAATCATTATAAAGGCTAAACAATAAATTATTCTAACAAGCCATTAAAAATCTCAAAGTGATGAATAACAAGAACCTACAACCAAGATTACTCTATCCAGCAAAGCTATCATTCAGAATTGAAGGGCAGATAAAGAGCTTCACAGATAAGAAAAAGCTAAAGGAGTTCATCAACTCCAAACCAGTATTACATGAAATGCTGAAAGGTACTTTTTTAGAAGAGGAAGAAGAAAAAGGTAAAAGATAAAAATTATGAACAACAAATACATATCTATCAACAAGTGAATCTAAAAATTGAGTGAATAAAAAATCTGATGAATAGAATAAACTAGTGAATATAATAGAATCAGGGGCATAGAAAGGGAGTGGACTGACAATTCTCGGGGGGAAATGGGTGTGGGGGATGTGGGAAGAGATTGGACAAAAATCCTACACCTATGGGTGAGGACAAGTGGGAGGGGAGTCAGGGCAGAGATTGGGGGGGGGGAACCAGGTGGAGGGGAGCTTTGAGGGTAAAAAAAAAAAAGAAACAATTGTAATAATCTGAACAATAAATATTTACTTTAAAAAATGTCATTCACCTCCTGATGTCTCAAGAACTGAAGAGAAAGAAGAAAAGCCTTTAAAAGCAAATTCAGATGTCATCTAATTAAAGATGGCATGTTGGATTTTTATACAACAGAGGTAATGAATCTACATATTGTTGGCATAATTTCCATCAGACAAAGAGTGGCTCCCAGGAGCTGTGAGGTGTGAGAGGTTTGTTTGGGGGAGTATGAAAACCACCTGCCAGTCCTGCAACCTGTTCTCTCAGAACTACTTAGGGTGGAGTTGTGCTTGCAGATGATCCCATCCTTGCGCCAGTGGCTGAGGAGAGTGTATCAGGATTTCTTCAACTGGTGCACAGTGCAGCAAACGGTTCAACAATAGTTTCAACATTTACTGAAGTAGTGAATAATAATTTTCTTCATTGGAAAACCTTCAAAGTTTTTAAAAATCTCAACTAAAATATAATGAACATTTTTGTTAGAAAAAATTGTTTAGTTTTAAATATTTTGGGAGGTTTTTTTTGGTGGCAAATATTCCCTTATACATTGATGAAACTATGATTCCTTGGGCATCAATAAAGTAATGCCCAATAGCATGGAAAATGGAATTGTCAGCTTTGGGCTCAGTCCAGACCTTGATGGATTATTGGACATTCATTGCCCAGTGTAAATTCATTTTGAAATGCTTTAGGGTCTAAACTTGAGGCAATCAGAATTAGGAAGAAAGGATTTAAATATTATGTCTACAATAGAACGGTTTATTTTAATGTATGTCACTGGAGGAAGAGCACTGAATAAAGTAAGGACTTTAGATAATAATCTATCGATACTATTTTCTAAACTGTTCTAAAGAGAGCTGTTAATCCTTGCCCTGAAAATGAAATATTCCTATACTCTAGTTAATATAGACCATTAATCTTCCCCATCAGAAATTCACGATGCACATTAAACTATTAAACACGTAAGAAGCCCCTCAGTGAAGAGGAATGTGCAATTTTCTGTAATAATTAAGCAAGTATTTGCTTAGGGAAAGCCTTTTTTCTTCGTGTACTCATTAGCATCTCTGGATCTATTTGTATCTAGTATAGTTAAAAAGTGCTATGAAAGAGAACAGATACACTGAAAACTTTATGAAATGTTACCTAGCCTGCTGTCAAAGAGATCAAGAATTAAATTCAAATATTGTAACCAGATTTCTTAATGTGAATTCATTTGTTTCTTGATGTACTTAAAATGCATTATCCAATATAAAAACCACTCAAGATGGACTTTCCTGGAGAAAATATCTTTTCTAAGGTAAGTCCACAGGGCAGCTCTATTTGGATGATAATTCAGAGAGAACACTTGGGGGTATTGATGACTCAACTATAAATCTCTAAACTCCACAGCTTGACCTTGGTTATGAAAAAAAGCCCAAATATTGCAGTTTTAGTACTGAATATTCTAGGGCAGGTTCCCTTGTGAAGTGGATTCCAAGTGTTGTTGTACATTGCTATGACACACTGTCTCCTGGGCAGAGGACTCCATAGCAGCTGGAGTCTGCCCTTTGTGGGTTCCTTACTGGTACAACAGCCAATCCATCTACCAATCAACCCCTCTTGCTTCCAGAAAGGCTAGAAGAGTAGGCCCCTTATGACAGCATATTCTCTTCTTTGGGTAGAAAGCATCCCTTCAGGTGAGAAAGTGTGCAACATTCTGTTGCAAACTTGTTTTCTTTCCTGCGTTCTCAAGCCTATTGGAAGCACAGATGGAGGCAAGGCAAGAAAAATCTGCTTGATTCTGTTCTCTTAAAAAACCTCACTTCTTACAATGGTCAGTTTGATAGCATTCTCTAACAAAAAAAGTGTTATTATTTCACTGAGGTGGGAATCTAAACAACTATATGAAAAACAGGTCATTTGTCTATCTTGTGGGATGTCAACATAGCAAAGAAAAAGTCACTAACTCATTTTACTTTACTTTCCAAGGAAAGAGTAAAATATGATATAGGTGTTTTTTCTTTTTAAAGTTAAACCTAGTAGCAGATTAGGAAAAAAAACATGAAGATATGTTTTAAAGCTATATTTTCAAGATTTACCCCCATATTTCTCAGATAAGGAAGCTAGCTTATTCTTTTGAACTGTATGCAGATTGTAGAATGGATGTCAGAAATCAGTTTGAAACACTATAAACCAAAAAACATCAGGATATTAAAAAAATGTTTAGGGACTGTATTTGGCTTTACCTAGCATTGGAGTGAGACAAAACCAGTTACAATAACATTTCTAACAGCCTTACTTTACAAATAGAGTATCATCTTACTTTTGATAAAAATCATTTGGCCTATTTCATAGAACATTGTAAATACCAATTTCTTGGTTCTTATAAATACCCCTCAAATAATAGAGAACAATGGCCATTATAATGTACTAAGCACTGGTCTAAATTTTTATCACACTGTGAGGTGATGTACTGAAATTTCCCACATTAAAATATTTAATTTAATATTTTAGAACAGTTTTAGATTAGTACAGCTCCCTGAGTCTCAGAGCTTTGAGTAGATCCTGGATGGAACTAGAAGGCTTAAAACAACAGACATTTTTTTTTTCACAGTTCAGGAGACCAGAAGTTCAAAATGAAGATATTGACAGGGTTAGTTCCTTCTGAAGGTTCTGAGGGAAATTCCTTCCATATCTGTCTCTTAGCTTCTACTGGCTGCCCATTATTGGCATTCAGATATACTTCAAGGGCATTGACTTGTAGATACATCACTCCAGTGCTGTCTTCCTATGGCCTTCTCCACTGTGTTTCTTCTTTCCTGTTGTGTCTTCTTTTTCATGAGGATACTTACTGAGTTTAAGGCCCAGCCGTATAATCCAGGATGATCTAATCTCAAGATCCTTAATTTAATTATATTTGCAAAGACCCTTTTCCAAATAAGATCATATTCACTTGTTCCACATCAATGTATCTTTTGGTGGGACATATTCAACCCACTATAGAGGCTAGAAATGTACCCTGGGTTATTGTGAGGATTATATGAGATAAAATTATTTAGGTACCGGATGCATGGTAAACATGTTTAATAAATGAGAGCCATTTTTTGTTAATACCTTTTTGTACACGATCCCCCCCCTACAAAAGGGTTAACTTGAGTAAATGTCTATTGAAATAAAGGTATTTATTTATCTATATCTAGTTTATACAGCTGTTATTCACATAATAATCATTTTACAGTCTTACTTTCTAACACTTAGTCCTGCCAGGAACTTCACAAGGTTCTGTGAATTCATTCTCTCTTATTCTCTTTTTAGGTGGTAGAGATGAGGAGACATCCTCAGTGAACACTTTCAGCTAATGACACTTGTCAGAAATACAAAAAGACTCCAAGCTTACAAATGATCTCCTCATCAGGAGAGTTATGAGCCAGGGTCCTGATGAATGAATTTCCTGTCCATTGTCCATGCTGATGAATATGGAGCAGAAAAAAACAGGTGGGCAGCCTCAGCTGTTTCTCTGCCCCTTGGTTACCCTCTGTAGTCATCAGATGCAGCATTCCCATTTTCTGATCTGGATCTTTATCTCAGGAACAGACTTACAACTCAGGACTCAGCTTTGAACCCCACCCTTGCCACACCTGTTTCATTACATGGCTGCTCCATCCCCTGCCTGTACTGTCTCCTATGGTCTCTTCCTTGTGGTCACAGGACTCTGAGCTGGTTTCAGTGAATTCCTTCTGCATTTATCAGAAAGTCATTTAGCCTCAGAATGTAAGAGCAGTAGGAAGAGCCTTTAGTTAGTTGAGTCCAGACCCACTCTATTGTCTCTCCAATCCTTTTATCACACAAGTTGATCAACAGATATTCACTGAACATCATTCGTGGTGAGGCAGGATGCTAGGTATTAGTTACAGTGGTGAGCAAGCTTAATGGACAGCTCCCCAGAGTGACAGTGAGTCATCTCCACATGGCCTGAGTAGTTATCTTATATAATAAAGAGGTAATATGGAAATGGTGATTATGCCTTGTAATGACCAGCATAGAGCTAAAGGAGGGTGAGGCAGAGAACTATTTGTGGAGGAGAGCTACCAGCGGTGGTGGGCAGGTGACCAGCTGAGGCACACAGCAGCTAGCTACTCTGCATGGATTCGTGCACAAGACTACTAGTCTAGTATAATCTCTGATGAGCATCGATAGCTTATGTTCAATTTAGAAACAATCCTGGAATATATATGTTCTTAACCTGAAGTCTATCTATTAACAGGAGAAAGGAGGGCCTGTCATCTTGGAATGAGGAAATGGTGCATCTTCATTTGTATTAATCCCAGACTGAAATAAAATATTTCCTTCCATTATAAATGTAGGCAACAAACTGCTATCATATTAGCAATGCCTGTAGCTCTCACCATGAGAAATCACAGTGAGATTGGAGAATGGTTAGAAGGGTGGAGATGCAAAGGGTGACCTGGCTCCCACAGGCAGTCACTAAGATTTTGGAGGGATTTCTCAGCTGCTAACATTTCCCATGAAGAGTGTGAAGTCACAATCCCATATTGGGCTCCCCAGTGCAGAGCACCAGAGCCAAGAGGAGGCCCCTACAGAATATCTGCCTATGAACATCAGCAAGGATTCTGTCTATCAGGGAGAGACAGGAGTCTGCTAGAGACACAGGTACCCTCTTAAAAGGCCAATGCCCCAAACCTCCTTTACACCTACTCACTCTGGGCTCTGGTGGTGGGACGCTAGAACAGACTAAAGTCATGTAAAGAGAGACTAGGATTTGTGGCTCTGGGGAAACAGCTGAAGGAACAGCCACCAGGATCCCAATGCTGAGTCCCTCTCTCATACCACAAATGACATCTTTCTTGAGTGGAGCACTCCCCTCCTTACAGCATAAGCCTGGGGAAATGCAATAGCCCTACCCTCTGTACTCCCTATCACCCCATCCTGTTCTACATGAATTTCCATATCCCTGAAAACAATACTTATTAAGGATTCATTATGATCTATATTGAAGTTGTGACATTTATTTATTTATTTTTTTGTAATTTTTTTTTTTACTTTGGGTAAATATTCCCTGCTCATATAGATGTTTTATGTAACAGATCCCATGCTTCCTTTTATATATATATATATATATATATATATATATATTTCGGAGGGAAAGGGGAGGGATAGTTAGATAGAAACATCAAAGATGAGAGAGAATTCTTAATCAGCTGCCTCCTGCATGTCCCCAACTGGGGATCAAGCCCACAACCCAGGCATGTACCCTGATCAGGGATCAAACTGGGATCTCCTGGCTCAACCACTGAGCAATACCAGCTGAGGTGGAATTTGTTTTTTAAGAAAATTTTATTTCTTTGAAGTGATAACTAGCATAATTTCAAGCACACAGTAAGTATTCAATGAACCATGGCTTTGCCATTTATTGATTATTTGGTCTTGGATTCTTAATTTGACTTATATAACCTTTGGTATACTCATTGGTAAAATAAAAATAATTGTTATCTTTCAAGGTTGTTCTTAGAATTAGAAGTAATATATGCCCCCACCCTAAAGCAGGTTATCATATGCCTTGAGAAATAGATATAAATTAAAAGAAACAATCTGTTATAGGAGAAGAATAGTAACAAGGAGCTATAAGACTTAATTCCCTTCCCAACTTAGCCTCTTCATAAATTAGTGACTTTTCTCCTCATTTTCCCCCTCGGTCTCAATTTCCTCATATCTAAATTCAAAGGAGGTGGTGAGTGTGGAATAAAAAAATCCCCAAGGTCTTTTCCCACAGAAGTACACAATAATTTTAGAAGCAGAAAATAAAAAATAAAAAAAGAGCATAGAATTGTAATTTTGAATTTTATGGAGTGTAGAAAGTGGAGAAAAATTGTTCAAGAACAGTTTTTGAAGAGATTTAAGACAATTCTTTAAAAAAATGAAGGATATAAACTGGTTGGAAATAAAAAAGGAGGGGCCAAGAAGAAGCACAAGCAAAGATCAACATCAATCAAAACCTTTGAGTACTTATGAAGAAAAGCATCAGCCCCCTGGCTGGGTCTGAGGAGTTGGGGCTAAGATGCAGTTGGATTTGAAAGGAAGGACCAGTTGATGGAAATCTTGAACAATGGGCTGATGCATTTAAGTTTGAAGTGATTGACAATAGGAATCTGCTAAAGGTTCTGGGAAAAAGAATGACAAGATGATAAAAGCATTTGGTAAATAACATTGTTGTGGCTACTCCACTGTTGATATAATATGGAGACACTTGAGACAAGGCTACCCAGAAGAATGTGTGGAAACACTTCCTTTGAGGTCAGATTAAATTAAATTTATCATTTCCTAGTTCTTAATAACCCAGGTTTAAGTTGATAGGATTCGTGACTAGGATGATGTGGTATATTGTTTTAATGATCACAGTATTAATTTTATACATTCAAGGCTACTTATGTCAGGCTTGGTCATTTGACTTGAAATTCCCATTTATATATATAAAAGCCTAAGTGACCAGCTGACCAGCCAGTAGCTATGATGCATGCTGACCACCGAGGGGAAGACACTCAACACAGGAGCTGCTGAGCTGTGGTCACTTGGCAGCAGTGGTTCTCAGGTGATATACCCAGAACCAGAGAAGAGGGAGCCCAATTCTGGGGTGCGTCACTCAAGACCTGCCCTCCTGCAATCTGGGACCCCTCAGGAGATGTTAGAGAGTGAGTTTCAACCTGATCCCTTCAGGCTAGGCCAAGGGACCCCACCGGTGTACAAATCTGTGCACTGGACCTTTAGGAGAAACCGTGTGGCTTTCTGTGGCAAATAAAATATGGGGGAAATGATGCATGCTCTTTCCAAATGGAAACTTTACAAGCCACTGGGAGGTCCCACTATGTTCTCTTTTCCCTCTACCATAAAACTAGTAATGATCCTCAGAGGAGCTGCTCCACAAGACCAGACACTAGAGTAAAAAGCAAGTAGAGTAGAGCTACCTTTGACCCAGAGCCGACAGTCACATCTATAGAAATAAAAATTGTTATTATACCTCATTGAGATTTTGGAGTTACTTGTTACCACAGCTTTTTCTTTTTTCTTTTTTTCTTTCTTTTTTTAGTTTTGCTGACTGATACAGATAACTGTAGAAGAAGACTCCATTAAAGAGAATAAAGAGAGGGAAGGGAGTTTTTGCTAATTTAATGAGGAAGAGTAGAATAGCACCTCATTAGCTCAGGGCAACAGGACAACACCTCAGCAGCATTGTGGACCTTGTGAAAGACTCAGGATAGGTGGGAGGTGAAGGATTCATTAATGCTGTTGTTGATATTCTGAATTAGAGCTGCCATTAGTGCATCCAAAGTGAGATTCCTTATGTGTTAGGTCTAACCTGACCTCCCTTCCCCCACTCAGTTTTCTAGTTTGACCCTAGTCGAAGTAAGGTCGAACTAGAGGAGCAGAGCCAGATACAATGGAAAGCAGGATTTCTGCAGCTCCCAAAACAGATAATTGAGTGTGCTAAATGTTAGTCACAGGAATTTGGCTTTTAATTTACAGGTGATGAGAGTCTAATGAGATGACAGCAGTCAGTAGGAATGACGATTGCACTCATAGCAGTGATTTTAAATGGGCTGGAGGTGGGAGAACGAATCTCGACAAGAGGTAAAAGGAATCTGATCTGGTGCAGGGACCATGGGAATGAAGAAGTATGGAGATCAAATTCATGTGACTAATTGACTAACTTGCTGCTATTTGATAGCATTTTCCTCCTTTACATTATACTTGAAATCAATGCAACTTCCAAAAAGGAATCCAGAAATTAATCTCCAGTTTCACAATCAACCCTTTATAGAGCCTGCCTTATCCTTTATCCTCCACCTAATTGCCAAGCCCATTTATCTATCATAATGATGACAATGATGGTGATAAAATAATAATAATAATCATAAAATAATAATACCATAGTCATTTAGACTCTACTGTGTGCTGGCCCTGTGCTAAGCATTTTGCACACTTTTTTATTTTTATTTTATTTACTCCTAACTGTGAAGTTAATGTCTTGAGCCCCAGCCCCAGCCCTCTATATCCTGCTTTGGATGCTGAAATTGGGACTCTGCACACCACATTTCTGCTTTGCCAGATGGTTCATGTTTGGCTCTACCAACAGGGGCGATGGAGGGAGGCTCAGGGCTGAGGAGGGAGAAGAGACCTGCTGCTTCTTGTCTGCTTCCTGTTTCCGTTTCTCCCCAGCAACGCCTCCTCGCCCAAGCCTTGGAGCTCATTCCAGAGCATAATCAAATCCAGTTTGCTACTTTTCAACACTCACAGAACCAGCCTCATCATGCCCATTCAGGGACCTGAGTGCCAGCCCTGCAGTGCCCTCTTCAGAGGTCTGAGTCCCAGCACTGTGTGAAGCCTTCTTACATTTCTATTTTGAACAATTTCAGATCCTTCCCTTTTTTCTCCCAGCCCCAGGAGTGGTAGCTACCTTCCCCAGTTGCTATCTCAGTGATAACTTAGAAAGTGTATCTTGTCACACTTTCAGTTGCCCAGTTGACAGCTTTGTACTCTGCCAACAATCCTTTATATTTAATTCCTTCTCTTGAAATAGCCAGTATCCTTTCTGTCACCTGCTGGACCCTGACTGGCACAGAGAGATAAATATTATTCTTTCCTTTTCATAAATAAGGTTACTCTTGCTTCATATTAAGACAGACTAAGTAAGTAGCCCAATGCCATGCTGCTAATAATTGGATTCAAGTTAGGATTCATATCCCTTTTACCCTCAAAGCCCTAGTCATAAGTGGTCTCGTCTCTGCTTCATTTTGACTCATCAGTCTTCTCTGCTTCATTTTGACTCATCAGGCCCACTTTCACAGTCTTCTCTCCTTTGTGACTGGGGTACAGGGTGCAAGCCCAGGGCATGGGAGGTGGAGACATCACCGGTGCAGCCAGGCCTGGGAGCAGAGAGAGGGCTCAGCCAGTCCTGCTGGTGCCACATCTGCTGTCATGAGTTCAGGACTCCATATCCCAGGAACCACCTGAAAGCCTAGCTGGAAGTTCTCTCCTCTCAGCTTCTTCAGGCAGCTCCAGGCAGAGAGAAATAGAGCATCAAGATGGGGACAGCTAGCAGCCTGGGGCAGGAGCAAGGGTGGCTGGTGGGAGTGAGCAGGCAGTGGGATCTTCCTGGAGGTCTCAGTGTTTGGCATATTTGTTTGGGAGGGAAGTAGAGGCTTTAAATCTTGTTCCTCCATTATAAATCATCCCAGAGTAATGTGGTTCTGCTTAGCACCAGAGCTGGACCGCCCTTCTTTCAACAAAACAAACAGAACAATGCAAATAGTCCGTCCTCTCAGCCACCAGCTTCCACCCCTGGGAGTCTCCTGCAGGTCTCAAGTGGCTGTGCTATGGGAGAGCTTAGTGGAGTGGGAGAGAAGTGAGCCTTGGGCCAGCTGCCCCCACTCTGGCTTCTGGGCAGCTTGACCTAAACCCTCCTTGGTGGCTCCTCAGCAGAGCCTGAAGGAGAAGGAAAATGCCATTCATAGAACCAGGTTGACCAGAGCCGGCCCAGCACCAGGCTAACCCCAGTGCGCCCTCTGCCTTGTGCCCCTCTTTTACCCCAGCTGGCTCTGGGTGAGATGATGACCTGACCTGTGGAAGGTGATTGGGAGTGGTGTGGCAGCCAGGCAGGGCCCTCTTGTCACTCACAATGGCCTTGCTCAGATGTCATGATTAAGAGAGAGAGACTGGGAAGGTAGATTACCTGCAAATGACTAGGAATTGAGGGAAGGGCCAGACTGTTCATTGGGCTCCTGATGTTGATGAACAGTATTGACTGAACAAGCCAAAGTTTGCCTGTGGTGTGCTCGGCACTGGGACGAAGGTGCTACCTTAATTCTGATAACTTGCACAGCAGGACACTTAGGTAAACACAACTCTCACTGTTGGCATTGTAGATTCATCTATTTATTACGGTGATTTTCTGAGAGCTGGAGGTAAAGTGTCTTGAGGAAAGGGTATCTTCTGTTCCAACTTGCATATCGGCACCACGTGGGCTCTATTGGTCCACTGGGACCACCGCTTCCTCACACGGGCACCCCTGCTCTTGAGATCTGTTGGCATCTATTGGCATCTGTATACACTAATGCACCAGAGCTGTTTTCTTTCCTGTTGGAGAGGGAATTGGGGAGTGGGGGGCTGCTCAATGAGGGAAGATATGGAGAGGGTGGTGTGACTGGTATGCTCTCTACTCTTTTTTTAAAAATATATTTTATTGATTTTTTTTTACAGAGAGGAAGGAAGAGGGATAGAGAGTTAGAAACATCGATGAGAGAGAGACATTGATCAGCCGCCTCCTGCACGCCCCCCCCACACACACACACTGGGGATGCGCCCGCAACCAAGATACATGCCCTTGACCGGAATTGAACCTGGGACCCCTCGGTCCGCAGGCTGACGCTCTATCCACTGAGCCAAACCGGTTTTGGCTGCTCTCTACTCTCCATCTTGCTTGGAGGACTCTGAACCCTGGGCACAGAGCAAAAGGCTACAGCAGATAAAAATGGATCCATAAATCTTGGGGAAGTGAGATACGGTCAGTGACAAGACCCTGGGAAAAAGAGCTTTTTTCCTGTCTGTACGGCACATGGGATGTTTTGGGCCCCTGTGAACTGCAGGCCTCCAGTGCAGCAGCCTGTCCCTTTGGGTGGGAACCCTGCCCACCCAAAGAGGGTGGCGGCAGAGAGGTTCCCCGCAGCTTTGTAACAGACTGGTGGGCACCCTGGCTGACTGATGCTCACTGTCTTTGTGGGCATAGCTACAAGCCTCACAGACTTTGGAGACAAGCACCAGGCAACAGCTGGGAGACCTTTAGGAGGACGCCCACAGACTGCTGTTTTTCATTCACCAAATATTCAGGGAGTGTTGGGGAAGTGTCACTGGCTATTTTATCCAATGTTATCAGGGGGGGTCCCCTCTGAGGAGGTGACATTGTCTTTCACCTAACTCTAAAGGAGAAGCTGGACATAGGAGAGGGGGCATTTCAGGACGAGGAGACAAGTTCAAAGGCCTGGAGGCCAGAGCATGGCAGGCTGCTCTGTGTGCCAGGAACTACCCTGCGTTCAGTGGGGCCAGAGCCATGGGTCTGGGGAAAGTGGTGGCACAGGAGAGCTAGCGGGACACCAGGGCCTTAGAGGTCCTAGAGGGACCTGGGTTTTCTCAGTTGAAACAGACAGTCACTGAGGTTTGGAGCAGAGGAGTACTATGGGCTGATGGATGCAGATAAGGGTCCTGAACCAGCAGCCATTGAAGGTTTGCTTATGCAACATCTGACGGAGGCACTATTCTTATCCCGGTCCTGAAGCAGGGAATCTCCTCTGGGAGAATTCAAGAAGCCTATCTAAGGTCAGCCAATGTGGACCAGAGTGGGGATCTGAACCCAAGCAGAAGGAGCCATGCTCTTTATCACCAATGGCTACTGCCTTGCCGTTGCTGAAATAGCTCATGGTGCTGCGAGAACCTTTTCCTTCTAGTAGATGGGACAGCATCCTCCACGCAGCCAAGTCCTTGCTGACCTGCCAGGGATTTATTTCTCTCTGCAATCATCCTTCCCACTCCCGGAACGCCCACCTGTCGGCGGTCTCCAAGGGATGCAAATGCCTTTGGGTTCAGGGTTTTCTCTCAGTGTATTGGGAGGCTCTCCAGGGTTCCAGAGATCTTGTCCCATTAAAGCCTGCACATTTATTTAATTAAAAGCCAGCCCAAAAGGCTGGGGCTTGGGAGACTGCCTGTCTGGTAATACAAATCTATAAATCCCATTCCTGCTGCTTCCAGGCTGACTGTCAATACCCTGAGCTTCAGCTTCACTGGAAGTGTTTTGACCATTCTGCTTCTGGCTCGATGGGTAGTAATAAATAAAAATGAAAAGTGGTGGGAGAAAAACTGGATTAAATTTATGTAAAGCTTAACACGGCTCAGCTCAGGGAGAGTGGTTAAGGACTTCTGGTTTTTCTCTGTTGTGTCTGACTTGGTCCTTTCATACCTAAACCCAGGCCTGCAGGGTCTGGATAGCAATTTCTTGTCTCTGATGACTCACCTCTGGCTCTGAAGGTGGCGGGGACAGGTGATTCACCATCATTTCTGAAGCAACAGTTGATGGAAAGAACCTCGGTTTTGCTATCATGGAGGCAGTGATTCATTCCCAGCCCAAAGCAGGCACCGAGCCCTGACAAGTTCTTATGGGACAAGGAGCAAGACATCCTAGAGGGCGTGTATTCTAGGAAGCCAGGATGTATGGCTGCCATGGGTCATATGAATCTGAAGTCAGGGCCTGGGGGCAGCCTGAATTCTCCTGGTCACAGCAGCTGTAAGATGCAATAGTAATGATTGCAGTATGCCAAATAGCCCCAAATGCCACAACCTCAGCCTCCTGAGCTCCCCTGAAAAATCCATTTGTGAGGTCAACTCTGAAACAGGCGACTTCTCAGAGCTGGTGGTGTTGCTGCCTCCCAGGTGGGGCCAATGTGACCAGCTGGCCTGCTGACTGGCCCCAGGGAGGCCCATTGCAAGAGGTGTAAATGAGGTGGAGCTTGGAGCTCCTTACTCTGGGGTAGCAGACACCTGTCTATCCTGAGAACATTCTCATCCTCTACTCACAACACCAGCTTCCCGAAACCCCAGAGTGCTATAACCAGTCAGAGATTCATGGCTACTCAAAGATGGTAATAGTCCTTTGCTTCTAGGTCAGCCTTTTTAAAAAATATATTTTTATTGATTTCAGAGAGGAAGGGAGAGGGAGAGAGAGAGATAGAAGCAGCAATCACTGATTGGCTGTTTCCTGCACACCCCCTAATGGGGATCAAGCCTGCAACTCAGGGAGGTGCCCTGATGAAGAATTGAACTGTGGCATCCTGGTTCATAAGCTTGAAGCTCAATCACTGGGCTGCATCGGCCAGGCCTGGCCAAATTTAAGTTTCCATCCTGCCCACTGAATAGCTTTTATTCTAATTGGTTGGCAGTGGCTTCCACAGTGCTCACCTGTGATGGCTGTGGCTGTGCACTGGGATGAACTCTGTCCTTTTGTTCACAGAGCCCACAACACACATGAGTGCACATACCCCCAGTCTGGTCCACATATACAAGACTTTCCAAACAATAGGACGAAACCGAATGTGTTGATTTTTTTCTTGAGTGGGGGTGGCTAGAAAGCAGCAAAAGGAAAGATTGTTTCATTAATTTCTTGTTTTGCCTTGCATGCAGCTCTGTTTAAGTGGAACTGGTTTATTTTTCTTGGGAGTATTCATGGGAAAAGACCTGATTCTCCCCTGCCCTTATGCATGTGCCTTCTTCACACCACACTCCAGCATCTCACCACTAAAGACAAGCTCCCAAGTGTCAGAAAGGACAGTTATCTCTTTGGAGTGTGATCCCTTCATGCAACAGATTTTGCACTAAGTACCTACGATGTGCAAAATCCCGGTGAAGCTTCTGAGGATGTAACAATGCATAAGATATGGTCTTTGCCCCTGATAAACAAAGACAAATTTCTTTGTTAGTGATATGGAAGATAATGATAGATATTTACATTTCACTTTTTAATAGATAACTTCAAAGACCCAATATGAAAGGGACCCCTTTGCCACAGACCTTTTTATAATCTGGGGCTCCTTTCTGTTGGGGTTACGGTGCCATTGCAGAGCAGAAAACTCTTTCCCATATTTTGTAAACTTATGCAGAATGTGGCTCTGAGGCAGAAGTGATTACAATTAGCTCCTATTAATTAATTAAGCCTATTGAAGTGCTGAAGCAGTGCAGCTGGCTGGCTTGGAACACCACCCAGAAGCCCATGAGCCTGGGTGCCACAGCAGGGCCATTGTTTTGCCCAGTGTTGCCTTTGGCTCCCCCTTGGCATCGGTACTTAATTGCCTCCCAGCTGAGTAGGTCTGAACCTGTTTGGCAGAGCCTCCTTGGCAGAGATGTAAGCAAATGTCTCCAGGCCTCCCCAGCCTGTGGGGGCCAATTAGATCACGTTTTCACTCAATTTTTTTGCTAGCTGATTGCTCCACCTGCATAACTCTGGGCCTCCATCCCTCCCCTTTCTCAAAGCCTCTCTCCTTATTTGAGGTCAGTCCACAGGATGTCTCAAGTATGCTCAGAGAGTTTGCAGCTCTCAGAGAGTGCTGGCTTGTTGGTCATGTGAAGCTGCCAGTCTGCCGATGCCCTGTGTGAGCACACCTCTGTGTCATTTGGGACCTGCCTTCTAGTGATGCAGAGTTGTCCCTTCAGCCCCACCTGCAAAGTGTCACAGAGCTCTGTGTTTCCTGCCGTTCCTTCCCCATATCACATTCTTTGTAAATGAAAGACAATACCCTCATCCCACTTTGTGCCATTTTTCATATTCTGAGTTCCAAAGCTGTGTCTGAGGATCCAACGTTCTCTTGTGCAAACAGTTCCTCAGCTTCTGGCTCTGGTTTTGCTCCCCTAGAGCAGTGGTCGGCAAACTGGCTCGAGAGCCACACGCGGTTTGCTGCTCTGTTAACTAAAGAGTTTGCCCACCACTGGGATAGGGGTTTAATCACAAAGAACAACAACAGTCTATAATTATTGAAATCGAGAGTCTAGGTCAGTGGTCAGCAAATTCATTAGTCAACAGAGCCGCAGTTTGCCGACCACTGCCCTAGAAGATCAAGCCTTGCTAGGCCTATGTTCATGGTCTTGAACAATATCCTTCTTTCTCCTTTTCCCTATGTCCCCACATGAAACTTGTCCTAGCTCCTTCAACTGAAAGACACAATTATGCAGATGCGCCATGTTAATAAACGCTCAGAATCTGTAGGTGGGTCTCAGGTGTCTGACCTCTGCTTGGGCTCAGTTGGCCTTGCTACAAGAAAAGCATGAAACCTCTAACATGCATATTCCTTTCTTGTTTTTATCCTGACCTGAGGATATGTTTGTTTGTTTGTTCATTGATTCTAGAGAGAGAAGAAGGGATAGGGAGAGAAACATCAATGTGAGAGAGAAACATCAATCACTTGCCTCCTGTATACTCCCTGACTGGTGGGATCAAATCTGCAACCTGGGTATGTGCCCTGACTGGAATCAAACCTGTGGTCCTTTGGTGCATGGAACAATGCTCCAACCACTGAATCATACTAGCCAGAGCCCATGCATATTCTTTTTTCTGGCATCAAACAGAAAGCATCTTATAGCTTCTTGGCAGCCAGGTCCTTCAGTTCCTTCTTGATTTCCCCACAGTTTCCCACAAAGATCATATGAGATAATTTGGAGCAAGTATACTTAAACTGAAACTGGTCATGTCAGTATAATAAAAGGTTAAACCATTACTGAACGGCTATTGGTCATGACATTTATTAGCATTTATCTAGGCATCCATGCAAGCATATTTTTAAGCACCTACTCTTCGCAGGGCTCTGTTCTAGACTCTGGAGATAGAGTAAAAATAACAAGAAAATCTCAGACCATGACAAGTGCTCTGCATAGAGCTGAGTTAGGGTGATGTGGTAGAGGATGGCCAGGAGTCAATCTCCTTTGGACTTGGACACTAAGGAAGGGCTCCTGGAAGAGGTGATTGCAAATTTAGAATGAAGAAGGGATTAGCCCACAAAGATCAGAGGAAAGAGAATTTCTGGCAGAGGGACAAGGGTGAGGGGTTGAGGTGAGGCCCATGAGCTGGGATGATGGAGAGAATGTAGGTCTCCTAGGGAAGGGGAGGTGGTGCCAGAGAGCTCAGTCCGTGGGCAAGAGAAGGCCCAGATGACAGAGGGCTGTGCAAGGCAGGAGAGGCATTAGTGCTTTGCTTTATGCATACTGGGAAGCAATTAGAGTTTGAAGCAGGGGAGCCACATAATCTGATTTATGTTCTAAAAAGATAGTTTAGGCTGCTGAGGGAGGAACAGATTCTAGTGAAGTAAGAGAGGCAGCAGGCAGACAAGGCAGAAGCCTGATGCAGTAGGACGGATGGGAGAGGATGTTGATCAGGTGACTGTGCCACACGTGGAGAGCAGAGATTCAGTAGCAGATTGGGGGTCTGTGGAAGCAGAGATGAGGGGACTTGCTGATTGATTGCATATAGAGAATGAGGAAGTGATGGGTGCCAGAAGGATTTACAGACTGGCAACGGAAGAAGCCAGAAGCCCCTCACCAGCTCAGGATGTGGGTAGCTCAACTAGGGTGGTTGTCAAAATGTCTGGAGGGTGGTTTATTCTACAAACAGGGAAAGGGGTGACAAGTGCCCCCTTCCCTGGCATATGCAAGTACTGGAGAAACACAGGGAAAACCTGCTAAAGGAATCGACTGGTTTCAGATTAAAAAACACACAAATAAAAGCTTTGGAAGCAAACCATAGCCAATTGCACAGCTTAGAAAGTCAAATAACCTTAAAATAAACCAGGGTAGGTAGAGTGCATGAAAGTGGCCAGCATGTTTACCCAATGAAATACCCCTGGCCGTGGGAGGCAGAGTTCAGGAGCTAGCTAGTCTTTGAGATTTCTGAGAATAGTGTTCATGTTGGAATTTAATTTGTCTTACTTAAAGGTAAACCTGAGTGCCTGTTCTCGTGAAGACTGCCTGCCCAGTCTGTTCTCCAAGGACCTAAAAACCCAGACCCCAAAGGAACATTCTGCATTGCAAAATCCATTATGTCCTGGTGTTTGCTGACTGCACAAACACACCTTGGTGGAAATATGAAAAACTTCGCAACAAGGGTAAATGTATGACATAAGGGCCTTTCAGAGCTCAGGGAATTTACAGATCCCTGGATTTTATCACTGTACTTATTCTTTAATTAAAGACAATAACTATGCCTTACAGGTTCTTATCCTATCTAATATGCAAATTAACCATCACTCTGCTACATCCACAAGCCAAGTTCACCAGTTAATCAGGAGCAAGTATGAAAATTAACCCAACCAAGATGGCTGCAGTCACAGAGAAAGCAGGGGGCTGTGTTTCCCTGGCAATGGAGAAAGCCAAGCTTTCTGCACACCCTGGCAGACTCAAGCTTCAACTCAAGGCTTCAAAATTTCAATTATAGAAGATAAATAAATCCCAGATACCAAGGCCTCCGCTTGGGTCATGGGGGCTGCGGGGGGCGGGCAGCAGAGGGGGCGGGGCCATGGCCGGCCTGCAAACCACCACAGGCCCCTCACCCAGGCCACCCCATGCCCCAAGGGAACCCCCACCCTAATCCAGGACACCCTTCAGGGCAAACCAGCTGGCCCCCACCCATGCACCAGGCCTCTATCCTATCCTGTCCATGTGGACACAAGATGGCCACCACAAGATGGCTAGCAAAGGAGGGTAGTTGGGAGGGACCAGGCCTGCAAAGGAGGGCAATTGGGGGCAATCAAGCCTGCAGGGGAGGGCAGTTAGGGGTGACCAGGCTGGCAGAGGAGGGAATTGGGAGCAACCAGGTCTGCAAGGAAGGACAGTTGGGGGGACTCAGGTAAGAGTAAGGTAAATACCCTGTAAGGTAAATATCTGTATTTTCCAATGGTCTTAGGCAACCCTGCTAGCGATTCTCAACCTGTGGGTCATGTAGAGCCTAAGACCATTGGAAAACACAGATATTTACATTACGATTCATAACAGTAGCACAATTACAGTTAGGAAGTAGCAATGAAAATAATTTTACCATTGGGGGTCACCAAAACATGAGGAACTGTATTAAAGGGTCATGGCATTAGAAAGGTTGAGAACTACTGGATTAGGGGGTGATCAGGCTGGCAGGCAGAAGTGGTTAGGGGCAATTAGGAAGACAGGCAGGTGAGCAATTGGGAGCCAGCAGTTCTGAATTGTGAGAGGGATGTCTAACTGCCCATTTAGGCCCGATCCTACTGGACAGTCAGACATCCCTCGAGGGGTCCCAGATTGGAGAGGGTGCAGGCTGGGCTGAGGGACACACCCCCCACACACGAATTTTGTGCACTGGGCCTCTAGTTGACAAATAAAAACACTAATGTCACTCAAATCTATGACATGATCATCTTTTCCAGACTGGGAGTATCCAGCACTTTTCCCAAAGGTCTGAGCCATTCTTATAACTCTGTCTTAGTCACACACAGTTACTCATTACCTGAAGGGCATGAAGAGTTTATCCATGGGTATAGTACATTTTGTGCTGCTTTGTTAAACCAGGAAAAATGCAGACGGTTGAGTCATCGTTTTCAATTAGTTTTTCAATTTCACCTGGAGCAAAGTTTTATTATATCCATACTAATTTTATTGCTTTCCATGTTACCCTGATTCTATACTTTGCAAGATAATTCAGTCTTTTGCTTGAGGATATTAATAATACATATTGTAAGTGGGGAGTAGCATTATCAAAGTGCTTTTAAACAGATGTGAAAATGGAAATACAGCAGGAGTTAGTCACTCACATTTGAGGTCTATAGAGATATGACAGAGGAAAGGAGAATGAGACAATTACAAACCTTGAAATAATGGCAGAGTTTTGTTGCTTCTGGAGAACTACTCTATACAATTTTCAAATCTAAGGTTTATTTAGTTCAACCGATATTACATACCTATTTTAAACCCAGCCCCATTAGACAGAATAAGTACATTCAAGACACTAGTAAATGAAATATCTTAAGTACTACTGAAGTGTAGAACACCAGGGCCCTGTCTCCAAGGAGCCTTTATCTCTTTGGGTAAAAACAAACACATGAACTAGTTTCAGGACAAAACAAGGTGGAGTGTGATGTGGGCTAAATTGAGAGGCACAGACAATATGTGCTTGGAAGTCAAAGATGTAGAAATAGTGCAGCTGAAGTCATTAGATTCCTGACCTCACCTAATAATCCTTGCAGGGCAAGCATGCTTTGGATGGGAGAGATGGAGGGACAAGGCACTCCAGGCAGTGGGAACAGCACATGCAAAATAAATAAATAAATAAATCCTTGGGAAGGATTAGGGTGTGCATGCCCAGAGAGGGGACCACCTGGTGAGAAGATATGGTGGGGACACTTTGATAAAAATGTAGCCTGACACAAATCGTATCACTTGCTATGACAGAAACTACTAGTATATCCTTTCGGAGGTAATAATGCCTCAGCTCGCACTGAGTCCATGTGCAATTGTGAAGGAACTCGGAAAACAAATCATCTTTCTTATCTATATTGGCAAAAGTCAGGCTGGAGCTAGTCAATTTGATAATAAATCATCTCATTAAAGGATGTTGCTTCCCAGGAAGTAAAAAGAATTAGGATGGACTAATACGTATTGAAGTCATTTGAGCAAAGAAGGGGCAGAAACCACCCAATGGTAACAGATTTCCCTACCAGTCCTCTACATTAATTTCCTGCATTTATGAGACCTGACCTCAAAGGGATTAGCTCTTCATTTTTGGAATTAAAAAAAATAAAATAATCTCTATAATCAGGAAATTCATTTCAGCTCAGAGGGTTCAATTGGCTTAAAACCAGAAAAACATCTCTAGAGATTGTCCACTTCTAAAATTACCAGGGTCATTAATTTGCCATGTGTGGGTTCCTGGACAATTATAAAGCTCCAATTTCTTCAAAACACTCAAGTGTCTCAGAAAGTGTAAGATAAGATTCATTCTCTCATTCCCTTGCTCTCACTCTCTAACTAGTATAATGCAATGAATATAATCCAACATAGTTTCAAAGCTGTGGTTGGCTCTGGCACTTGCTACCTGAGTGAATTTGCACAGACATTTAACTTCTATAAGCTTTGGTTTCTTCCTTTTAAATATATATATTTTATTGATTTTTTTTCAGAGAGGAAGGGAGAGGGATAGAAAGTCAGAAACATCGATGAGAAACATCGATCAGCTGCCTCTTGCACGCCCCCTACTGGGGATGTGCCCGCAAAGGTGCGTGCCCTTGACCAGAATCGAACCTGGGACCCTTCAGTCCGCAGGCCGACGCTCTATCCACTGAGCCAAACTGGTCTTGGCAATGGTTTCTTCCTTTTAAAATCTTCATAATAATACCATTAGATAGATGTATTATACAGATTAAGACAACACGTGCTAAAGACCTAGCACAGAGGCTAATATTCAATAAAAGACAGCTATTTTTTTCTTAAAATCATAGTTAATTTTGTGAAACATTTTTATAAATTTTGCACTAACCTTTTAAGGTAAATACAATCATTAGCAGTTTTAGAAATGAGAAAACTTTAGAAATAAAGCTAAAATATACTAAATCTAAAGATATGCAATAGTAGGAGACATAGTTGAAGTGCCTGTTGAAGGACCATTTCAAGAGTATTTAACCTCTGCTCTAAGCTGTCTTCGTTAGTAAGACACATACACTAAAAGAAACAAATTATAATTGTTTTTCCTATAGTGTCTCAATGAATGTGGTTCCTTTCTGAATCTCATTAGGTATCTGGCAAGAACTCTAGGCAACATTGGAAAGGCGATTCTCTACCTCTGCACTGTTCCCTAAGGCAGCCACTACATGTGGCTATTGAGCACTTGAAATGTGGTAAGTCTGATCAGAAAAGTGCTGCAAGTATAAAATACATGCTAGATTTCAGAAACTTAGTGGAAAATATGTAAAATAGCTCATTGATAATTTCAATTAATTACACGATGCAATGAAAACATTTTGGGTTGCCCTAGCTGGTTTGGCTTAGTGGATGGAGCATCAGCCTGCAGACTAAAGGGTCCCATGTTCGATTCTGGTCAAGGACATTCCCAGGTTGTGGGCTCAATCTCCAGTGAGGGGGCATGCAGAAGGCAGTCAATCAATGATTCTCTCTCATCATTGATGTTTCTCTCTCTCTCTCTCTCTCACTTTGCCTTCATCTCTGAAATAAATAAAAATATGTTTTGAAAAAAAATGTTTTGAGTATGTTCAATTAAATATTTCATCTATTTCATCTAGTTCATCATTACTTCTTTCTAATGTGGCTACTAAAAAATTTTCAGTTGAACATATGGCTCTCATTTTTGGCCTACAATGTATTTCTACAGCACAGAGAAGCTCTACCTGACCCTTTGCCCTTTTTCTCCGCCCTCCTACCTCCTCTCCAGAGCTCTCAGATCCTCCTGGTAAGCTGTGATATGCTCAGGTATGTCACACTAGGGTGTTAATGATCTCTCTCAGCAAAACATCTACTTTTAGAAAAGGTACTGGAAGTGGAAGTTCATTCTCTGGGGTAGGGAGAAATACTAGGGCAAGGATCACAATTTTATTTATTTATTTATTTATTTATTTATAAAATATATCTTATTGATTTTTTACAGAGAGAAAGGGAGAGGGAGAGAGAGTTAGAAACATCGATGATAGAGAAACATTGATTAACTGCCTCCTGAACACCCACTACTGGGAATGTGTCAGCAACCAAGATACATGCCTTGACTGGAACTGAACCTAGGACCTTTCAGTCCACACGCCAACGCTCTATCCACTAAGCCAAACCGGTCAGGGCAAGGGTCACAATTTTAAATACTTAACAGGGGTCAGGAGGGTACCATAAGCTAGAACAAGTGTTGGTGGGTAGCAACAGAGAGTGGCAGGAACTGGGCCAAATTGAAGAGCATATTCCTGATCCAAAGGAATCAGCCACCATCCAGCACTAGCTAATCATATTGGATTTGGGCCCAGAGTGGCCAGATCTTTTGATTTTTCAAGAGCAGCCATAAATCTAGATTCTTATGTGATGTCTCATAAGATTTTTGAAGATTTTCAATGAAACGAAAACTTTTAACAAGCATTATAAAGGGCCTATAAAACCTGTTTTAGATCCTTGGCCAATGTGGCTCAGGTTTCAGGCTCCATCCCTGATAGGGGGCATGCAGGAGATAGCCAAAAGATGTTATGCATCAATGTTTCTCTCTCTTTCTCCCTCTCTTTTCCTCTCTCTCTAAGAATCAATAAACTGTTCTTTATAAAACTATTCTTTAGGGCTCATCTGGCCCATTTGGCCTCAGTTTTTTACCTCTGTATTTACTATATATAAGGCCCACCTGATGTGGTAAACTGGACAGATAGCGCTTATAACATTGGCTTTGTCTCTTGACATTTGTAGAATTGGAAGAGTCTCTCCCTTTATAGATGAGATACTGAGGTCCAGAGAGTCTAAGTGGTTCACCCACAGTCACATTGTCACTTGTTCAGGGCAAATGAGGTTCCTAATTCTCTGTCCACTAATCCCTTAACACAGCAGACCACTTGCCTTTGAAAAAGGATCTTAAACTGAAACACTCTACCAGGCATATAAGTGAGTCATAGAGCAAAAGATGCTGTGCCCATTCTAGCTTCTGACTGGTAAGGGGAATGGGACAAATGGTAGGTATCCTTTGTAAATCTCTCTCACACATTATAGCATTTATTTTACCCCAGAGTGAATTGAAATCCCCAAACAACCCAGGTGGAGAAAAATAATCACAATGCTGAATACTCCTGTTATTTATGAGCAAATATACATTCTAGACACTTGAGTCAGGCCCCAGGGGGAGAATGGTTCCTCATTCTGCAGTTGACATGGAGAGATTCCCATCTGGGATATACTCTAAATGTGTGAACCCTCAGTTTTAAAGGGAAAATGGCCCAACTTAGGAGAAACAAATGCAGGTATAAAATCTAGCACTCACTCCACACAGTCTTTGTTCTTTCTGGCTCTCATTGTGCAAATACATTTTATGATACTTAAGATAAACTTCCTGCTTATTGCTAATAGTTCCAAAACAAATATGAGATTCTGAGTAATTTCAACCCTTCTTTCTTAAAATCTGGGACTTTCCTGGGTGAGATAAGAGGACCGAACTTTTCCAAATCATCCAGAGATGACTGGGGTTAACTTTTCGATAATTTATAATACATAGCTTCTAGGGCTTTTAGGTCTTGAGAGCAATTTCATTTCTACTGTGCTATGTATTTCTGTCTATAATATAATGAGATTGGAAGAACAGATTTACTGTCCATATGCTAAAGCTGAGGAAATGGAGTCCTGGGGGACTGACTCTGTGACTCACCTAAATACTGACAGGGCCAGGTGTCTCCTGGTCCCATTTAGGTTTCTTTCTATTAGATCTGAAGCAATGAGGACTGAAGCCATGTTTAGCTTTCCTTCCTGGCAAGAGTTGAACCCCATTAAACTCAGTATATTATCACATTGCTTTAGATATTATGTGAACAAAAAAAATATAGATATAAACCTCCATTATATTGGTCCTGTATGCTGAGTCATAAATATTATTTATATTAATTATTTTAAAAAACAACCCATAAGAAAAAGGAAAAAAATTCCTAGAATATTGAATTTAGCACAATTCCTGATATCCCTGAATGGCATGGAAAAGTTTTCCCTCTGTCTATAGAAATCCAGGCAAGAGACCACATCCTTCCAAATAGGAATTGGTTAAACAGGTGGCTGTGACAGCTCTCTGTCCATGTCCCTTTTTCTATTTTAAGCAACAACAACAACAATAATAATGGAAAGATGGGAGAAAAATTTACAAAGATCATAGTACTCAAGAAAGAAGTGAGAGAGGCGTTAACTATTAAAGAGAGAAGACAGGGGAAGAGAAAATGGAAAAGTCAAGAGAAGGAAGGACTGGAGGACATGGCCCACAATACGTGTGCCTTGCTGCTTTAAAGCCACTAGCCTAGGATGGGCCACCAAATGTGATTTCATTAAACAAAAATTCAGGTTTTCAATTTCTCCTGAGAAATCCAAAGATCCTTTTAATATGTTTAAATGCTTTTTTTTTTTATTATTGATTTCAGAAGGGAAAGGAGAGGTGGTGAGAAATAAAAACATCAATGATGAGAGAGAATCTGGGGATCAAGCCCACAACCCAGGCAGGTACCCTGATAGGGAATAGAGCTCACAGGTCAATGCTCAAACCACTGAGAACACTGGCCAGGCTAATTGCTTTTTCTCAAGTATGATCACCCAACATACCTAACAACCCATTTTCTAACTCAGACTATATTTTATTGTTTGCTATTAGTAAACCAACAGTATTCTCTTCTACAGCTTTTCATCTTGAATTTATGGTATGTCAACTGCATTACTCTTAAATGTACGTTTGTGACCCCGCCTAAGAAACTCCCACCTATTTACCATAAGGGTTCTGTAACACAGAATACTGTATTCCAACTTCCATCAGTTGAATTAAAAATACGTCTCAAGAATGCAGCTTGTTTGGCAGTTGGGGGGTCTCTGTAAGTACACTGATACTGTGGGAGTGAGTTGCAGATGTAGGATTAACATCTTAGAACTGCTTCAGTGTTTTTACCAAATTCATTCAACACCACACCCTGGTGCCTAGCACAGTATGGGTTACTGGCAGTTTTTATAGAAATACTAGAGGCCCAGTGCACAAAATTTGTGCACAGGGGCAGCAGGGTTGTTCTTCAGCCCAGCCTGCACCCTTTCCAATCTGGGACCCCTTGAGGGATGTCCGACTGCCCGTTTAGGCCCGATTACACCAGGATCGGGCCTAAACGGGCAGTTGAACATCCCTCTCACAATCCAGTACTGCTGACTCCCAACTGCTCGCTTGCCTGTTTTCCTGATTGCCCCTAACTGATTATGCCTACCAGCCTGATCACCCCCTAATCACTCCCCTGCCAGCTTGATTGATGCCTAACTGTTCCCCTGCCATCCTGTTTTCCCTTAACTGCCCTCCCCTGCAGGCCTGGTCACCCTTAACTGCCATCCCCTGCAGTCCTGGTCACCCCTAACTGCCCTCCCCTGCAGGCCTGATTTCCCCAACTGCCCTTCCCTGCAGGCCTGGTCACCCCCAACTTCCCTCCTCTGCCAGCCTGGTCACCCCTAACTGTCCTTCCCTTCATGCTTGATCACCCTCAACTGCCCTCCCTTGCAGGTCTGGTCCCTCCCAACTCCCCTCCCCTACTGGCTTGAATGCCCCAACTGCCCTCCCCTGCTGGCCATCTTGTGGTGGCCATATTGTGTTCACATGAGGGCAGCCATCTTGTGTGTTGGAGTGGCAGTCAATTTGCATATTACTCTTTTATTAGATAGGATTTTTCAAATAAAGTATCACATTCTTATGTGGACTAACATACCACTTCTTTAGCCTCTATTTTTGTGTTTTTAACAAGGAATAAAGTACTTATTTTTCACACCATCACATGGGCCACTATAAATGTGTTTTGCTGCTTTAAAAAGTAAATGTAACAAATCCTCTGTAATAAATTATTTAACTTGTACTACACCCTGTGACAGTTGCTTATACCAGGGAAAATCCTTTCTGCATTCCATAAATCTCTACGAACCCCCCATTATGCCACGCACTATTGCAGATCTTAGAGATATGAAAGCAGGCAGAAGTCCCTACTCTCATAGAGCTTATGTACTGTAGGGGAGAAGATTGGTGCTAAGTAATATTTTAGAAGTACAATCTATAGTAATTAGACAGAAAAAAGTGCTAAGAAGAAAAGAGAACAGCAGGGATGGAAGCAAGTAGAGTAGCTATAGAATCCCTCATTTTGGTAGCATTTGAGTGGTAGCATTTGAGCAAAGACTTGAAGGCAGTAAAGAATCAGCCATGTGGCAGAAGAAACAATAGGTGCAAAAGGGCTGAGACAGGAACACTTCCAATGCAGTCAAGGAAAATGGAGGAGACTAAAGAGGCTGGCAGAGTGAGAAAAAGATGGTGGTTATGAAGCCCAAGAGGTAATGTTTAATGTTGGCCTTTTGTGGAGAGAGGGAAGAAAGTCTATTCCAACCTCCTGATAATATTCTGTCATCAGGTAGAAATTAGTCTTCAGCTTTCTTCATCTCTGTACAAACTACACGTCAGAAAAGACCACCCCCCAAATCCCAAACATAGCCATCTCTTTGGCACATTTCATGGCATATTCTTATTTCTTAGTGGTTGTGCACAACATAGGCATATACTAGCTCAGAAGGGTAAGTGGAACAGACTAGATTTGTTTAACTAATTCTGCTCCATTTGCACCCCCCTTACCACAGTATAAGACCCCAGTATTTCCTCTCTGGGTTTAGGGAAAGTCTTGATTGAGCTCTTGTCCCGCTTCCAATGTCTGTAGCTTGTAGCCATACTAATACCTGGCCCAGACACCTTCCTAGTACTAGGAGTTCTGAGGGTCCCACAGGTTCCTGGGGAAGGCAAGAGAAGGAGGCAATGGTTGGGGCTCTAAACTCCCATCCCCACTTCATCCAGAGCATCCTTGTGTATCAGAATTAAGTATGATACTTCTATGTAAGACATTGTTTGTGCTCCCCAAATTGCAACACTACTTACCTAAAACGCAGCTCTGTCACATTCTTGCTCCAAAACCTTTAACAACCCTTTGCCTCTGAAATAAAGCTCCCATTACATCTTGAATAAAATGCAAAGTTTTTACAGTGGCCCATAGGCATGACACATTCTGGCCCCTCATGGCCTCTCTGACTTCTTTCCCTCCTCTGTCCGCCTCACACAGCCCACTCCTGGGACTTGCTTCAAGGCCCTCCAACTACACCACCAACTCAGCCTTTTGTGCTGACTGTTCCTTCTGCTAGGAATATGATTCTTCTGCATTTTTGTCTAGCTGACCCTTTCACTTCATTCAGGAATTCACTCAGTCCTTTTCAAATGTCATTTCCTTTTAACCATTCCTGGCCACCCCATCTGAAATAGCACCCAATTTACTATTTTCCAACCTGAATTTATTTTGCTTTATAGCACTATTGTTGTTTGACATTGTATTATATATTTATTTATTTACTACTAGAGTCCTGGTGCACGAAATTCGTGCATATGGGTGTGTGTCCCTCAGCCCAGCCTGCACGCTCTTCAATCTGGGACCCCTTGAGGGATGTCTTACTGCCCGTTTAGGCCTGGACATCCCTCTCACAATCCAGGACTACTGGCTCCCAACTGCTCACCTGCCTGCCTTCCTGATTGCCTCTAATCGCTTTTGCCTGCCAGCCTGATCACCCACTAACCACTTCCATGCCAGCCTGATTGATGCCTAACTGCTCCCCTATCAGTCTGTTTGCCCCTACTGCTCTCCCCTGCAGGCCTGGTTTCCCACTCCAACTGCACTTTCCTGCAGGCCTGATCACTCCAAACTTCCCTCTTCTGCCAGCCAGGTCACCCCTAACTGCCCTCACCTACAGGCTTGATTGCCCCCAACTACCCTCCCTTGCAGGCCTGGTCCCTCCCAACTATCCTCTCCTGTTGGCCATCTTGTGTCCACATGGGGATAGCTATCTTTGACCACATGGGGGCAGCCATCTTGTGTGTTGGAGTGATGGTCAGTTTGCATATTACTCTTTAATTAGATAGGAAAGAGGTCTGGTACACAGTGGGCGGGAGAGGGGGCAGCTAACTTGCCCTGAAGGGTGTCCCAGATCAGAGTGGGGGATCTCTTGGGGCATAGGGCAGCCTGGGCGAGGGGCCTGTGGTGGTTTGCAGGCTGGTCATGCCCCTCGGCAACCCAAATGGAGGCCCTGGTATCTGGGATTTATTTATCTTCTATAATTTAAACTTTGTAGCCTTGAGTGGAGGCCACAGTGTATGGAAAGCTTGGCTTCCTCTATTGCCAGAAAAACCCAAGCCTCCTCCTCTCTCCAAGGCTGCAACCACCTTGGTTGGGTTAATTTGCATACTTGCTTCTGATTGGCTGGTGGGTGTGGCTTGTGGGTGTAGCAGAGTGCTGGTTAATTTGCATATTACTCTTTTATTAGATAGGATTACTATATGAGGATTATAAACTCTATGAAAACTGAAGCTTTGTTTTGTCACTATTCTATACCCAAGCAATAGTATAGTGTCTGGTACTCACTATTTTTTTCCACAAAGCACCCCTCAAAAATTATAATTTCACATAGCATAATTGTATAGTGTTATTCTAGAGGACATAAGTGTGAAAGAATATTTGTATAGTAAAGTAAGGAATGAACTAAGGATGACATTGCAACTCATGCATATGCATAAATAAAATAATGATCAGAGGCATAATGATATAATAACTGCTAACATATCTATATGTTTCTTATGTACCTGCTTTTCCATTCACTTATCCTCATAAAAACTCCAATGAGAAAGGCACTATTACCATCAGTCCCATTAGGTGGGGAAATAAGATACAGAGAATTAAGAGACCTTCTAAATTCACTTTCACAGTTATTAAGTGGTAAGTGATTTAAGCCCAGATACCTGTTCCAGGAGCTTGCTCCTAGCCACCCACTCTAGTGATGTATATTACATGGGCCTCTCTATAACTCAGGTTTACATGAAAATTTTCTAAGAGCAGAAAACCAGTACTCATTTTTCACCCACTGTGCACTAAGCTCTTTGTGTACATCATTTAAAGAACCCATGGGACCATCAGAACTCTTTGTATTAAGAAGGTGTATGGGCCAGGTGTGTAGGATGGCTACCTGCCCTAGCCGTTTGGCTCATTAGATAGAGCATTGGCCAGTGGACTGAAGGGTACTTGTTGGGGGTACTTGCAGGAGGCAATCAATCGATGTATCTCTCTCACATCGATGTTTCTCTCTATCTCTCCTCCTACCTTCCTCTCTCTATAAAGATCAATAGGAAAATATCCTTAGGTAAGGATTAAGGGGAAATAAAAAGTTCTCAGTAACATTATGAATCAGGAATTATGATCAATATCTCCAACCACCCAATTAGTGAGTGATTCATGGTGCCTTTCCATAGGTGTACCATTTTTGAGCACTCTCCCAAACACTTGTTGGCTACTCTTTTGCAGCCATTCTTTCCAGAGCCTGGGAAAAGGCTCATCTTGGGTTGTAGGCACAGACAATGGTGTTGTTTACTTACATATTTTCAACAAAGACTTACAAAGATCAAGAAAATATATTCTTTTACAATTTAATTGAAAAGTTGCCACTTTCAGAGACTGCAAAGAGCCAAGGCTCTTTCTGTTCTTCCCATCAGCCAGTCTTCTGGGCGAAACTATTCAAGGTGCAATGACAAAACTCAAGGCAGCCCTTCCCCAAAGCTTCTGTGCTGATAACTCCCCAGGGCTCTTGGAAAGGGAGTGAGGTCATAATGAGGTCATCCCATCACGTTTGGAAGGGGAATTCTTGGGAACTGGTACCTGCCAGGAGGAAAGATTTTTTCACCCTCAGGATTGCTTGTAAAAAGAATTGGGGGGAGGGGAAGGGCAGGAACCATGCCACCTTGTTTCTCCCTGAAGCTTTGTGTCTTTTTTTTTTTTTTTTTTTTTGGCACTAAGAAGCCTTGGTGTCCTGGACTCCTGAGCAAATGCGTTTTATTCCCTCTTGGCTCTAAACCAGTCCTGGCTGTTCATTCTCCAACCAAGGCAGCTGCAGGTGACTCACCGTCTGAGTCTAGTTCCTGCAGATTCACTGCTCTGGACTTGCCTTAAATTAAACCACTCTTTGAGAACAGGAAATGCCTCCTCCTATCATTATTTCTAGCACTAGCACAAAGCCTGGCACATGATAGACACTCAAAAAATGTTTATTGAGTCCTGGCTGGTATGTCTCAGTTTGCTGGGCAGCATCCATTGCACTGAGGAGTTGCTGGTTCGATTCCAGGTCAGGGCACATACCTGGGTTATGCCTGGGTTGCAGGTTTTATCCCCAGTGGGGTCATGTAGGGTGAAGCAGATCTCTCACATCAATGTTTCTCTCTCTCTCCCCCCTTCTTCTTTCTCTAAAATTCAATAAAAAACATCTTTAAATATATAAATATATTTGTTGAGTTAACCAAATGAATGAATGAATGAATGGTGTGTTTTACATGGATGTAAGTATACCAGAGAAGCAAAACAAATAGAAACTATATATAAAAGACTTTTAAAAAAAGGATTGGCTCATACAATATGGTTGGCTGGCAAATTCATATGTTGGCTGGCAGCCTGGAAACAGGCAGGAGTTGATGCTGCAGTCTTAAGTCAGAATTCCTTCTCCAGAGAATATCAGCCTGTATCTAAGGCCTTCAACTAATTGGATGATAGACAATCACATCTTCAAAATATCTTCACAGAAACACCTACTGTTTGATTAAATAACTAGGTACTGCACATGATGTAAAACTAACCATCACATACTATTATCAGATCATGTGAATAGAAACAAACACCACACACACACACACACACACATCCCTGCCACCAAACAAACCAATCCTATCTAATAAAGAGAGAATATGCTAATTGACCCTCACTCCATCACAAAAATGGCTACACTCACAGCTGAGGCCAAGTTCCCATAAGGAGCCTTAATAAGCAGTCAGCAGGGACCTGAGGCTATACTCTCCCCTCCCCCATGGGGCTTGACAGGGGACCTCAGGCCTCACCCCCCCTCACCCCAGTGCTAGGCCAGGGGACCTGAGACCACACCCCTCATCCAGCGGGGCTTGACAGGGGGCCTCAAGGTGTGCTTCCCATCCTGGTGCTGGGCTAGGGGACTTCAGTCTGCTCCCTCTGCCCCAGTGCTTGGATGGGGATTTCAGACCAGACCTCTCCCCCAGCAGGGCTTGACAGGCGACCTCAGGCCATGCCCCCCCCACCTGACAGGGCTTCATGGGGGACCTCAAGATGTGCTTCCATCCTAGTGCTGGGCTAGGAGACCTCAGGCTGCTCCCCCTGCCCCAGCACCAGGCTAGGGGACCTCAGGCCGTGCTCCCTGCCTGGTGAGGCTTGACAGGGGACCTCAGGCCACACCCCCTGCCCTAGCACTGGGCCAGGGGACCTGAGGCTGTGCTCCCCTGCCTGGCTGGGCTTGACAGGGGACCTCAGGCCATGCCCTGTACCCAGCGTGGCTTGATGGGAGCCTCAAGGTGCACCCTCAGTGCTGGGTCAGGGAAACTCAGGCCATGCCTTTGCCCAGCAGAGCTTAACAGGGGACCTGAGACTGCACCCCACTCAGTGCTGGGCCAGCGGTTCTGAGGTTGCACCCCCCTGCCTGGTGGGGCTTGACGGGGGACCTCAGGCTATGCCCCCACCCAGTGGGGCTTTACAAGGGATCTCAGGCTGTGTCCCCCACCTGGCAGGGCTTGATGGAGGACCTCAAGGTATGCCCCCTGCCCCAGTCTGGGCTGGGGGACCTCAGGCCATGCACCTCTCCTGTCCTGCCACTAGGCTATGGGAACTGAGGCTATGCCCCTGCCCGGCAGGCTTGACAAGGGTGGGACTGGCCAGGTCTAGATCTAGGCCAATGGGGGTCAGGGGCTGGCTGGGTCTGGGTCTCAGGTAATTTTGAGGTGCATGTGAGTGGATGGGACTTGACTCTGGGTCCTATAGTGAGTCTCAGACTCTGACAGGAAGAAGGTTTTCATATACATTTTACTAATTTTCTTTCATCTCTGACACTTCTATTATAGAGAAAGGGCAAATAGCAATATTAAATTATTTCCTCTAATTAATTCCCTTTTAAAGTGCACAAATTTCATGCACTGGGTCACTAGTACTACTTAATAAAAGCCCAGTAAAGCAAGAGTTAGCCTAAGACCTATTCCCAGTCCCAGCCAGGTGCTGGCAGCACCAAGATACTAAACATTTTCACTACCTCAAGATGGTAACGCTTTAGTGGGGAGATAGTCTGATAGACAGATAATTACAAATGGGTGTAAAAAACACACTATTGTCAAGATGTGGACAAAACTTGCTTACTACTGTTTAGAGTTGGGTAACCTTTAAGTGGTCAGAATGACCTTGGTAACCAGAGAGAGATCTGATGTCAGCCAGGCTAATATTACAATCTTAAGCTGCACTGTAGAGAGAGTTTCGAGTGCCTTAAATACATGGACTGTGAAATGGCCAAAGGATCTTAATGCCAGCAAATGTCTAAACACCCAAGGTAATGTGGGTATTTGGGGAAAGCTTGGCTAGGCAGCCATTCTCATTCCGCTGCCCACAGCTTTTCCTGAATGTCAATCAGGTACCCTCAGCTTTAGATCTGAAGTCATCTGGATAAATCCTGCAAGAAATAGATGCCTGGGAGGATAGGTCAGAGATGGGACTCTGCCTGCTGCCTTATCTATGGGAAATGAGGCCCTGGGATCACTTGGGGAACATTGATATTTTTAGAAGACAAGTGTCCTGTTCCCCTATCCCTGGTAGACATGAACTGACCACAGGCATTTGTTTACTTCCACAGCCCTGACGGCTTTCATATTGCACATGTTTGTCTTCTTTCCAACAGTATCTGTTGCCAAATTAAAGAAAGGCGTTTAACGTGGTTAGTTGCAGATGCACTGATAACAACAGGACAGGGTTTTTGGAATTACCTCCCGTCTCCTGCATGCAAACGTGAAGATTATACAATTAGGTATCAGTGTCATTCTGTGTTCTCACGCCAGCTCTGCCATTAATGGCAAGACACCCTATGTTGAATCTGCCACCAAGGCTTGTACAAGCAGAAAAATGGGGAGTAGAAGACCTCGTGGGTACCAAAACAGCAGCAGGGACACTAAGCTGTCATGCTGAGATAAACGTTTGATGACTACAGTCTGAAGGCAGCTGCGGTCTGCAGGGAAAGGCTCAGACCTTATCATGGTTCTCTCAGGAGTGGGATTGGAAGGGGGCACAGAGGAGCCTTCATTTTTTACTTTTCTCCATGGCTTAAAATTGATACAAAGGACGTGTATTACTTTTGTCATTAACAAATTTAAAGCCTAGCTGGTGTAGCTCAGTGGTTGAGTGTCAATCTATGAATCAGGAGGTCCCAATTCAATTCCTGGTGTGGGGCGTGCAGGGGGCAGCCAATCAGTGATTCTCTCTCATCATTGATGTTTCGATCTCTCTCTCCCTCTCTTTCCTCTCTGAAATAATAAAAATACTTTAAAATTAAAAAAAATAGTTTTTAAGAGAACTGATCACTTAACTCTGTGATAACAATAACAGTAGCAATAACACAAGAATACTGACTGTACCTTCGTAAAATAATCTCAACCCCTCCAAACTTATACTGTGTAAGGGTAGATTGTAGGTGACTTTGATCTTACATTTCTTGATGTGGATTTTTAAAGCCCTGCCTATCCAGGATAATCCATGTGATCCCTGGGCAAGGAAGTCTCATGATCCGGCCTAAACTGAAGGAGTGGTGGGTGGCAGTGGCCATTTGAGTGTTTGTTTGCCAACCTAGATCAAGCTTAGGACCTACACACAGTTTAATTATTATGCAGAGCTGCAGCTGGAGGGGGCTGGAGTGAGCTGGCAGCTGTTTTGCAGAGCACAATTTCTGCAAATAATTAACCACCAGAACCCTTGATTCTCTCTAATTAGTGAAGAGGAGGCCTGGAATCTTCAAAGTCCACGAATGTCATGCTGCCACTGTGTCAGGATTGATCTCCTTTGTTCTAAACCGGAGAGCAGGCCTCTCCTGCCTCTCCTAATTCTTTATAAATTGAATTTTTTCTGTTACTAGTTGTGACAGCTAAGTAACATGACTTCAGAAATTCACCCGCCGTTCATGCCAGTAGTAGAAGCCTGAATAATAATAATTTTTTAAAAAGAACCGTAATGGAATGAGCTTCTGTCTCTGCCCCAGAATTAATCATTGTGAAGAGACACCTTCTGAAAGGAGGGTTGTTAATGAGCTTTAGTGGATCTTCCTAGGTGGAGTCAGTTATGGGGAGGTCTGCAGACAGAGGGAAAGGGGAGATTCTTCCCTTTCTCTGTCCATCTCCATGTGGTGTTGGCATGGAAGGTGATATGGCTTTGGAGAGGTGGGAGGGAGGCATAATGGAGGCCACAGAAGAATTCAATTCAATGGGGGACACTGATGTGTTAGCCTGGAAGTCCACCAACCCGAATGACTTGGAGGAAATAAGTGGCAATAGGTATATATATGGCCTATCCCTGTGGCCTTATCTGAGCATACAGTGAAACCACCACCCAAAAGCCAGAGTGTAATCCTATAAAAACCCAAGTCAGATCATGTCACTCATCTGCTCCAATGGCTCCATCTCTCTAAAGCAGTGGTTCTCAATCTTTCTAATGCCACGACTCTTTAATACAGTTCCTCATGTTGTGGTGACCCCAACTATAAAATTATTTTCATTGCTACTTCATAACTGTAATTCTTGCTACTGTTAATGAATCATAATGTAAATATCTGTGTTTTCCAATGGTCTTAGGCTCTACAGCAGCAGTTCTCAACCTGAGGATCGTGACCCACAGGTTGAGAACCACTAGCAGGGTCTCCTAAGACCATCGGAAAACACAGATATTTACATTATGATTCATTAACAGTAGCAAAAATTACAGTTATGAAGTAGCAACGAAAAAAATCTTATGGTTTGGGCTCACCACAACATGAGGCACTGTATTAAAGGGTTGCAGCATTAGAAAGGTTGAGAACCATTGCTCTAAAGGAAAGCAGTTTATACATTAGCTTACAGGGTCCTACACATCAGGACACTGTTTCTTCTATGACCTCATTTCCTCTATTTTTCTCCTCATCACTGCATTGCAGATGCATTGGCTTCCTGGATGTTTCACCAGCACTCTAGGTTTACACTGGCTGTTCTGTGCAAACCACTTTTCAGGTATTCATTTGGATCCTTTCTTCTTTTCCTTCAGGACTTTGCTAAAATGTCACTTTCTTAATGAGGCTGCTATTGACTATACCATCTAAAATTAGACACCGCCTGTACCCCATTCCTCTTACCCTACTATATTTTCTCATACCTTCCAAATGCTTTCCTTATTTATTACGTTTATTTTTAAATATTTGCCTCTTCTAGGATTTAATCTTCATAAGAACAGGGATTCGTGTCTGTTTGCTGGTATATTTCCTGCACCTACAACAGTGCCAGTTCAATAAATATTTGCAGAACGAATGAATTGGTCATTACACTCTGAAGTGTTTGCTGGTATGTGTGAAGAGTGAGTGTGCCCATCCAAAATGATTGCTCAAACATCTTATGAAGGTTGGGATATGAACTGTTCCAAATATCTGGATGAAGTACCATTGTTGTCATTGGCTGCCAAATGTTAATAATTAAAGCAGTGTTATCAGAATTAATATTACTTAAGGTGTTTCTTACCCAATGACTTCTGATAGAAGAAGCTAGTGTGGGGCTGTCCAAAAATGATGCTTTTAAGGGAGGAAGAGTGTGGGGTTTTACCCCCAGAGGTCTCTGTTCTTCCTCTTTAAGTCCACAAAGCATGGGAGGTCTTCAGAGATACTGTGCAGCAGAAATCATGGCTAGGGAGCAAGGAATCCTTGCTGTAATTCAACAGTGACCCTACTGAGGGGAAGCATTCATAGGCACTGAAGGAAGAGGCACATCTGCTGAGGATGCAGGGCCAGGGACAGAGCAGAGCGGTTTAGGCAAGGACTATAGCTATGGATTGCTGCCATCTCTATGGATTGTTTCCAAAGTCAAGTGTCTTTCTCACTCATGCTTCCCAGCAATAGGGCCATAAAAGATTTCTGCACTAGTTTCTTTCCACCAAAAAGGGCCATCTGAGCCCTGCTTGTGTCTGTGACTTGCTGAGTGTTAAGTAAATCTGGCAGGGGTTGCAGTGTAGATAGATCAGAGCCCTGGGAAGGGGATAGATCCAACCTTTCACAATCTCCTTAATTTGTATCTCATATCAATGCAGTCCTAACTCAGAGGTGCTGACCTCAGAGGAAAATGGGTATGCTTTTAGTTCACAAGCCAGCTGGTGCTGGGCTAAGTGCTGAGTCATGAAACACAGGTTCTAGTCTGATTGTGCAGTTGCTGGTTGAGTCATTTGGCCATCTATCTCCCTGCACCACAGTTTCTAACTCAACCTCCTTATTACTTTACAAAATTCTTTTTCATTTATTCCTCTGAATAACCTTGTCTCCTAATTTTAAAGATGAAGAAGGAAAGGTCCAAGGAGATCAAGGTACTTGCCTAAGGTCACACTGTCATTAAGAGGTGGGATTAAAAATACTTAAAAATAGAGCTACTATATGATCCAGCAATCCCACTTCTGGGTATTTAGCCAAAGGAAATAAAAACAGGATATGGAAGAGATACATGCACCCCATTTTCATTTGCTGCATTATTCACATCCAAAATATGGAAACAACCGTATCTCTGTTGAAGAATGGTTGGTAAAGAAGATCCAGCATATATATTCACAAAGGAATATTATTTAGCCATGAGAAAAGTACATCCTGTTATTGACAACAACAAGGATGGGACTTGAAGGCATTATGATAAGTGAAATAAGCCAGACAGAGAAAAATAAATACTGCACGGTATCACTTATATGTGGAATCTTAAAAAAAAAAAGTCAAACTTATAAAAGCAGAATAAAAAAATGGTTGTACAGGGCTGAAGGGTGGGTATAATAAGGAGAAGTTGGTAAAAAAAAAAAAAAACTAGGACCAGGACCCCAGGACTGAACTTTCTTCTCTGCAAATCCACCTTTTGTCCATAATGTTCTTCTGGTCAGAACAACACCCTCCCTATTTCCTCTCAGAGCTACAAATAAAACCAATCTTATCAGTAAAAAGGGATTTTACAAATCCAAAGTGGACTATTATTAAAGTGGTCTCCCCAGTTTAAAGGATGGTCAGAGGTCAGAGCCAAAAACCAGAACTAGGTCTCATGGGGGTCAAAGTATGAATTTTTGTGTTTTTAGATACTTTAATTCAATTTCTAAGACCGACATTTAGAACATCCCTTCAAAGCCCAGTCTGGCATAGTGCTCGGATTCTAAGGAGCAAATTGACCTTCCCTCTCAGACTCATATTCTAAATTATTCTGAAGATTCTTCCCCCTGGAAGCTCCCGACAAGCAACCTGAAGCAGCGGCCAGAACACTCTGCTGATTTACAGCTGCAATCTTGCTAAAAGGAATGGAAAAAAGCCAGATGACTTTCTGTTAGACAGAATTACTGGCATGAAATACTAACATTGCTATGACTTGGCATATAACTGACTGACTGACTGCATGATTGCCCTCCCGTTCTTATTTCACTGAAATAGGTCATTAGTTAGAAAACTGAGGTAGCCTTTTTCCTCCACCCTCTCCCCCAAAGGAAAAAAGAAGGCTGTTTACTATGCTACTTGGTGTGTGCCTGCATGTGGCTCCCAAAAGCCAATGCTGGGCCTGCAAGCCTTTTCTGGTTAGCTTCCCATGTCAGCGGTTTGTCTTTGATGAGGTTTTGTGACTGCTGTGTGTGGAGCCCTTCTGTTTCCTGCCTTTATTGAAGGAATAAAGACTGGGCAGGATGCAAGCAGTGAGCTCCAGCTGTCCCTGCTTAAAATACAATGATTAGATGTGAATCAACCATTTGGGTTTGGCAAAATATTAACTAAATGAGGAAGGAGGTCCCTTTCCTTCATATTTATTCTCTTCCAGACACTTGACCCAGGCTATCCATTTAATCAATCAAATATTTGTTGACAATTCTCCCCACCCCATTTTTCACAAAGCAAAGGATGCAGAGAGAAGTGGAGCCTTAGTTTGAAAAATGAGGTATTTGTACATCAGGAGTGGAAAACTCAAATAGCTACACAGACCAGGTGAGCAACATGAATGAATTGAGTGACTAAATGAAGCAATTTTGGGGTACATTTTTATTAAACTGATGCATTTTCCTTGTACGAGAAGTCCTCCCTAAATGTCCTCAATAGGTTTGTGCAATTTGGCAAAATGATATACAATGAAGCTAATTTTAATATAGGCTAATTGATATAATCAAGAGTTAAGTAGCTACAGCATTTCATCCACATTATAACTGAAGGAAATGGTGTTATTCGATGACCTGCTATATAGTTAATACATAGGAATATTTTCTCCTCTACAAAATCATAGCCCTACTGGTCTATCTTCATTTTTTACATTTAAAAATGACAAGGGTATCTTCTTAAACTCTTCAAAAAGACAACAATTGGGTAAGTCCTGATTCAAATAGCAACTAAGAGCGGGGTTCAGTGCTAAGAGACAGTGCAAGTGCAACAAGGAAGTGGTGGGGACTGTCCAGTAAGAGAGCTTGTGGGTTATCACAGGGAGCAGCTGCTTTTAATTGCCATGTTGTCTTATTGCTGAGTGAAAATGGGGGCCTAGAGTATATATTTGAATTCTCCTAAAATTCTGTTCTTTCCCAAACATGCCATGAAATTTATTGCCATTTGTGTCCCTTAGTTATCTTTCGGTTTGTCTTGTTCTTCTGTTTCCTCCAAGTGAATGGGAGGCTCCTCAGTGAAAGCTGAGAGTTTGCCCCTTTGTCTGCACACAGAGATAGTCTGAGCAATTTGCACATGGCAGCTGGCCAATAATTGCTTGGCATCATCATTGGGCTCACCATCACAGAGAGGATATTCTCATTGTGGTCTGTTCAAAATTATGCAGAGCAATGCTGGAGGGATCTTCAAAGTGACATTCAGATGTAATTCAGGTAACTTTAAAAAAGTCCTCAATGGTAGTTTGCAAAATGGCCATAAATAACTTCCTTCCCTGTATATTGGTCTTTGCCACTCTCTCCATCGAGAAGTCTATTGCTTTACTCCTTATCTCTGGGTTTGACTATGTAATTTGTTTTGACCACTGTGATATTAGCAAACACAATACAAGTAGAGACTTGAAAAGCACTGGCACATTGAGGTATACCAACTCCTGCTGCACTGGACCAATGAAAATAGCATGAAAAAGAGCTCAAAAACCCAGCAGACAACGTATTAATCACCAAACATGTGATTGAGGCTCATCCTAAACCAACCATCTGGCCCAAATGAGACCTGGAGAAGAACCGACCAGCTGAGCCCAGCCCAAATTTCTAACCACAGAAATGTGAAATAGTAAATGATCATGCCATTCTGGCCAATAGAACTAAAGACCAGATTCTGCCCACTGCTATCAATTTCCTCCATTGGTGATTATGCAACTACATGGGAAAAGTGTGTGTGAAATGAGATCACAGAAACTCTGTACAGAGCTACCATACCAGGTCCCTCCTCCTACACCCTAAGTCAACCCTTTGACAGAGGCCTCTGATAATAAGAGTGGCTTTTGAAGTCAGCTGCTTTCATATGAGGTCAGCTCTGACTCTTAGAACCATTTTCTTTACATTGATCCCAAGTGTTTCCCCTGTGACTTCAACCCATTGGTTCTAGATGCAGCACAAGAAAAGCAGAACAAGTCTATCTCGTAAGTGAATATCCTTCACATTCTTGAATATATTGGCCACAGCATCCCTAAGTCTTCTCTGACCTAAAGGTCTCTTTTTCCTTTTATGAGACATCATCTCAAATTTCTTGACCACTCTATTTTTTGTCCTCTCCATAGGCCCCAGCGTGTCCCTCCATGTGGTGTTCCAAACTGAATAAAGCTCTCTACTGTGGTCTGACCCTGACACAGAAAAACAGACATGACTCACTTCCTCATCCCAGATGACACCTGGTTCTTCATGTAGCGTAGGATCATGTTGACTTTGGGAACAGGCACACATTGAACTCTGTTGACTGAAACTCCTAATAATTTTTATTCAGACTGCTGCAAAATTAGGTCTTTCACATCCTGTATTGAGGACACAGCTCCAATTTTTAAGCAGCTTCAGTGGTTATATTAAAATATGTTCACAAAAATGTTTAAACTCTTCTCTTTAAGGAATGAAGCCTAATTATCCTCTTTTGACTATAGACTGGACCTAGTGACTTATTTCTAACAAATAGGAAAAAGTAGAGACTAGGTCATAAGAGGTACTGCAACTTTCTTCTCTGTCTTGATTTCTCTTTCTGTGGAAAGGTTGCTGCCATGTCTTGATAGGCTCACATGGTGAGGAACTGAGCCCTTCTGCCCATAGTATTGTGAGTGAGCCTGTTTGGAAGTGAATCCACCAGCCCCAGTCAAGCCTTGACCCATATTCTAACTGCAACTACATGGGTCCCAAGAGATAACTAGTACATTGTCATTCTATGGCTGGAAACCTTTCTTACCCATCCAGCTTCACGTTGTTCACACAAGGAGTAAGCATGCCATTTCTATGTTTATCAAAGATTCTAAATGATACAAATTATAGGATGACAGAGTCCTTGGAGATACTACCAGAAGTCTCCTTAAGAGTAGCATTGGCTATAAGAGGGACAGCACCAGACATGGGTTAGAAGACTTACATGAAGTATATGAATTCAGAAAGACCCAGAGGAAGCATATTTGACATGTACAGACAGATTCCTAAATATTGGCAAGATTCAAGGGACAACTGCAAAACAGCTAGACTGCCAGTTTTGGGAGGAAGGACTTCATTTTTCTTGCTCACTGCCTCCATCCAAGGTGTAGCACATAAACACTCAGCAGCTTCTTTTTCAAATAAGATAATGGGGAAAAAAAAGAGGAGAGTTTGTATAGATGAAGAGTAAGAGAAGTTTAGATATGGAAGCCAGCCAGACTTGAGAAGAGTTTTATGGTCAAAATAGTTTCTGGGAGTCAATTTTTCACAGCTGGTGAGTGATCCACATGTGTCTGAGCTTTGTGCAGAACTTAAGCAGGGTTGATACTTGGTTTGATAAGGAGATGCCAGAGAAGAGTGTGCGTCATGAACTTTGGCTCCCAAATGTCACCAAGGGCAAGCATAGATTAGTTAAACCTCAGCAGCCTCTTAAAGAAGTATTTGTTTTAAGGGGAAACTTTATAGGGGAAATATCTAACCTGGGAAAGCCAATGTGGGGACTGTGCTGATAAATGAGTGTGAAGGCAAGTTTACTAAGTGAAGCCTAGATCCAAGCTGGGAATTTGCAAGGATGAGCAGAGAATATAGTGATATAATTGAGAGAAGAGATAGCCTAAAGGCATGCAATATACAGTGTATATGAGACATGTATGGTATCTGTCTCAATTTTAACAGTCCCTTTTGTTCTAAGTATTACAGAGTTGGACTCTCTTTATTGGGCAGCAAACCCCAGCTCCACATGTACTTGCTCCTGACTCTTTTTCTCTACCTGAATTCACTGGTCCTCAAGACTTTTCTAGTTCATCTCTTAGCAGAAGCATCAGTTTTCCTGAAATATAGATATAAATCCTTAGACAACAACCCAGCTTGCAATCTGGTAAGTCAGGTTCTGTTTGGTAAAGGGCATAGGTCAAAACAGGACTTGGATTAAAATATACTTTCTTGGATGCAACTGACTGCTTTGTTTATGAGGTTTCTATTTTTATTAATTACTAGGATGAAATTTATTTACTGCTTTAATTTAAGTATGACTTATATCATGAACACAAAATCAATAATATAAATTTCCTACATAAAGAGTCTCCCAACCTAATGGGAGAGTTCAAAATGTGGTGTGTGTGGGGGGGGGAGGGGAGGGGAGGGGAGGTGTGCACTCGCGCTGCTTGTGGAGTCTTAGAAAGTCCATTCAGATGCCCAAGAACCAGCTGTTGATCATCTATATCCATTGTCATTACATTTCAGCTTCTTTTACCTAAACTGCTGCCATAACTTCCAAGCCAATCTCTCTGCCTCCAATTCACCAAAGTTGCAAAGACTGGAGGTTGGTGGATGACAGTAATGAGGAAGGAAGCTAACTAAGCCTGAGCTTTCCTGCTCGGTTATTAATTGAAGTAATTCGATGTAGTAGAGCTGTGTTGTTAAGTAAAAGGTCAGTTTTAATAATTTGACATCTACGAACCTCCTATAGGGCTCTCAAAAAGGTAGCATGTGGTAAAGGAGAGAAGTCAGAGGAAAGAGAAAATTATAGTTTGGAATGGTTTCATGTAACACTTAATGGCAGTGGCATGAAGTACAATCTCAGAGTCTTCTTGTGGGAACTCCAGCTGAAAATAGCTCTCTGGGCTGGGCTGGCTGGGCTGGCAGGCCTATGTGCTCTGGCAAGGTGTGGCTGCCATTCCTGTGACCTGGCTGCATGGGTCCCCAGATGACCTTGGCCTATAGTTAGCTCTTACATTCAGCTGTGGCTGGTTTCCAAGGTAGCAGCAATGGCAGCTGACAACTCTAGAAGTATATTTTCTTCTCTATAAAGAAGTTCCCATAAGCAATACATTTCCCAAGAAGCTACTCTTCCTGATTTGATGAAGGACTTCAGTGGTGGGGGAGCGGGGGGCGGGGGCGGGGGGAAGCCAGGAGTTTTGTAAACCTATTTTAAAAATTAAACGCTTTTCTCTTGAGTAAAATATCATAAACCTGTTGTGAAACTTAGAAGAATAAAAGTATACGTTTGAAACTGTTAAAGAATCATCTGCTTGCAGGCTTTAGTCATTAGAGAATCTTTGCCACTGCTGCATATTGCAATCAAAGCAAGTAAAATGCAAGGGTTCAAGGGCAGAGGAAGAACCCAACCCTAACAGGGTAGAAGCCAATGACCCCGCGTGGGATCTGAAGTTGGAATATGAAAATCTAACTTGGAGACTCTCACATAAAAGTTTATTGTAGTTATATGAACACATATCAAAACATCTGAGTTTGCTTTAGTACACAGTAACTGAGGAAAATAACAAGAGATTGTCATAATGGTTTTTGTTTGTAAATTGAGCTTTGGTTCCTGTGCTTTACCCAGTAAACACTAGAGGGAGTAAGTCAGATAGAGGAAAAAGAACAGCAATGAAGGGAGAAAAGCATTTCTGCCTTTCAGTAAGACACAGCATTTTACTTAAGTAGGCACTAATCTTTATACTATGACCAAGTGACTTGATGTCTGAAACATACTACTAAGCAACTTTAACTGTGATATGCTGAGCCTGTTCAGAATCTGAAACCATTACTTGCTGACCATTTTAGGCAGCTATATTCTGTCCATTTTAGGCATTATGACAGTCAATGCAATACATCTCCATCGTGGGTCTTTAATTTTAGAGGACACAATATTTGGATCAGTAACCTTTTACAGATATTGTTTTTGTTGTTGTTTGTTTGTTTATTTGTTTTTTATAGTGCTTATAGTCATACTTCCAGGGCTCACAGTGAACAGTAACGATACCAAGCATTTTTCAGACATTTGCAGGAATAAAATGTACTATTTGAAGAAATGTTAGATTGGAAGCCTTCCCCTCTCCACTTTCTCCATATTTCTTATGAATTAGCAAGATCTACATTAAAACACCATTTTACAATCCAGAAGCTCTGAAGTTAACTGGCCCAATGTCATGCACATGTCCATGAGAACTGGTATTTGTTTTTCTTGTTTAAATTCCCAATTCCTTAGTTGCTTTATTCCTCTTGAAAATGCCCAAAGAGCTAGTGAAGGCTACAGTCAAATTACCTACCTAAATAAAATTAATAACTAATTACTATAATCAGAAACAAATATCTTAAAAAGCTTCCTCAGAGACTATCCAACTGAATGTTAAAAATATTTCACTGATGGGGGGAGGGGCAATTGGGGGAAAAGAAGACATATGTAAAACTTTAGACAATAAAAAAATATTTCACTAGTAGATGAACTACTAGTAATAATTCTTTAAAATAGTATCCTTAAACTATAGCAGACATTTAAAATACAACTGTTAAAGTGTGTGTGAATTCAAATGTAAGAAAAATCACAATAAAACATGCTAAATTAGTAAGGACCTGCCCTTTTACACACAGCGGGGTCAGCCTCACCTGCACGTTAATACCGAGAGAGTAGAAATAACATTAGGAACTTCCTAAAGCAGTGTCCGTCGGAAACGATCAATTACACTGACAAGGAAAGCTTAGCTCCAAAATTTGGTTTTGCATTTTGTTAGTCATGCATTATACCACTTACCTCTCAGGGCAGACCTTTAATTTCAGAGAGTGCTGAGATTCATTACTGTACCGGCTATCAAAAGTCTTTGGCAGAAATACCATTTATCCTTGTTGTGGTAATAAACAGATTTATAACATTCTGGTGTCACCATTCCTGAAAAAGCACATTCATTTGAATAGTTCTTCCACAAACATCGTGAAAGATTTCATGAAGGCACATGGGTGTAGAATACTATAGAGAGATATTGCCGGTGAATGACAGAACGTCTGGTTGATTTACACGAAACCCCAAGTGCTCATATGAGAATAGGTTAGGTTTAGATTGACGAGCAAATGTGTAACCAGACTTCTGGCTGACAAATGGCAGAACTATGCCAGCGCATTAGCTTCTCTGGAGAGAGACCAAAAGTAAGGGGGGAGGATCAAGTTCATTCCATAAAGGACATTCAAACCTAATGGATGGCAGAGTAGCTGGGATATTAAGCACGTATAGATTTTAATACCCCAAAACTGTACAGGGGCTAGTTTAGTGTTGAGCTGGCATCCAAGTCAATGACCAAACTCCTATCAAATTTTCCTGTAACATGTGTGTTTATATTTACATTCCTTTAGACAGATCCTGGTGTTTTCAAGATAAGTCTATTTTATTGGCAGCTTTGGTTTAAAGTCATCAGCCTGTAAAAATGGTTTGTTTGGGTAAATAGAAAATGAAAATAAAAACTGATGAGATTAGTGTTAAAAATAGTGCCGAGCGCTAAATGGTCCAGATTGGATTTGATTGGGCACAGTTGAGGACAGAGACATCCACACAGCTTTTGTGAAGGATGAAGTGTTTGGATCATACTCTTCTTTCTAGGCGGAAGCTGAAAGTTCAGGAATTTTGGCCTGCCATCAAGGAAGTGGCATGATAGTAACGGGAGATGCTATCCCTGGAATTTTCCATGGTGTGCCAGGACCACTGCTCAGCACGTAAGGGCATCATCTTATTTAATTCTTCCCACCACGTTACAGGGTTTATTATCTTGCTTTATGCATGAGGGCGAGGTTCAGAGAGATTAGTTGACCTGTCCAACATCATGCTACACTGTTTCTTGAATGTCTGATGAACAGTACTGGTGGAGGATTAGTAGCTTAAAAGGCCTGTGATATTTGAGTAGTATAGAAGCAAGAGCAAAAAGCCAGGAGGCCTGGAACTGAATCCTGACTCTAGCATTTACTGGCTGTGTGATATCAGAAAAATTCCTAACCTCTCTGAACAGTCTCCTCATCTATAAAAAATATGTATGTGCTCTGGCTGGTATGGTTGGGTGTTATCCTGTGCATTGAAAGGTTGCAAGTTTGATTCCTGTTCAGGGTACATGCCCATGTTTTGGGCTCAGTCATAAAGAGGGAGTGTGCAGGAGGCAGCTGACTGATGCTTCTCTCTCACACTGATGTTTCTCTCTCTCTCTCTCTCTCTTTCTCTCTCTCTCTCTCTCCCTCCCTCCCTCCTTCTGTCTCTAAAAAAATATTAATAATATATATATATATTTTTAAAAGGAATGTGTGTCTTGTGTGTGGTGAAGTATTAGAAGATTTTAAAACCAGCTTTCATTTCTAACCTGTAATTACATAAGCCTTCAAGGGGCTTTTAATTCTCTGCCATTGTGGTACATGGTTGGTCTTTTGCTCTTTAAGTGAACTCAGATGTGAGGAAACACTGCTATGTGAAATTCAAAAAATGACTTAATTTCTGCCATAGAGATATTATTCCTTTCCCGCAAAGTCCATTTCCTCTTTGGGTTACCATAACACAGAATATCTTCTATTTCCCTGGTGGACGACTACTCCATTGTGTGTGAGAGTGATGCTCTGCTCCTAGGTGAGCTGTAGCAAGCCCTGTAGGACATGCTAGAAACACAGAATGATATTTTCTATTATCACAAAAGGAGGCCAATACAAGTTACTTCCAGTGGGTAAAGAGAAGCAAATATCCATGTACTTGGCCTACTTTGGATGCTTTGTTCTATTTCTGTACATTAATGAGTTTCTCTATTCAATGTATTCCCTTCCTTATGTACAATTCACTATGATATGCTGGCAAGTTTTCTCTCAAAACTGCTATCTATACTCAACGCATACCACCCTTACTTATTTGGCTCACACCTATTCTCCTGATAATGGAAATATATACATTGGCTTCCCTGCCATGGGCACCCACCCCCCTCCCCTGCTGCTGCTCACTCTTCAGCATTCTTGAGGATCAGATGACATGGGCCAGGCTGCATTCAGGGAGCAACATTGGAAAATTCCTTTGATGTTGGGCCTTGTGACACTCAATGACTAAATCCAAGCTTTTGCTACTTGACCAAATGCCAAATGCGCTAGTTCCTGAATGTTTATGATCTTACAGATAGTTGGATAGAACAATAAGAATAAACCACTGGAAAAGTGTCTCAAAACTATTTTGTAAGTCTGATTAAGGTAAAACTTTGATTAATTGGAAAGTTAGATGAAAAGAATGTTCTAGTTAATTAGGAACTAACCCTTAAAAATATTCTTTTACTATATGCTAACGTCATCTACATATCGCATATTAGGAATGCAAAGAGGGGCAAAAGTTCATATAGTGCTTTTATCCAAAGTATCTTCCACTTTTCTCCTACCCATTATTTTTGAAAAATTTGCTCTACTTTTTTTCCAATTGTTTTTAATGTTTCTGGGTTTTTTTATTTTATTTTATTTTTGGTTTGTTTTGGGGAAGGTGTACAAAGATGTGATCCTATAGAATACATATTTTGTTTTTATTCATTGTTTATTTTTTAAAATAAATCTTTATTGTTCAGATTATTACAATTGTTCCTCTTCCCCGCTCCCCACCATAGCTCCTCTCCACCCAGTTCCCACCCGACCCTCTGCCCTTACCCCCCGACACCATTGGCCTCATTCATAGGTGTACACTTTTTGTCCAGTCTCTTCCCGCACCCCTTTACTCCTCTCCCCCTGAGAATTGTCAGTACACTCCTTTCTATGCCCCTGATTCTATTATATTCACCAGTTTATTTTATTCATCAGATTTTTATTCACTTGATTTTTAGATTCACTTGTTGATAGATATGTATTTGTTGTTCATATTTTTTATCTTTACCTTTTTCTTCTTCTTCCTCTTCTTAAAGAATACCTTTCAGCATTTCATATAATACTGGTTTGGTGGTGATGAACTCCTTTAGCTTTTTCTTATCTTTGAAGCTCTTTATCTGACCTTCAATTTTGAATGATAGCTTTGCTGTGTAAAGTAATTTTGGTTGTAGGTTCTTGCTATTCATCATTTTGAATATTTCTTGCCACTCCCATCTGGGCTGCATAGGTTCTGTTGAGAAATCAGCTGACAATTGTATGGATGCTCCCTTGTAGGTAATAACTGTTTTTCTCTTGCTGCTTTTAATATTCTCTTTGTCTTTTGCTTATGATGTGTCTTGCTGTGGTCCTCTTTGGATTCCTTTTGTTTGGGGTTCTCTGCACTTCCTGGACTTGGAACTTTATTTCTTTCACCAGGTGGGGGAAGATTTCTGTCATTATTTCTTCAAATAGGTTTTCAGTATCTTGCTCTCTCTCTTCTTTTGGCACCCCCATAATTCTGATGTTGGTACGCTTGAAGTTGTCCCAGAGGCTCCTTATACCACCTTCATATTTTTGGATTTTTTTTTTCTTTTTGCTTTTCTGGTTGGGTGTTTTTAGCTTCTTTGTATTTCAAATCTTTGACTTGATTCTTGCATTTCTCTAGTCTGCTCTTGGATCTCAGTATGTTATTTATTTCAGTCAGTGTATGTTTAATTTCTAGTTGGTCCTTTTTCATATCCTCAAGGGTCTCACTAAATTTGTTGGCCTTTTCTAGAAAATTCTTGAAAAACCTTATAATTGTGGCTTTGAACTCTATAGCCAGTAGTTTGCTTTCCTCCATTTCTTTCATTTGTGACCTGTTTCTTTGTCTATGCATTTTGGCTGCTTCCCTGAGTTGATGGAGTGGCTTTGTGTGATAGGTGTCCCATAGGGCCCACTGGCTTAACCTCCCAGTTACCTGAGGTGGACATTCTTGGTCCACCCCTTTGTAGGCTGTGTGCACAGACTTGTTATATTTAAGCCTTGATTGTTGTTGGTATCACTGGGAGGAATTGACCTTTAGGCCAATTGGCTGTGAGGATCAGCTCTGTCTATGATGGGAGAACTTCTGTGCTGGAGACACCCTTATAAGGCAAGACTTGCTTCAGTGGGCCATTGGTGCTCACTAAGTCTGCCCCCTGAGAGTGTCCCTTATGGATCTGAGGAGTTATAATCTGGATGGTCCTACTCTGACTCCTGGGTACACTGGCTCTTGGATCTCCAAGGAGATGCTAATTTAGCCTCTGCTTGTGACTACCCAGCAGGAGCTAGGGAGTTATCTGCATATTCCTCTTCTTTGTTTGGGTTTTAGAGGTGCCCAGATGAGGCCCAGCTGTGAAGCAATGCAAGCTGTGGTGGGGCCTTAGGCCTTCTTTTGGATGTTCTGGGTCTCTCTGATTTAGCTGCTGTTTGTTAGGTAAGTTTAGATTTCAAAGGATCAGGCCATTCATATGCAAAAGCCTCTGTGCATAGCTTGGATGGGGCGGAGTCTCGGGGCAGAGCAAACAGCAATGGCTCCCTGTCAGCCCTGCCCTAAGAGGCCCCAGGTCTCAGTGTCCCTTGGTAATCACTGTAAGCACCTCTGAGAGAAAGCCTCGCGTTCCACCTGCTGCCAGACAGTCCAGTTTCTCTCCGTATGAGTCTGAGTCCCAGAGTCTCACCCAGAACTGGAGTTCAGAGCTGTTGGGAGCTTGTGTCTCCCTCTGAATTGAAAAAGCCAGCTGCATACTCAGTTGCCAGCCCTCTCCATGCACGTGCCTCTGTACCTCTGTACTTTACTTCCGCAGCTCTGAGTCTCAGTGTGCTTTCCTCTTCCCTTCTAGTTGTAGAATTTCCACTTAGCCAGCCTTCCTGTGGTTCTGGATGATGTCCATTTTGTCTTCTGAAATTGTGAGGGGCAGCAAGTTCAGGTGTTTACCTATGCCACCATTTTGGTTTCTCCTCTAGAGTATGTATTTTAAATCCATTTTTATGTATTTAATATTATAAGAATATATTCTAAGCATCATCTCAGCGTGTAATAATGTGCTTAAACATTCCCTTATTTGCTTAAAATTTAGGTTATTTCACTTATTTTTTCAAGATAAGAAAAATGCAACGAATGAAATCGCTATTCAAAGAGATTTTCCCTTACTACTTTTTTTTTATTTCCTATGACAAATTCTCATATGTGAAATTATTAAATCAAAGAAGACAATTTTAAATACTCATTGTTATTAATATGCATTGCAATTGCTTTCCAAAGGAGTTATATAATTGATACTCAAACTAATATTGTTTCAAGTATAGGTTTTTCCTTTCTTTCACCATCATTGTTGGGCTTTTATTTGTTTTTTTACAATTTTGGCTGAATAACAGGTAAAAATACAAAATTAATACCCCTTATCTATTGAATTCACACAATACCCTTGCCAAGTCGACAGTTTACAGGTGAGTTGATATGGGGAAAAATTAAGTGACTTGCCCAAGTCAATACAACTATTAGCAGAGCTGGAACATGATCCTGCTTCTTGGGTCCAGGCCTGCTGTGTACTCCGCTCTACCACAGCTGCCCCTTAAGTAACCAGGTGGGACTAAGCTAATGAGGCCTCCAAGGTAAGTTTGGAGCAGCTCGGCGGTTGATATGCATAAAGGTGGAACTGATGAGCAGGACTGTCCAAATGGCTTTGTGCCCTTAAAAATGAAACATCTCATCAAATGGAGTGAATTTTGGATGAATTTTCACATGCTGTTTCACCCTCCCACATGCACATTTAAAATATTTTTTAAAAAAATGAATGTTACTTAATAGTGCCCGAGTATTGGGATACTGTATTTTAACTAAATTCAGATATACTAGTTCATGAGGCATTCCAGTGCAAGTTGTTCATGCAAATCTGATGTAGAATGTGATGTGGCCTTTGGCTTTAGTCAGTTAAACACTAGGAAAGTCATAGTTAAAATTCCACTCTTTGCTCTCTAGCCAAGATGGAAATGGCTCCGACACAAAACATTAAGTACAAGGCTGCCACAGGTCCAATAATGTATTGGCATTAGAAAGTAGGGTAGGCAAACCTCAGTAAATCAAGGCCTCACCTTCATTTTTCAAAAAGCAGAACGGATTAAAGTGTGTGCTTTAGTTTTCCAGGGAGAAGTTGTGTTTTGCTGGAGTGTAGTGTGTGGAGTAAATGACAAGTGCTGTGTGTTACCAGACCACAGCCTGTGCACCTGATGCATTGAAAGGCCAAAACCCAAAACATCAGCGTTTGTGCAGTAAAGCCAAGGGTTTTTTTAAAGGGCTAGAGGAAACAGGTTATGAGAAAGTGCTGGTGGGAGTTTTCATTGAAACTTGGTCATTTATGGATGGATCTTCCTGACAATGGGCCCTCGGCTTCTGAAAGGTTTCCAGTATTGAAGTTCCAGTATGTCCTGGTCCTTTGGTTTGGTCCCTCAGGGGTGGTGGTGGTAGTGGTGGTAGTGGGAGGAGGTGAGACTTTGGTTCTGGGTACAGCTGGAGGCCAAGATTATCTCTTCTGCTCACGCCCCAACTTCATAACTTTCAGTCTTGGTCTGGTGCCTTTGTAAAACAACCCATATCTTATTAAACATTTGCTTGGCCAGCCGGCATGGTTCAGTGGCAACCTATGAACCAGGAGGTCTTAATTCAATTCCCCGGTCAGGGCACATGTCCAGGTTGCAGGCTCGAACCCCAATGGGAGACCTGCAGGAGGCAGCTAATCACTGTTTCTCATCATTGATGCTTCTATCTCTCTCTCCCTCTGCCTTCCTCTCTGAAGTCAAAAACAATATATTTAAAAAACAACAACACAGGACTATTTTAACCTGTTTCTTCACTTACAATTCCTCCCAGTTGGAGGGGGTTTGGATGCCCCCGGTATTCATTTGGAAGGTCATCTTGGGAACATGCTTTGGGAGCATGCGATCTTATTCTTTGTAGGAGTGAAGAGAAAAAAAAAACAACACCCAGTTTGGCAGTCACAGTCCTATAAAATGGCAGCATTTGCCAGCATTGGCTCTACTCAATGTGGCTTGAGGCAGGGAAGTCATGCTTCCATTCAGCTGGAGGTTCTTGGGCTTTAGAAGGTCTCCTATCATCTGAGCAGGAGGCTGAATGATGGGGTTTAGCAAAATTTAAGAATGGTCTTACCTTATCTAAATTACAAAATCCTGTTAATTTTTAATCAGGCCACGTGGCATAGTAAGAAAAAAGCAACAACACATCACTGGTATTTATTTCACAAAGAAAACAACTGTGAATGTGGGTAGCAGAAAGGATGTCTTGTTAACATTAGCCGATGACTCCTTTTAGTTCACCACAAGGGAGACTGGCTTCTTCAGCCTTTCGGGTGATCTCCTCTAGAGGCTTCTGTAGGGAGATGAAACAGCTTTGGTGCTGAGAAGGCTGTTTCAATTCACTCTGTCTTCAAGGCGTGAAAGAGAAAACCACAGGCCCAAAATGGCACCACTTGTGCTAAAGCCCATACCAACTCTACTAGTAGACTCACTTCCTGACCTAATCGCAGTTTCAACCTTCATCACCAGAAATGTAATCTTAATCAACTAGTAGTTGGTGACTTTCTGGTTAACACCGTGAGGCAATGTGTCACGTGGGCCCTCTCCATCCTCCAGGTTACCACTACCAGCAATGGGAAGGAGAAGCAATATGTATGACCCCCCCCCCCCCCACCCCCACCCCCCAAAAAAAAAAAAAAAGATGTCCTGGTGTAAAAATAATAATTATTATTTTTCTTTTTGCTAATCTCTCCCCTACCACACATACCCTTCTTCCTATAAAAACCTTCCCTTTTGTATAACCCGTTGGAGCGCCGTTCTAGTTGCTAGATGGAATGCTGCCTGATTCACAAGTCACTGAATACAGCCAATTAGATCTTCAGCTTTACTCAGTTGAATTTTGTTTTCTTGACAAAGGATAAAAGCTGGGAGCAGGAGAATTCACCTGTGGAGATGTAGAGAAGTGAATGTCTCCCGGGGCCTCCTGTTTTGGGCCCAGATTTTAATTTTAATCAGTGAGGCATCCTGAAAAACAAAACAAAACAATAAACAAAACAATAACAGAAAACTGATTGGAAGAAGGAGCTTTGCTTTCAAAATCCACCCTGCAGTCTGCACTCCACCAATGTCTTTTTATAGCCTTTTGCCAGAAAGGCCAAGCAGTAACTATCCATTCAGATCTCTGCCTGGAGCAGGGTTCTGGTTTGGCCGCAGCATCAGACAGAAGGCCTGCTGGGTTGCGCTCCAGGGCATTCCCCTCTCGTTTACAGTCTAAATGGCTATTCTCTCTGACAAGACCAGCGTGTTTTCTGTCACCTCCAATCATTACACACTGTGATAACATGGTTTCCAAGGCTCATAACCTCTGCGACTCTCAGGAATGCATGTGAGACGCAGGCAGCGTTAGACAAGTTTGGCTGACCCCCTTGCCCAGCCCTGGCTAGGGGCTGCAGCTGGGGAGGAGTTGACCCTTATTTTGTCCCCTGTTGTTTTTGGGAGGTTTTCATTTGGGTTTTTACTACTGGGTGGTCCTTTGGGCCTCCCACTGCATTCTAAATATTTCCGAAACTTCCTAAGATGTGGCGTTTCAACCAAATGAGCCTGCCTACTCTCCTGGCTCATGTGAGCAGGCTGTGAGGCACAGGCCATCCCTGGGTCACGGCATTCCTTCATGCCTCTCCTTTTGTTTCCTTTAAAGCCACTTTGAAGAAGGAATTTTGAAGTTCTAAGAGTCTGGATACAGTGATATATATATATATATATATTTGCAACCCTTATGCTTTAATGCTCAGTGGCCTCCTGGCCTTTTGTATGTCTCACCAGAATCAGTAAAAGATTTTAAGCAGATGCTTTCATGTACTATTGAAGTACAAAGATAACATTTTAAAGATGAAAATCCCAAGTTGTTTATTTTCTCAATGGTACAAAAAACCTTTTCGCTTGTACTATGCTATTAATGTTGTATGCTCATTTTATATTTATACTAGAGGCTTGGTAGGGTCCGTCAGCCTGGCTTGCGCCCTCTTGCAATCCGAGACCCCTCAGGAAATGTTGAACTGCCAGTTTCGGTCCAATTCCTGTGAGCCCAGTGTCTGGCTCCTGTTGGTTAGCTGAGCAGCGCTCCCGCTGTGGGAGAGCACTGACCACCACAGGGAAGCTCCTGCATTGATCATTTGCCCCCTGGTGGTCAGTGCACATCATAGCAACCAGTCAAATGGTCGACTGGTTGCTTAGGATTTTATACATATAGATGTGACTGAACTAAACATGCTTCACTTGAGAAGCTTGCTTTACCCTTTGTGATGGGATTCTAGAGTCTGATTCTAAGCACAGCTCATTTTGATACTTGGTTTTAGTGATTATCATGGTACAAAGATCATGCAAGAAGGGCATTGTTGTCTCTCATTACTCCATTATGACTCATGATTTTGGCCACATCCACCAGCTATGAAAAGATTCTGTTGAAAGTTTACTAATAAATTTTCATCTTCCTTATAATCAGTCAATTGTTCTTAGAATCACATAGAAAACTACTTTCCTTTGGCTAAACGCAGAGAAAGTCAAAGGCTTGGAAGCCTGGTTGAAGCACCATTTTTATAGATAGGAGTGTAGTATACAGGTAGATAGATAGAGGATAGATGTTCCTAGAAATTAAACATTTGAAAGATTTTTAAATAATTTAGAAAAATCCCACTTTCCAGTTTAAAAAAAAATGTGTACGTATCAGAATTTTTAACAGAGAAAACATTGTTTTCAGAAACAAATTTACACAATAGTGGAAACAACTCTAAATTTCCATCTTCTAAGTGTTTTCTCCATAGCCATGAATTTCTTTTCAGAGCAATAATTTTTTCATCATTAGCACAATGTCAGTGTGACCTTGACTGGACAGGCTCTGTGTCTCTATTTCTGTAGACCTCACAGCTATTGCATATTCCAATAGCTTCTTGTCACCATAGGGAATTTCAGAAAAATTTTTACCCAGTAAGATGATAGGATTTATCTCACCCAATGAACCATTCTGGTTTGTTTCTGCTAAGGAGGATTGCATTTGAGGCACAAGTAGGCAAATTGGGAGGGGAACAAGTGGATCAGTCCAAGTTACTGCAAGTAATTCCTGGTGCACTCAAAATGGGTAATTGAATAGAGTTCGATAAAGGCGGTTAGCAAAGGGAAACTAGCCATGATAATGCATCAGTAGCAGGAAGCCCTTCCTTCTTTTCCTGAAGTCTGGGGTCAATGGTGGGGGCAGAAGAAGCACTGACCCAAGCCCAGGGTAAGAACATGGTTCTAGGAGTGGGAGCACAGTCAACACCTGTAATTTTTGGTAGAGGGGCTGTGTTAAGTTTGCTCAGGATGCTCTAACAAAATATCATGAATGACTGGTTTAAACAACAGAAATGTATTTTCTTACAATTTTAGAGGCTAGAAGTTCCAGATCCAGGGGCTGACAGGATTGATTTCTTCTGAAGTCTCTCTTGGCTTATGTCTTCACATGGTCTTTGTATGCATGTATCTTTGTCTAAGTTTCCTCTTCTTTTAAAAAAAATATATTTTTTTATTGATTTCAGAGAGAAAAGAAGAGGGAGAGATAGAAATGATGAGAGAAAATCATTGATTGGCTATCTCCTGCAGGCCCCCTACTGGGGATGGAGCCCACAATCTGGGCATGTGCTCTGACCCAGAATCAAACCATGATCTCCTGGTTTATAGATTGATGTTCAACCACTGAGCCACAGAAGGTGAGCCAAATTTCCTTTTCTTATGAGGATGACAGTCATATTGAACTAGGGTCCACCCTAATGACCTCGTTTTAACTTAATTACCTCTTTAAAGGCTCTATTTCCTAACACAGTCATGTGCTGAGGTCCTGGGATCAGTAGTTCAGCATATGCATATTGTAGGAACACAGTTTTCAACTCATGACTGGGACACTGCCGATCTGTAGCATGCATAATAAGTCCTATTCTCTCATCCTTCTAGCCTGCTGAGGTGCCTCACATTGGCCAAACCCAGGTGGAAACCAGAGCCAAAGAAGCCTGTTGGATGCTGTCCCCAAAGTTCAGTCTCCTAGGACACTGAACATAGTGTTAAAAAGAGCAATTTGGAAGAGCAACAGAAAATAGCCAGCTCACAAAGTCACTGAGCTGAGCTTAGTACACAGAGGTTTCATTGACCTGTGGGGTTATAAGTAATGTAACGTAGAAATAAGGAAATAAATAATGATCAGGTAAGTCAGGGTGTTTGTCCTTACAGATTGCACATTAGATGTTACTTTCAGAGAATTGCTGCTATGAGGCTCAACTTTGGGGAAACAGTCTGAGTACCTTGCACAGGACTGGTCCTTGTGAGAATTAGAACAAGACATGCTCCATGGGAAGACAAATCAGAAAAAGGAGCCCTCCACTGGACCTAACAGTCCTTTTGGTGCCTTGCTTTTGGTGCCCTCCTCAGCCCAACACACCCTGCATGACTCTTATCATGGTGTCAGATTCACAGTCAACAAACACACTGTCAGTATTCCCTCCCCAGCCCCTCACCATGAACAGGTAGAAAGATATATTTTGATGTTGTGTCTATTCTCTGCAAACTGTCAGCTTTTTAGTTCCACAAGGAAAAAATTATTAAACTATGGCAAATTTCAAATCTATTTTTAAAAAATCAACTGGTCTGCTGAAACTGGTTTGGCTCAGTGGATAGAGCTTTGGCCTGCGGACTGAAAGGTCCCAGGTTCAATTCCAGTCAAGGATATATATCTTGGTTGTGGGCACATTCCCAGTAGGGGGCATGCAGGAGGCAGCTGATCAATGTTTCTAACTCTCTATCCCTCTCCTTTCCTCTCTGTAAAAAATCAATAAAACATATTTAAAAAAAATGAACTGGCTCTTTTATTAAATCAAACAAGATACATTTGCTGGCAGATTCTGGCTGACCTGAACTTAAATAACTGTTTTGTGGCTCTTCTACCTAAAGGGAGTAATTAATATTCATTTCCATATTTGTTCCTTCTTAGCACTTCTGGTGAACCCACATATTGGCACACATTAAATCTGAGGATAAGTATCAGATTTTATTTATCCATTAGACAGATTACAGTTATAGTGGGAAAGCTACGCTCTGCACAACTTCAAGGGTGCCATTCATATGGTTATTGCAGATTTGTATGATCATTCTGACCTTCTTGGTAGTAGATGGCACTATAGAGTTCTAAGAATAGGTTCTTCCTTTGTCCCCAATTGCTATAAAGTTGATTTTTCAATAAGTGGCAGGGTAGGTACCCATGTTTGTGAGGAACTCAGTTGGGCACTGGCATGGAGCTGGGAAAAGGAAAGGATCCAATGAAGACATGGTCCCAACTTCTTCATACAGTGAAGTGGAGGACATACAGGTAACCCCTCAACCTCAGCTTTAGAAAAATGCCTTCACCTGCCGCCCCCCCTCTCAGATTCTGAAGGTGAATGAGGAGTAAAAGACTTAGAAAGAGAACATTCCACACTCCACAAAGGCAGTGACAACATAAGGCTACTGTACCTATTCTTTGGGCTGGGAGGGTCAAGATTGTGCGAGATCTATGGTAACCACTGCCAGGCGAGGAGTGGAGAAGAATTGCTGAGTCTGAGGGGATGAAAGCCAGGGGGTCTCCAGTAGCTGATAAGGAGGGCTGGCCCAGGAAGCCATTAAACCAACATCCAAGACACCAGACACTCAATGATGAATTGCATTCTTGATTAGACAAGCTCAGTTCCTTCTTTTCAGGAGAAAAGAAGGGAGCTCTTTTTCAGTGTTCACAGTGAGAAGCCATACAAGTCTACATGGAAGCCATTTATACTGGCACCTCTGATCCCCCTATTTATTGGCAAACATGAGATTTGAGGATAAACATCAGTACCTTCTCCTTGAAATTAACACTCAGAAATCGATGGCTTTCATTTTCATTTCATTTCATTTCTTATTTTATTTTATTTTATTCTATTTTGTTTTGTTTTGTTTTGTTAATCCTCACCTGAGGATATTTTCCCATTGAGCTGGGGAGAAGACTGCAAGCAAGGTACATACCCTTGACCAGAATAAAACCTGGGACCCTTTGGTCTGCAGGCCCATACTCTATCCACTGAGCTAAACTGGCTAGGGCTCAATGGCATTTTTATATATCAATCAGAAAGATAAACTAAACAAACAATCCCATTTACCACTGCATTAAAAAAAAATTAAGATACTTAGGAATAAACTTAACCAAGGAGGTAAGTCTTGTACTTCGAAAATTATAAGACATTGAAAAAAGAGATAGAGGAAGATATAAACAAGTGGAAGACTATTCCGTGTTAAGGGATTGGTAGCGTTAACATAATTAAAATATCCATACAACCAAAAGCAATCAATAGATACAATTAAATCCTATTTTTTTAAAAAAATATATTTTACTGATTTTTTTTTTTCCCGGAGGAAGGGAGAGGGAGAGTTAGAAACATTGATGAGAGAGAAACATTGATCAGCTGTCTCCTGCACACTTCCTAATGGGGATGTGCCCGCAACCAAGGTACGTGCCCTTGACTGGAATCGAACCTGGGACCCCTCAGTCCCCAGGCTGACACTCTATCCACTGAGCCAAACTGGTTTGGGCAAATCCTATTTTTTTTTTAATCCTCACTTAAGAATATCTGTCCATTGCTTTTTTAGAGAGAGTAGAAGAGAGAGGGAAAGACAGAAAGAAACACCAATATGAGAGAAACACACATTGACTGGTTGCCTCCTGCATGAGCCCTGACCAGGGCCAGGGCCAAGGAGGATCCTGCAACTGAGGTACATGCCCTTAACTGGAATCAAACGTGGGACCCTTTGGTCCATAGGCCGACACTCTATCCACTGAGCAAAAGTGGCTAGGCAATTCAATCCCTATTAAAATATCAATGTCATATTTCACAAATCTAGCACAAATACCCAAACAATTTATATGGAACCAAATAACCGCAGCAATGTTGAGAAAGAACAAACTCGGAGGGATCATAACACCAGATGTCAAGTTATACTACAAAGCCACTGTAATCAAAGCTCCCTGGTACTGGCACAAGAATATGCATATCAATCAATGGAACAGAGCAGAGACCCCAGAAATCGGCCCAAGCTATTCAATTAATATTTAACAAAGGGGTAAAGAGGATACAATGGAGTCAAGAAAGTCTCTTCAATAAATGGAATTGGGAAAATTAGATAAAAGCAAAAAAAAAAAAAAAAAGAAGTGGAACTAGGCCACCAACTTACACCACACTCAAAATTGATAAAAGACTTAAATGTAACATGGGAAACCATAAAAATTCTAGCAGAAACCATAAACTTAAATGTAAGTTGTGAAACCATAAAAATCCTAGAAGAAACCATCAGACATCTCTCATAGCAATATGTTTGCCAATATATCTCCAAGGGCAAGGGAAACTAAGGAGAAAATAAACAATGGAACTACATCAAAATAAAAAGCTCTACATAGCAAAAACAAGCAAACAAAAACAACAACAACAAAAAAAGCATCAATGAAATGAAAGGGAGCCTCCTGTATGGGAGAACATACTGGCAATGATACATCTGATAAAGGGTTAATATCCAAGATATATAAGGAACTCAGACAACGTAAGGCAGGAAATCAATATAATTAAAAAATGAGCAAAGGACCTAAGTAGACACTTCTCCAAAATGAACGTACAGATGATCAAGAGACATATGAAAAAATGCTCAGTCACTAATTATTAGAGACATTCAAATTAAAAGGACAATGAGATATCACCTCACACCTGTCAGAATGGCTACCATCAACATATCAACAAATGACAAGTTCTGGTGAGGATGTGGAAAAAAGGGAATCAGAGTGCACTGCTGGTGGGAATGCAGACTGGTACACCTACTCTGGAAAACAGTATGGAGTTTCCTAAAAAAAATTAAATATAGAACTGCCATTTTACCCAGTGATCCCAACTCTAGGAATATATCCTAAGAGTCCAGAAACACCAATCAGAAAGAATGTATGTACTCTTATGTTCATAGCAGTGCAATTTATAATAGCTAAGCTCTGGAAACAGCCATGGTGCCCATCAGTAGATGAATGAATAAAAATGCTGTGGTACATTTACACCATGGAATACTATACAGCAGTAAAAAAGAAGGATCTTTTACCCTTTGAGACAGCATGGAGGGACCTGAAGAGTATTATACTAAATGAAATAAGCCAGTCTAAGAAAGATAAGTATCACATGATATCACTCATATGTGGAATCTAATGAACAAAATAAACATATGAAAAAATAGTCTCAGGCACATAGAAGCATAGAACAGACTGTGGAATTTCAGAGGGAAGGTGGATGAGTGGATGGGTGGAAAGAGATCAGCCAAAGAATTTTTGTGCATATATGCATAACCCAAGGACACAGACAATAGTGTGGTGAAGGCCTGAGGCACAGGACAGGGACAGGCCAAAAGAGGTCAGTGGGGAAAGAAAGGGGGCATATGTAATACTTTCAACAATTAAGAGAAAGAAAAAAGAAAGGAATGAAGGAAGGAAGGAAAGAAGGTAGGAGCCAATTGCCATGAAAAAACTTTAGATTACCATGGAAGAGATCACCCTGCAATGAGTAACTGGGCACATGGAGAAGTCACATGGACCAGACAGTTGAGTGAATCCTAGTAAATGACCATAGTTAATGTCACATGAAACAAAAGAATCACCTGGATGAATCTATCCAACTCATAGAATCTATATTAATAAAAGGATAATATCTAATTAGACCAGATCTTCCAGATGGCCTCTGAACAAAGCCATGGTGGTGGGACTGAGGCAGAGGCAGTTAGGGATAAACCAGCCAGCAGAAAGAGCAATCAGGGGAGAGCACGCCAGTTGGGGAGGAAAGGGCAGTTGGGGATGAGCAGGCCAACAGAGGGGGGCAGTTGTGGGTGAGAAGGCTGGCAGGGAGGGAGTTGGAGGTGAGCAGGCCAGCAAGGGTGGGACAGCTGGGGGCAAGCTGGCTGGAAGGGGGGACAGTTGGGGACAATTAGGCAGGTGGGGAGGCAGTTGGGGGCATGCAGGCTGGAAGGGGGCAGGGAGAGGGGGAGTTGGGGTTGATCAGGCCAGCAGGCAGAGTGATTAGGGGCAATCAAGCTGGCAGGCATGTGAGCAGTTAGGAACCAGCAGTTGCTGATTGCCAGAAGGATGTCTGATTGCCAGTTTATCCCTGTGGGATCAGGCCTAAACTGGCAATCAGACATCCTCCAAGGGGTCCCAGATTGGAGGATGGTGCAGGCCAGCTAAGGGACAACCACCCTTGCCCCTAGTGCACAAATTTTGTGCACCAGGACACTTGTCAATAATAAATTGCTGTGGTTTTCAAAAAAGAGAAAGTAAATAAATTCAGGCAAAAGTAAACTCTAGATTTTAGGAATGCATATTTAGGTGGTAAAATCATAGAGAAAAGCAAGGAAGTGAACACTATAATGTCTGTGTAGTGTTACCTGCTGAGCCTAAGAAGCGGTTTATGATTGTGAAGAGACTGTGGGGGTAAAAGAGGGTCTTGCGAGGGAACTGTGTTCTATTTCTCAGCTTGGGTACAAAGCACAGCAGGCCCATTTTGCAATAATATTTTGAGCTGCACATCTATGTTTCATGCACTTTTTCTAAGCTTATTTGACAATTTTAAAGGGCTAAAAAGAAAATAGTTATTTATTGCCTAGAAATTCTCAGAAAGAGTAGGTACTGAGTTGAATCTTCAAGAATAAATAGGAATTATCAAGGGAGAGGAGGACATTCTAGGAATAATACAAGAAAGGGCAAAGGTGCAGAGTACAGAATTTTTCTGAGATTTTAAAGTTCCAAATGCAGTGCGGCTGGAGGCAAGACCCCCAAAACAGTGGAAATGAGGCCATGGAGAAGATAGGCACTTGGAGGGCTTGTGAAAGGATTTTAAGCAGGGGAATGAAATTTCAAGAAAAGGAGGTCTGTCAACAGCAACAAATGCTGCAGAGAAGCTATTCAGGTAAGGACAGAGAGTTCCTTGACTTGGGAACAGGAGGTCCCTGTCCCCGATGGGTTGAACCATGCAGTGGAGAACTGTCAGCAGACACCAGACTGCAGGAAAAGGAGGTGGGATGGGAGGTAAGGGAGTGGAGACAAGTGTATTTGGCAGCACTGACCAATGCTGCAGAGAGGGCTAACTAGGTGAAAGACAGATAAGATCATTTAGATTAGCATATCCACTATTTTCCCAGGATCATAAAAGGTTATAGCTCTTTTCCTTCTCAAAAACTCAAAGGCCTTTTTTTTAGAGACTTCAGAATCAACTCATGGGTCAAGATATGGTTTAGCTGGTAAGGAAATATTCCCATCCTCTGCAAGGCTGGACTAGATCCACTTGGGAGGAGGCCCTGGAGAAATACCTGGGAATAACAGAAGGCTGTTCATGCAGTTTCTGCAGGATGTTGCATTTGTTGCCTCAGAGATAGCAATTCACTGCTGACACCTTAGAAACATCTCTGTTCCCTTAATCGAACATACATCAAAGTTGGCGCTGAGAGCTTGGAAACCAGCATGTTCAGCAGATGCTCACGGGCCAATGTTAGGAGGGTGATGTCAGTCAACAGAGTTCATTTTATCTTTTTTTTCTTCTCTGCTCAATCTCTCTTATATTCATTTTCCTACCCGTCTTCATTGCTAAGTTCTCTTTTCTACTTTCTTCCTTTCTCTTCTTCTTTTATACTCTCATGTTTTTTCTTTCATCTCCTTTCTGGATTTTCTACTTCCATATCATTCCTGCTCTTCAGTTCTGTTCCAAATCTTTTACCATGTTTCATCTGAAAGTGAGAGGTAACAGACATCATAGGGCAAATCGATGGTGTCACAAAAGGCCCTTTCTTTGGAGAATACTTACCCTGTTGTGGCAGAATCATTCCTGTTCCTTTATACATGGTTCCTGTGTCTTGTGGGCAGAGTAGGAGGAGGATGAACTTTCTCACCACCCCTAACTTGCACACAGATGAAAGCCTGAGCAGGGGAAGCGAGATGAAGGCATCTTGTATGGCCAAGGTGGCAATATCAGGGATGAGAGGTTGGTTACATGCAGAGGAGCTGATCAGATGGATAAGTTTATCAAGGATATTGGGAGCCAGGTTTCTTGCTGTTAGAAGAAAGAATTACAAATATGGAAAGGGAAAATGGACCCTGTGGTGAAGGACTGGAATCAGAGGTATGGATATGCAAACATGTGTTTTTCAATATCCTCCTATATAATAAAGAGGTAATTTGCAAATTGACCATCACTCCAACACATAAGATGGTTGCCCCATGTGGTCACAGATAGCTACCTCTATGTGGACAAAAAATGGCCATTACAAGATGGCCACCACAAGATGGCTGGCAGGGGAGGCAGTTGGGAGTGATAAGCTCTTCAGGGGAGGGCAGTTAGGGTTGACCAGGCCTGCAGGGGAGGGCAAGTAGGGGCAACCAGGCTGGCAAGGAAGGGCAGTTAGGGGCAATTGGGCCCACAGGGGAGCAGTTAGTCATTAATCAGGCTAGCTGGGGAGTGACTAAAAGGTTATCAGGCTGGCAGGCAGAAGCGGTTAGGGGCAATCAGGAAGGCAGGCAGGGGAGCAGTTGGGAGCCAGCAGTCCTGGATTGTGAGAGGGCAGTCAGACATCCCTTGAGAGGTCCCAGATTGGAGAAGGTGCAGGATGGGCTGAGGGACATCCCCCATCCCCGACCTGTGCACAATTTTGTACGCCGGGTCTCTAGTTTATAGATAATGTAGAAAATAGAGGTGTAAATGTGTGTGCACACTTGCACCCTCCCACCTCCCCCCCCCCCCCCACACACACACATCCCCTAACCCTAGTCACTAACAGGGCTTGGAAACAGTGACATTTCAATATAAAAAGTACACTTAGTGACCAAATATTACCTTCTACGTGCCATTCTTCAGTAAAAGGAACCAGGATTCTTTGGTGAAATGGCTGAATCCAGGACTAGAAAGGGAAAGTACAAGATGAGCTTGGGGCATCTGTGGTTCCAAAAAGCAAGGAAGTGCTTAAAGAATAATGGAAATATATCTTAAAAATACACAGAAGTGTCCTGGCTGGGTGGCTCAGTTGGTAAGAGTATGACCCCTTCCACCAAAAGGTCTCAGGTTTGATTCCCATTCAGGACACATGCCTTGGTTGTAGGTTCAATCCCAGGTCAGAGCAAGTAATCATTTTTCTCACATTGATGTTTCTTTTTCCCTCTCCATTCCTCTCACTCTAAAATAATCAATAAAAACATATCCCCAGTGAGGATTAAAAAAGTTCACAGAAGCTGGCTGGTAAGGGGCCTCACTTACCAAATTGGGGGCGATTGGAACATCAAAGCAAATAATAGTTGTAACAGATTAGACCCCATTAACTAAAATAGGAAATCCTGAGCCCATACTTATATAAAAAAGTAAATGAATAAATTCAAAGTGTGAGGAAGTTCAGGGTACTTATGTGGTTACAAAGCACTTCCCCACAAAATACTTAACTGCAAAGGGGGAAAGAGTGACTTTACAGTGGAAATGCCAGGCAGGCACCACTTTAATTAAATGATCAAAGGGGACCCCATGGGTAGGAAGACAAACAGAAACCCTTCTTCACGGAATGGAATGCAGCAAGGAGAACAAGCTCCACTTTGGCCATATTCCTGCCAAAGGTGCAGGGCCAATGGAAACTTCCAACGAACTGATCTAAGCACTCGACTAAATATCTGGCCAGGCATCTTCAATTGTGTTCAAGTAATGACCATCAAATAAAGCCTGAGGAGTTATTTCAGAATGAGGGAAAGTAAAGAGACATGACAAGTAAATGCAACACATGATTTTGAAATGGAGCTTTTTACTACAAAGGACATTCCTGGAATAACTGATGAAAATTGACTGGTGTCTGAGAACTAGATGACAGTAATGCATCAGCATTTTCCTTCTCTGGTTTTGATGGTTGTATTGTGGCCATGTAGGAGGAGGTCCTTGTTTGCAGGGGATAATGGAGCAGTGGGGTCAATAATTGGCTCTCAAACACATCAGGATAAAAGCTCTTTCTATTGTACTTGCAACTGTTGTTTGTTTTTTTTTTAAATATTAGGAAATAAATAAAAAGGCACAAGCATCTTGGGGGAAAAGGTGTTATAATGTTAAACATCAAATTACCATTCATTGAAGAGAAAATAAGAGAAATTTTGTGTTTATGGTGAGCCACACGGGCTATGTGCCTCAACATCCCTAGAGTTCCCTAATGATTTCTCCTCAGCTCTTAAGAAAAGCAAAACTGCAGTGTTAGGTAATAAAGTGCCATGATTCTATCTTCACTCACAGACCTTGCCCTGGAGGAGTGTGTGCCTGCCCAAATCAGCCAGCCATGGACTCGACCGCATGCTGCTGCTTCCTGAGAAATGGGAGACTGGACAGTGTTAGGTGTCATCTGAAGGGCTCAGGAAGCAGCAAGATGACTTGTGGGGTGCATTTCTCTTCTTATTCGAGGAGCTGAATGTGAAAGTGAAAGGAGCATCTAGAACGTATGTGATGTTTCAAAAACAGATCTTGCCCTTCAGAGTCAGAGCAACGGGCTTGATGACAGGAGTAAAGTACATCACGTAGGAATGTCTGAGAAGTGACTTAACTGAACCAATTACCTCAGAGAGTCACTACTCGGTGCTTTGGTGTGCTGTCCTTGGCTTTCACTTAAAACACCCTGGGAAAGCATCATTGTATTGGTGGGAAAATGTGGTAGACACTGCCCGTGCCCCTTTAGGGGTCCCTGTACAGAATTAGTAAATATCATCTTTCTCCAAAGGATATGGGAAGCTTTGCTCCCTTTGATGAGAAGAGCTATAGATGTATGTACCTATCTTCTTTCACCGTGGCTGCCATAAAACTCAAAATTATTGAGGTTTGACTAGGGAGATGGTGGAGGCCTTCTGGTTTGCAAACCATAGTCTGTGCTCTTTGTACCTCTCTTTACTGTTAACCTCCCAAGCCCTGATTTTCAAATTTGTTTTATTGAGTTTCCTGCAAATTGCTTCAAAATTTTGTAAAATACAAGTTTGTGAAATAAATAGAAACAAAGTTATTGGACAAATGAAAGTTGAAACATCTCCTCCTTTGTAAAACTAAACTAAATGCTAGGAAGAAGATCATTTATATAACAAAGATGTTAAGAAAGTTCCATCAGTACTTACAAGAAAATAAGAGACAAATTGGTAGGAACAATATTCATGGTCTCGGGCATGTGTCAAAGCACAGCATGTGATGCAGAGGATATGAGAGGATTCCTATGGAAACTTTTGGGAAGAAAGTAGTAACTGTGGGTTTTTAAGATATAGTGGAGCGTGTCAAAAAACTACACAGTTGTTTGCAAACCCACAGTCTGGCATGTGGAGAACATTTGACCAAGAGTAAAGTAAGTCAAAATGACATTATTTGGAAAGTATCATACACCCAGCTTGACTGAAACAAAACATGATACATATTCTATTATCTTCAGAGCAGTAGTGATAAAGGAACATCAACTCCTTGGACATCTGCCCCAGGTCTCCTGGCAAGACTAGACCTACCAAAGACTTCATTTGTCTGCCTGCCAATTTCACCTCTCAGAAGGCAGAGCAACCAGTGAGCAAAAAGAGCTACTTTGAAGTGGTTTCTGATCAGTAAAAAGGAACTGATTAATAATGTGGAAATGAGAAGGCCCTCAGGAGACTGTCAATGTCGTCTTGGCCCCCTCCCATAAGTCCCAAAGCTCCTTGTTTAGAATATAGTTTTGTTACTTTTCTTCACAATATTGTCACGTATATGTTGTGTCTCCTCACAGAATGTTCCTTGAGGACTGGAACCACATTCTGTCATCTTTGTGTCTTCTGAAGTTGGTGCATTATGTTTTAAAAACAAACAATCAAATATGCCAGATGGGAATGTAACACACCAATTTACATAATCTCAGGATGATCTGACAACAATCTTCGTTAAAACTTCCTTTTCCTGATTATAAAATGTCATTATAGAAAACTGGAAACATCTGAAAAAGTACAAATGAGAAAATACAAACTTTCCACAATCTTTCCACCTATACAGCTAAGCATTTAAAAAAAAAAAATCCTCACTTGAGGATATGTTTTTATTGATTGAGAGAGATAAAAAGAGAGAGACATTAATGTGAGAGACAAACATATTGATTGGTTGCCTTTCCATACTTGTCCAGATTGGGAATCGAACCCGAAAGCTTTTGGTATGTGGGACAGTGTTCCAAGTGAGCTGCACTGGCCAGGGCTACAGCCAAGCATTTTGAATTACCGTTCATATTTTAAGTATTGCTTCATAGTTATGAACATACTACTATAATGTACCTAACACTTTCCCTTTATATCCCGAGCATTTTTCATGCCATTAAGATGTCTATTTTTTTTAATGTATTTTTATTGATTTCAGAGAGGGAGAGGAAGATGGAGATAGAAACATCAATGATCACAGAATCATTGATCGGCTGCCTCCTGCACACCCCACACTGGGGTTTGAGCCTGCAACCTGAGCATGTTCCCTGACCGGGAATTGAACCTCCTAGTTCATAGGTTGACAGTCAACCACAGAGCCACACTGGCTGTGCAAGTCTTTATTTTAAATGACTACATATTTCATTGTGTAGGGATTTTAACTGGCTGCATGTTTTAAGAATTGTGGTGTGCTCAAGTCAAAAAGGAAACCATTGTACTTTTAACAGGATGGGCTAGGCTTGGAGGTAAGTGAAGGCTCAGGATCCCTCCTGCGAGTTCTGTTGTTTTATCCTGAGTCACCTGTGGTGCACGTGGGCTGTGAGCTGGGGGAGTGTGGAGCCAGAGCTGATAAGGAAGTTAAAGCCACAAGCAATGTTCAACCTAGAGATCTGTGGAGCCTGCAGTTTTTCACACTGAGGAGCAACCTACTCATCTCATTAAAAAAATTATTTTATAAGTGGCCATACATTGAAATAGACTTTTGGTGCACAGGTCTATGGATTTTAGCACATAAATTATGTAACCACAATTAGGGTATAGAATAGTTTCAAGACTCCCCGCTGTCTCCCAAAAAAGAAAAATAACAAAAACTTCTTGTGCTATATACCCCTATAATCACATCCTCCCATCCCTTCCACTCTTGGCAATCACGGATACTAGTATGTTTCCCGACACTATACTTTCGCCTTTTAAAGAATGGGAATGACCAACTTACTCCACAGCATCTCAGATGGCAGAAGTAAGGATGCTAAATAGAAGTTACAAAGACACAGTTTTGACTCCTTCCTTAAGAAAGTTTGAGAGCTGTTCCAAAGAGGATGCCAGATGAGGTGGGAAGCGCCCCATCACTAGGGGTATTCAAGCAGAGAAAGTGCCTTCAGGCATACTAGAAGGTAGGAGATACATGCAGCGTATGGTTTATGACCTGTATCGTGTATAAAGGAACTGAGTAACTAGATGAAATCTCAGTCTGAGTCACATTTTTAAAAAAAAATGAATAATAGCGTTAAAGTCTGTTTAATCTAAAGCCACCTGTTTTCAATTCTGAGCAACTCCAAAATCTGTCACCGTTTTCATGGGCCTTGAGTCATGAGGTCTGGCAAGGCTTTTGGCATCGGCGTGCTTTAAAATCACATTTAAGTTACTCCCCAGTATGGGCAACAATGGTCTTGATGAGAAAGCTGCCTGCATTGGGCAATGGTGATTATGGGTGCATCAATTCTTGTAATTAGCCCACAATTCAAGAACCCAGTGATCCCCAGGGTTAAAGGGAGGAGCACTGGGACTGAGAGGCTGGGACAGAAAAGGAGGCACACTACCCTCCTGCCCCATTTCTCTCCCTTGGAAGCTTGCAGATTGAATATCCACCAGCAGCTCCCCGCTCCAAAGCCATAAACCCAGGGCTGCCTTAGAGCGCTCACATTTTGAAGAAAACAAAATCCTCCCTCTAGTGGCTCAAGTTAAAACACCCTCAGGCCTGACAAAGATCCAGGAGATATCCTGGAACCATTTGACAGGATTGAAATTCCATTGCCTGGCGGTTTATCCCGCACAGAGGGATGGGAACAGGGCACCGCCACTCAGCTGTGCCAGAAATCCTTCCTGGGGCTCTGGGTACTCACCTTGCAGCCCCCACTCCCCGCTGCCATCTGGCATGGCCACCAGTGGGGGCATCAGCGTGCTCCTTGATAACTTGAGTAGTGGTGACCTCATCACATTGTTATTTAAACTGCCAGAATTTTCTTAAACCCCGTTTTCCTCCCTCCTCCCTATTTTCCATTTTCTGAAGCTTCCTGGTGGTTGGGGAAAGTGGCACTGGCGACTTGTCCATAACCTCTCCCCATGAGGGAGTGGGATCTTTTTTTTTTTTTCTTCTTTTGCTATTCGAGCAGTAAGAATACCATCAGTCAGACCTGAACCTCTTTGGAGCCTCCTCCACCTGGGAGGCACCGCCTCTCTCCTGGTGGACATTTAATCAGTATTTGTGAAATTCAAGAGAGGGCACTCAGGCTCCAGTGGATTTACCTGGCGCCAATGCCCAAGAAGGGCATGGATGGTGGGGGGCCGCGGCGCGGGGGGTGTGGGACAGAAAGGCCAGGAACAAACTGCCAGAGCTTCCTCCCTCCCTTTCAAGCCAACTAACTCAATTGGAGGCTGATCCCAGCCCATCTTCGCACAACGGGGAAATCCTGGCCCCTGAGGATGACCAAGTAGCCATGGCCTTTTAGCAGTGTTTGTCCCCAAAGGCTCTGCATTGACTCTTTCTATAGGCATCTTTCTGAACCATCATCACGTTGATTTGGTCCCTCTCTTTGGCACAGAAAGGTGATCCTGAGAAAGTGCTACTGGTTTCTGTATAAAAGCAGCCACCTGATGAACCAGGACTCCAGCGACAGAAAGCCTTCTTCAAATATGAGAACAAAAATAAGGCCAACAAAACAGAAGACGCTTTGGTGGTTGGTCACACAGAGGCAGCTGGGACAGAAAGTGAGGCACACTTCCCTCCTGCCCAGCATCTCTCCCTCAGAAGCATTGGGTATCATCAGAGGACCCTGTCCTTTTCTGAGCCAGCCACTGAGTACCAGGCTTTCATGATGCCAGTAAGGGAAGTGCTCTCAGCCCCACATGTCTAGTTCATATTCAACATCACCTGCATCGCAGGGGGCGTGCACAGGAATGGAGGGATGGATATTTTTCTTGCTCACTCCTTTCACCACCAGGACAGAGAAAACGAATACTGGACAGCTACGCTAAAACACTTAATCTGCCTTGGGTAGAAGGAATCAATTTCCTGTATTAAGTGCTTTCCATAAAACAAGGGTTATAGGAATGAGTTCTCCCCCCCACCCCCACCCCATGAATGCTGCACCATAGCCTCCTACTGGGAATAGCCAAGGTCACTCAGGAGGCCCACAGCCATCAAGGCATGGATAAAATCATCTTAAAAACACCTTGAAATCCTTACCTGGGAGCTTGCTTGACGGGACTCAGTTTTTATTCTGTCCTTTTTGCTGGGCAATGGCAAGCAGTGCCACAGTCAGAGGGCAGCAGGAAGGAGGAGGAGGGACAACAGACCAAAGGGGCACTTTTGCTGAGATGAAATGTGGGGAGCTAATGGTTGATGTCTCTGGTCCCTGTACACAGATTTAAATAACCCCCAAAGGGCATGGAAAGGTTTTTATAATTCTTTGGAAGAAAATGTATTTCAAGTACACACTGAACCTAAAATAATTTTCAACACACTTTCAAACCAACCTACTGAGCTCAAGGAAGGTCATCTAAAACTCTGACACACTTTTAATCTACTTAAAACAATGGACAGGAAAAATAAAATTTCAGATGTTTTTTATTCAAAGGTTCTCAAAAGAAATAAAACAGAAAAAGCTAACAATCTGATCAAATGTACAGTTCAAAAATGTCTTTTGGCGTTTAACAACAAGTCCTAGGAAAGAAAACTACAGAGTTATATTGAACCGGACAAATAAGTTACCACTGGCAAGTTTGTGGCACTAGTAAAACAAAATAAAAAATTAACTCTCTTGATCATATAGATATCTCTATGAAAATCTTTTTTTTTCAATCTGTACAAAAGGTCTTTCTTCATAAATTAATTTTTTTTTATAATTTAATGGCTGTCTACTATGTGATGTTTAACTGACTTTTTTTTTTTTTTATGTACAGAGGTTATGTTTCCCAAATCTTACCCAGACGAGTATGGCACTTAGTTCAGACATTTCTAGCAGCAGATTTGCCCTCCCCTCTAACTGAACTACCAAATTTCTGTCTTAACTAATGCAAAAATATCAAGTAGTGAGAGACCCGGGTTTATAAATGTACTAGGTACATGGAGGGCACTGCGTTCAGTCTGGACTTTCACAAAGCAGTAATATTCCAGGGAGCATAGAACCAATAATACCACAACTTTAAAAAAGGAAACAAAAACAAAAACAAAAACACATTTCTCTTATGACTACGTAATTTTCAATAGAATCTACACTTCTCAGAGCAGCAAGGACTTTTGAAACTATGAAATGTCACTGACATCTAGAATCAAATACAAGCATAAAATTTAAGAACTAAAAAATACTCGAAAGAAATAACTGCTTAGCCCTAGCTCCTGAGCTAGGAGGATTTGGTCTGTGGAAACAGGGAGGGCCAGCAACCTGTCCCAGCACAAAAGAAAATAGACTCTGAGGTAGATAACTGATCACACACAGTTGACCAGACAAGTACACAGTTTTGGAAGACAACTTAATTTACCGTTGCTTTTCAAACGTATGCAATTATCTTAATAAAAGAGCTTTAATAACAGTGAATCTTCTTGTATGTACTAAAGTAGAAATAACTGTGTATTTATGAATCAGGAATTTCATAGTTTCAAAATAGTTTTTTCTTTACACTTAACACTTGTAGTGATGATGTAAAGTGTGGCACTGCTTGGATCCAAATCTTCCTTCATGCTTTTTTGTTTGTGTGTGTCCATACATCAATTAAAATTATAAAACCTAAATGCAAAGGTACAAAAAAGGCACATTCTCCTAACCGCAAACTGGTCCGGCAAAAATAAAGAGCACAGAAGATGTGATGCTGAGACAAGTTGGAGCTACTGGTTACTGGCTCTTCGGTCTTTGGTGAAGTTACCTTTAAAAGTGCCAAGTAATTTTTATTTCTCAAATTTACGTAATAGAGAGGAGAGAGAGAGAGAGCTAGTAGCCAATCGTTTTGCTTCTATCCATATCTCAGCTTATGTTTGAAGATAAATCCTTACTTTTAGCTTTTGCCATTTAGTTGCAATACCAACATTTTTCTGTTTGCCAGATCTCAGGCCTAATTCGCATTCTAAAGCACTATCATTAGTATAAAGGAAGGACAAAACATTCGGGGACTCCCCTCCCCCACCCCCCACCCCCAGTCCCAACACTACCTACACTAAATCTAGAACATCAAATTTAGGTTTTTTTTTTTTTTTCCTGAAAAAAGGCAAAAAAGACTTTACATTGCATCATACAGCAGATATCCTAAATCAGTCAAACTATCAGAGGAAACTATTGGCATACAGCCATACAAACAATTTACCTTATTAAAAGTTCCCCAGTCAGAAAATGTGTTTCACACAAATCGTTTTTCCCTTCTTGCATTTCACTACCTTACACATTATGTGAAAAATCATTAAAAACACCTACTACATATTTAAAAAAGCCAAAATTTCAGCAACTTTTATTGACTACCTTTTAAAAGCCCTATGCTGCTGTTTTACAAGGCATAATAGACCAGCTCATTTGGTCAAAGCATTCTACATCATTAGTTTGAACTAACTTTTACTGAAACAGCTACAGCATCAAAAGAGTTAAGGCAAATTGGAATTCATAGAAAAGGATAAGACACTTCACACTACATTGAAAGAAAAACGGAAAGCGAAGAAAAGAGACAGGACAGCAACACTGAATTACAGCAACACTCGCACTGCAAGCACAGAACACCGTGGGTGAAGTCGGACTAGTGAAACGTCAGAAAGCCCATTTCATACAGCGGGGAAAAACACAAATTAAACACAAAATGAACAAAACCACAAAAATCCGGTCATGCACTTGGATAAGTCTTCATGGTCTTTGTGCATACCCAGAAAATTGAAGTTTTCTTTTTTTTTTCCTTTTTTATTATTTTCTTTTTTTTTCCTTTTTTTTTTTTTTCATTTTAAACATTTATAAAAATTTTTTTTTTTTTTTTTTTGTTGTGGTTTTTTTTGTATTTTTTTTTTTTTTTTTACTAAAATAAACCTGTTCAGGGGAACAGCTACTAGATGAATTTAAGGGTTTTATGCACCTTATAGAACTTATAGCAAAAATAGTTTTAGTTGATTTCATTATAAATAACGTTTTCAAGAACCTGTGCAAAACTGTCAATAATTTCCTAAAGCACAATTGATCAGAAAAATCCATGATTGTTCAGCCTTCACACCCTTCTTCATGTAAGAACACCCTTCTGTACATCTGAAAGAGAAAAATAAAAGACAACGACTTTTGTACATTTGATAGAACACACACAGAGCTTTGTAATCTCTTTTTGGTTTTAAAGATAAAGGTGTTTAGAAAAGGCTGTGCTAATCCCTGGCAGTGGGCCAATAAATGCAAACTCTGGAGCTGAGGGTCACTTTCTACTCTTTGAGTCCAACTTTGAAATCCGGGACCTGCAACATACTTCCGCCAGAACAACGAGAACCCAAGTCCCATCCACTTATTTTAGTGCAATCTGCATGGTAAAGTAAAACGGTGTGAGATTTGTGGTCCAAGTGAGAGCTGGTAATGCAACCTCTCAATCTAAGGATGCTGACATTAAACTCCTAAGTCAAGATATTGCTAACCTTGCAATGCTAGATTATGCAAACTCTTGTGTTATACATCCTTGAGTTTGTGAACATTAAAGTAAGATCAATGTAAAGTAAATGTGCTGTAGGACAAATTTGATGACTGTCGTTTTCTAATGTTACATAGAAAGTTAAGAAGGGAGAGTTAAGAAGGGAGAGAGCAAATATATATTCAACTTCAACATAAGCGCCTTTTGGAAAGAATACTTAATTGCACATCCACAAAAATCACTGCTTTGAACATTTTGATAACACTGGATTCCTTAGCCATGATCACAACAGTGTGAGGAAATCTCATGTACCCTAAGTACCATTTTATAAAAGAACCACTGGATTTTTTTTCTTGACCTGAGCCCTACAATGATGGAGACCTCTCCCTCATACCTCACAGTTACTTATTGGGTTGAAAGGTATATGGAGAATGGTCATTAGACGTCTCTACAGCCACCTGCTGCTGACCACTCGCCTCCTACAACAAAGCAGAACAGATGAGACATGTGAGCAATGATATACAAACGCTGCTACCCAGGTCTGACTGAGTCCAGTATCTTCAAAACAAGCACTCTTTAAAGTGATTTTTTTAAAAAAAAGAGACTGTCTTAGGGTTATGTAGAACTTTCAAGGTGAATTATTTCCCTAAGAAGTTCAAATATCTGGTACACCCAAAGAGCCTCCCCGCCCCCCCACATTTATGAGTTGTCTTTTCAAACCAAGCTACAACTTATCAAACAAATCTCTTATCCCTTGGGGCCAGATGTGAACTGAAATTCAGTGTTTTCAGATTTTAGGATCTGAAATATGGTTTGCATATGCAGTACCTCGCTGAATATACACAGTGGGGGTCCAGAGCTGTACCTCACATTAACAGGTCTGCACTGGAAGATATAAATATGCACAGTAAGTGGAGAAAAGATTTGTGTCTTGCATCAGTTTGGGTTGGGTATTGCTACAGGTCAAATTATTTGCTAAAGTAATTACACAGGGAATTTTTTGTTTTAGTGTTTTCTGTGTATTTCAGAATTACAGATAAAAGATTTTGGGTTTTTGTAACTATGATTGTCAATAATTGCACAAATTTAAATCGACCAAATGCAAACAAAACAACAATCATCTCCCTCACTCCCTCCTTCCCCCAATATTCAGCCACAGTCCTAGGGCTGCTTCTTGGAATTGGAACCTATGGGATCTGCTTGGAAGGTAGAATTGATTGAATTGATGAATTTCCTTGGAATTTTAAGGGCACTTTGCTGGAAAATGCTATTTTATCCAAGCTTAATTCAAATCTTATTTTAAATGTCAGGCTTATTTCATGTCAATATTGTATTAGTATCTTCCATAATAAGAAGTAGGAGTTATTTAGCTATACAAACTGCCTCTTTGAAAACAAGTATGGTTTGTTCCTCATCCTGTAAAAGTTTTGAAACATCATTTTCAAGCATCTTAATTATAAATGATTATTTTTGAAATTATTATGATTGATGTAATATTTGGTACTAGGATTACTGACTACACTTTACCTTAATTTGCCTGTAAATTCCATTTTACAGGAGACAAGATAGAGCCTTGAAAGGGAAATGAAATGTGTTACAAGCTTGGAAAATGTTTCTGGGAGTTTTGGGGATGTGGCCTGGATGTCACTACACTAATTTATATGCAGAGAATGATGATTCATAGTTAAAAATAACTCTAGGTATATACTTCCTCTAAACTGAAGTCTTTATGCAAATGTTTGACTTGATTGATTTTTCTTTGAGTTTCATCTAATTTACCCGTTTCTGAAACTATTCATTGCCAGAAGGGTCAGTACCAACCTCAACAGGAACTGCCGTCGTCTGCACGTGTGTGTACTGTGGCAAATAGGCTCCTTGCATAGCTGATGTTGCAGGCATGTACTGAAAAGAAGAGTATGGTCAGGGTGGGCCAGGGCAAGCCATGCAAAATTCTGAACACTTGGGGAATTTTGAGGTGGAATGACAAGTATTTGGAAATCTCAAAGAAGAAATTTAAATGGGCTCAAAATTTAATTAGTATACTAACATCAGTATATCATATGAAAGGCAAAGCGAATGCTTTCTACTTTTTTAATTTATCAAAGTAAAAATCCCACCTTTCTTGGAATTTCCTAACAAAGAAGGAAATAGATGAAGATCATTAAGGTTTCTTATACTCCATGAACATCATTAATGTGCTATTTTAAAAGCTCTCTTCTCAAAGGGACTCATTATTTCCCAGAAACCTCCTGCACCTATATCCAGATCTGTCTCCCTAAGTGGAGACCCAAGAGGTAAATGACATACTAGATCTTTAACAGGTCACAGCAGAATAGAAAGTGGACCCAAAGGCAGGAGAGCTTTCTAGTCAACCTGAGTGGCCCGTTTAGGCCTCCACAAGAAGCTGCTGCTAGTTTTGAGTGTAAGTGGGGAAAACACCCTAATACTCTTTGTTCTTTTAAGCCACCATAGATATGGTCTGACTTAAAAACTCTTGGTTGTTTTACCCAAACACTACCCATATTAACTCTGAAAGTTAATCGGGTGTGATATCAGCTCAACTTCAGTGCCCAAATAAGTCGCCTAGACTCTGGGGAAATAATTCAGTATAGAGATCATGATTCAGTGTCCCCAAATTCCACAAAAAGCATAAGTGAGGAGAAATCCCTTGTCTTTGCCACCATGTATCACCTTCATCTTTTGATTCAGGAGACCAGGTCTGCCAAAATGAATGAACAGGACTGATTACTGAGGTTGGGTGTAGTCATGTATGAGTGCTACATTCTAGTAAAGAAGAGATGCTCAGGGGACCAACTTTTAGTTCATCAATTAATCAAGAAATATCTGAGTATTTACTATGAGGGAAGGCAATGTATGTGTGTGGAGAGGATGTGTCAGGAGGTCCGACATATCGTTGACATCACAGAGCATGTGACTGAGAGGGAAGACACAGGCTGCATTAATTTATACTCTTCTCTTTGCCGAGATAGATGTCATTAATTTGCCACCTACTGTTCCGGTGTTGCCTAGTGACAGATGACTCATCTGCTGGGCCAGAGGGTTGATCATAGATGCGGGCTGTAGTGACATGGTGTGTTCCATTGAGGGAGTTAACACGGCACCCTGGGAAGTTGGAGACAAGAGCCATGTAAGATACATGTTAAGACAAGAGGGAAAGAGTTAAAATTATGTAATCACCTTTTGCAAAGGAAATGCCTGTTTGTTGAGGAATGTGAAACAAAAATAACCTCCCCTCAAATTTGCAAATGGCATAAATTACCTCCTTAAACTATTCTAAAGTATATTTTCCTGAGAGTTTTTAAGGAGCACTCACTTCACTGTATTAACCATCTCTCCCTTTACCTTCACTTAACTATGAAGCAAAGCTAGTCCAGCAGGAGGAGCTGTAACAGAAAATTCAAACTATTTTTGGCTGGCTGGGTTACAAAAGGCTTATTTTTTTTTTTAAATATATAGTGGTGGATAATTTATAAGGCCACAAAATAATATGCTACTCTGAATATTATAAACACCGTTTTTTATTTTAAAAATGTTCTATATAGAGAGTCATTTGATTCAGATCAAGATCACATTCTCCATTCACTCAGTATTTCCTAGCACTTTCAATTACAATTTGGGGCTAGGACAGGGAAACTGATTCAGATATAATGAATAAACCAATTTCAGATTATTTGACTTCCTATTTTAAAATTCTGGTCATTAAAAGTAAACTATAATTAAAAAAAAAAAAGAGAGAGGAGAGGTGGGAAAAATCACCAGTCACCCACTCTCTCTCTCCTACATCATGGTGAGCACTGTCAGGCTCCCACTGCTACCCAGATTCTAAACTTGGCATGTTTTTACAGAGTTGCAATGAAGGTACATAAACAATTTCATATCCTGGGTTTTTGCTTTTCACTTAACATTCCATTATAAATATCTACCTAAACTGCATAACTGTCATTATCACAATTTTCAAAGATTACATAATGGTACACTGATCACATAAACCAAAATTTAATTAATTCTATTTTTGGATTTTTACATTTTCTCTAATTTATCTTATATGATATCCTTATGGATTATATAATTCCTCCCACATTTGCAATCATTCAATTATTCTAACACTACAAACTTAATGTTAAGGTTTTGGCATCACTGTACAGGACATATCCCCTAAATACAGTTATTGAGGCAGCTGATCAATGATATTCTCTTATCATTGATGTTTCTATCTCTCTCTTTCTCTCTCTTCCTCTCTGAAATCAATAAAAATATATTTAAAAAATTTTAAAGGTTTAATGTGAGTCATCAGAGTGTATATAACATAGAAATGAATCAGAAGTCCAGAATATGCTGAGGGAGTTTCCTGCTCATTTTTTCCATTCATCTGTAGAAACTACTATGCCACGAAGCCCCCAAATGAAAAGTGAGCTCATTTCCAGCACTTTATAATAGGACAGCACTAAGGACCAAGGACATGGACTGCCACGAGCGTTTGTGTATGTGGGGGTGTAAATGTGCATACGATTTACATGTATATATATATGGATGTATATGTGTGTATATAGACACATGGCACGGAGCTTTTCTCCTGTGTTAACTAACCAAGTTTTATTTGTTTCTTCAAAGTCATCTCAGCAACTTTCTATTCAGAACTTATCCCTGGTCTGCTATTTCATACACATGATCTTACATTACATAGTGTCTTCTCTAGGAGAGAAATTCCTATCTCATCTTTAGAATAAGAAGACTGTGCTCTTCCCAACCAACTGATCTGTTTTTATCTTATATGTACTGAGAGCTGTACTGCTTATCAAGATCCCATTTTGTGCCTGGCCGGTGTGGCTCAAGGGTTGAGCATTGACCCATGAACCAGGAGATCATGACTCGAATCCCAGTCAGGGCACTGTCTGGGTTGTGAGTTTGATCCCCAGTAGGGAGTCTGCAAGAGGCAGCCAATCAACGATTCTCTCTAATCAGTGTTTCTATCTCTTTCTCCCTCTCCCTGCTTCTCTCTGAAATCAATAAAAATATACTAAAAAAAAAAAAAGATTTATATTTTGCATTAGTTATTAGAAAGCGTAGGGCCAAAGGTGTAGTTTTCTCATGGAAAGCACGGAGGTCCGAATTGGGCATTCTTAGCCTTTTTTGTGTGCAATTTTGTTCTCCACCTTTATTTTTTCAATGTTAAAAAAGACATTTCTTTCTTAAAAATTATTTTTTATTACTTTTTTATTGTATTCATTTTTAGAGAGAGAGGAATGGAGAAAAAGAGAGAGATAAATATCTATGTGAGAGCAGAACATCATTCCGGCTGGCTCTTACATGTGAATCAGCCAGGGATTGAACCCTTAACTCTGGTATGTGCCCTGACCAGGAATTGAACCTGTGACTTTTCAGTGCATGGGATGATGCCCAATCAACTGAGCCATATTGGCTATGGCTATTTTTTTCAACTTGTTAAGCCCATGTTTTAATTCAACAATCTAGATTTTATATATTTTTGAAAAACATATTAAAATACACTAATAAGGTGAAGGATAACTTACTCAACTAAAAGAAATATATTGTATACATAAGTGCAACAAATGATCATGTCACTAAAGAAATCACATATGTTTACCAAAGAAGGTGTTACTACTTTTGTATTTACAGTTTCTGTGGAGAGGCTGAGAAATGCCAATAAAAATCTCTAGATCAGTTTTGAACACTCTATATTTGCATTAAATAGAATGTAAAAAATGAAGGTTTCTTTGCAAGTGCTGCTAAAAATTTGCAATTAAAAAGAAAAACCCTTACAACTTAAAAAATTTAAGAAGTAAAAAAGGTAAAGAAAAACAAAATAAAAAAAATTTAAAAAGTAAAAAACTCAATTTAATGACCTACAGAACTGGTAGGAGGAAGAAAATGGGTGCCCTGACTCCAATTCGATATATTTTAAGTTCTGACAGACTACAAATTTAACTTGTTAACTACCAACCTGTTTTAAGATAAAGGTGAATGAGAGTTTTATAATGAGCTTATGCATTCACATATTACATTCTTTTTTTTAAAATATATTTTATTGATTTTTTACAGAGAGGAAGGGAAAAGGATAGAGAGTTAGAAACATCGATGAAAGAGAGACATCAATCAGCTGCCTCCTGCATGCCCCCTACAGGGGATGTGCCCGCAACCAAGGTACATGCCCCTGACAGCAATTGAACCTGAGACCTTTCAGTCCGCAGGCTGACGCTCTATCCACTGAGCCAAACCGGTTAGGGCACATATTACATTCTTAAAATCCCCCAGAGAATGGTTTTAACATATACATGGTTTACTTTCAAAGCACAAAGCCATTGTGATGAAAACTTACCGGGTGCTGTAGGATATATGGTTGAGGTTGCATCCAAGAAGGACTTTGCACCTGGAAAAGGGAGGATTTTGAAAGAAACATTGATTTCCATTGGAATGCTACCTATTTCTCTAGAACTCTTTTAATCATGTTAAAATCTACAGAAGGAATTAAGGAAACAACACTATCAATGATTAAAAAGATTATTAAGGCAGTTAGAGTTCTTGGCAAACTGGTCACTCTGAATAGGATGAAATGATTATTTAAAACAAAATTCCATTTGCCCACTTAACAAGTATTTACTGAGATGTGTGAGTATCAGGCACCAAAAAAGAAAAAAAGGTGATAAGACATGGGCCCCACCCTCAAGAAATTTGCTGTCTAAAGGAAGGGAGATAAACAAGTAAAGAACTCCAATCAATAGTGAAAAGTGCTATCATCAAAGTATGAACTAGATGCTGCAGGAATACAGATGAATAAGAATTAATTCCAGCACATCTTATTAGAAACTAACTCATAAAGTATGTGCTTACTTAAAAAGAACAATAAAATTTAATCCCTCTTGGATCCCAGGACATTCATTAGGACTTAGAAATCTTTTTTGGTGATCAACAATTTCCAGCTAGTGTGGAAAATAAAAATCTGAAATTCAGATTTAGAAAATGAAACTTCAGCAACTTGATCTTGACAACAACAGTCACTAGGGCATCCACACAGTAGACCCTCTTGGCTTGAGAAATAAGATGTGAGAGTCAGGTTTTGTGGCAGAAAAGAAAGCAGTCTGCCATTCAAGAGAAAAAAAACAAACAAAAACAAAAAACAAAACAAAAGTAAAAACAGTCCATTTCTTGATGCCCAGAACTTTCCTGAGACTATGTAATTTTTAGAATATGTTTCAGTCTATAATTCTTAACAACAAAACTGTCCTGTGTCTTATCCCCTGCTGTTAACTTCAGAGGTTCTATAGAGAGGATACGAGGGGAGAGTCATGGGGGAAGAATGTATTAGGAATTACCTTGATAGCAGAGCCCCGATACTTGTTTTCTCTGGTTTCCTTTGCCACCTAAGGCAGATCAAAGTTAAGTGCTTCTGCCTTGTTAACATTTCAGTTATCTGGACTGCAGCCTTTCCCCATTGGGGTATTGGTGGTTTCTTGTGGATGCCAATTTCTCAAATCCGATTGTATAAGCATATGGTGGTTTAGTGGAGAAAGGCCCACTCCAACACAAGGCCTTCACTGAATAAATCACGGGGAGGCGAGCAGCTCCATAGAGACCCCAATTTGGGACAGATGCTCCCATTTTTTAAATATGCTTCAATGGTCTTGATAATCTAATATAGCATTATGAGGTTAGGGAGCTATGACATCAATTTTCTTTTTTAAGCAGCAAATCAGCTGCTATCAATGACTAGTCCTCATTTTCCCCTAACTATAAAATGGGAATAATAATCTATGGTCTATGATTTTTCTTTTTACCCTTGATTCTTTACCCTTGTTTAGGTCATGGAGCCCACTGAAAAACTGATGAAAGATACAACCTCTTGTCCCCTCCCACTCACCCCCAACCAACTGCACACACACACAAGCATTATTTTGAAAACAATTTAAGGGAATCACAGAAAGACCACTTAAAGCTCATCTGCTGACCCTACTGGCCCCTGAACTGATGGGGTTAACAATCAGTCTTTGAGGTTATGGCACTGAGTATAAGGCAAATGAAAAAAATCCCACACATATCTTAGGAAAACACAGATGCCTAATGAAAAAAAAAAATCAGGCCTTTGAAATGAAATGTTGTTTCTAGTAAGGCATATCAAATTTATTACAAACACTAGTCTCCTGATTTTTTAATTCTATGAAACAGTTCTGTGGGCAAAATGTTCAATGCTTTTATAGGAAAGTGGTGGTGGGGAGAGGCATTAAGAATTATATCTACAGCAATACACATTCAAATTAATATGCACAGTCTTTCATTCGCCGGAGAATAAGCTTACTTGTGTCTATTTTTATTAATATCCAAGTTCAGATAGTTAAGAGAAGACTACCTTTCAATATCAAAATTGTTAATTAGGGAATTGTTAATAATCAGAGAAAATGCACTAGAGCAGATCTGAGTTTCACATAGGCAAAGAAAACATAGAAATCTTAAATTCAAAATAAGTAGAGAGGCATTAAATGAGTAAATATTTTGTCCAGCAGATTGAAACACCAGCATAGGTAACATAACAACCCAGAGAGATAAAAGAAAAAATAAGAGACAATTCAGGGAAAGGAGGAGGAAAGAACCTAAAAGCTGAGGGAGACTGTGAATGCGATTTTAAAATTTCAGTTTTAGTGCATTCGTTCACTACTCTTTGTTATTCAAAGCGACTTTTATGTTTTTAAACAAAACCACCTTTATGATATTGCTTATGCTGACCAATCTATTATGTTTTAAAAAAAGTATAATGAATATGTTCTCATCAGCCAGCTAAACCTGCACATTAATAATGATGATAATCATCGCTAACATTTAGTGATTGCTAATGATATGCCAGGATAATGTGCTAAGCTCTATACATAGTTTCACCTAGTTCTTATAACAAGCCTATGAGATAGAATCTATTATTATCCCCATTTTAAAGATGAGGAAACTGAGGCTTACAGAAGCAAAACAAACTGTTACTAGATACTACAACCCCCTAACCCCAGAAATCAGGACTACAACATCTCGTTCTATTGTTTTAAAAACAAGAATACACAAGAGTTTAGTTTAGTCATACAGGATCTCAACAGTCAACAAAAGAGAACTACGTATATCCCTACATGGCTGTAATAGAACTCCATTATAATGTTCCTGTCTTGGGCCAATGCGGAAACCTATCAGAGGCATTCTGCTAAAGAGAAATTGTATGTACATACTGGGTTCACGAAGAACTGAAGCTAACCCTGCAATAAAACCAAATCAGTATTATAACAAGGTGCTTAATGAGATCTTGGTTCTAAGTTGGGAATTTATTTAATATAAAGGCTTCTCACAAAAATAACTTAGCAGGGAGTGACCTTTTTTTTTCCCCCTACAATATCACTGTATTGTTCATTTAATGTTACCTAATAGAGACACATCTTTATTAGCATGTTTACTTGCTATTTTGTTAGCTCCTGCTGATGAAGAAACAAAGGCAAGTGTGCACACCTATTCAATATTTCGTCTGAAGAAAGTTTTCAAGTTTTAATTTCTGGGACATGTGGTGTCCAACAGCAGGGCTCCGAGTGGAGGAAGTACTGGGGTTCATCCCAATTCTAAAATGCTAAGATTTCAAGTACTGACAACTGGAAACCATTTTCCCATTTTACATTCTCTTATACATAAAAAGTAAATCACTCTGTCAAGTAAAAAGAAGCTTATTCTAAATCGGTATCCAAGCTACATAACATTTGACTTAAATTGCATTATAAATGTTCAAAATTTTAAAACACAAAAACGTAGCAAGTTTCCGTACTCTTGATGAATCCTAACAGTACAAACCTGGTAGGCAGATACAGGAGATGCAAGATAGGGTGCAATAGAAGTTTGAGTGATCATTCGGTTTGTAGCAATACTGTATGGTGAAGGGTAAAATCTAGAACAAACACAAAAGCCTTTATTAAGTAATCCTTTAAACAGAGTATTTCATGGAACAAACGTCTGATATTTTCTACCTTTACATTTTCCCTCAAGCCATTATGTATTTATCTTAATGACATACCCATTCTGTATAGCAGCTGTGGTTGGGTCGTAAGTAAGTGTCATTCCAGCCTATGAGAATGAAAAGAAAGAGAAACATTTGCAAAGGCACAATTTAAAAATTCCATTTCTTAGAGTCAGGACAACATGAAACAGTGATGGTTTAATAGCATTTGATAAAAGTAGGAGTTTCTGTTAGCAAACACAGTTATAAACTCAACATGAGAATTAAAGCTCTAGATCTGCACTGTCCCACATAGTAACCAATAGTCACTCCCAGTTGTTTAAAGTTAAATAAAAAATTGAGTCCCTTTGGCATCCAAGCTACATTTCAAGTGTTCAAATAGCTACACATGGCTAGTGGTTATCATTGGTCATATTCCAGGACATTTATTTCTACTGGACTTCTATTGGATGGCATTTCCCTAGAAATTCTTGAACCAGTATGCTACTTTTAAAAAACAAACAATTCATTGAAAATATACATAGAGACATGGAGGCCCAACATCTTAATTAAGGAATTGAGCTTTCTTTTTTGTTAAATAAAGAACATTATTCAAAAGAAGTAGGAAAAAAAAGAAAAAGAAAAGAAAATCCCTCAATGACAAATTTATTTTAAATGTTATTTAGAATGACTTCTGAATAGTTATAAATGTAAACCTCTCTCAGAATCCATGGCATTTGAAATGCTCTTTTACTTGATGTGTAGTAAACATAGTGGTTTCCACCATTTATCTGTTCATCTAGTGAATCATCCCTTTCTTAGCACCATTTCCACTGGGGAAGTTTTAACTCGACGTTATGCGGATTCTGACACTTATTCCAGGAGTGGGGAGGCCAAGTTCAGATGATGTTTGTGTAACTAATCACAGGCTCTCACAATCATACACCCACACTAAAGTTTCAAGAAAGAACTTACAAGTCTCACCTCTCCTTCTCTATGCCATGGTCTTCCATTGGGGATGTATTTGTTGGGATTCTGTCTCTTCTTCTGTCCTCCATCCGCAAACTTACACAGCAAAGGTTCTGTTGGAGCTGAATACACAGGGAGAAACAATATGAAACCAAACTTATGTGTATGTGCATACGAAAGACAATGTGACTGAATTGCTTCTTTAACAGCAGCAATGTGAGTGCTATAAGAGAACTAATAGAACACTTTAAGGAAAAAGTTTGCTCAGACCCTTATAAGATTATCCACTGGTAACAAATATATTAATTATTATTTTCAAACCAGAGTGTAATGAGAACACCTGAACATCAATTCTGAGGATGTGTAAGAATCATTTGATTCACTTCTGCCACTTCTTTAAGTGTAGATACACTTTTTAAAAGTTTGGGCCCACTCCAATTTCACCTCTAAACCTCCAAATGTAAACATGGTTATGTCCATCCTCTCTTCCCCACCTTAAAAAGGCTCCCATAATTCCTCAGAGAGGCCTTCATTTCCCCGGAAGAAACATGTTCCCCCTTTGATCCCTCATATGTATTTTTATTCATCCTGTCTATAACTACTGGCGAGTGTGTTGATTTGTTTGGTGTCTATTTCTCCTCAAGAGTGTAAGCTCCACGGGGGAAGTGACATCTGTCCCGTTCATAGCTGTTATCCCCAGAGCCTCAGGGTCTGGCTTGTTATGGGTGCTTATCACATCTTAGTTCAGTCAATGATTTTGTTTGGTTTTGGGATACAGCATTGAAAATAGCTGTTGGGGAAAAGCTGAAAACCCATGAACACCCTATTTGAAGGTTTTTCTGTGCCTCTAATCATCCCACTTAGTGTTGCTTTACTCTACGTCCACATCATAAGATGACCCAAAAAACGCAAGAACCCAGGAAAGCAAAGGATGCAGGGATACATACATATGAGCTAAAAAGAGGAGAGGGAGGAAGGGAAGAGGAGGGAGAAAGGGAAGACAAGAGGGGGGTGGGGGAGGAAGAAAAGGAAAAAAAGGGCAAGCTGGCCAACATGACTTTTCTCTGCCTTTCTAGAATGGAAACAGCAATGTATTCCTGAAAATGGTGCATGTTTCTGTGTGTTTCTCCTTAAGGCAATAAAGGCAATCACACCTTCCTGTCTGGCTCTCACATTCCATCCTTTGTCTACTACAGAACTGTGATTACTACTTTCAAGTTCTGTCTCAAAGTTAAATAACCATGAAGAGAAAAATATTATTTGTGGAAAATTTACTCCTTTCTCCTTTGCCTCTTATTATCCTAATTCATCTCTCATTTTATATCACTATTACCCACCCACTAATAACAGGGTGGAAGCAATAGTGTCTTTCAACACTTCTCTACCAAAATGCAAAACACAACACAGAATCCGACTGTAATTCCTTCTGGGGAGCTGTCTAGGCTGTAGTTTGGCACAATCTCCTCATCCCCGTGAGGCCCACTCCACAGGATGTGTGGGAATGTGAGCTCACTTCTGAATGACAACTGTGCTGTGGGTACTAGGAGGTAAGAGCAAAACCATGAGGCATCTGGTGAGAATCCAGGGAGCCTTGGCCCTACCTTTCACAAAGGGGTCCTTTGTTTTCCTTCATGACTCCTACCATACCCCAACTCCCCCAGGCTCACCTGAACAAGGAACTTCCATGTCAGGAAAACTGGGTGTGATGGAAGATGGACTGGGGCCAAATTCTAGACAGTAGATGAGCTACTCTTTAAAAAAAAAAAAATATTGGCTTTTAATGTAAATGGTTGCAATGAAACAAGAGAGCTTTCCAATCACTGATGGTGCTTTTGGTTCTATAACTGGGCCATTTAGGGGTAGATGGAAACTACTATGGCCAAGAGGATACAGACATTCAAAGCAAAGGAGGGGATAAAAAGCAAACCCTGCTGAGATGAGAGTATCTGTGGTCTCAGATGTCTCACCTTGACTTCTAAGGACAAATCAAGAACTTAAAAGAAGCAAAATCTCTCTCTCCACAGATTTGTTAAGGTCCTTATGGCCCTGAATGTTTCCTCCAATGACATCTGAGGTTTTAGGACTCTGCTTCCCTAGAATCTGGGAGGGCAGGAGAAAGAGAATAAATTCTGTGGTTGTTGGCATTTGGTGCAACCTCATGTTAAGAGGATGCTTTTATCTAGAGGCATTATAAAGAATAGCTCCTGGACTGAAATTTAACTTCAAAAAAAAAGAGTTTCCTTGGCATGGACAATAATACAAATGAACCATTTTCTTCCATTAGCGTCATTTCTTCTAGAGAAAGAAGGGGACCATTTAGACTCATCGGCAAGATCACTACAGGCTAATGGAAGCAGGTAGGTGTGAATGAAAACAGTTGGTAGCAATGCCTGGAGAGTGCTGAAATGCCACATTTGTTCAAAGGCCAAGCACCTGTCTGGTCAGGTGCTTCCAACACATTTCTACTCATCTAGAGCAGTGGTTGGCAGACTGTCGGCAGTTTGCTGCCCTGTTGACTAATGAGTTTGCTGACCACTAGGATAGGGGCTTAATCACAAGGAACAACAACCGCCTGTAATTATTGGAATCGAGAGTCTAGGTCAGTGGTTGGCAAACTCATTAGTCAACTGAGCGGCAAACCCCGGCTCCTGAGCCACAGTTTGCCGACCATTGATCTAGCGGTAGTACCCTCTGTCAAAAAACCAAAATAAGCCAAGACCGGTTTGGCTCAGTGGATAGAACGTCGGCTTGTGGACTGAAAGGTCCCAGGTTCGATTCCGGTTGGGGGCATGTACCTTGCTTGCGGGCACATCTCCACTGTGGGGCATGCAGGAGGCGGCTGATTGACGTCTCTCTCTCATCGATGTTTCTGACTTTCTATCTCTCTCCTTTCCTCTCTGTAAAATATCAATAAAATATATTAAAAAAACACACACACACACTCAAAAACAAAATAATCTCAGGCAATAATAAAGTCTGCTAAAAACATATTGGAGTGCCTAGCAATATCAAATCAAATTCTAATGGCTTCTTTCCTCTATTAAAAGTCCCTTTGGTCTGTTTAGCAGATGAAATTTTTTTTTTTAGTGCTCACTAAGTTTAAGGTATAGTGTTAAGAATTAGGGATACAAAGGTGGGTAAAACAGGCTTGCAGTCTAGTGGGGATGCGAGTGCATCCAATCTTATGGAAACCCATTTACCATTTATGACACAGAGTGCTGTTTTCAGAGATGTTATTTTTAATAAAAATGCCACCCAGAAGCAATATACTTGATACAGGAAGCTCCAGTTCTTTTTTTTTTTTTTTAAAAAAAAACTATGTTTTTATTGATTTTAGAGAAAGAGGAAGGGAGGGATAGGACAGAAACATTGATCAGCTGCTTCCTGCATGCTTCCTACTAGGGATTGAGTCCTCAACTTGGGTATGTGTCCTGACTAGGAATTGAATCAGTTGACCCCAGCACGGGACAATCCTCAACCAACTGAGCCATATCTGATGGGTGCTCCAGTTCTTTTACAGCTGGTACTCTTGCACTTAGATGACATTATAAGAAGCAGCTTAACCCTGTAAATCCTTGATGTCTTATTCATTACAAAGAGTGTACCAGGTGCTCCAGGAAAGCAACCATGTGAAAACTTCTTTAAGACACTAATGCTGTCATTAAGCTGAGTAAAGGTTAGATGATTTCAGTTAAGAGTTTTGAAATGAAAAACAGACACACACCCAGATCTATCATGATCCACTTGTTCTTAAATGTATGTAAGCTTGTTACAAAATGAGAGATTCTTATTTGACTGGCATATCCTGTGGCTAATTCCAAACCAGGGAATAGCTTTAATTTGCTTGTTTTTTGGAGCCTAATACACAGGTTCCAAGTATAAGATTGGGAGACAATATGCTATGTCAGTTTGTTCTACAAACTGGTCCTTCAGGTATCTCTGATTGCTCTTTATAGAAGGGAAATATCGAGGAGGGCTGGCATGCAGAAAAGGAAGTGCCAAGAATACCGGTGTATGACTGTGACTAGTAGGTGAGTTTGGGTATATTATGTTAAAAGTTAGTCTCCTTTCTAGATTAGCAACTCTTTACTCTGATGCATAAAAAATAATTGTAGAATGTTTTAAAAAATGGTTTATGATTTTAGATGTATTCCTGTGTTAAGGTGATATAAAAAAGATAAAAAGTTGCCCCTAATCAGTGTATTTTACCAGACTGTGTACCTCAGATTTGACCCTAATCAACAATCTGTAAAATATAAACTGCCCTAGACAGAAGCGATTCCATCAGTGTGGAACACTAACCCACTCTTCCTTTCTGATAAAGTGAACTACTTTCAAAATCTTCCTTTAAAAATTCCAACCTAAGCAACATTTTTTTTTTTGGGGGGGGGTTTGAGATCTTTCAGGTCAAATAATCTTCTTAATATCCAAGACCAAAAAGTTACTTGCTTGTTCATCAGAACCAACAGGAACATGTACCTCCAAAAGTTTAACTACTATCGCATAGCCTTCAGCAGGCAATGCCACACAGGCAAGCACTGACCTGACCTTTTCTGGCCCCTCTCAAGAGCCACCTAGGGTAACTGCATTCCCGGATTCTCCAATGGGCCCTCTACAGGGCTTTGCCAGCGGGATGATCTACAAATGTCTGACTGTGGGGCACTCCCATACCTCCCCTAAAGGACGATGAGCCATCTGGGTAATTCCCAGGATGACTCACTGCACATCTCCACCAAGCGGCTTCCTTATCTCTCTTTTGAAGCTCAAACTCTGCAATGATTTATGCTCCAATATCTTCCCTTAATATCCACACTAAAAACCGCTTCTAAAATGCCTGCTTTGACTAAGCACCAAGTTTCTGACTTGTCCTCCTGGAAGTCCTCACATCTGTAAGTACTCGGAGGACTCAAAACTGTGGTTTTTAACAGAGCGGACCTTTTTCTCACTGAGTTCTAACAGCTGGAGAAATGGCTACATCCAAACGCCCATTTTTCTAGGTATGCAGCATTTTATCCCAACCAGCGTTCTATGAAACACAAATAGCCCTCGACAGAAGCTTTTCCATCAATTGCAGAAAACTAGCCAACTCAGCAACTGCAATTAGCTTTCTTCTTGATGCTGGTGCCTACTTTCAAAATTCCTCAACTAACAAGATGCAAGAAACTATCTGGCACTTTTCTTTTAAAAACTCAACCTAAGTATCTAATAAAAATGTCTATTCATTTTTTCCCCCAGTGTATGTGCGCCAACAACATCCCTTCCAGTTTCAGCCCCTGGTTTCTAACCAAATCCTGCTGCCCCGCTCAATCACGACTCAGAGCTACAGATTCTCTCTACAGATGTCCATCCTTCCACACCTCTCTTTTTCCTGCCTTTATACAGTGCTTCCATCTCTCACTCTGCTTTACCTGGCTGTGAAATAATAATTCAACAATATTAAAGTCAGGTTAAGTAGAAAACAAAAATGTAATCCTTTCCCATCACTCTAACGTAACTATTTTACTATTCTATGTTTACTAGTTTTCTAAGCCTGTGTTTATTTTTTCATATTTGCAATGTTTAGGTCCTTTTCTTCTACCATTTCCATTGTGGACCTTTTGCTACCTTTTTTAGAGAATAATTAATAAATGGTTACAGTGCTATTTGAAAAGGGACTGCATATAGTTTGTCTGTTATTATAATACAGTGTGAACATTTCTCTGTGTGTATAATTTATCTCCCCAATCTCAGTGCCAATGGCCATACTGGTGGGCAGATTGTATGGTGGTTGGAACACTAACTCTGGATTAGTTTCCCTGGGGTTTGCATTGACTAGCTGGTGACTCTGTACAAGTTATTTAACATTTTTGGTTTCATAATCTGTGAAATGGGGAAAGTAGCAGTACAGTACTTATTTCAAAAGATTGTTACCATTAACATATAAAGTGCTTTGGCCCTCAATGAATATCAGCTATTATTGTTACTGCTACGATAACAGGAGAAGCTCAGATTTTAATAATGGGTCCCCTCTTGCCTTTGAATTACTAAGGTAATAAACTTCTCAGAAGAGGGCCTGGGTTCAGAAGTTATACGCTGGTATTTTTCCATTGAGATTTCATTCTGTTGGATTTAACAAGCTGGCGAGGTGCTGCTCTCGCTCCACATAGAATAGAAGGAGTGCTGGAGCTGGAGCTAACGATGAAATTACTGGCAAATGTTCTTTAGAAAACAGTTTCATAGTAACATCTATATCCTCCAACCAAGATCCTTATGCTTTAATAACATTTTTCTTCATTTCTTACTGTTCCTCCCTGGGACAACTTGATAGCAAAAAGGTGTAAAATGAATTCGAGGAATCTGTTGCAGGCTGGGTGTGATTAATGGTGACAACGAAGCCAGCCCCATCATAAGCCTGGCATAACTATCAATCAAACATATTCAGCTAAAATACTGGCACCTTTCCAGCTGTGGTCCCTTGTCACTTTTTAAGTTGGGGCTTTCCTTCCTTGGAATTTTAGATCTGCAAGAGGGTGCTCAGCCCATGACCACCCAGCACGCTAGCTCTGTGGCAGTGACTGCTCAGAAGAGAGCAGCTTGGAGAGCATAGCACACCAGTGCATGCATGTACACTGCTCTACTGTGTACGTGAGGTGAGGGATGTGTGAGCAGATCCCAGTCTCAAAGGTGTGATCACAATGTCCTCAAAGGACTAGGAGTTTGCACATGTCTTCGTCCTACAGCTGCCAAAACTTTGTGTTGTTTTTTTACCAAGTAAAACAATGCCTAAGACAAATATTCAGAGAACAAAATGGGCAATAAGAACCATTGAAGGGTGTCCAGTCTTTTTACTAGAGTTGAATTTTTCTTTTTTCTTCCAAACATTACTTTTCCTTCCAAACATTACTTGTCCTGGCTTAGGACAATGCCCTAACACTATCACCTAGACATACAGTTATGAAATGTGATCAGAGCTGTTTTTAAGCCCTGCGGGACACATACCCAATCAGAAAAGTCAGGGTAACATAGAAAGCAGATGTAAAACAGTCTTTGGAAGGAGTGGGCCAATAGTCATACACTCACTTCACTGAAGTTCCTCCATACGCAGACAAAGCTTGGGCGACGTGGCGGAATGATCTAGCACAATACTGAGAATCTAGCCAGCACTCCCATACCCGGTGACTGCACACACTTTATTTTTAACTCTCTGCCCTTAGCACACAGGAACCTATTCAGACTCCATTAATGTCATGGAAAGGTCCAGAAAGAGAGATGGTAGTCACACTGCCTTCTGCAGCACTGAACTCATGTGTGGCCTTTGGAATGTGTGTCCCCCATGGAGGCAAAAATAGTAGGTACAGGGCAGGCAGCTCGAGGAGAGCTTGGGCAACAGGCCATGTGCATCAGCTTCTCAGAGACTGTACTTTCTGCTAGGAAGGTACTGGAAGAGTAGTCTTTAGACACGTCTCTGAATCATGGCCATGAGTGACAGTGTTTTTGACCTGGGGATGTCTCCTAATTTGGACATCAGTTCTATCCAACTAAAACTTTCACCCATTGTTTCTTCTTGTTAATCCTCACTGAGGATATTTTCTCCATTAATTTTTAGAGAGAGTGGAAGGGAGGCAGGAGGGAGGGGGAAACATCGATGTGAGAGAAACACAACTACTGGTTGCCTCCACACGTGCCCTGACAGGAGCCGAGGATCGAACCTGCAACCCCGGTAACTGCCATTGACCGGGAATTGAACCAATGACCCTTTGGTCTGAGGGCTCACACTTGTAACCATTGACAAACCTGTTAGGACCCCTTGTCTCTGATGCTCACTTTGTGGGAAACCGCCACCATGCTAATGATCCATAACAATAGAATAGCGTATTTATCAAGTTAAGTATAAAGTAGTTATTTCAAACTTCTATGGAATTTACCTAGATTCTCTCACAAAGAAGTCGTTGGTTCTTTCACCCTGGCTGAGGACATTCTCGGCAAATCTGACTTCCTGGAAACCAGCTGCACTCAATACCACAGTAAATCCAAATAAAGGATGAGGCTTCAACATTTTCAGGGAAAATGAGAGGCTGAGTGGGGAAGGATAGAAGAAAAGGCCTCAAGAGTAATTGTTTTTTTGTAATGTAGATTTAAAGAAGAAAGTGCTATTAAAAAAAAGATAAAGCCTCTTTGAAAATATGGTAACATCAGACACAAAAGCTCCAGATTTTTAAAAACCAATTTCAGAATACAGATCACATTAAATCCGTGACATGGATTTTTACAGAACTGTAAGCATGTACTGCATTATGTAGCATGCCCCAGGCCAGAGTGGGGTATATCTGGCACGGGGGAAACCAGCCACATTACTCTGGGATGAACAGTGTATTGGCAGGATGGGAAGCACAGGCGATGTGACAACTCATGTGTATAGTCAACCTCCTCCTGCTTAGCCATCTACAGACTTTCCTTAAGAATAACAGTCAAGATGAGTTCACTGTACAGTTTGCTAATTTCCATAAAGTGTCTTTTGGGGACTGTGTCGAACATGGGTTTCTTTTCTGTACTTGGCTCCAATGTCACAGGCAGCCTGCCAGTTGTGCAAGAACCTAGGTACTCTGACAGAAACCATCCGGGTAATTCTGCTCCTGCTGGCTAAACAACTCGCATCATTAAATAAATCACCCTCTGATCATATTCATGAAATGTTATGTCTGCCTAGCAATAAGCCTACATTATTTAAAGGTTAAAGTGAAGGCTCACTCAATGTCCCCTTGCCTGCCAATATGCTGGTTTTCAGCTGGTTCTACTGAAAATAATGTGCCCTCCATGGAGCAACCTATGTTTTAGAGTAGCCATTCAGGTAATCACAGAGACAGAGCAGCACCTGAATGAACAGACTGGATGTCGAAGAGAATTCTCATTTTCTATATTCACAAAAAAGAGGGGGAACCATACAGACAAGTGAACAGTGCTTTTCTTAAATTTTCCTTGTGGTACACAAGAATAAGCTGAGAAAGCAAAGAGGTCACAGGTGGGTGGGTAATCAGCCTTTCAAAGAACGAAGACCACAAGGCTCTGACTGTGCAAAGGATGACATGGAAATGAGGAAAACACCAGGAGGCAGTGTCCACAGGGGTTAATGAGGCCCATAAGCCAGGGTTTGCAGAAGGTGCCCGCATATGAAAATTCTCCCATGTCTCTACTTTGTTGAAGGGTAAACATTCCTATTTATTTTATTTTCTTTCAATTCAGGTGTTGTTGATGGAAGGAGAAAACCAACTTAAAATAAACAAAGGGAAGCTCGCTTACAAGCCTGAGTTCATTGGAATAGTTTATTTCCACATCTTTTAAAATATATTTTTATTTATTTCAGAGGGGAATGAAGAGGGAGAAAGAGATAAAAACATCAGTGATGAGAGAGTCGTTGATTGGCTGCCTCCTGCATGCCCCTTATTGGGAATCGATCCTGTAACCTGGGCATGTGACTCACCTAGGAATGGAACCAGACCTCTTGGTTCATAAGTCAATGTTCAACTGCTGAGCAACAATGGCTAGGCTACTTCTAGGTCTTATAGTTTATGCTCCAAACCTGTACCTGTGGCAGTCCAAGCTCACATACAGCCACACAACCTATGTGCTATTAGGTTTTAGTATGACAAGATGAATATAGTCTGCAGTATCTCATGTACTTATAGCCAAGTGTTCTATGAAGTGAGTGAGACTCAACTGAATATGAAAAATTACAGTGAATCCCTCATCACAATCAGCAGCCGTTCAGTTAAAGATGGAACTTTGGAGCGGTGCCAGAATAAATACTGATACCAGTTAAACTTCTGGTTTGTGGTCAGCCACTAGCATGCGGGCTGGTAAACAGGTAAGTATTGTCTTAGTTAAGGTCTAGTGAAATTTATACAAAGCCAACATTTATTATTACTTAGTATGGTCTAAGTGCTATGCTGGGTATGAAAACAGAAAGGTGAGAGAAGTTTCTGCCTCAGAAGACCTTTCAGTTTAATGGACTAACACATGTAAACATGTTAGATGCTATGATACAGGTGAGTGTCCTTGGGGTGCTAGGCAAACAGGGGGTGACCCTACTGGATCAGACAAAGCTCTCCAGGGGGATGCAAGCCTTGCATAGTCTTGAAGAGCGAAGAGGGGACAGCCACGTTAAATGGAAGCAAAGGGACCTGAGAAAGTGAAAACCATGCAACAGAAACGAAGCAGCACGATGTGTTTGGAATACCATTTCTAGTTCAGTGATGGAAGAGAAATGGTGAGGCTGGGGACAGAGGGAGGCAGGACTGAAGAATGAGGCAATGTCAACCAAGGAATCCTGATGTACTCTAGGAATCCTGAGCTTTTTGCAAGGGGAGTGTGTAGGAGCATGGAAGGACTTGTAGCAGTTAAGTGACACAAGGCCTGGGTTTCAGATTTGGATACCTGGGTGGATATTGGTTACACTCCCAGAGGTAAGAAACAAAAGTAGAGGAGCAGGAATAGATGGGATGGGGGGCAAGTTAAATCTGAAGTAGATAAAATCAAGGTGAGTGAGGCCATCAGCCTGAAACTCAGGGGAAAAGCCAGCATAAGCAATGAATGTCAGAGAGTCATCAGAATGGAAATAATAGCTGAAGGCCTGAGTAGATGAAATATAGAAAAATCATGAGCCAAAAATGAAACTGAGGGAAACACTAATAATTAAGGAGCAGAGGGAAGGAAACAAGCACACAAAAGAGAATGAATTAACATGAGATGGACAGGAACTGGAGAGAGAGCTGAAACATCAGACAGAGGAGGACACATTTCAAGGATGAGTGAGGGACCAGCAGTACCAAAACAAGATGGCAGACCAAACACAGAGAAGACAGGGAAGCCTCCAGGTCTGAGCCCTGGGGGTAAATGTTAGGGTTGAGCTGTGTTTTCTCCACACAAAAGCACCCCAGAATGTGACCTATTTAAACATGGAGTCTTTTCTAAAATGTGTTATTTATTTATTTTTTATTGAATTCATTGAGGTGACACTGGTTAATAAAATTATACAGGTTTCAGGTGTATACTTCTATAATACATGATCTGTATATTGCACTGTGTGTTCAGCAAGTCAAGTCTCCTTTCATTACCATTTATCCCTCCTATACCCTGTTCTACCTCTCCCCAATCCCCTAAGACATAGTCTTTAAAGTTAAAATGAGGTTCTTAGGGTAGACCTGGATCCAATGACTGGTGTCTGTAAACAAAGGGGAAATTTGGACACAGAGACAGACATGCCTAGAGGGAAGATGGTGTGATAAGGCAGAGGGAGAAGATAGCCATTCACAATCCAAGGAGCAAGGTTGGAGCAGACCTTCCCTCCCAGCCCTTGGAAGGAGCTGGCCCTGCTGACACTCTGATCTTTGGACTTCTAGAACTCTGAGATAATACATTTCTATGTTTAAACCAATTAGCCTGTGATACGTTGTCATGGCAGCCTGAGCAGATGAATACAATAAGTCTACCACAAGGAATTTCAGTTGCACCCTAAGGGAAGAGGTCAGATTGGAGAGAGTTGAAGTGGGAATGAGAAGCGAGGAAGTGGAACATGGTGTTAGAAGGTTTATGTGGGGAGGAGCTAGAGAGGGCTTACTTTAGTTTCGAGAGTATGGAGACCTGAACAATCTGAAACACAAATGGACAGATTTTATTATTTACTAGAGGCCTGGTACATGAAATTCATGCATGGAGGGAGATTCCTCAGCCAGACCTGCACCCTCTCCAATCTGGGACCCATTGGGGAATGTCTGACTAAACCGGCAGTCGGACATCTCTCTCACAATCCAGACTGCTGTCTCCCAACTGCTCACCTGCCTGCCTTCCTGACTGCCCCGAACCACTTCTGCCTGCCAGTTTGATCACTCCCTAACCATTCCCCTGCCAGCGTGACTGATGCCTAACTGCTCCCCTGCCACTTGTTTGCCCCTAACTGCCCTCCCTGTGGGCCTGGGTCCCTTCCCAACTGCCCTTCCTTGCAGGCCTGGAGAACCCTAACTTGCCTCCTCTGCCAGCCTGGTCACCCCTAACTGTCCTCCCCTGTAGGCTTGATCACCCCCAACTGCCCTCCCTTGCAGGCCTGATCCCTGCCAACTGCCCTCCCCTGCTGGCCTGATCACCCACAACTCCCCTCCCTTGCAGGCCTGGTCCCTGCCAACTGCCCTCCCATGCTGGTCATCTTGTGGTGGCCATCTTGTGTCCACATGGGGGCAGCCATCTTGTGTGTTGAAGTGATGGTCAATCTGCATATTACTCTTTTATTAGATAGGATAGAGGCTTGGTGCACAAGTAGGGGCCAGCTGGTTTGCCCTGAATGTTGTCCTAGATTAGGGTGGATGTTCCCTTGGGGCATGGGGTGGCCTGGGTGAAAGTCCTGTGGTGGTTTGCAGTCTGGCCAAGCCCCCCACCCCCGGTGACCCAAGTGGAGGCCCTGTTATCTGGGATTTATTTATCTTCTACAATTGAAACTTTATAGCCTGGAGCAGAGCCAAGCCTTCTGCTCCCACAGTCACTAAAACTTTGTTGCCTTAAGCGGAGGCCTGGGCCAACCAGGGTTTGCAGAAAGCTTGGCTTTTTCCATTGCCAGGGGCAACCCAAGCCTCCCTCCTGCTCACTCTGTGGCTGTAGCCATCTTGGTTGGGTTATTGGCATATACGCTCTGATTGGCAGGTGGGCGTGTCTGGTGGAAGTAGCAGAGGTATGGTCAATTTGCATATAACTCTTTTATTAAATAGGTGATATATATGTTATATATATATAATGTATTTGCATAAAACAGTTCATAGTTCTATGTTTTTAAAAATGACTATGGTAGTTATGCTCAGAATTTCTGTTCCTAGTATTATTTGTATATTTTCTCCACCAACTAGTTTTGCCAGATATCTGCTAGTCATTAAAAAGAAAGATTTTTGGTTTTGATGAAAAAAAGAATAAGAACAAAAGACAGACTAAAATTATGAGGAGGGGCTACCTAGCCAAACACGGTCCCAATAGGATAGGATCAAGGACACAGCTTTGAATGCTTGGACCTTGAGACTTTGGAGGAAGGGGCGGGGGGTGTGGGGGTGGAAAGGGAGGCAAGAATGGGTGTAAATATAGGTCTCCCAGTTGGGAGGAAGCAGGAAATTGATGATGGCATTCCTGATGGGTGATCTCAATTTTATTCATTAAATAGGAAGGGAAGTCTATCTGCTTAGCCTAGGGGTTGGGGGTGAGAAGGGGACTGAGGAGGATGAAGAGCTTCTTCTAGGGAAGAGTAAGGAAGCTGAGTGAGTACCAGTGACCCTGAGGGTCTGGTCAAACTGGGGACAGCCATTCCCTGCCCGGGGGTAACAGCAGCAGTAAAAGTAGACTGCTGTGGGATTAATCCAATTCAACACTGGTGTAACCACGATATGGAGTACAAGGAAACTGAGGATGCTGCTAAAGAAACGATTTTAGTGTTAAAAAATTGGAGACCAAATGAGATGGGAAAGAAGGACCAATAAAAAGTGAAAATGGAAGAATCCCTCTGTACGTCAGATCCAGTTTAGTGGGAATGAAAGTGTGATGTTGGGATGAAAAGCTACAGGCGTATGGTGTTCTTGGTCACACCACCACCAGGCACAGCAAGGGGAGGAAGTGGACAGGAAGGCCATAGGAGTTGAGGTCCAGATGCTAAGTGGGGAAGGAGGTAACAAAGGCAGAAGTCAGGGTAGAAAGTGTCACAATCCTCAGCCTTGTGACTGAATGACAGGTTTGTTGAGGGTGGTGATAAGGTGGATTAGAGGATGGCTTATGCATCCAAAGAAGAGAGGCTTTTTATGGCTTTACCAGTCAGACAGATCCTTAGTGCTGGGCCAGCTTCCATTTCTATTTAAACAACCAATGTCTGCAGAGAGATGAACTTCTAAGTTTTATTTGTAGATCCAAAGAAATAAACTTTAAAAAGCTAAATGAGTGGGGGTTTTTTTGGTTTGTTGACATAAGTCATCATGTGTTGAAAGTGTACATGTATGGTATAAAAAAGACCACTGATAACATTTTAGACAACATACCAGAAACTCCGGGTGGTGTCTTAATGAACTTCCCGTTAAAATGACCAATAACGGCTTCACACTTTTCTGTTGATTCCATCCTATATTTATATAAAAATAAAACAAATATTTAGAGGTCTCTTAGTTTTCATTTTGTTCTGAGCATGTGAATACATTCTTACAGCTTTAGTGTATGCAAATAAAACAGAAAAACCATGTGAATAAGAAGTGGGTTTATCCTATCTTTTTCTAACTGTGGCCTGTATACTTCTATAGCAAAAAAACTGTTAATAAGTACATTCTGAATTACAAAAGAAAAAACAAAAAAACAAAACACTTATATCTAGATTGTTTAAGACCAAACATAACAAATGTATAATTTTTATCTATTTTTTGAAAATCTGACATTCAATACACAAGAGCTTTGTTAGTCATATTAAATTAAACACAAAAAGTAATTTAAAACATGAGTGTATTCACTGTTTGCTAGAATATTTTAAAGATGGCTTTTCCCTTTACATGATCACAAAATGAAAGGCTCAAAAGATTCTATAAGAACCAGTGTCAATCAGAGGATGTAGAACCTTATATGGTTTTTGTATTCACTTCAAGTTTAAAATTAAATTTAAGTCAATTATGTACCTTCCCTTTAATCTTGGTTTTGGAGGCGTAATTAAAGGATGGAGCCTAACTTTACAACTTATTCTTCATCCTCTGCAGAGGGCTAAAAACACTTGAGAAACATTTCAGGGGAATTAAGTGATTTTGACTTATGCTTTTTAATGAAAGAAACACTGAATTATCTATTCAAAAGGCGCTACTCTCCCAGATTACCCTGAGTTACACCCAGGTTTTAATGGGTAATAATAGTTTTAAATGTTTTTTTTCCTCATACATTTTATTGATTCTTTACAGAGAGGAAAGGAGAGAGATAGAAAGTCAGAAACATGGATGAGAGAGAGACATCGATCAGCCGCCTCCTGCACACCCCACAGTGGAGATGTGCCCGCAAGCAAGGTACATGCCCCCGACCGGAATCGAACCTAGGACCTTTCAGTCCGCAAGCCGATGCTCTATCCACTGAGCCAAACTGGTCTCGGCGGTAATAATAGTTTTAAAAAGCAGTAGAACTTAATTGGATTCCATCTTTGGGTACAGAAATAAACTACTTGATTCACTTTTAGAAGAACACCCACAGACCATGACAAATTTTAGATGGCACTGAGCTTTTCATTGTTTCACATGGACCTTTTTAGCCAATCAAGTGCACACTGGACAAGCTAGCCTTAGTGACTCTTGGCTGCAGAACACTTTAGTTTTATTATAAAACTAGAGGCCTGGTGCATGAAATTCATGCAGGGGGGGGGTGTCCCTCAGCCCACCCAGCCTGTGCCCTCTCCAATCTAGGACCCCTCGAGGGATGTCTGATTGCCCATTTATGCCCGATCCTACCTATTGCTGGCTCCCAACTGCCTGCCTTCCTGATTGCCCCTATTCTGGTTGCCATCCTGATCACTCCCTAACCATTCCTCTGCCAATCTGATTGATGCCTAACTGCTCCTCTGCCAGCCTGATTACTCCTAACTGCATTGCCCTGCATGCCTGCTCACCCCTAACTGCCCTTTCCAGAAGGCCTGGTCACCCTTAACTGCCCTTCCCTGCAGGCTTGGTCCTTCCCAACTGCCCTCCCTTGCAGGCCTGGCCCCTCCCAACTGCCCTCTGCTGCTGGCCACCTTGTGGCAGCCACCTTGTGCCCACATGGAGGCAGCCATCTTTGATCACATGGGGGCAGCCATCTTATGTGTTGGAGTGATGGTCAATTTGTATAATACTCTTTTATTAGATAGGATAGAGGCCTGGTGCCAGGTGGGGGCCAGCTGGTTTGCCCTGAAGGGTGTCCTGGATTAGGGTTGGGGTTCCCTTGGGGCATGGAGTGGCCTGGGCGAGGGGCCTGTGGTTGTTTGCAGGTTGGCTACATCCCCTGGCAATCCAAGGGGAGGCCCTGGAATCTGAGATTTATTTATCTTCTACAATTGAAACTTTGTAGCCTTGAGCAGAGGCCAGGCAGTTGGGAAGCTTGGCTTCCTCCATCACCAGGGACAACCCAAGCCTCCTGTTTTCTCCAGCTCTGTGGCTGCTGCCATTCTTATTGGGTTTGTCTTCTATAATTGAAATTATAGAAGCCAGGGCCAGCCAGGGTGGGCAGGAAGCTTGGCTTCCTCCATTGCAGGGGCAACCCAAGCCTCCTGCTCAGCTCCAGCTCTGTGGCTGGTTGCCAAATTGGTTGGGTTAATTACCATACTTGCTCCTGATTGGCTGGTGGGCATGACTTGTGGGTGTAGCAGAGTGATGGTTAATTTGCATGTTTCTCTTTTATTAGTGTAGATTTTCTGTCCTAACAGAAAAGGCAATGGGTTAAAAGCCAGAAGACCTTGCTTCAAAACTTGGCAGCCCACTGACAATGAAAAAATCCATTTTTTGCATCAATTTTCTTATCTGTAAAATAGTAAACAATGCTTACTTTGTTATCTCACAGGTCTGTGGGAGAACATGTGATTGACCTCAAGTAGGATAATGTATATAAAAGTAAAATGTCAGCAATTTTTTCCTCCAGAATCAAAAGTGGTACTTTAAGCATAAAGACATTATCTGTTACTACACAATATTAAGTTCCTAAATAATGGACCATGTAAAATAAGTTTTTGTACTTGGGCTTTCAGATTAGAACTATATAACAAATCAAATCTCCTTCTAATTAAGATTTTTCCTTTGGAAACTAAATTAACCACTACACTGAAGTATCCTTTCTAGGAAGGAGGGGACTAAAGTATGATGAAAGGAGTGTCGGCACTTTAGATCTATCTGTAACATTATACTCATTCAGAAAATAATCTGAAGCAAAATTGTAAGATGTTACCATAGGTGTAACAACTGATGCTTACACAGATTCATATCATTGATTTATTTTTTTGAAAGTTTGAAATATTTTATTTAAAAATCTAACAATGTCATTGATTTTACTGATGTTGAATCAAATTTCTATCTAATGAGAAAAATCATACTGATTTCTGTACAAAATTTAGGAGTCAGAGATTGCTATTTTGAAGAAATTATAGACATCCTTATTTAATTAATAAAAATATTAAGGACATATACGTTCAGAACTATTGCTGTTATAATATTTCCTTGCCCTCAGTTACTAAATATTAGTGTCCTCGGATTCAAAAATACGAATAAACTTTCAAAAGATTTGGAAAAATGCAAACCAATATTTACACACAGTTTAAGTTCATGGTGCAACTAGTTCCCATAATCCTGGCTTAAATTCTCTTTTTGCTCAATATTTATTTCCTAGAAAACTTAGCAGAGCTATGGTTGTTAGCATAATAAAAATAGGAAACAGTGCTTACCTAGCAAAGCCAACGCCACGACTTGTACCACTGGAATCACGTAGTATCCTTGTAGAAATAACTTGTCCAAATGGTTTCAGCATGTTTTCAAGCTCCTGCTCATCCATGGACAGTGGCAAATTAGAAATATATAGGTTGGTAGGATCTTGTTCTTGTTGCTAAAATGGAACAGAGAATTGTCCATTTCTTCCCAATAGAAGGTGAGATATGGTCACACACCTACTTTTATTTAGCTACTCTCTTTGCTCGGGTAAGATCATGGGAACAACAGAACACCCAAGTCACCATGGACACTTGAAAATAGGATCTGAAGCCTGGACAACCTGTGCAGGTCAGACATGAGCCAATGGAGCCTTTCTTAGCATATCTGGAAGTGGAACTCCTGGCAGGGACGCTGAGCTGAAGAAGATCCCCTCATGGAACCACAAGTTTCAGCTGTCCACGGTGCTCCCCAAAATAACCAACCTCTGCTCTACTACTATTTTTAGGAGTCCATTTCAGGCCACTATTGCGCAGAAGGCGATTACTGCTAATCAATCTGGAGACACATGTGCGATTCTGGACCAAGTCATCTAAACCCCAGTGGGGCTTTGCCCCAAATCTCCTCTACTTGCTCCATGGCAGAGTCCTTACTACTTTTGAACTGTGATCACCATCAGGAAAAGGAGAGCTCCAAAATGAATGACAACAACAAAAAGAAAACGCAAAGCTATACAAAATGATAAACTCTAGGCAGATCAAATTTTAAAATCTGGGTAAAATTAAACTCTAGAACAGATGTGGGGATGGGGGGGGGGGTTGTTTGCTAGGTTCTTCCTACTGAAAGAGTGATCCAGGGGCCAGCAGGGATGGAATTACCTGTGTGCATAATAGAAATGCAGAATCCCAGGCCCCACCCCAAATCAACATAACCAAAAGCTGCATTTTAACAAGATTTTCAGATGATTCATTTGCATATGAAAGTTTAATAAGCAATAATCAGGTCATTTCCTATTCATCTTTCCTTTACTGACATAGAATCAACTAAAACTAAAGATATATAGTAGAATTTTCTGAGAACCAGTAACTGCTATGTATATGTAACTAAGAGTATGAAGTTCAAATGGTCAGGGGAAAAACCTATGACTCTGGGAATATTTTCCTACCAAGTCAAAATTCACCTCTGCAATCATCAGATTAGGGTAGTCTTAATTTTAATTTTAAATCAGGCTTAATTTTAAACCAGGTTTCCTTTTATCTTATTAACCAGCTAGAGGTTTCTCAGCCTGGCCTGAGAGGCTCTGGCTCAAACCAGCTCTCCTACATCCCTCTGAGGGGTTCCAGCATTGTGAGAGGGCGAGATTGTAATCAGGCTCCCTCCTCTCCGGTTCAGGTGAGTCCCCTGAGAACTGCTGCTGCCAAGTGACCACAGCTCAGCAGCTCCTGTGTTGAGCATCTGCCCCCTGGTGGTCAGTGCGTGTCATGCAAATGGCTAGTTGGCAGGTCACTTGGGCTTTTATATATATAGATTGTACTTTTACACACTGAACTATGCAAGCTTATGATATTTCTTTTAACACATTGTGGACCAGTAGTTTTATTGCTAGCTTTATCCAGTGGCCAGATAAGTTTCTATTGAAAGACTACACAAAACATTTTATATACAGGTTAAAGGCACACTTTAAAATTAAATGCTCATTGCATTTTGAAGTGATTTATTACATAGTCTTACAAGCTAATATCTTTTTAAAGAATTCTCGTGATTGGCCACAAGCCTTAGAACAGAAAACACAAAAATTCTCCTTATCCATCCGCATTAATAAGCTCTATTAGTGAAGTATTAATTGATGTTTTTGCTTTAGGCAAAATAGCACACTCACTGTATTTTAGATTGCCAAAATGCACAGTGCTTTAAAAATATATGTGAAGCATAAGTATGTTTGATTTGTACAAAGTCTCTACTTTCAAGTGTATCCTAGCACTAATGAACACTGAAGTGAAACTTTTCCTTTATATATAACCCAGTAAAAGTGAACATTGATTTTTTTTTTTTTGGTAAAATTTAAAATAACAATCTGGCATCCTAGAAAATGACGCCCTGGTATTCCCAAGAATTAAAGTTATCAAAGAATGAGAAACTATGGGCAGAAAGTACTGTCCCCATGACTTTTTGGTTCCGACAGACAGCATCATGGAGCCAGCCTAGCTGCAAAGGCATAGAGAGCAGACCCCCAGCCTAGGTGCCCCAGACTCTCAGGGGTATGTCAGTGTGGTAGGGTCCAAGAAAACATTAAAAGTTTTCAAATGCTCAATAACAAGCTGAATAGTTACCCTCATTAAACAAAATGGCAACCATCTTTGCCTTTAGCTGTAGATAAATTTAGTGTGGCATCACTGATTATCTTATGCTGAGTAAAACCTCCTAATGACAATTACATAAAGTGTATCTTTAATGTGTAAGAATCAAAAGTGATTTTTTAATAAGTGCATGACAATTATAGATGACATATTTCAAAATATGGGGAGAAGCAAAATGGTCTTACGCATTAAAGCTTTCAAATTCTTTCTGAGATGGATGGGATGAGTGGTAAAATCCTATTTCTATTTCACTCACTACATCCACCAACTTTACCCACTTAGTCACAAAGCTCCTTGATTAGCCATTTCATGTGGGTTCTGATCTTCCAAATCCCCAAATTTTCCTTCAGGGCTAAAGACAGTGTTTGTTCCTATGAAAGTGTGGTCTTTAACTGGCCAACATAGAAGGGGTCCATCCTTTCTGTCTGAAGGTGGGTATTTAGGGGCCCTGCAGCCTAATACTGCTAATTGACACTGACAGTGCATCTCATACAACCCAGACTCATCATAAACTCTGACTCCAGTCCTGTCTCCCAGCAGTTAAGTCAGGGAGATAAAAACACAGGTAATGAATACCATGATACAGATGTGTACAAATGACAGTAGAGCACAGATGGAGACCTTGTCTTAGGAAGATTAGGGAAGACTTTTCAGAGGGCATGACTCAGCTAAAATTTGAGAAAAGGGAAGAAGTCACGAGTCTGAAACCCGATTGGGAAAGGCTACCGAAGGAGTTTGATGATACTCTGTCAGGGATTGCTACTTAAACTTGCCCACTGAAGCAATGCTATCAGCAGGGAAAGTGACTACGTATCCTGAGGAGTATGTAGACTAGGGCCAAAGTAGCTCTGCAAGAACTGCACATTTTCTTTGAAGCTTTGTGCTTTTATCTACAAAAAGGAAGGGGGGCAGTGGGAGCCAATTTTGCAATCTATCCCTTAACTATTCAAGTTTGTTTTAATGTAGGAAGAACATTTCTGTTCTAATATTTTCAAGTAATACTCATACTCCAGGAAGATAAGCCATGTTTATTCTGTGATTTCATGTACTCTGGTGGGTCAGGGGGGAGTAGGAGGAAGGAGGAACTGCCAATCACATACAGCAGTTAGAAAGCCACACCGTGAAAATGTGAAGCATTTAGAGGCATAGAGTAACACGATTAAACCTATCTAATTAGAAAGATTTCTGAATCATGCTTAGTCAGATTCAGAATACAGGTGGGAATCCCATAATTAAAGAGCATTAAAACACGCCTTGGGCAAAGATATGGCATAAAAAATGTTACATAAGAAATATATATAATAAATATTGTGAGCTTTCATTTTAAGTTATAATCAGAAAAATATAAATGACTAATATTTAATAATTTCATAGAATTTGTCATATGTAAAGTTTGTTAAAAGGGCTGACAATGTAGGCACTACTTCATCTGTTTTAGAGTTGCTTCTATTATTAAAATATTTTTTAAAAATAATTTTTAAAGTCTTGATTCACCTTGAAAGTTTACATGAAGAAAGAAAAATCAGAATCCAGAAAGAAATTGAGTTCTTAACCCATTCTTTGATAGTGAGGTAGAATAAACACAAATAAATATTTTCTATGATTTTAATGTATTTGTTTTCAATAGCAATAACTCAATTAGATTTTTCATTTGGGATGATCTTTAGAACTAATGTCATTTAGTGACCACACAGTTACAATAATTAAAAAACACATACAATATAAAACTCCAAGCTACATTGGCTACATTGGCAGCATTGGCTACAGAAATAGCTAACCTTCAAAGTGCCCATGTATTCTAATTACCCTCCCTTCACAGGAACAAAGCATACCATATTTGTAAAAAGTGGGGGGTTGTTCTTGAATTGTTTCCTTAAAATCAGTGACAACCATAACTGTTTTATTACATCAATGCTATGTCTGAAAAAACAATTCTTCTATAAATTATGGGTGGCCAAACATAAAAATGGGGCCCGGAAGGAAAGTGAACAGTGATGGGCCCCTCTAACAAGTAGAAAACTGGATCCCACATTGGCCATGAGAGGGATAAATGGCCACTAATGTTCATTTGAGTAGAAAAGCAGGACTCGGACGTCCCGCATGGTGTAAGGCACTCAGTCATCATCTGAAAGAAATTAACAAAAACCTCCCTGTGCGTGTGGAATGGTTCCTAAAATGCAAGAAGGGGACTTGGCAGGAAGACCAGACATCTGTTTTCTCTTGTACTGAAAAGGTTCACCAACCAGCAGATCGCTTGCTGCTCACAGGCTTGTAAATGCAAACTGTCTAAAGCATGGTAGGCCTCAGTGAGGAAGGGGAATTCAATTCCTGCTCCTTTAACTGCCAATTTATGGGAGTGGGTGGTGGGGGTGGGGGTGGGGAAGGGGAATGCAAGGTTACCACCATCCTTATTACTTATGATGATCTGCTGACTCTAAGCCAAACTTACGAGGGAGGCACTGCTGAAAGGCCTGCACAAGTCACACTACTAATATATCACGAATGCTGATTTGAATTTTATGTCCTTTTAGCTCATTATCTAAATTTTTCTCTTCTTTTCATTGATCCCATTTATTTTTAAAATGCACGTATTTGAAATAAATGCCAAGTGTAACACAAACAGGACTGGCCTTTGAGACTTTGGGAAACCTTTTGATAAGTATCATCAAGTACTTGGTGGACAGAAATCATTTTATTATTTTTAATTTCCCATTCTTAATTCTTGATATCTGCCCATCCTGTAAAGAAAAATTTCCTCTCACTTAATTGGCTTCTTTGATTAAGAACATAACAATCATTCAATAGTTACCATATGCCAGGTACCAAATAAGGAACTGAAAATTAAAACATAAGAAAATAGTCATTGTTACCTAATGCTTTTTTTAAAAAAATATATTTTATTGATTTTTTACAGAGAGGAAAGGAGAGAGATAGAAAGTCAGAAACATCGATGAGAGAGAGACATCGATCAGCCGCCTCCTGCACGCCCCACAGTGGAGATGTGCCCGCAAGCAAGGTACATGCCCCCAACCGGAATCGAACCTGGGACCTTTCAGTCCGCAAGCCGACGCTCCATCCACTGAGCCAAACCGGTCTCGGGACCTAATGCTTTTTTTTAAAAAAAGTATGTTCTCCTTGATTTTTTTTTTTTTAAGAGAGGAAGAGGGGAGAAATAGAAACATTGATCAGCTACTTCCTGCACATCCCCTACTGAGGATCGAGCCCCCAAACTGGGCATGTGCCTTAGCTGGGAATTGAACCTGTGACCTCTTGATACAAGGGTGAATGCTCAACCACTGAGCCACATAAGCCGGGCTGTCTAATGCTCTTTATCAGCAGTTTTGTAATTCAGTTTTGAGTGTGTGTAGAGTCCTTTTTCCACCTAGGTAGCCAATGTGTCAAACAATATATTCTCTTATCACCTGGATGACTCTAGTAGAATGTCCTTTAATTTTTTTCCTGACTATGTAACAAAACAAACCTTTAATACACGGGAGTGTAAATTTTCAACACCTTATAGAATCCTGAGCAATTCCCTAAAGGAAAGTGGACAATGATGGGCCCCTTATTACCCAACCCTACACTTCTTTTAAAAAAATGTCTCCAAAAAACTGTGTAGCAGGTGTTCCTTTACCCAGGCAACATGAAGGGGCTAAGTTAAGTCCAAATACTCAAATCCATGGTTCAACAGTATAGATCAATGGACTCTCTAGCATTTAAAATAGCTTTTGTAACTTTGATGATATAATACCAAAGAAATCTGATCCAGGAAACTCAGTCATCTTACAAAGACTTGAAGAAATTCATAAGGTGCAGAATGTTGGCACACTGCCAGTGGCTCTGAACCTGTGTATGGTTCTTTCCCTACAGATGACGAAGGAAAGGATCATTTTTCTAGCATATTTACAGTACCAAGCCTCCTAACGAGGTCTTTGAACAGTGCTCATTATCAACTCACAGGAAAGCTGGCATTCTAAGTACACGGTTGACATCTATTACATCCAGTTCAGTTTTGACTAACTGCATTGTAAAGACTTCTTCAAAACAGTGTATTTAATAAACTATCCTGCTTAATGGCACAGACACTGAAAAGATGCGGAGGTAAGTGCAGTTTAAATAAGGCCTCTACATTTGTAGCTGGTTGTTAAATAGTTCTCCAATTCAGCAGAGGACATAACACAGTAGGTGTCGGGCACCCCAATATTCAGTGAGAAACCAGACCACCTAAAGAGAGTCTGCCAAGAGCTAGCTAAGACCTGGCTTGGGACTCTTGGCTGATCACCCACCTCTTGTCTACCTCTGAGAGACTGGAGAAGCTGAGAATGAATACAGCTGTGAAAAGAAACACAGTAATGGCCTGAGTCTTACCCTGGGGACTGCTTCTTATCACCACCATTCAAACAAGAGGGGCTTCGCCCTGACCAGTTTGGCTCAGTGGATAGAGCATTGGCCTGCAGACTGAAAGGTCCCAGGTTCAATTCTGGTCAAGGGCATGTAGTGGGCACATCCTCAGTAGGGGGTATGCAGAAGGCAGCTGATAGATATTTCTTTCTCATCGATGCTTCTAACTCTCTATCTCTCTGTAAAAAAATCAATTTTATATATATATATATATATATATATATATATATGTATATGTATGTAAAAGAGGGGCTTTAATAGACAGTCAGGGGGCTGGAACTGTGTACTGTGGGACATGGCAGATCAATATCCAACTTGAGCTTGAGGAATCTAAAAGGCTGGTGGTTGAAGGACCCTAATAAATGTTGTTGGGAAGTAACTCATGGATAACTGGCAAAAACGTAGTTCAGATGTGGGCATGCAAGATAGAACTGACCCAGTGTTGTGTTAGAGCCTTCCAAGAAGGCTGCCATGAAGGGTGAGGAGGTGCCAGGAGAAAGTGGCTGAAGACAGACCTTTAGAGTATTGATTGGGAGCTGAGGCCAGCAGCCTGAGGACATGTACTCTCTAGCTTCAAGAGACCAGAGGAAAAAGATCAATTGGGGTGGCGATGGTAGTAAAAGGTATCGGAAGAACTCCTGCAGTTTTGAGGGTGGGATGCTCTGGCGAGGTTCTCTGGCCAGAGAAGCCAACACCAGATGACATAACTATCAGGTCAGGAAGCCTTCTCATCTGTTACTATTGCTCCACACTGGAGGGGGTAGGGAACCCATCACCACCCTTGGCTCTCTAGCAAATTAATCAGGATACTGTAAGGTTTTTAAAAGTCACATTGCCATATATTAAACCACGGCTAGTGAGCTAATGGAAGAGTGGGAAAAACTCAAGTTTGGGAAATAGGAAAGAAACTAACCATATCCCATTCCATCTTAGGCATACTGCTTTGAGCAGACCTTACCTGGGAGAAGGGGGAAGGATTAGCATTACACAATACCCCAAATTTTGTCAAATAAACAGGACTGGACAGTAAGTTACAGGCAGCATACATTTACCATCAGTAATATGTTCTTGAAAATCAGACATTCAGCATCAAAGGTTAACTAGAAACTGGTCTTACATGATTTCAGATAGGAAAAAAAGTTATAATGCATAATTCATTAATTACAACCCCCAATTTCCTAAAATATAACTATTTACTTTTTTGTTTTACTATTTCCTAAAAGGTAACTAATTATATTTGTAAATCTCTCTCTCACTCTGAGTGTGTGTGTACACACACAGAAAAAAGTGGATATGTCTTAAAACATTGCTTCCTGAGCAGTCAATTGCTTTGTAAAATGTGATTTCTTTTAGAAACAGCAATATCCAAGATACACATTTCTTCAGCTGACTCAGCAGTTTCAAAACACCTACACATGATTTTGGTACTTTACAAACTGTGTTTGCAATGTAACTTGAGACTTTCCCCATACACCATCTTGTTTAAAATATTGTATTGAGGCTGTGATAACTACATACAGAAACGGATGAAAATGTATTGAAAGTTCATTATGTTCCATGAAGTTTGTATATGAAAAAAAATCAAGAAACATTACCCACCCCACCCCCCAAAAAAAAATTAATCAGAAAGACCTGAAATGAATGAAACAACTGATGGGACTTTTTAAAATCATGAGAGTGGCCAGAAAAGTCCTGGAAGCTGCCCTGGATTTTATCTATGAGAGGAGGAAGCAGGAGCTTCCTGGTGTGAAAATGGCAAAGTAGAGGGAAAATTAAACATTCTACATTGTACAGTGCAGGTACTGCAACTTCACAATTAAATGATCTAAAACCTCACAAGAAACTGCTCTAGGTTATAAACAAATAATCTGAAAATCATGATGCTTATTATTTACAGTTTCTGTTTAACTACCTATTCTGGAGTTCAAGAAAACACAAAATCAGTCTGACTCAATACCAAGTTTTACAAACATTAAGTGTTCAAGGCATACTTTAGAAAGGTATGCCTTTCACTAATTCCTAAAATTTTTATTTATGTTGCTGCCTTTAGTTCATGTAATGCTCCAGCCTGGTAGCTGTAGATATGTCCTTCAATATCTATGTTCTTTCCAGGTAACTTATCTCTTTACCAGAGTCTCTGAACTGCATAAATTCTCTTTCCTTATGGAAGACTGCTCCTTGGGGAATGATCACAGGCTACTACTCAGCAGATGCAGAGGACAGCACACAACTCCTTTCCACTGTACTTCAAGAAGCCAGATAATATACTAGTAAAATTACTGACCTTTTGAAAAAAAAATGTACAAAATAACAAATTGCTCAGTTTCAGTCTTGAAAACATTTTCCAAAGCAATTCCAGTACCACAAATGGGGGAAAATACATAATTATATGTCTCAATAAGTACACTATATGTGCCAGGTATGCTACAACCTAAGCTTACATGCAGAAAAAAAAGAAAGATGAGGGCATAAATATCACTTCAACAATATTAGTCATGTAGATAAAAGTAGATTTATATCTCATCAATAACCAATGTCTAAAAATGTCTGACTTTTGTATAGATTCAAAACAGCAACTACAGCTTATACAGCATAAAACTACTATTGAGGATGTGAAGTTATGGGACAAGTGTCCAGAAGTAGCCGTGGCTGGTTAGGATGGAGGGGAGAAATGTGAATGGTCATAGGAAAACAATCTGTCAGCTTCAGAACCAAAGTCAGGGACCAGAGAAGTGATCGCTGGCTCTCAACTCACCTTTGCCATTTGAGCTTGAACCCCACTAGCCTTCAGGGCGGACACTGCTTTCTGAGCAGCAGCAGGACTGTCAAAGTCAACAAAACCGTAACCTGAAATGCAAAACATACTTCATGTTGAAGCCATTATTGGATGAAATGTGAAGAGGGAAAGATTGACTCTATTTGGTTTCTGGTTAACAAAAAGTGAAAACCATGGCGACCTGACAGGTCTCAAGAACGGCAAGGCAGCAGGCATCCTCCTCAGGTGGCCTTCCCTGGTGTCTACCACGGTCAGGTAAGTTTCCCTTCAAAGTAAAGACCCAGCCAGCTTTTCTCCTTTCCAGATCTGTTTTTCAGGTGTCCTATATTTACTGACAAAAATGACATCTAAGTTACCAACCAAAGTTAACAGAAAAAAAGAAAATCAACTTCAGAGAAATAGCATTTTCAATGATTTGGTAAGAAAGATGAAGCCATCTACAGACCTTACAGAGGACCAAAATAAAATGGTGTTTATTCTGTAGACTAAACTTTATTTTTCAAAGAACTGAATTCAACCCTTAAACACCCAAATATAAAATAACCCAATTTTTAGAACTTGGTTAAAAATAGCATTACTTGTTTACCTAAAATACAGCTCATCATGATCTCCCTTCAAAATAAAGGAGGAAAACATGCCCCTAGACACCCTAAATTAACTGTTTACATGGTTCATGTCCTAAAGTCTAAGGACCAAATAAACAAATAATCAAATACTCTCTTAAGAAAGGCCCTGATTCGAAGCTCGTTTATCCAAAGCTTTATAAACATTTTTAACAAGCTGGTCAGTTATTTTCCCTGGTCACAACAAATCAAAACCAGGAAATTAGAGAAAAAAGGAGTTGGGTTGAGGGTAGGACTACTATAAAGTAAACACATAAATGGTATTTATCAGTGAAATTTAGTAAAAAGCAACAAACAAGGAAAACTATACAAAAACAGGATTTACACTGCTAAGAGCCATAGTTCCTGATTCAACCAATCCCATGAGCATCACTGTATTAAAATAAGCAATCACTAATTTTTCACTGTGATAACTCTTTTTGAGAGAAAAGGTTAAATTATATTTAACATACTGTTTAAAAGATCAGGGTACCAGGCAAAAATGCCAACAGAGATTTCTTAGAAACTCAAACCTATTATTAAATCAATTTTATTTTAAGGAGAGAGGGAGAAGAGGGAGAGGAGAAACCTTGATTTATTCCACTTATTTATGCCTTCATTGATTGATTCTTATGTGTGTCCTGACTGGGGATTGAACTCAAAACTTTGGCATATTGGGATGATGCTCTAATTAACAGAGCTACCTGGTTAGGGCTTAAATTAATTTTAAATGACAAGAATATTTTTGTAAAAGAAAAAACACTGTTTGGAGGTTGCACAGAAGACGGGTCAGTCCTATAATTTATTTATAGATATTATAATAGATACACACAAACAATGAGTGGCTAATTATAATCTCTGAATGCATAATAATCTGGCCACTCAACACACACACACACACACACACACACACACACACACACTTTATATATATATATATATATATATATATATATATATATATATATATATATTTATTAGAAGCCCAGTGCATGAATTTGTGCATGGGTAGGGTCCGGCCAGCCAGCCTGGACAGGGGGAGGGGACACGGGCAGTTGGCCAACCTACCTGCTGGTCGAAAAACTGGTTGAGGGGACAATTTGCATATTAGCCTTTTATTACATAGGCATACACTGAGTGGCCAGATTATTATGTGTTCCTAGATCATAATAATCTGGCCACTCAGTGTATATAATAAGACCAAACAAAAGGCTCAGAAATAGTTCGAAGGCCAGTGTGCAATATTAGTACCAAAAATATTGCCTAGTAACCAAGTAAGTTGTAATGAAATGAAGCAGACTATCTGTTATAGAACTAAATGTTTTAGAAGAGATGAGTGTTAAAGCTAAAACAAGAAGCAGATTCTTTCTATTACTTGGAATGGGACTGAAATAAGGCTTAATTTTACTTAGAAATGGTAAAATAGCCAGGTTGGGAATAAAAAGAGACTGATCCTGGTAATAGCAGAGAACGTTCCTCAACTGCCCATTGGTAATCAGGTTAAACATATTTTGGGTGTTTCCTAGAAATCTGCTGTTATTGCAACTCTCAGGAGACACACATCCTCTCTCTCTAACTTTTACACATATTTTATTACCAAACACAATATGAACACTCCACTTCACTGAAATGCTGATGGATGTTTAAGTCCCCCCCACTCCCAATTTTGCTGGTGTCATTAAATTATGATAAATGGAAGATCTCAATTTTGATGTTATTACAGTTAAAGTTATTATTCTCTCAGCTATTATTAGTATTCCTTTATCTGTTATTTTATTTATTTTTTATTTTCAAATATATGTCATTGACTTCTTACAGAGAGGAAGGGAGAGTGATAGAAACACGGATCAGCTGCCTCCTGCACACTCCCCACTGGGTAAGTGCCCACAACCAAGGTACATGCCCTTGACCAGAATTGAACTTGGGACCCTTGAGTCCATAGGCCGATGCTCTATCCACTGCGCCAAACCAGTTAGGGCTGTTATTTTCTTATTAGGAAAACCTATAGTAGTTGCATTTATTTGTTTATACCTTTTTTTTCCCCAGCCACATTCCAACTGTTTCATAAATATGAGCTGAAAACAAATATAAGAGGTACGGTAAGCACACAACCTAATGCTTTTCATTTTCTCTCATGTTACTGTCAAATAAACTAAAGGCATATAACATTGATTTTCAGAGGTTCTATGGGTTTCATTGACTGCACCATGGGAATAGCTATGTTTTCTATTTTTGGTTTGGCATCTAAGGAAACTCAGGGCCATTTCTGTAGTAACTGTATGTTTCCTGCTCTTAGCCCTATTTTTCCTTTGGTATGACCTATTTCTATGTGTATGTATGTGTGTGTGTCATGATCTTATAAGCAACTCTGTAAGCATTAATAATCAATCAGTGTCCCAATCAAACCTTTGGAAGTTTTTTAAGAAGGATCCCGAATGTGCTGTGTGTGTGTGTGTGTGGGCGGGGGGGGGGGGGGAGGGGGGTCAACCATGGTCCACCCTGCCCGGGACATGAATTCTGGCTTACTCTCTCTCCTCTGGCTTACTCTCTCACTGACCCACAAACCCACCAGTTACCAGTTGACATCTATTCATGAAGCCTATATGAGACACAGTCCTGAACAGTTTCTATCACCACCTCACAATGCTCCCCTACCCTCCAGGCAGTATCTTATTCTTAAAAATATTTTTATTGATTTTTTACAGAGAGGAAGGGAGAGGAATAGAGAGCTAGAAACATGATGAGAGAAAACATCAATCAACTGCCTCTGCACACCCCCTACTGGGGACCTGCCTGCAACCAAGGTACATGCTCCTGACCAGAATTGAACCTGGGACCTTTCAGTCCACATGCTGAAACTCTACTGAGCCAAACAGTATCTTAAAGGTTTCAATACTTGCTATATAAAATATCAGCTCTGAATTATTCCTACCCTTATTTTAAAGTCCATCAAACCTCTCCACTTGTCTTTCTAATTGTTATGGATTTGTATTATGACAATATGTTAGATTTAGCATTAGTATTTTTTTAGTCATACCTTTTCCAGACTGTGTTGAGCATTTTGGGGAATTTTGGTTTCTATGGAAGAGGTTCTCATTGGAGAAGAGTGTCCATAGTAGTCTTCAGTGTAGGGCTGTCCTGGAGAATTCAACCAGGGAGGCCTCTGGTCCTGTCCCTCACTTATCTAGGGCAGCTCTGCTTTTAACACACTGTAAGACTTTTCCCTCCCTCCTTTCCTCCCTTCTTTCCTTCTCTCCTTCCTTCCAGTGAAAAGGGAGGGTAAGGCTATAAAAATCTCTAAAACCACTTGTCTACTATGATTTTTCTCTTGATTTGAAACTCAGTTTTGAGATCAGCTTCCTGTTTACAGGCAACAGTCCATTTTTCTTTATAAAATGCAAAGATTTTTTTTCTTTTAAAAAAATATATTTTATTGATTTTTTACAGAGGAAGGGAGAGGGACAGAGAGTTAGAAACATTAATGAGAGAGAGACATCGATCAGCTGCCTCTTGCACACCCCCTATTGGGGATGTGCCCACAACCAAGGTACATGCCCTTAACCGAAATGGAACCTGGGACCTTTCAGTCCGCAGACTGAAGCTCTATCCACTGAGCCAAACCGTTTTCGGCAAAAGATATTTTTCGGTGTCCCTTGCTCTCCCAAGTCATTGACAAATATATGTTAAATAAGACTAATTTTGGCAATTCAATGTAAACATTTCAATCTAGATTTTAACTCTCTTTGTTTAATTCATTAAAAAACTTACTGAGTACCACTCTGCTTAAAGCAGCTTTATTCACTGTCCTAGGGCAAAACTGCCTTAATGGGCCATGTTGATTAGATACTTGCAACAATCCCTCCTTTAAATTTAGGAGCTTTGAAGGAGAGACAGAAATACAATGAACCATTTCAAGCCTAGATTAAAGGAAATGGCTGGCTTCTAAGGCCAGGCCCTACCATAGGATTCATTTACATTCTTTGCCTTTTCCAAATTGTGCTAAGCCACAGCAGTCACCACTACTTGAAAAGCTGGGGTCTAATTAACGTGAAGATTTGCCTTCTCTGCCTATTCCTGTCAACCTGATTTCATTCTTGGGGTCAGTAGTTAAGACTCAAAGTCAGCTGACTCCATTCTTCCCCTTTCCTAGAAATCACATGCCTATTGTTAAGATGCTGGATCATTAAAAGTCAGACCCAGGGAACATCAGGGCTGCCTAATGTAGACGCCTCTTCCAGCTCATGAGGCTGGATGAGCTCATCCTAATTACACAAAAAACTGAAGGTCAGTGCATCAAATTAATGCAGCAGCATATTTCAAAGGGGCGTATGACCTCCACTCCTTATTACAGTTTTGTTAGTTGAAAATGGTTTTCTCCTCCCTGCTGCCAATATTGTCAACAGGCATTCAGCAGAGAACAATTGGAAGTATTGAAATATATAATTAAGTACTGCTTAAAACTACTCTATTCTAATTAATGGAGCCAATTTGCACAATATGTAATCTTTTCAGTTCTTTAGTCTAGTCCAGTGGGCTTCAGTGAGTGGCTCTAATCTCCTCAGGCTCAGCAAAAGAAAACTATTTTCTAACTCCACTCTCCTTTAAGAGCAGGGGCTAAATGCCAACCAGTATTTTGCAAGTTAACTCCGCTGGCGTCAAATCTGGGATTCTGGCAAAATGCTAGCTGCTGCTGGGTTTCCAGCCACAACTCGACCAGGGACCAACGTAAGCAATATGCTGACATTGTGCAAGATGGAAACTGGGTGACATGTAAGATTTGGTTTTTAATAAAATGGACATATTTCTGAAATCAAAGATCAGGTTTACAAATCCATAATTTTTCTAAAGCTACGGTTGAGAGCAAATCATCAAAGAAACACACCTTTGCATTTGTTCGTTGTCTTATCCAAAATTGCCTTCGTGGAAACTATTTTCCCATATCTAAAAGACAAAAAGGGGAGAAAAAGTTATAATCAAGGAACCCTTATTAATGTCCAGAGAACACACATACTTTTTAAACATCTGCAAATTTTAAAGTACAAAACGTTCTTTACTAGAGGACAGGAAATGAGAATCCTAACTCAAAACTGAAGTTAAAAAAGGGATTGGCTAGTCCTCCCACTGGAATATTTGGATGATAGTTTGATGTTTAGCTTTGAAGAGTGAGTAACTTACTTAACAACCCTGAGACTTTTTTTAAAAAAGTAGAATGTGAGCTCTATAAAAAATAATGTCTGTCCTGGCTAGGTGGCTCAGCTGGTTGGAGTGTCTTCCCATACACCAAAAAAGTTGTGGGTTTGATTTCTGGTCAGGGTACATACCCAGGTTGGAGATTTAAGTTCTGGTCATGGTGCCTATAGGGAGCAACCAATAGATGTTTCCCCCCGCATCACATGGATAATTTTTATATTTTGTTAATTTTCACCTGGGATACTTTTTCCATTTAAGTTTTAGAGAAAATGGGAGGTGGGAAGAGAGAGAAAGAGACGGGGGGCGGGGGGAGGGAGGAAGAGAGATAGATGTGAGAGAGAGACATCCATTGGTTGCCTCCCACCTGCACCCTAACTGGGGCCTGGGATTGAGCCTGCAATCCAGGAAGATGCTCTTGACCAAAAGCAAAACCAGGGCATTTCAATCTGCGGGCTGACAATCTAACTACTGAATAAAACCAGCTAGGGCTCATATGGATGTTTTCTTTCTTTCTTTCTCTTCCTCCCCGCCCCCACCCTTTCTAAAATAAACAAATGAACAAACAAACATACATACAAATTTTTCTAGTGACACTATGTCTGTGGTCAAATACAAAACCCAATGCAAGGCTACAGACTTATTAAAGGAAAATACTATGATCCACACAGCCTTTAAAACCGATCATGAGGGGAAAATGCCTGCACTGTACCCATTCATTTCGCTTTTGCAAACAGCACTACACAGCTCTACATCATCACAGGAAGGTGCATTTGCATGTGTTTAACACATTAGATGAAATTTTTAAAAAATATATTTTATTTAAAATATTTTTTTACAGAGAGGAAGGGAGAAAGACAGAGTCAGAAACATCAATGAAAGAGAAACATCAATCAGCTGCCTCCTGCACACACCCTATTGGGGATGTGCCTTCAACTGAGGTAAATGCCCTAGACCAGAATCGAACCTGTGGCCTTTCAGTCCACAGGCCGATGTTCTATCCACTGAGCCAAACCGGTTTCGGCCACATTTTATACCTAAGATTTTGATAACTATTCATAAATAGTTTATTCACACTTCTTTTAACTCAGTAATAGTAATATATCGCTAACGTGCATTGTATGTATGCAAAGAAATGGACAATCAAGAATAGAAGACAATGGATGAGAAATTAAGCATTAATTGTATAAAGTTTTTTATGAGAATGTGTTCAAATTCCTTAATGTACAATGCAAGTTGGGGGAAAGAAGGAAAAAATTCAGAACATTAGAATCTAGTCCACTGCTATTGAAAATGAGATGGCAGTATTGTTGAAATGTATGTACTAATTCTCCACCCTTTCACAGTGACCAGACCACAATGTAAAACATAGCTACCTATGGTTATCTTCTAGAAACTGAGAAAAGAAAGCTTTAAAAATAGTTCTTAAAAGTTATTGGGACTTTGGGTAACGTACCTAATTTACTTCATGTATCTGAGACTCGCTTCCTCATTTATACAGGGTAAAGTCCAAAATTTTACTTCTCTTTCTTTATATATATTTTAAGACTTTCACATTTTCTCTAATATTGCTTTCTTATGATTGGTTTTTAAGGATTAAAAAGAGCCCTAAGAGTTTTAGAAAATAAAAAGTATCTGTGTAAAGCATTTTAAATCATTTTGAGTATTGTAGGTTTCTATTTCATGCACTGAAGAAGCTGAAATTCATTTATCTAGACAAAGCAAGTGGCTCAACCCACCTCTCTATCTCAGTTAAATTTCACTCTGTGTAATCATGTAATCAAATGATTACTAAGTAGGCATGAAAGTAAAGGTAATTTAAGGTTCAGATGACAATTATATCCAAGGGGCATAATGCTCCACAAACACCTTTCATTCCCTGTAGAGATTCTGAGTATTTATAACAACTTTAACTCAGGTCACTGAGCTTACGAAAAATAACTTAAAAAAAATCTGCAAACCAGAAAAAAACACATGATTTAAAGACTATCTTTGAGCAATCATTTATCTCCCTAGGTTACTTACATGCTTAATATTTACCCACATTCTCTCCCTTGTTCGTACAAGTTTTAGTGAAATGTTCTTAGATTGTGTCCCTGACTTTTACCTTTTCAGAAGTAAGGAAGAACATTGGTATAAACTCCAATTTGGGATAAGGGGTTTGAGAATCACAGAGATTAAGAGACTTTGCTTGAGGTTGCAGAGTTCATGGTCTTTTGTGAACCAAACAGGAAAACAAAAAAGAAATTTAGATAAGGTCAGAGGCTGGCCTTCTTTCTCTCCTAGTTCTGCTCTATCCACTAACGATGGAAAAAATGAAGACATGGAGAAAGGGAATGTGGGGAGCAGGAGAAGAGAAAGGACCCTTGGGAGCAATGATGCTCAATCCATGCCACTCCCTACTGGTTTGGGTTCTCTGATCTTGTTGCGACATTTGACATTACTCTTCATTTCCACATCTAAGTGACCAGTATCTCTCTCTGCCTCTGCCCTCTCCTCAGACTTCACCCACCTCTGGGCCTTCTTTCAGTGGTTCTTGGTTCATTCAGCTTCCTCCTCTCCCTCCTTAACCAAATACTTTCATCATGGACTATTCCAGTCCTCAACCCTTCCTAATCCTAGGAAATTCATACAACTACAGGTTGTAATGAACACATTTTTGTGGAATATGTCCATTTTTCCTTACTAACCACCACCCCTCTGATTTTTTTCAAATCCCAGGTAAGGTTAGCATAGCCCCTGCGCAAGGATGACATGCAAATTCCGGAAGCATTCCATATTTACAAAAAGAAAAAAGTCCCATCAAAGTTTCAGTTTTTGTCTCTTCCTCTTTTACCTTAAATATCTTAATATTTTATAAAGATAATTAAATATCCAGTTAAAATATCACCTCGTGACCACTGTTTTCTAAATCCCAGCCCAAAGAACACCAAACATCTTTTATCTCCCCTTTTTTTCATTTGATAACGAGACATCATCTACTCAGACATTCCTGAATCCAGGCAGTCAACAACCCTTCTGGGTTTTGTCTCTGACATATGTCTAATATTAGCTCCTTCCCTTCACTGTGCCTAGGTGTCTGCAAGGACCAAATGCTAGTTTTCCTTGCCACCAGCCTCTAGTCCTTCCAACCATGCATTCATTTACCTTAAACATGTCCCTCATTCCACCCAAGCTTAAATTTGAAGATCCAGTTGAAACATTGTCTTTCTATGAAACCATCCCAAATGTCCTCAACCACTTAGTTGGCCATTTTATAGAAAAACCAGAAAGAGGATTATATTTACTCAGTTCCAAGTTGTAGGCACGGTGTATGATCTTACTTAACTAACTTCACAGCAATCTTAGGAGGTAAGTGCTGTTACTCCAATTTTTGCAAACAGGAAAGCAAATGCTCATAAATGTTTTGAATCTTAGATCTTGTCTATAGCCACAAGACTAAAAAACAAATTGTGTTTAAGTTCTCTCTGTAACTTACCAATAAAATAATTCTGAGAAACAACGTTTTCTTTATACACACAGAGTATGAAAAAAAAGGAACAAAATGGAAGATTTCTTCCATTGAAGTACTGGAATAGATTTGTCCCCTCAAGTTGTTTTTGTTTTAAACACAAGAAATAGAAAGATAGTATATGGTTGAAAGAGGGATAAATGTGTGTGTGTGTGTGTGTGTGTGTGTGTGTGTGTGTAGAGCATAGAAGTTCAGAAATGTATCAGTTTTACTTTCTACTGTGGTTTTCATCACTATCTGTGGTTTAAGACTGAAAGACCATGACTACTCAGAAGACAGTTTTCACTCTGAGGAACTTTTGCATACTGGCCTCCCTGCAATCTGATGGATCAGGAAGTTGCTTATCTGCAGTTACCAAAGGGTGTGCAGGGTTTCCCTCTCCAAAAATCTCTGCTTTGTGGGGGCCATCTACTCAGTTATACCACTCGCAGCACAACAGGTTCTCCTTGAATTACCTGGAAGACTTAAAACTTCCCATCACTCAGACTCTGCCTTAGTGGAAGATGCTGTCACAATGTTGCGGGGACAGAACAAGCAGTTCTGATGATATGAGAAAGGAGTTAGAATACAGAGAAGAACTGTCTATCAAATGGCGCCTCAAGGAACAGAGAAGAGGTAGCAGGGTTCAGAGAGGCCACCATTTCCCGCTACCAATTTTAGTGCAGTAAAACTTAATAAGGTGGGACAAGGGATGGGGAAGGGAGGAGAACATGACAGATGGCTAGCAATTAGTCTAATTCTACTGCTGATCATCATAGCCTGTGAGAGTAGCAGATACCTGGGTAAAAACTCATAAAGCAACCGGATTTTCACCCACTCCTGTTCATCCTTTCAGCTTAACTTGTAAAAAACAAAAAACAAAAAACCAAACAAACAAGCAAAAGATATTAGGTAACGGGGACATACAATAATGTATTTGGAGAAACAGGTCTTCTGATGTAAGAATTCACACTCTCAGAACACCAAGGAGATGTGTACCCAAGTAAGCAAGCTGTAGAATTTTATGGGGAATATGTGAATATAAAGATTCTTTGGGTTTTATCCAGCTTCAAAGTAACAAGGCTCAGACTACAGCCCTGACTACCTGAATATACTAATATTCTTTGCTAAGAGTAGATAATCCACTCCAGAGAAAGCTCTGACAGTAAAAGGATAAAAAGTAACTAAGAGACTACTATAATAATTAGAATTTTAAAGAGAGAGGATAAGTAAAAACTCACGTTTAAACCTACTGGCCCAAGTAAAGTTGGCTGATAAAACCTTTAGCTATGAATCTACCAAAATTTCTTTTGTTTGCACCAGAACTTAAGTCATCCTCCCCCTACCATTTCCATTTATAGCTTTTCTTTCATCTGCTATAATATAAAATCTAAGTATATTTTAGTTTGCATTTAGCAAATAAAGCTTAATTTTCTCTGCTACCCCATCATTTAGTTCCTCCTGAATTCTACCTTCTTGTTAATGTGCTTTAATTACAAAAGAAATGCATACTTATTATAATTAGAAGACACAGAAAAGCAGATTGAAACATTAAAATCACTTGATGTCCTGGATATG
>JAAGEH010000393.1:25608869-25696807 GCA_011751065.1 Lasiurus cinereus | reverse complement strand
AGTTTTTAAAAATATATATTTTATTGATTTTTTACAGAGAGGAAGGGAGACGAATAGAGAGCTAGAAAAATCGATGAGAGAGAAACATCGATCAGCTACCTCCTGCACACTCCCTACTGAGTATATCCCCACAACCAAGGTACATGCCCCTGACCAGAATCGATCCCAGGACCCTTCTTCAGTCCGCAGGCAGATGCTCTATCTACTGAGCCAAACCGGTCAGGGCATATTTAAACATATTGATGCAAATTGTTATAGATTTTATCCAATGTGATCACACATGTATGTGCCCCGGCACACATATACATATACACATTCATTCCCCTACCAGGGAACTTGCAGCTTTTGAACATTCCCAGTTACAAGCCAAGGCTCTTCAGTGTGGTGTCTACTCCACCTACCGCCGACAGATGGCGATAATGGTTGATAAGTTATTTTAATACAGTACTAGTCATTCCAGTGGTAAATTCATTTAAGGCACCATGGACTCAGCTGCAGTGTTTGTTAGTTGTAGGAACATTATTAAACCTGAAAAAGCCTAAGTGTGAAGGAAACAACAGTAAGAAATAGAAACTTATAATGTAAAACAAAAAAGATTTTAAGACTGAAAGAGGGTAGGATACTGCTCATGGTTTCGTTTGTTTTAATAGCTGAACTGTCTCTGAAAGACACAGAGGAACTCCCACATCCTGTGAGAGATGCTGTGTCTGTGCAAATGATAACACAAGAAAGAGAGATGGGGGAGAAAAACACACACACACAAAACTTCTGAATGTGTGGTTCTCAGATGAGCATCAACACTGGAAAGCCCATGTATGACCTAGTGAGTTAATTCAGGGGAATAATAAGAGCAACAGTTTACATTTGTACAGCTTTTATTTGATGCCAAACACTGTTCTAAGCGACTTAGGTCATCTATTTAAAGCTTCACCACAGTCTTTTGAGTAGATACAGTAGGATTCCTACTATGTAGCTATGAAACTGAGTGAATATGGACCTACTAAAGCAGCAAAGATGGGAGGCAGGAAGTCCACTTTGGCAAAAATGTTGAGTTGACATCTGTAGAAACTTTGGTCACCAAACACAGATTGGTCCAAAGATTCAAATTAATTCCCATCTCAAATCTGCACAGCTCCAAACCAGTGTACCATCTCCAAGACAGATGGTGATAACTCAGAAAGGAGTCACCTGACTTTCTGGGTAGACAACTGTTCTATTTGGAATAAGAAACCCACCAATAAAACCTATAAACATTATCAGGGAGGAGGCAACACAAATGCCTTTAGAGCTTAAAAGGAGTAACTCATGTATCTATTTGGTAGGAATGGATTTGGGGACTCCAAGCCAAAACTCTTCTTGTAATGTTAGACTTGTTGGGGGAAAAGGAAAAAAACAAACAAAACACACAACACATATACATATACACTTACACAAAAATGATACCATATATGTAACTTTCTAACTGGTTCTCTCTACTGCTTTATTTTTTTTAAATTGATTTTTACACAGAGAGGAAGAGAGAGGGATAGAGAGCTAGAAACATCGATGAGAGAGAAACATCAATCTGCTGCCTCCTGCACACTCCCTTCTGAGAATGTGCCCACAACCAAGGTACATGCCCTTGACCGGAATCAAACCTGGGACCTTTCAGTCTGCAGATCGATGCTCTATCTGCTGAGCCAAACCAGCTTCAGCTGCTGCTTTATTTTTTAAATGGCCTCCCAGGAAAAGGGGATCTCCTAACATCTGCTTTAGCTCATCTAATAGTGGTTGAATTGGGGAAGGAAAGAAAGTATAAACAATGTATATTTGTTTTGCTGATAGAAAAGTTTGCTGGAGAAATAAAAATAATGAAAAAGTAGAAAAGTCCTTTATCCTTGTATTCTGAAACCTCACTACTACCTTGAGTTATTCTGCAGGATACATTTACTTTATTTAATTGGAATAGGAAGAGGTGAGCATTTGAAGATGAGATACAAGACATATAAATTTTAAAATTAGGCAATCAACACCAAAAAGATTTTCTAAAGCTTTATATCTTTTTGACCCTGGAGATTTTCAATGTTTCTAGAAGACTAAATATTAAATATATTTCATTTTTCATTCTAATCATTTTGCCTTAACTCTCCCAGTTGACAACGGCCTATCCCACTTGTGTTGAATAGCTGGGTGTGTCTGTGAATCAGTGATTCCTGGTCCTTGGGATGGAATAGGAAGTGACATCTTATGCAGCTGGAACTGGAGCCAGGTTTTGAAGGAGGAAAATGCCTGGCAGGAAAAGCTGCCACAGCCCTAAAAGTCAAAACCAAACACAGCGCTGAAGGTCAATGAAACACAGGAAACACAAGTAGTCAAGAAAGAGATCAGACCAAGAAATCAACACACATATATTTATAGCACATTTCCAGTATGCCCTTCACTGTACAGGGACATTCTTTGGGAGAATGTAAGGCATTTTTAATATTAAACAATAACTAAGAATATTGCGATCTTGTATGGTGAATGCCAAAGAAAGGGGGCAGAAACATAGGATAAAGGTCAAGTTCAGCAGGAAAGACTTTGGGGAAAGCAGAAATTCAGGTGAGCTAAGAGGACAATACTACTAGTAAACAGAAGGATCCAATGCCACCTGTGTGTGGGAGGCAGTGCAAGCTGAGATTGAAAAGGTCCTTGGAGGATGTGGGCTCCAAGAAAAGGAGTCAGGGAACGGAATGTGTCAGAGGTTTTGCAACTGCAGGATGATCTGACAAAAGCAAGATTTTAGTAAGATTAATGAAAATCTTATGGCTAGAATTAGCAGAGAGAGAGATGTCACATTTTATGTTATTGTTATTTCTTTTGATCTCTGACTCCAGCAATGATAGTCAAGTTCAAGAAATTAAAATGAAGAAGAGCTAGAAGATGAATGGAAAAATTCTAAGGACAGGAAAAATATGAAGTAGCCATAATAAGGGCATAACTTGACTTCTGAGAAAAACCACCCATGGTATCTGTGCTGTGAAAAGCCGGTGGCTTGTCTCTGTGAATGTAGAGAAGATGGAGAAAAAGTACTCCTACCACGGATCACTTTTCTGAGATGCCCTAGAAAGGACAGTGAGTTTCAGCCGCAATTACAGACCAAGAGCTTGCAGGTGAGAGATGGCGCAGCAGAAGCTCGGAACATCGGCAAGTAGTGTAGCCCTCTGTTCGACGGGCAGCCCTACAGCATGTGAGCTGAGGAAGAATAGATTTCAGAAGCTTGAGGACAAAATAGCGTATTTTTCTAGAGAAAAAATATATATGTCTACACGTCAGATTTTTCCAAAACATTAACATTTTAAGATAAACACCTTTCAGAATACAAACAAAATTAGTAGTCTGCACCCAGATTTTGGGATTAATAACCTCTTCTGACTAAATTTAGAAGCCATCCCTGCTAATCTGCCTTCTCCACATTTCTGGGTGGCACAGCTAATCCATTATAGATGCTACACAAAACTAACAATTGATGCTGTTGATTGCATATAGGCCTTGAACTGAATAATTCATATGGACTGTACATGAAAACTGCCCCATTAAAATGGCTAAGATGTGTTTTTGTCATATTATATGAAAACCATATACCTCTCTTCTAAATAAAAAGCACCCTGTAAAGCATTTGATTTATTACACAGATTTGCTATTATAGTTTAGTATCAGGTCTATTATGGTCTGCAATCAAAGTAAAGCAGCTTCATACTATTTTATGGTCTTTTAAGAACACCTCGCACAAAGGGTCATTTACATCATCTTATGACACTATTTTTGCTACAAGTCACAATACGGCAGCACTTACAGATGCAGCTAGAGGGCCAGACCCAGATTAGGGCTTGTAAGTACTCATATGCCATAGGAAAATGACACACACTGAAAACGGAACCCACAAGTTTCCAAGTAATATGTAGATTACCTATCACGGAAATGAATCCCTAAACGCCCCCAACACTGGCTAATGTCTAACTTTTATAATGAAGGCAATTTGATGATAGAAAGTGGTCTTTTATTTCTAAATTGAATTTATGAACTGATAATGACTGAACATTTCTTAAGTACTCTTCCTCTCCCACCACAACCTGTAATATATTTTCTTTGCTTTGATACCTCACCTTTATGTTTATATAACACTTCACTTTATTGCTCACAAGGGAGACAATATTATATTGGAAAAAAGATAGACTTGCAACCAAAGACCTATCCTCAAGTGCTCATCTGGCCAATGACCAGCTCTGTGATGCTGGCATAGTTTTCTGGCCTCAGTAACCCTCTACCTCACAAGATTATTGTCAAGTGGCTGGTACAGTGCTGGGTACATTATAGATATTCAATAACTAATAAATGTTATCCTTTGTGCCATGCCTCTCTAAGTAATGGTCTTCCTTCTAACCACATGAGAACACTAAACTAGGCTACCTCTTTACCTTAATATTGATGTGATCCTATTACAAAATATTAAGAAAAGGTAGATGTACTTTTTTTTTTCCTTTTGTTAAGTTAATCCTCACCTGAGAATATTTTCCCCCACTGATTTTCAAAGAGCATGGAGGGTAGAGGAGAGGAGGGAGAGAGAAACACATCAATTGGTTGCCTCCCATATACGCCCTGACCAGACCTGGATGGAACCTGCAACCCAGGTACACCCTTGACCAGGAGTTGAACCCTCAGTGTGCAGGCTGACACTCTTAACCATTGAGCAATGCCAGTCAGGGCTAGACCTATCATTTTATGTTACGTTTCAGCACATGTTTTTTGTATATTGTATCCACTCAATGAATGAGACAAACATATATTACAGTCTCTCCCCTGAAAATGCTTGGTGTGGAGAATTAAGAGAGGTTGGCTGTGATAAGTAGAAGGGAAATACATTTTGCCTTGGAAAACTGACATGGCCTTGTATTTTATACCAATTTAGTTATAAAAACACACAAGAGAACAAAATCATTTAGGAGTTTAACATGGGATTAAAAATTAGTACCAATAAGAAAACTATAAAAGGTTGGGGGGAGGTAGGCCCAAAAAACTTAGAAGAATTTTTTGTTCCTAGATTGTTTTTTCAAGTATCTCTACAACAAATCAAAACTGGAAATCTTTTACACACACACACACACACACACACACACACACACACACACAAGACTGTAAGAGTTTGTAGAAACAGAATGCATTTAACTCCCACACTGAAAACCATAAATGACGGCTTCATTCAAAACAAGAACAGCGTGACAGAGGGTAAGAGTAAACATGCTCTCTGAAGCAAAACAGTTATCTGAAACTATTAAACAAGAGTGTGCAAATTACCAAGAAAGGTCTCTTGATTCTAACACAAGCTACAGAAGGCAGGAGTCAAATTGGACATTTCCTAGACTGAACACTCACATTGGCTTTGATCCAAAGCATAGCACTAGGGTATTGATTTCCAAATGTACTCAATCCATCCCTTTCTAAAGTAATAAATCCTGACTGCCCACGACCTTGAAAAGCCAGTCTGAAGCACAGACTGGAAAAGAAAATATCTATATTAGTTACTTCAGCTCTAAGAATTCTGGGGATATACTATTAATGCATTACTAGTTAACAAATACACTTGGATGATCTAAGCAAGGGAACGCTATGGTAGCCTGCCAGCACAGTTGATGTTTCTAAACTTAGATTATTTTGTGCAAGTGTCACTCATGACAATGGTCCGGCTCTTAGAATGGATTTGATGGAAATGGGTAAATAGGACTCTCACATTGGTTTCCTACTGGTTTACCTCCAAATACGGCTGTCCTTATATACTGTAGATAAAGAAAAGCAATCCCTCTGAAGACAGAGTAGTGCAGCTCTAAAAATTTATAATCTTTACATTTAAGAAAATCAGAAGGGAATTATCTTTATACTAGAGGTCCAGTGCATAATTTCGTGCATGGGTGGGGTCTTGCTGGCCCACCCCGATGGGAGCTGGAAGGGAGCTGGGTCATGGGCGGTTGTGGCGGAGGGGCATTGGGGCTGGATTGGGCCGGTTGTTCCACAGTTCGGTTGCTGGGCTTTTAGATAGATAGATAGATAGATAGATAGATAGATAGATAGATAGATAGATAAAGATAAGATAGATATAAGAATGGAATAAAAGAGAACCAAATGCTGGAAGTTACTTCAGTATCAGTTTTGCAAAATTACCATATCTCAAATGGAGGTAATATGCCTCACTCTCAAGCTAGCTAGAATTCACTGCATTTTCCAGATGTTCTGATTCTCTCATGCAAATAAAGGGACTGTGAAGGGAGGGCACGGCTAAAAGGACGTCTTGCTGACATGACCTCATCAGGTGGGAAGACAGGGCCGCTTGGGAATGCTGCATGATGGATTCTGATCTGAGTTAAGTACAAACCACCACTGGCTCCTGGAGGCTGTCTGGGAAGAGGACATTTGGTTTGGATGCGGTGGTAACTGGTAAACAAGTGACTGAGCTGAAGTCTGCTGGTCAGTATGGTCACAGTCAGCACGGAGAAAAGCCTTGAGTGACTCGCCAGAAGGCTCTGCTTTTGGCCAGCACTTTCAGCATTTAAACAAGGATATAAATCTGGTAATTGATAGCACATTTATTCAACATATAAATGCCCCAAAGCTAGGGAGATTCTGAATGTAAGACATCAAAATTAATACTTTTCAATTATTTCAATAGGTTAGAATGTGTACTTGGCCACAGACAACACCATAATATTTAACAGGAAAAACGTTAAGTCTTCCATATGTATTTCAAGAGGGAAAAAATCAACTGTACAATTTTAGGGAAAGCCTTGACTTATTCACATGAAAATATCTGAGTGTTCTGATTCGGAACAAGTTCACGTTCCCTGAAGGAAAAAACAAAACAAAACAAACACCCAAAACCAAATAAACAAAACACCAGACTTAGGTTACACTGAGAAAAATACATGATTTCCATCACCAAAAGAACTTATGCTCTTGGGCCTTCATTACTAACATCCACTATTATGGGCTCATGTCCCCCAAAAGCTCTAGTCCTGTGAACGTGATCTTATAAAATAGGGTCTTTGCAGATATAATCAAGTTAAGATGAGGTCATTTGAATAGACTCTGATCCAAGGTAGACAGGTGTTCTTATAGGAGAGATATATGGATGCAGACAGAGATGTGACATGTGATGACTGAGGCAGAGGACACAGCTGTAAGCCAGCACACTAAGGATTGCTGGCACATCACCAGAAGCCAGGAACAGGCAAGGAAGGAAGGACTCTCCCCTCTAAGTTTTGGAGGGAGCATGCCTCTGCTGACACCTTAGTTTTGGACTTCTAGCCCCCAGAACTATGAGACAGTCCATTTCTGCTGTTTGACATCCCACCCCCCACCCCCGACCCCCGCCTCCCCATGTTACAACCACCGCAAACTCACAGAGCTCCACTTTGCCAGGATGTCCTTATTCAAGTCCCTGTAACTGCCCTGTTCCACCTTAACTTCCTGACCTTGAAGTTGTTACATCACCTGGAAAAATCAGTGTCATTCTGCAAGCCTCGGTTTAAGGAGATCTCCAGCAGCACCCTTTCCTGACCTTCCCTGGCAGAGCCAAGCCCTGTCTCTCCACAGTGCCCATGGCAGCATGTCCCCACAGAACCAGGTGCGACGCCCAGCAACTGCTGCACTACCTGCATGTCTGCATCCCCGGAATTCAGTAAGTCCTAGGACTGCTTTCCTCATTGTACAACAGACTACCGCACAGTGCCTGACAAATAGTAAACTGTCAAAATTCAGAAGAAAGGAGTAGAGGAATAAATACATGAATGACGATAGCCTGCTTTCATTGAGTGCTTCCTATATGGAACACATCTGTCCTGGACACCTCTTTTACCTAGCCTGAGCTCTCTCAGAGAAAATGAGCACCACTGACAAAAATCTAGAAATCACATCCTCTGAGGAAGGATGCGGCGTTTGCTGCCCCTGGTAGTGTCCAAGCGGAGCCAGGTGACCGACCACCTGGGGTGGGGCCATTCATGCTGCAGCAGAGAAAGGTCTCCCAAAACTAACCTGGGAAGACAAGACTGGTGTCTGTTAGTGGGAAGCAGGAAAGTAAGTGTGGTGCATTTTTCAAAAAGTTAAATTTAAGATTATATACTTTTTACATTTTTTTTGCTATTAAAGTGGCCTTTTTATGAAATAGTGATGAAAGATGATGGTTGTTTCCAGTGTGTTCTTTTTGACAAAATAAAATCTTGATTATAGATGAGATCTCTAACTGTAACTATTTTTGTTTAGGGTATTGGTCCTTAAAATTCAAAAAACTGGGACTTACTAAAAGATGATGGGTTGGAGGGTAACAGGTTGGGATCTCTGCTTTGACAAGGGGACTGGACTGAAAGATCAATAAGATTAATGTCAATAAGAATAATGCTTATGTAGACAGAATGACTGAGTAAAAAGAATAATGGCAAAAACACCTTAAAAGAAAAACAACAACAACACACCTCATAGCATTTTAATGTCAAGTTTTAAGCTGAGACAAAACCAGCCCAATAAATTCTATGCAATTGTATATGAATTGACCATGTTCCCAATAAAAATAAACATGAAAAAAAAATGAAGAGAGAGATAACACATCTGACTAGCTTCCTTCCCTCTAGTTCTCTCGGGGATGTAGCTAAAGGATGCCTCCTCATACTTATGGCACCTATCCTGCTGAGTCAGCAAAACACAACCCTTGATTCCCCAGACATCCGTCATTGTCCCTTAACTCTGCATGCATACACAGCCAATTTAAAATGGGTCCTGAACGTAAATGCAGCATTTTATAGATTCATACAAAGGTCCTGTAGAACCTGCAAAAATAGGATCCTCAAAAGGGAGCCAAGATCCTAGTAATTCTAGAAAATCACTAAAGACATAGGTTCCAAGGAAGTAACCAAAGAGCTTCATTTCACAACATAGTTTATGTACATACATATATGCATACACATATAATTCTTCTCAGGTATGTGTAAAATGCTTCCTACTTTAAAGAGCAAATGTACCATCATCTCTGGGCTTCAAATAGAAGGTAAACTGGATGGAAGTGAGTTAAATGTTCTTAGAGACCCAGGCCCTGGGTGGTGGGGATGGGAAGGATAGGTCATTTGAGCTTGAGAGTGAAAAGTAGAAATATGAAACAATTATCTCTCCTGTGCTTATTTGCTAAGTATATATTATTTATCACCTATGTTATGATCCTAATAATACTAATTCCCACTGTCTTGTAAGGAACATGGTATCTATTTTTAAAAGGTGGATCAAATAAAAGACTCAGTCCTAAATAAAAGTTAAGACCCCTAACTGTTCAGAGATTAGCTTACCAAAATATTTGTTTTGCTTTTACCTGGGTGGGCCCCATCAGGCCAGTGTCTCTCCCAAACTGTGTCCAGAGGAAGGTGATAATTGCCCCCATAACACCCAGGCCTTCTCTGGGCACACTAATTACTCCAGGCCCTGCTTGTTTCCTCTCACAAACACCTGAACTCAGAAAGAAAGCAGGGGATGGTCTTAAGCTGTAGCTCACTTCCTAGACCAGACTCCAAGCCTTCCCAAAGCATGCACCTCAGAGGCAACAGGGCAAGGATGAAGGGCAAGTGAAGTAGGGGGCAGGGGATGGGCAGGAATAAGCACTTTTAGGTCCAGTAAATGACAAATCAAATTTCCTTCTAGTGACTGGGCATAAACCACAGTAACATTCAATCACAGAAAAATCAGAGAGACTCAGAGAGACTCTGCAATGGAAATTTAGATGATAACAAACCAGTCTCTTTAAAACCAACAAATCTTTCAGAGAGATGAAACCAGGCAACTCTAGAGCATGAATGGTGAACTGTAAGGAAAATGGGGATATAAAGTATATTCACTTAAAACAGATGAAAACTCGAGGGGTAATGCACCTGTTCTAATACCATGTATAATTTAGATGCTGACACTTGGAATTCCATCTTGAGCAATGATGGTAATTTTGAGCATGCAGTTTCATAAATACTTTCATCCTTTTCCATGAAGAATCCTCGATATACCTACAGTAGCTGAAGATTTCCATTTCTCTAACAAGATAATACATAAGGAGGTTTTGCAGAAATAAAGATGATGATGTAGTAATATGCGTTAGGACCTCTACAAAATATTTTTGAGTAAACAAGTGAATTAACGAATGACGAATTGGTATATCTAACAAATGAATGATGAACATGGGGGCAGTTAAATAAAACCAGGAGAGAAGCTCTGATGAGTGTTAGTTTTTATGATAAACTTTCAAAGAATTGTCACATTTGACATTTTATGAAGTGTTTCACACATGTATCTCATCCAAGCCCCACAACAACCTGGAAAAGGAGATCAGTCCTATTCTACAGAGAAAGGAAAGAGAGACTCTGGGGACAGTGACTCATCTACCCACTGCTCTGCAGTAGAAAGGGGGTCAGAAAGGAAACAAGGTGATCCCGAAGGTGCTCAGTGAAAAGAAGGAGCCCCGGTCCGGCTCCTCTTGAAGTTCACAGCGCAGCCACTCCCAGGGACAATGTGTGTTAAGGAAACTGTTGGCTGAAATGGAAAGAGACCGTTACTAGAGCCAAGATTGGACTTGTGCCCTGAAGAGTGTGCTGGGCCAAGGAAATAATGCAACACAATCCATCCACTTCAGGAAAACGAAACTAAAACATTTAAATCCCAAAATTCATCCCTTTAGCCACCATTTCAGGCTAAGTTTAAAGCACAAATTTTAAGTTTATACTAATAAAAGTAGACACTCAGCGTTAGACAATTCAAAGGGAAAAACAAAACAAAACTATGGTCATAGAGCCAAATAAAAAAACTAAAATGTATACCTAATACTTTATCCTGAAATGGGAAGAAAAGGTATTTATCGCAGAAAGTAAAGGCCAAACCTTCAGCTAATCACATAACAATAAGCAAAGTAATGAGGATTAAAATCTATCACCCATAGGCAGCAGAGAAAAAAAGATGTCTAGAATCTAAAGAATATGGCTTATACTCAGAAAAAAAGGAAAAAAACACACACAAATAAACAGTTTCTGGAGAAATGGTATGTGCCTGAAAGGGGAATAAGAGTATGCATAAGCTCTTGTTTGGGGAAAGGGGGATATTTTCAGAAATATTTATTTTAAATCAACTGAGTGAAAAAAAAATGAGAAGATATAAGGATTAGCAGTACCATCAAGCTCTACTCAGGGTATGGAGTAACAGGAAGACGGCAGCACAAATGTCCAGGAGCAAGCAATTCATCAACTGGCTGAGCCTCTCTTATTGTTTACAACGCTGCAGCTAACCTGGGACATGACAATTACAGGGCAGCAACCTCCCAGGGAACTGTTCAAATGGTTGTGTGTGAAAGATGTTAATGTTCTCCAGACAACAGCAACGATCAATTTCTTGACATGCACCAGTTCCTACTCTTGCTAAATGAAACAAGGGAAGCTAAGGTGTGTTCCCTGTTTCTTTCCATTTGTTCTCAAGTGAAGAAGGCACTGAAGAGACTTTTGTAAACTCTTGGCTAATTGGCCTTGCAAAGCTGATGTAACTGCATCCCAGGTAGCCATGCCAATTAAAAACTTCCCAGTCGAGAAGGGCTCTTTCCCCCAGGAACTTCATTATGTGCTTCTAAAACTCCACGTAAAGTTAACTGTTTTTCGTTTGCTTTCACTTCTAGGGCACATCTATGGATTGGTTCCCACAAGATTAATCTGCCATGTATTCCATGTATTTTAAATTATTTACTCATTAGGATCCTCATGGCTGGCAAAAAGGACCAGACATTCATTAAAAAGATAATGTGGAGTGGTCACTGAATCTGCTGTATTTCTGCAGACTACAGATCAATTCAAACCAGTGTCCAATGTGGGTTAGATTAAGCTATCATTCATCATTTTCTGTTATTTTACACTAACCAGCTCATGTCAGAGTGTCAAATTTAGTTGTTTTTTCCTTTTCTGATAGAGATAACACATGATATCAAATTGGATAAGATGATAACTCACATTGCAAAGAAAATGGCAAAAGAGGCATCAATCTTTGGTAAAAGCAAGCTAGTCACACTTGAAGGGCGATTTGGAGCAGCAGCTTAAAACTATTTCTTCTAAAGAAATTAGTAATATGGTATACAAAGATCACTGGAGAATATATAGAAATATTGTAAGTAATCCAAATATTAAGTAAACTACAGAACAGCCATGGGATCAAAAGACCATATAATTAATGATATTCTGCATCCTAAGTATACTGCGGAGACAGCCGAGGTCTCCAGACACGAGGGAACAAATTACTGTATTTTATGAGTTACAGGCTATGAAAAAAAAAATCATTTGCACATTCCAACCCCTCCCTTTTTCTTGAAATACCTAGACTAGTGCTGTCCAATAGAAACAGAATGCAAACCACAAATGTGACCCACATATGTAATTTTACATTTTGTGATAACCACATTAAAGAGTAAAAGGAAACATGAAATTTTAATATTTTAACCCAATATACCCAACATATTATCATTTCAGCATGCAATCAATATAAACATAACAATGAGATGTTGAACATTTTTTCCTACTAAGCATCTGAGATCCAGCATGGATTCTACACTGCCAGTGCACCTCAATTTGGACTTGTTGCATTTCACGCACTCTACAGCCACACATGGCTGGTGGCTACCCACAGTGTCCACACAAATCTGGATGTATGTGGGCCGTGGCCTCTCCATAGTCCAACATTTCTCTTGCCAGGGAAGACAGTAGCCTGACACAATTTAAATCATGGATACACAGTTGGTCACTACTACTTTAGATAGCTTATGGCAGTTGCTTTGGAGTGGGCACAAATTAGGACAATACTCCAATGTTTGCATTCTGAAGCAATTTTTCTAAACTCGGCTGTAAGGGAGATAATGATCATTCCTGTTTTGGGACTAATCTTTGAGAAGTCTGAATAGCAAGATATACTTGAAAAGTTCCAGCAGTATTTATTTTCCTTTTAACTTACTTGGTAAGAACTGATGGTTACTCTCACAGTATAAATTAAGTCTTGGGGCACAGAGAAGAGCATTCTGTAAGTCTTCCCTCATCATCCTTAGTCTTGGGGTTTTGAATGAGCTTTCATCATCTACTTTGGATGGAAGGAATAGCACAGATAACTTAGGATCACATGTCAGAATGGTACATATATTTTTATGAGCCTTATGTCAAGGAAAAAATGGGGGTGGGGACAGCCACATATTTATTCACTGTCAAAAAACAAGGAACTCACTAAATCTGAAACTAATTGGCCCTGAAAATCAGAGAGCTCTGCTATCTCATACATCATATTTTAACCATATGAGACCATATGGTGTTAAGGGAGCAACCAGGACCACTGCTAGCCTTCAAGGCACCTTTCTTGTAGATCATAAAAGGTACCCTTTATGAGAGGAGGAAATCCCTTGGGCAAAGGACTTAGTGACTAAATGTGAGATGGATTTCAGCCCCAAACAGCTCCTGGGCCAGGCATTTCTTGTACAGGTGACAATGTCCCCAACTGTACATGAGGTCCTGGGAACAATTTCCCAGCTGGTATACAACAGCAGACATGGGTAGCAAGCTCTAGAATAGTAAGGAATGGGATATGTAGGTACCAAGAATGTGTTCCTCATTAAATATTGTAAAATGGTGACAACTCCCTTTAGGGACAGGTGAGGCAGAAAAGAAAGTGCAGAAATCCAGAAAAGTAAAACTACTGTTATAAGTTGGAAATTAAAGTTTCCAAAGTTAAGGCGCTTTTAATATGAATGAATACATGATGAATCCAATAAAAATGCTTTCTGTAAATCTTTGTAAGATACATAACAAAAAATTCTGAGGAAGTCCATCTAATGCAGTAGTCTGCAAACTGTGGCTCGCGAGCCACATGCTAATGACACAACAGGAAAAGCTGGAGCTTTTGGACCACATACTTTTTCATTCTTTGCTATAATAGCTTGATTGTAACAGAATACAGAATAGAATACTCAATTTAATTTTACAGTGTGCTGTAAAAAACATTACAGTCAGTACATTCCACTTTCTATCTAAATAGGGTCTTAATGAAAATAAACAATAACTTCAAGCCAAACTCATTTTCTTCTCTCCTCTCTCTCTCCCTCTTCCCTCCCTTCCACCTGTCAATCTATCATCTTTTCCTCATCTATATATATGAAAGCCTAAGTGACTGTTCGACTGTCCAACTGGTAGCTATGATGCGCACTATCAGGGGACAAGACACTCAACCCAGGAGCTGCTGAGACTTGGCAGCTGTGGTTCTCAGATGATGCACGCAGAACAAGAGAGGAGGGCTGATTCTGGGGTGCATCACTCGAGAACCACCCTCTCACAACCTAGGACCCTTTGGGGGATGTTGGAGAGCTGGTTTCAGGCCAGGCTGAGGGAACCCCACTGGTGCACAAATTCATGCACTGGGCCTCTAGTATCCTATCTAATAAAGAGGGAACATGCTAACTGACCCTAACGCCATTACAAAGATGGCAGTGCCTACAGCCAATAAGGAGGGAATATGCTAATTGACTGTCACGTCCTCGAAGATGGCGGTGCTCACAGTCACAAGATGGCAGCTCCCAGTCCCCTCAGCCCCACTGGGGCGGCAGGCATGTGCACCTGCCCTGTAGTGCCTCAGTCTCCTCTGCCCCCCTAGCTGCCCAGTGCTGTCCCAAGGTGCAAGCAAGACTCTGATGGTGTTGCCCAAGATGCAGGTAACCAGGGCCAGCTGAGACTTGAGCTGTCAACAGTGGCAGCAGCAGAGGTGTGATGGGGCGTTGCCTTCCCCTGATTCCCGGGTCATCTCTTGCCCCTGAGGGCTCCCAGACTGTGAGAGGGGGGCAGGCTGGACTGAGGGACCTCCCCTCCAGCACATGCATTTTCATGTACCAAGCTTCTAGTATAATATAATCTTGTGAAGGATAGGAACCACACCTTATCTATATATATAAAAGGCTAATACACAAAGTATCCCCATGGGAGTTTAGCCAGGAGACCGGGAGTTCTATCGCTCACTATGATGTGCGCTAACCACCACGGGGTGATATGGTATGAAGGAGGGCCCCAGCCTGCAGCCACACTCAGGACAGGGAGGTCCCAGCTGGCAGGCGGAAGGCCCCGATTGGCCCTGATCACCAGTCAGGCTTAGGGATCCTACCCATGCAAGAATTTCATGCATCAGGACTCTAGATCATTTATGTCTTATGCTTCCTACCACAATGCCTTTCACATAATAGATGCTCAATAAATGGTGGTTGAACTGACTGATTTTAAGAGTTAAACTGTGAAAAGAAAAGGATATGGGAATGAGCAGGGAGGAATATCTAATAACTACTCAACAGTAAGAGGATGGAAGGCGAGAGAAAGGAAAGAAAGAAACAATATTTGTTCCTTGAGATTTGTGCCAAGCACTGGCAGAAGAACTTAAAACATACATTGTCTTACTTAATCCCCCCACTTTACGACTGAGAATACTGAGGTCAAAAAGGAAAAGCAACTTGCCCAAGATCTTTCAGGTAGCCAGACTGAACTAGGGAACTAGAACTGCCTATGCCAAATCGCTTCCCTCCTACTTGTGCCCTCGGCTCTAAGCAGTTAAGAGAAAAAGCCAGGATGCCAGCTGCATCTATTCTGGAGAACAATTCTGTGCTACATTAGCCAAGTAGTTATCTTTCTTTTCCTTTGACCTGTCATTAATCTCATTCTGTTTTACTGAAACAAGTTTATTTTCATTATGAATAACATTACAATATCAGCATAAACCCTAAACTAATGATCACGTTACTTTAGTAATATTCAATATAAAATTCCAGGAAAACAAATTATTTTGAGCCTCTGAAGTTTATGATAATAATGGGTTTGACCTGTTGTTTTTCCTGGTTTCTAATGCAGTTGGAAAGAAACAGATCACAAAGCTATGTTGATGCTCTAAAATCATTTGTGATTATCTAAAAGTTCTGGGAACAGCAGTTGTAAATTAATTTTTCCTAAAATGCTAGGAACTGAAACACAGGGTGTTTTCATTACTCACTGTGGACTGTTCTAAAATAAGAAGGTTCTTAGTAGGGTGTACAAAATAGCAAAATGAATATATATATGTTTGTGTGTATAAATAGGGTCTAAATGAAAATGCACAATAACTCTATATGCCTGATATATGCACACAGCTTTATACCGTGTGTGATGCAACTATACACACACACACACACACACACACACACACACACATGAAATAGTTTTTGTGACTAAAGTAAACAGCAACAAGATATAGTTAGTAAAAGACCAGTTCTTAGTTTGTAGGTTTTTTTTTAAATTATTATTATAAAAAAACTATATATAAAGGCATTTACTTTATTATCTTTGGATTGGTGATGTGTGAACCATCATCATTAGTGCTCATTAAATATTCACAGTATTCAGAGAGAAATGGAACCAGAACCTTGTACTGCTTAGGTTCTCATATCTCAATCAATCATTTATTCTCATCCTCCCTCTCTCTCTCTCTCCTTCCCTCCATCTCTTTCTCTCATGTAACTTTGATGCTGTGTTATGTTGACCTTATGAATCAGGTAAGGTTAACTGAATACACATTTTTAAGTATATACAAATAAACTGTAGAGAGGTGTTCTTTAGCAATGGAATTACTTTTAAGTCTTAGCACCTTCTTTAAACTACTGTATATATATGTTTTCATTTTTTTATGAACATATATTGTTTTGGAGAAAAATATTAAAACTTACCATTTTCCTTTGTGTAATGTATTAATGGATCAACTACTTAAAGAATGGTAGCCAAACTATTGAAATAGTCTCTTAAGTCTATCATCTAAAACATCTTTTATTCTGTTGAATCTCACTGATAGCTTTAAAAAGAGACATCTTTGGGCTATCTTGTTATGGTGAATATTAGAGTCCTGGTGCACGGATTCATGCATTGGGGCCTACTGTGGGAGCACTGCTCATTCTGGTCAGCCAGCTGGCTGTGGACCTGCCCTCTGAGTTGCTGCTCCCACTGTGGGAGCACACTGACCACCAAGGGGCAGATATAGGATCTGCCCCTTGGTGGTCAGTGAGCATCATAGCTATTGGTTGACTGGTTGTTCTGGTCTTCTGCCCTTTGGTCACTGGGCTTTTATATTCTAGATGAGATTCCAAAAGACACTAGAAGTAAAAATGTCTCAAAACATACTCCCAGAAGGCCCAACACTGGATTCTGCTTCCTCAATGAGCAAGCAACCTAATAACAGCAGAAACACACTAGATGACTTGGCACAGGAAAAAGAAAGAAAGACAGATCTCTAAAGAAACAATGATAGAAATTATAGGAGGTTTGAGAGTATGAGGAATCAACAACATTTAGGAAAGATCTAAAGCAGGTGCAAATTCAACAATAAAGAGATGTAGACAACCAGAATTTTCTGATATGCGTTATAAAGATATGCACCATCCAAAACGCACCCCCTTCCCCCAATACCAAACCAAACTTTAAATTCAGAGCTAAAGAAATTAGCAGTATATGTCCATCCCTTAATGAAAAGGTGAAATTTCTAATTTAGAAAACATGGGACACTTATAGGCATGTCAGTAAAGTATAGCATTGTTAAAAAAACACTTGTTCTTCTAAAACACAGTCTTAGAAGAGTGATAAACCCTCAAGCTAACTTAAAAACCTAACTATTATAGAATAGAATCATACCACAAATAATGACCCTTAATCCAATTATTAGGAAAGTTTCACATTTTTGCTATTATTTCTCTCCTTTTGTGAAATGTTCATTTTTAAAAAGATAATGCAATTAGAAAATTAATTTTCTTAGAGTTTTAAAACTGTATGTATGCGAGTGGGTGAATAGACAACTAAAATTTTAAACAAAATTGGTATAAGATTGAATATGTAAGTACTAAATCTTTTTTTTAAAGTACTGAATCTTTTATTGTGAGAATTTTTTCGCATAGCCTCAAACATTCTTCAAAAACAAGATCTGTAATAATTATAACTTGGTTTAATGGGCACATTATAAATACATTAATTATTTCTGAACATTTAGGTTGTTCACAAATTTTTAATATTACAAATGGTACTGTCAAAAACATCCTTTTACTGGTATCTTCACTCTGCCCAGCACTAACCCCTGAGTCCCAGCATTGATACTGAAGCTGACTACTTGGTCCATTGTCAAGGACAGAAAGGCTCCATCCTGACACTCCAAAAAGGACAAGGGAAGCCCATGTTCATGTGGTAGGGAGAGTTAAGGGTCCAGGGAAAAATCAAAACTGAAAAACCAATCATATATCTAGTGACAATACCACCAAAAAGAGACATATAAATTAGGTAATACCTGAGAATATTCTTCCCATTTTTAGGGGTACCTAGAAATGGGTATCCCTAAATACAGAGGGGATAGAACAGTTGAGCTATAGTACCATCCGTTTTCTGTTTTAAATCAAACCAGTAAGGTACATTAAATGTCCAAATAATTTTATCACACATCTCAAATTCCCTTCTATTTCAAATATCAATAAATATTTGAGTAAATGAATGGGCACAGGATCTAAAGTTGAACTTTTACCACCAATGTAGTTATATGTTTTCAACATTTACAACTAAATTAAAATGCTTAATGTGGCCCACTAATAATACTGAGAAAATGCAATCTAAAACTTACTCTCTCAAAGAGAATTTCAGTAAACCTGGTGAGACCTTTTTGAACCACTTGTTTTATCTAGCAATGATATGTTTCATTTCACAATCTTAATGTTTGAACTTAAAACCTGATAAAGTTACCTGTGAAATCCAATGACAGTAGCATGTTGTTCAAAGGGTTAAGATGCCCTGAGTTCTGAGCAGTTGTTTTATTACTGTCATTTATAGAAAGTTGTCTTACATATCTGACTCTTTCTCCTGGAAGAAAACGGCTTCTATTAATGCTTGGCATGGTATCATGAAACTTTGGAAGACAAAATCATCTTATAGTGATCAAAAGGAAGAAATTTCTAACAAAGAGATTATATGCAAAATGACCATCACTCTCCAACACACAAGATGGCTGCCCCCATATGGACACAAGATGGCTGCCACAAGATGGCCAGCAGGGGAGGGCAGTTGGGAGGGACCAGGCCTGTAGAGGAGGGCACTTAGGTGTGAAAGAACTGGCAGAGGAGGGCAGTTAGGTGCAATCAAGCCAGCAGGGGAGCAGTTAGGCATCGATCAGGCTGGCAGGGGAGTGGTTAGGGTGTGATCAGGCTGGCAGGCATAAGTGGTTAGAGGCAATCAGTCAGGCGAGTGGTTGGGAGCCAGGAGTCTTGGATTGTGAGAGGGATGTTCGACTGCCTGGAATTGGGCCTAAATGGGCAGTTTGGCTATCGGTTGAGGGGTCCCAAATTAAAGAGGGTGCAGGTTGGGCTGAGGGACACACCCACTAACCCCCTGCATGAATTTTGTGCACCAGACCTCTGGTTATAAAATCATCTTACAGATGGGTATTGATCTGCAACCAAGGTACGTGCCCTTGACTGAACCTGCAAGCCTTTGGTACCCGGGCTGATGCACCACTGAGCAACCCTGGCCAGGGTTAAACTTTTTTTTAAGCTTAAAATTTTATTTTTTAAAAAGTCAAGATGAAATCAATAAAACTGGTCTATTTCTGATATTTTAATCACTAGTTATCTCACACTAAATAAGTATTGTAAAATACTTATTTATAAAATAAGTAAGTCCTAGGGATGTAATGTACTGTACTGCACGATGACTACAGCTAGCACCACTGTATTATGTAGTTTAAAGTTGCTAAGAGAAGAGAATTTGAAAGTTCTCATCACAAGAAAAATAAATTTGTAACAATGTGTGGTGATGAATATTAACTAAACTTATTTGATGATTTCACAATATATACATATATCAAATCATGTTGTTCACCTAAAACTAATACAATATTAAATGTACGTCAATTACATCTCAATTTAAAAAAAATCACCTGAGTGATATGTTCCTATACATGTTTAAACATATAAATAGACATCAGCAGTGTCTCTTACAGTTGAAAGATGCAAAATGTGTAATGCAAAGAAAACTAAGCTGAGATTATTCTTGAGGGCCATTACATTCATTTGTTAATAATGCCAGACACATTCTTATTTAAATCTCCTCTTAAGATTGTTCAAGCAGCATTATAGCAGAAATAGGACATGTTCTTAGGGGTCAGATATTCTTTCTACCCTACAGCATCCACATCATTGCTCATATCAGTCTTTAAAAGGCATATGTCAAGTTAGCAGTAAAGAAGAAAAAACTATTTTTAGGAAGAAGTTTTCATTCTTATCACTCCACTGCAATCCAAACTGGAGATCTTCAAGTGATAGATGAAAAAATGATTATCTCCCAAGTACTGGAATAAGGGACCCAAGAAACCATCACCCCTCAATGGAAACTTACTGATGAAAGCAAGCCCTGACTCCAGGCAATTCTGCCATAACAGGCCACACCCAGAAGGCCACTGCCTGGGTTTAAAAGGCTCACTTCAATCAAATGTAATATCTATGGAGAGGCAAAGCACAGTTCTCACAGGGCTAATAATCTCTCTTTTAGTGGAATCTTAAGACAAGACTGAACCTAATTTTCAGCGAATATTCCTAAAAGCAAAATCAAGACTGTCTATTTCAGAATTTCACTAATTCTTTCTGGATGCCATAAATTAAACAAAGAAAAACCCCAGTGTAAAATCCACATTAAAAGGACACATTAGTTTTAGTGAGCATTTTAGCATGAGCCACATTCAGCCACATACTGTTGTCTTCTTGTAGCTAAAGTACAGCAGTGGCTCTGTCCTAGGTCTGCATGTGGATTGAACAACTTCAATGAGCCTCCTCTTTCGTTATTAAACCTATTGGATTACTGGTTCTAATTAAGGGTTGTGTTACTGGCGACCACAGTTATTAATGTGCATTACTGCCATTATAAGAAGTTGTGACCTCCACTGTGAGTCACCTGGAGTAAAATTTAATTATCAACCAGAGAAAACAGGAGTAGGGATGATATAAAATGGCTTCTTGTGAGGCATCTGAGATTGTAAAATACTGTTTTATAATTTTTGCTGACATTAAAATAATTACAACTAAAGCTCTTTCTAAAGCCTAAAAATAATTCATTCTTAAGGCAAGACCACAGTGTTTCTGTCCTAATTTTCATGTGTGCTATTAATTTTGCAAATTCTTTATACAGCACATTTTTCATAATACAAGAACATGAGCTATGAAAAACTGGATTTACTGAATTAAGTTAAAAGTGATTTTAAAAGTGTTGTAGGGCCCAGGTTGGGTAGCTCAGTTGGTAAGAGTGTCATTCCAATATGCCAAGGTGGCAGTTTCCATCCCCAATCAGGGCCCATACAAGATCAACCAATGTATGCATAATTTAAGTGGAAAAGCAAATCGACGTTTCCTCTTCTTTCTCTCTCTCTCTCTCTCTCTCTCTCTCTCTCTCTCTCACTAATTTTTTACAAAAATTAAAAATAAAAGTATTGTAGAACTTGCCAATGTATGTTTTAAAACTATGTGTTTATTTCCTATCCTATCCTTTGTTGCCAAATGCTCTGAATGACTTGGAATTAAGGGAATAGTTGCTACCATTTAATAGACTTTTTTTGTTTTTGTTAATCCTCATCCGAGAATATTTTTTCCATTGATTTTTAGAGAGTGGAAAGGGGTAGGGGAGAAAGAGAAACATCGATGTGAGAGAACATAGATTGGTTGCCTCCTGTACGTGCTCTTACCAGGATGGGTAATGATCTGCAACCAAGGTACGTGCCCTTGACTGAACCTATAAGCCTTTGGTACCTGGGCTGATGCTAAACACTGAGCAACCCTGGCCAGGGTTGAACTTTTTTTTAACCTTAAAATTTTATTTTTTAAAAAGTCAAGATGAAATCAATAAAACTGGTCTATTTCTGATATTTTAATCAGTAATTATCTAACACTGTCTTCACAACAGCTAGTAAAGTACTGTATTTTCCAGCATATAAGACAACTGGGTGTATAAGACAACCCCCAATTTTTCCAGTTAAAATATGGAGTTTTGGATATAGCCGCCCTATAAGATGTCATAATAAGTTGTGATATATTCATACAAGGAACAATACACCAAAAAGAGAGAGAGAGAGAGAGAGAGAGAGAGAGAGAGACGATCCCCGACTTTTGAGAAGATTTTCCTGGGTTAAAAAGTCATCTTATACGCTTGAAAATACGGTAAATAAAATAACTTGTGAGAAGCAATGTTGGGTGGGGTAACAGATATTACTAGAAAGGCAACAGTTCGTCCCTCTTGAAAATTTAACCTACGATCAAACACCTTCTTCCTGAGACACTTCCAGTATAGCTTTACTCAAAGGTAGAACCTGGGTCAATACATTTTTGCATTCCTTCCCATGTCTATGATGTTCTAACTCAGTGGTTGGCAAACTGGTTTGCTGCTCTGTTGGCCAATGAGTTTGCCGACCACTGTTCTAACTGCCATTATGAGCATTTTATTTATAATTCGAACACTAGTGGGTTCTATGAAAATGTAAACAAGCTACTCAAAAGGAAGAGGTCAGATTTTAATTTTCAAGAGGGAAGTGTACGGGGTGGCAATACATTTCACAGCTATGACACTTCACCACTACTTACAGAGTGCCTACTACATGCCAGCACTCAGTCCAGGTACTAAAGAGGACAGGTATCTAACAGGTGCATAAGTGTTAGGTGCAATGACTACAGTGGTCTCTTCTTGTTTAGCTTAGCATCAACTCAGTGTGCCATCATTTAGTACCATGTCTGACACACAGTGGAGGCTCAAATACAAGTTTATTAAATTGAATCTAGTATGCAATGACTCCCCAGACTAGACTGGTGATGCAACATTAATCCTTAACTTAAAAAGTGATGACAACAGAAACATCCATCTGTGAGTGCCCACGGGTTAGGTGGTCAAAATGACAGCTAAGCTATGTCTCTGTTTTAAAAAAACCTTAGAATGTTAGTATTCTACCCATATTTTACTAAAAAGGAAACTAAGTTTTAGGCAAATTTGTCCAAGATTACACAGTAATTTCAGTAGAATGACAGAGCACGTAGAATTCCTTTCCCTTCCCATTGTAAAACCCACAACGCTAAACTGAGTAATCTATACAACATTAAGTCCTAATGACTAGCAGACAAAAACATAAGACAGCAAGCAGCCCAGAAAAGAGGGCTATACCAGACATTTTTCATCCCAGAAATAGATTAGAGTGAGCATCTGAAAACATGGGAGAGGGAGGCAAGAGTAAGTTATCAATTTTCAAGGCCAGGAAGAGCAACCCATATGGAAAGGCTGGTAACCATCACCAAGGGATACAGTGAAGAGTTCTAAGGGAAGGCAGGGGTACTGGAGTAGAGCTTAAGAAATTTGCATTCCATATGACATCATTTCCAGTTTAAAGATGAAAAAAACAAACAAAAAAACCAAACCCACGAAGCTTAAATATTTGGTGCATGCCTGACAGGCAGCTTAGAACCAACCCTTGAAACGGGTAGGTAGGTTCAAGGTCTTAAATCAGGTCTCTTCATCTGAACTGACACAGAATCATATGCATTGTCTTTTACTTATTCTTTGATAGGACAGCCCAGCTAAACTGTAGGCCTTTAAATTCCTTGAGAAAATTAGGGGAGTTCCCTATGGGTGGGCAGAATGAGAACAAATAGTTTGCCTGTGCTTATGCTGACTGCTTAAAGCTTGTTCTGATTGTTAAATACTTTGACTGTCACTCTGGAAGGGGATGGTAAGCAGTAGCAATAATCCTCCCTCATAATGCCTTGTGTAAAACTTTATGAAGGTTGGGCATCACTTTAAGAGTCCAGGCTCTGCCAAGAATGGTATCAAAATTACTATCTTAAGCAGACAGTGATTGTTCAGAGTAAAGGACTTTATTCTTTAGTTATTAATTTTACCTTGAATCTCCAGCACCTACTCTACTAGACACTCTTAAGAGATATCTGCTGAGTTAATAAATTTTCTCCAAATCTGGGAAGACTTCTCCAGTCTTCGGGTCTCCTCAACCACAGAAAATCATCCTATGCCTGTCCATTCATTCTAAAAAACATTTAGTTAGAGCTTTAGCTCTTGACCTCTTCTGATGAGTCTTTACAGTTCTTATCAGAGAACTGTACAATACTATTCACCATCAGAATGTACTTTAACTCAGACATGCCGGTGCAGACAAGGTGCCAGGAATACTGAACTCCTGGTATGACGGGCACTGACCAATGAGAAGGCACAGCAGCCAGTGGACACTCCAGATGCTGAGTGTAGGTCCTGAGCTAGCCTGATCACTCATTCCAAACAATGATCTGCTTTTATAAGATGCACATTTTATCTCAAAATTATATAAAATAATAATCAGATCATATCCTTAAGATACAGACAAATCACAGAAAATACTCAAATCTCCTTTCTATCTGTTTTTAAATTTAACCTAAGTTGACTTCAGTTACCATGTTGTAAAACTGGCTTGGGCTTTTATTCTCTGTCCTTTCCTCCTAAAGACATATTAACCAACACAGAAATGGGGTTAGGGTAAAAACAGCCAGCAAACAAGAGATGCTACACATTAACTTTCTCAATGATTAGCACTATGACTGAACCACTCTTTGTTTTAAGCCATTCATAAAAGACTTCAAAGGCAAAACGACACAATGGAAGAACCAAAGAACAGAAGTTAGTCATATTGTGTCCAATAACTAAATCCTCTTAAAACTATAGAGTTCTGAACAAAATTCCTTAAAGCTACTGTCCAAGAAAACACCAAAAAGAACTGTTATTTTTCATTTGGGTTTGTTATAATTTTAAACTAAATGTAATTATTAAGCAGAATTCTTTTAAAAAAGCAAACTTTGCAAAAGAAAATTTCATAAAAATACATCTTTCCTTATCATCAGTGAAAAATAAGGGTAACCCCATTGTTAGAGGCTATTTGTGCTTTAACTTAAATCAGGTAAGAAATAAATGTAAGAGAAAAAAAACGAGTGACTTTAAACTAAAGGAATAAAATTGCTTTAGTATTAATGTAGACGTGGAACCATGGATGTCTTTTCCAAAGGACCAGCAACTAATTACTTAGAATGGTAAAGCAATATTGTATTGGCTCTGTAGTTACAATAAATTCAAATGGTTTCAATATTCAATGAAAAACCCAGAATAGTGCTCACAAGATATTTCAAATCACGTAAACATCAATGTGAACACAACCTTGCACACATAACATTATCAAACAATAATTTTTCATGTAATGCTTATAATACCAGGCTGTGTTTCTTTATTTAAAAAGCATTTTTTAATATATTTTATTGACTTTTTACAGAGAGGAAGGGAGAAGGGATAGAGAGCCAGAAACATCGATGAGAGAGAGACATCAATCAGCCGCCTCCTGCACGCTCCCCAATGGGGATGTGCCCACTACCAAGATACATGCCCTTGACCGGAATCGAACCTGGGACCTTTCAATCCACAGGCCGACGCTCTATCCAGTAAGCCAAACCGGCTTTGGCTAAAATGCATTTTTAAACCTTATTTTTTATCCCCAATGATAGCATCCATATGATATCCAGTGGTAGAAGTGAATAGTTACAATAATGGATTTATTTCACTGATGCAAGAGATCAAGCAAGATAGCAGAACCTGAAAATTACTTGGAGTGCGAGAAGCCACTGCTTGCCGATACTGTTACGAGAGTACACTAAGGAACACGGAAGGCCAATGGACCTTGGTCGTTGGCAGAGCTGATGCTAAGCACCGAATATTTGATTGATGGGTTGAGCCACCTTATGACCATTTCTCTGAATTCTTTCTCTGGCAGGTTGCTTGCCTCCATTTCGTTTACTTCCTTTTCTGGTGATCCCTGCTTTTCTTTCATATGCGGGCTGTTTCTTTGCCCATGGTCTCTCTTCTCTGGGTGTCTGGTTATGTAGTTCTCTCTCTCCTTTCCATGTGGCGTGTAGAGCTTCTCTGAATCCGAGTGTTTGTGCCAATTGGGGACCAGTGTTCTGGGGCTCGCAGCTGTTTGGTGGGTGCTGAAGCTGTAGATTTTAAGGCTTCCATAAACATCCAGTTTCCCCTTCAAGAGGGCACAGTCTCCGCATCCAAGCTGGTGGCTCTAGGAGAAAAACCCAGCAGCAGTGGGGGCTGCCTGGTCAGAAGAACCCCATCCTGTAGTCCCCCACCTTCTCCTGGAGTATAGTTGTCCCTTAACTTGCCAACAAACACTCCCAGTATGACTCTCAGCTGTTCTCTCTGTCTGCTCAGGGACAAGGCTCAGGACACGTCTGTCTATTCCGCCACCATTTTTTCCCCCTCTGATTGTTGTGTTGAGATAGTGGTGGCTCAAGGCAATTCCCTAACCCAGTGGTCGGCGAGCCACATATGGCTTGTGAGCTGTGGTTTGCTGCTCTGTTGACTAATGAGCTTGCCGACCACTGCCATTTACTACCCTTTACCTCTTTGCACACAATATGCCACAACTGCCTAATCCTCCCAGCTTCCAACTACATGGTAACATTTAGTCTAGTCCAGTGGTTGGCAAACTCATTAATCAAAAGAGTGGCAAACAGTGGCTCATGAGCCACAGTTTGCCATCCACTGCCCTAACCTGATAATTCGTTTACTGTTTACCAAACTTTACCTTTGATATGCCTGTATGCATTGCTAAAGGGAAAATGTATATTCAAGTAAATAAAAGGCGGACCAGGCCAGAATTTGGGGTGTCTCTTCAAGAAAGAGGCTCCAGCTGGCCCCCAATGCCTTCTAAATTCATATTTCTTGCATAGCATTTTCATTTATGTGTCAGCCCCTCCTTCAGATCCTGAACCTCACTGGACAGGTCATAGCATGGAGTAGAATGGTGCTGAACACACATCTGTTTCCTCACTGGAAGTCATAAAGTACTGGCATAAATAACCAGCCCTGAATATTAGGGGTAAAAACATTTAGAAGGGCTATCCACTATTTTCATCCATGTGGAATGTGCAACTTTGAGAGTTACATTTTGATTTATCTCTAGCATCATATAAAAACACTTTCACATATACTATCACATGAATCATACCACTGCTAACCTAAGGGATTTGCTGCATTTCATGGGCAATATCTCAAATCTAGCAAACAGCCTGGCCACTGAGGCCCCGATACCTCTGATCTTGTATTGACTGTTTCATCCTTTAGTAAGTTCTTTCACATTCATTATCTCAGTCTTAATTTAGAGTTCATGACTGAGAAAGGAACTAAAACAAACAGCAACAAATCAGACACTGTCCATTCCATGAAGTGGTCAGGGGCACATTTCTGAACTTTGATCCTAAGGACAGAACAATGGCCTACACAGTCATTATCTCTAACTGTATTACCTTAAACAAGTTTTCCTAATTGTGATCCAATTAAAGAATGTCATCAATTCCATTAAAAATGCAATGTGAAAGGAAATCATTATATAAATCCACCCAAAATCAATATTAGTTATGGTTCTTTGTTTTGTTTTGTTTTGTTTAAAAAGTATGCACATTTGATCCTCCAAATTTTCCCTATGAGAATTTCAAAAGGTGTCTTATTTAAAATATCCTCTTACCAAATGAATGAAATTTCTAGTGCCTATTTCTTCATTATTTTACTCACATAAGTAAAAATGACATTTATCCCCCAGTGTATGAATTCAAACATGTAAGCTTGTGCTTATATGTGTGTGTGTGTGTGTGTGTGTGTGTATGTATATATATATATATATAAATGTATACACACACACACACACACACACACACACACACACATATGCATGTATGCATATATACCTGTATGTTTTAGGAAAGACTTACTAAAAGGCATACCCCACAGATAAAATAAAGGTAAAAACAATGACAAGGAAGACAGGACAAAGGGAAAATGAGGCAGGAAAAAAGTGGCTCATTGACAAAGGTCAATTGTTTCAAGTGCCTGACTTCTCATTGGTGGCTGAGCCTGAAGGGCTTGTCTAAAACTATTAACCAGCACTGATCCAACAAAGCAAATGACCCGGAGATCCAGTATCTGATTGACAAGAAATCAATCATAAGCAGCCTTTCATCACAAGTACAGTTCAACGATAATTGGTCCTACTGATGACTCTGAAATGCAAGTGCTAAGTGTAGCCTAAATCAGATAGAAAAATGTATTCTATTGTATCTTATTGCTTTTAAAATTGACAATGCATATAAAATATCCATATAAGGTAAAACTCTATAATCAAAAAATAGAATTAATTAATATAAGCTATTTCTTGACTAAACTGAGAAAAATGGCCCAGTTACTGGTTCCTTGGAGATACAAACCCCTGATTTGTTCACGTGCTTTATGCAGAGATATTAGATATCAAAAGAACTGAAATAAGCCAGGTTTCAGTTCCCTAGAAAGACAGAGAGTAATCCTTTATTTCTCCCTTTCCTTGGATATCAGAGCTGGAAGAAATCTGCCAAGGGCTTCAAACAGCTCTCATGGAACAGGCCCACGCGGATGCGCTGCCAGTGGTTGTGTTGTGTAGGGAAGGATTCTGAGGCCCAGGCCCAGCAGGAAAGTGTGTTCTCATTTATTTATCAGCAATTCTGCCAGGAAGGAGGAAATGAGGCAGCCTGTTGCTACTTCCGTGCTTATTCCTCTTCTCAGTATAATTTGCTGATGTTATCAATGAGGACCTGAAGACTAAAAGTGGTTATTTATTTACCATTTATTTTTAGATTTTATTTGCAACCTGCCTTATTACAAAAATTACTTGATGTTATAGAACTATACATATGATAATAAGCAGATTAAATTAGAAAGGAAGGAAGAAGGAAGGAAGGGAGGGAGGGGAAAGATAAAGTTTGTCCCTGTGGCAAGTTCAAAAGCATTCACTATCATTATGCCTTTCCCAGCACTGAGTAATCCACATTCACTCAGATTTTAGTTGCTTATCTCAGTGAGTGTGAGTGACACACAAATATACAGGAATACCCCGAGTTTGGCTATCAAGAAAACAATGCTTCTGCAATTAGACAGTTGGGCTCATATCTGGCTTTCCTTTGTACCATATCAAAAAGTATTTCATTCATTGTCTCAAAAATATTTATTGATACTTGCTTATAATAAATAAGCAAGAACAAGTAAATCACACAGTATGCAGAGGGTGACATTTAGGACACTTGATTAACCAGTTAACTGCCAGGTGTCCCAAACCAGACAACATCGGAATTTCTTCCATATGCACTGGAATATTTACAAATTTGTTAACATAATTTTCTTTACAAACCCAGAGATGTCACTAACAAGTCTGGTTTTAAAATTGGGCGTCCAGAGTTGATATGCGAGGTTTGCAGCTATAGACGTGTGTGGCGTGGGGGGCAAGTCCCCCGTTTAGTTTATGGCATACAAAGGGTTAAGTAGCTCCAGAAAAGAGGGACTGAGAGTAACAATGCCCAGGTGAAGTGGAGACTGATTAAGGCAAAGTTGTTGAGAAAAACATTTGAGCTAAATCTTGAAGGCAGTGAGGGAGTGAGTCAGGAGGATTAGGAAGGAGCAATGCCGGTAAAGGAAGAAAACACACCCCAGAGCTGCAAGACAGAAGCAGGTGTGGTGGGCTTGAGAACCACCCAGGAGAGGACCCCTCCATGGCTGGAGTGAAGTGGTAGAAGAGAATTAAGGGAGACAGGTCAGAAAAACAAAGGGGAGAAGCAGCAGATGACATAGGGGTTTTGTGGTCATTTCCCAAGACTTGTGAACGACATGTAAAATGAAAAGGCCACTTGGGTCACTAAGCCAGGACACCTGAGCTTACCTGGATCTGGAGACAGGGCCTCCTGTACATTTTGTGCAGATGTGGGCAGCAGCAGGGAACACCGATTTTAGGCACAAACCCAAAGATGTTTATCTTTATGGCTCATATTAGTCCCTAACATGAAAAGACCTGCTCAGATTGTGACATATCCTGGCAACCGTGTCAGCGCGGCAGCAGCACTCCTTAAGATCATGCTGCAGGGGAGGTTCGCAAAGAAACAGCGATACAAATGGAGCGAGGAGGGGTGACCCAATTTGCAGCAGAGATCACTTACGAAGTGTCACCTCCTTATTTCTCACCGACGTGGCCTTAAAATTCTTCCTGCCGGACATTGGTTAGTGGCAGACCCAAAGAGGAAACCCAGGTCTAGCAGTTGCAAAAGCCAGAAAACCATTAAAGCTATAAGATTGGGGTAAGAATGAACCCTATAAAGAAAGTCAATGCTGAAAAACTTAGAACCAATAAATCATTACTGTCTATGCAAGCCCAGTAGAGGCTGTGCTATTAGAACAGACATCCACGAGAGAAAAGCAGAGGAGAGGAGAAAAAGAAATCTAACAACTGTGGTATGTTGACCTACTTCCAGAAGAAGAATGTTCCTTCCAGTTCAAGTCTGGGAACTTATCAAGGAACAAGTGGCCCGTTGCACGGATTTGCACACTGAAAGGAAATTAATTGGAAGGTGGCTGGCCAGGGTGGGACTGGGCAAGATGGGCCGGACACACCCTGGCACTAACCTCCTGCGGTCCCTCCCCCGGCACTGCAGGCTCTAAGGGCATCTGTAGTCACTGAAGCTCAGTAGTAAACCAGATTCAGGGCTGACATTGCCCTAACAACAACATTACCCATGGGCCGAAGATGGAATTACGTGGCCTTACGAGGAATCGGGCTCCCTCCTCTCTGGTTCTGGGGTGCATCACCTGAGAACCACCACTGCCAAGTCACCACAGCTCAGCAGCTCCTGCTTGAGCATCTGCCCATTGAGGGTTAGTACAAATCATATCTATTGGCTGGTCAGACAGTCAGACGTTTGCTTAGAAGATGTAGAAGCTAGAACCAAATACTTTAAATCGTGATTTGTTAAGCCACCAAAACATAGGTGAAACAAACTTTTATAGCTAAAATAGATATTTAGGCAAGTCTTCAAACATTAAAAAGAGAGACAATTAGTTCAAGGCCAAAGTGAATTCCAAGTGAGAATGAGGAGGTCAAATAGGGAGCATGAGAAACATTTGTTTACTAGTATACCTCTTTCCAAGAAACTTTGTTGAGACTGCTGGCACAAACAAAAAGCGACATCAGAAGATAGAAATATATATGGAGCTCCAAGTGAAGGAAAAATAAACCCATCAGAAGTGTCCATCAAACTGAGTTGCTGAAAATCATAATTTGCATATTTGCTGATTTTAATGTTTACTGATAGCTGGGGGACAGCTGTACATCCACTTATGTCTTTACAAAGCCATGAAGAGAAGGGACCAGATTTTCCTTTGCAATGGAAATGCCAATAGATATTTGTAAACAGCAGCATTGCCAATGATCCTTTGAATAAAATCCATACTTCATTTAGGCTCTGAAGAGGTGCTTTAGCAATGCTACCAGTTTTTTGTTTAAATTTTATTTTTTTTAGCCTTCCAATACAAAAAACAAACAGGAAATGCAAGCAAATACACTGTATAACATATTTCAACACACCCCTAACCACCTTCATATTAAGTCGCTTCAAGTGCAGACGCTGGACAAATGGGGCCCTGCCATCTCTTCAGGTACATTTTTACTTCTTAAAAATGAGTCACTGATTAGGAAAGCTGTAACTCTACATAGGCATTCTGGAAACTCAAGCCCGCACATGTCCATTCATATAAAATTATACAAACAACCTACACATACTTCACACTCAAATAAATCACAGGCCAACAGCAGGTACAACTAGTTGGCATACACCCTTACTGTGGCCTGATAGTCAGTTGTACAATCATAAACTGCCTACAAGGTGAGTCAGGATGAAGTGACATCACTAAGACTGGTACTGAGGATTTGCTTTAGGTGCTCCTGGTCTGAGTTTTATAGGTATCACGAAGCCTGTGAATAGCTGTATTATTTGGGATTCATTGTCAAAACAAAAAATTTCTGGTCCTTTCTAGCTTCTGAATCAGATTAATTCAAGTGGATACTAAGAATATAAAGTGAGTTGATAAAAAAGTGTTGTTACCTTTTGCAACTACTGAAGAGAATAAAAATTTTTCCTAATACTGTGCAACTAAAATGAAATGCAGAAATACCTGGATAGGCTAAATTGTTGATACTATATTGCAACTGCTTTCAAGCGGTTCTAATCTCAAATGTTCAAGTTCCTCAAAACTGTCTCACTGTTCTCACCAATACATTTTATTAATGTTATAAATTTGTAGTTATAAAACATTTTAAAACTACTACTTTGAAATATTTGTATGTGGAGTTCTTTTTAAGGTTTCACTTGACAAAGGGTTTTTGTACTAAAACATTTCTAAAAGCCTCCTGCTGAAGTTGTCCTATTACAAATATGAAGATATTGATTCCATGAACCCCAGGAGACTGGGTGGGGCCTGCCACTTCCAGCCCTGAGCAGCCTAGCCGATTGTTGACATACCAATCTAATCTAATCTAATGTAACCTAATCAAATCCCAGTATAATCTAACACAAACATTATCCTCTTCTATGTGTGCCTTGACAAGGTTGGGGAGCTCTGTAATGAACAAAGGCACTATAAATCCTTCAGGAAATTCTTCATAAATCTGATTTCTTCCCACCACTTTGACAAGTGCTGGCAGTGGAGGGGACAAAGTTAAAATTCTTTGGCAAAAAAACTGAAGTGCAGATATTTCATGCTCATGATGAAGGGCAGAACTGACGGCAGAGTTTACATGCACACATGCAAAGTAAAGAGGCAAGTCAAGATAGGTGGATGTCTGGGGAGACAATGGGATCTATTCCCAGGCCTGTCACCTCCTAATTTTGACTCCAAGAAGATCCTTTAACATTCTCTGAGTTTCCGCTTTCCCAATTAGAACAGGAAGGGACTAAATCAGAAGCTTTTAACTGGGACTGAACATCAGAACCTCCTGTAAGCTTTGAAAAATGCATGAAGTTAGCAGTAACATTAACCCGTGCCAGGAAATGTTCAGAGCACTTTACATGTATTAACCCATTTATTCTTCACCAAAACTGTGCTGTAGGTACTGTTATTATCCTGATTTTACAGGTGAAAAACTGGGGCACAGGGAGGTTGAGAAATGTGCCCTAGCAAGTGGCAGAGCAAGGTGAGAAGCTCCACAGCTCCTGAGCTCTTTAGAACAATTGCACGTTGCTTTGCCTCTCTCCGTACATATCTCTCGGACTCTTCTGACTCAGAATCTACTGAAGGGCCTGGGCATGCAAATTTTATTCTGGTGAGCACTCTTCATGAACAGCCCTGCAATTCAGACTGAAGATGGAAAAAGTGCAATAACCTTTTTAGCTAAATAAATGTTCAAATTCTTTTGCCTCAAAAGTCTGAATCAAAACTAAATGAGTTTGGCTTTTAACAGCTAATTGCATGGTATCAGCCAATAAAAAAAGATAGTGAATAAGTACATAATAGGAAAAATTTAAGAAACAAAATGGTATCTAGCCAGTTTAGTAATAGGATCACAATAAACAGATTAAGTATTAGAGCAAAAGTTTTGCCTATAAAGGGGAAATACTATTTTCATAACTTATGGCTTACGTTTGGGGGTGAAGATGAAGCACTCTGGAAAAACCCTTGGAAAGGCTCCATGCTCCTGTCCAAATGGGCTAGCAGCCTAATTTGTTTCTGGGATCATTGATTACTGTCTCTTGTTTCATCTTTTTTTTTTAAAAAAAGGTCCTTATGCTATCAGAAAATGGCCTTTTTAAAGTCAGAAATCTAAAACTATGCATAAAAAATGCTGATACTCCAAAAACGTTGGTTTTCATGCAGGCTCCTTCATTGACATTTGACGTTTCATAGAGGCAGGAAGATGCTATGGCATAAAGAGAAAATGAGAAGATCAGTGATCCAGATCCCCTAGATCAGTGGTCGGCAAACCGCGGCTCTCAAGCCACATGCAGTTCTTTGGCCCCTTGAGTGTGGCTCTTCCACAAAATACCACGTGCGGGCACGTACATACAACGCGATTAAAACTTCGTGGCCCATGCTCAGAAGTTGGTTTTTGGCCTGGGCAAATATATTTTGAAGAAGTGGGCCATTAGAACCCTCAAGGGGTCAAAGAGCCGCATGTGGCTCGCGAGCCTCCGTTTGCCGACCACTGTCCTAGACAAGTTAGGCAAGTTTAAGTCTGGGATGGCCAGAGATCAGTGGGTGCACAGGCCACAGACGGCCAGAAGGAGAGAGGTCCATGTCCCCTGGTTGAGGGTGCACTTGGTCAGGTTTGTTTGTGTTATGAGTGTACTTCCTCACTAAATCTAGACACCCCATTTAGGGAAACTCGTCCTCCTCTCCTCCCACTCAGTCCCATGGCTCTCTTACAAAATTTCTTCTCACAAGTTTCCAGTCTGAAGCCAAATGAGGGAGTTTCAAAGCAATCTATTAAACAAAAATCAATTTTTTAAAAAAGTTTAAGCTTCTAACACTGAACTATAAAAATTTAAGAAAAGAATTACATGTTGGAAGCATACACAGGTCTTATCATTGTTGACAGGAAGGACTATATCAATGGAAAGTTTCTTATACACAGTATTCCAGCTGACAAATAAACATGTTTAATTACTAGTCTCTCTTCCGTGCTGAAGGCTCATCAGTGTGGAACTGATGCATTACTTCTTTCCATTTAATAACCATACCAAAAGCACATAAACTCATAAAGCAAACAAGCACTCATCTGAAAAGTTTCCTGAGAGTGGGTGAGAATTTCCAGGCAAGAATAAAAATAAGTCCTTTCTCCCAATCCCCATATCTGTTCATGGTACTAAACTCTCAGTTCCCTAAATTCGAACTCTTACAGTCATCTTTGAATCAGCTTCCTCCTTGGGTCCACCCTCTTTTTCACATTCCATCAAGGGCAAATCCTGCAGCAGTATGTGTCACCTCCCTTCCCCGCCATATGGACCTTGTGAGAGGACCAGACAGGACAGGCGGCCAGGCTCAGCCTGGCTTCAGACCTGAGTTTGAGCTACTTACCTGTCTGAAGATGCATTCAAATGCCAAGCTTTTCCTGATGCCTCAATCATATGCAATCACTCCCTATTTTGTAGCCTCTGTAGAACTTTCTATCTCTCACATGCCATACCCCACTCTGATCTATATGATGTGTGAAGTTTATTTTCTGTTAAAAGAACCAACCTCGAGGTCAGGAAATGTGTCTGGTACAGTGTCTTGCAAAATTAAATTCCATTAATAAATAATAGAATTCACCACCCACTTCTGCTTGTTTAATTTCTCCTCAAAAGTGGTCTTACATTTTAATCAGATTTACACTTTTAATAAAATCTTGATACTAGTTTGTGCCTATAAATTTCTAAAGTAATGTCTTGATTTGTCAGACAGTGATTCCTAAAATAATGTTTCCTTTTGTGTTCGTACTAACTCCCTCAAGCTTTGAGCAAATAACAAATTATGCATCTTCTCTATTCTGTATAATCTTGGGAGCTGCACACCAGACAGCTAACCAGGAGCTGAGTTTTGTATAACCAGCTACGTTAAAAGGGATTACTTTGTTAGATGTCACGAAAGACGAGTTCCTCCTTTATCCTCCTGCCTTTACTTTGAGCTTTTCATTCTATTGGCTATTCAAGGGTACTTAAGGGAAGCTGGTTTTTCTAACAATATCTTGTTCAATCTACCATGTCTGAATATCTCTTTTAGGATCTAGGAGAAATAAGTCTGTCTGTAGCTGTGGCAAACAGAGGAACATGGGTGCTGCTGAGGGAAGGATGAGGATAATGAACTGGCTTCCTGAGTATATTTGGGCGGGGGAGAGGGGGAGGGTAGAAAGCACAGTGAGGTTCAGAGTATGGGCTCTGGAGTCAGCCTGTCCGAGTTCAAGTCCTGGTTCCACCATTATCTGCTGTATTAGCCTGAGCAATAAGAAACCCATTTCACCTCCATTTTTAAAAGAGATAATAATGCTGCTCATGAAATTGTTCTGAGAATTAAATAATAAAACACTACTGGAACACAGCAAGGAGCTGACAAAGGCTAACTGCTAGCATTATTCAGGTATTTACACATACCATACAATATTTTTTTTGTATACAACGATTATTAAATGAGATGGGGAAAGATAAAAGGAGAGGTTGTACATTTCTAGGATTCAAAGTAACCCAATAAAGAAATTCTAAGTCAAATCAAGCACAACTGCCAAATAAAAAATTTAGAAGCTTTTATTCTTGTCACTACTTCCCCCTTCATATATTATGGTTAAGCACCCCCACGCGAATGCTACAGAAATCTAAGGTTCATAACAAAGGAACCTGGAATGCCCATAAAAGAAATCCCAGCTGCTCTCACAGAGAGAAACAGAGGATGGTCCTTAAAAATTCTTGTGGTTATGGCCATTATTTTCAGTGCTGGCTTCCCAGTAAACTTTTGCTAATACTATTATTAAGACTAGTCTGCCAGCAGCTTCTGTAGGATTTGAGCAATACCTAGGAGGAGAGCTCTTAATCATGCCCAGGAACAACAAAAAGAAATCCTCAAGAAGAAGGTCAACAGACAAGGAGGATGGTTGGCTAACTTTCTAAATACCCATGCTAACCAGCAGATTTTACCATGAGGAGAAATCAAAAAAGAGACATAACTGAGATCATCTGCCAAAATACTAAATGCACGCATGCAGTAAGCATTGGAGATTTCAACTACTCATGTTAACACTGAAAGTACTGGCCTACAGTTAGGTTAAATTTTGCTGCAGCTTGGATTTGAATCCTGAACATGCTTAGGTAGAAGGCAGAGAGTTGGGTAACCAGGAAAAAAGCACAGCCCATTATCCAGGGTCCATATTTCAAGGAAGTTTTGTTCTAATTGTGTGCCAGTTAACTCTCAAGAAGGATTAAATATTGTGTTGATTTCTGATAAATGCCTACCCTCTAAAGAGAGCCAATGGATAGTTCTAATGATAAAAGTGAAGAAAGAGCAAAGAAAGGTCTAAGAAACAGATGGTTCTCTATGGCAAAGTAGTTAATCATGAGGAATATTTTTGATGCTAAAATTATTTTTGTAAAATTCTGGGATTTTCAAGTCTTTGGACCATATCTTGGTATGTCAAAGATCTACTGTCCATAAAATTTCTAATGTGACAGAATTCATTCATACCAAGAAGGGAAATGAAGCAATCAACACGAACAGGAAATTATTCTATATGGGTTATTCAAAAAATGAATAGAAAGATTTAAATACACTGTTGCTCCTAAACTCTCAAATCTGCTTTGATTTCTACTTAAAAAAAAAAAAAATACAACAAAGATGATGTATTATGCTCAGTCTCCAACACATCATGTATTATTTGTTGGCTGCATAGAATCTTACAAGAATACTGTACACAAAGAGGGAACTAAATCACAATTAGTGATTTCACATTTTGACTCAGTAGATTGGGAACAGGGGTGTAAGAGAGAAAGAGAGAGAGAAACATCAATGTGAGAGATACATTGATCGGTTGCCTCCCATACATTCCTGCAACCTTCTGGTGCACAGGACGACACTCCAACCAAACTGAGCCACACTGGCCAGGCCTGGCATGCCTTTTAAAAGTCTGATTATTTTCACATCTTAGATCACACTTATCAGCAAAATGCCCACCTTTGTCTAAGTGCTCAATGAGTTATTTGTTTATTTTGTGCCATTCTATTATGCTAGCAATATTAGGAAAAGCCAAGTCCCAGAAACTGTTGCTATTAGTATTTTGTGTATTGAGAATCTTCTAGATCAATGAAGAAAGAACCCCTGAGGGGTAAAATTAGCTGTTTTGTGGAAGAAAACAGTAGGAACTTAAAGAAATCCTATCCTATCTAATAATCCCATCTAATAAAGAGGGAATATGCTAATTAACACTCACTCTTTCACAAAGATGGCCGCACCCACAACTGAGGCCAAGTTCCCGTAAGGAACCTTAATGAGCAAACAGCAGGAACCTGAGGCTACGCCCTCCCTCACCCCCGTGGGGCTTGACAGGGTACCTCAGGCCATGTCCCCCACCAGGCAGGGCTTGACAGGGGACCTCAGGCCACACCCCCCATCCAGCAAGGCTTGACAGGGGACCTCAGGGTGCTGCTCCTGCCCCAGTGCCAAGCCAGGGGACCTCAGACCACACCTCCTGTCCGGCGGGGGTTCACAAGGGACCTCAGGTCGCATCCCCTCGCCCCCGCCCCAGCACAGGGCCAGGGGACCTGAGGCTGCACACGCATGCCTGGCTGGACTTGACAGGGGATCTCAGGCCGTGCCTCCCACCTAGCGGGGCTTGACAGGGCACCTCAAGGTGCACCCTCAGTGCTGCATTGGGGGAACTCAGGCTGTGCCCCCACTCAGAGGGGCTTGATAGGGGACCTGAGGCTGCGCCCCCCTCCAGGTGCTAGGCCAGGGGACCTGAGGCTGTGTCCCCTACCTTTTGGAGCTTGACAGGGGACCTCAGGCCATCCCCCCACACACCCACCTGACAGGGCTTAACAGAGGACCTCAAGGCACACCTCCCCCCACCCTGGTCTGGGCTGGGGGACCTCAGGCTATGTCCCCCGTCCTGGAGCTGGGTCAGGGGACCTGAAGCTATGCCCCCTGCCCAGCAGGGCTTGACAAGGGTGGGACTGGCCGGGTCTGGATCTAGGCCAATGTGGGGAAGCCAGCCAGGTCTGGGCCTCACGCAATTTTGAGGCACATGTGGATAGGCGGGGACTTGACTCTGGATCCCATGGTGAGCAACAGATTCTGACAGGAGGAAGATTTTTATATCTATATTTACTAATTTTCTTTCATTTTTGACACTTCTATTATAGAGAAAGGACAAATAGCAATATTAAATTATTTCCTCTAATTAATCCTCTTTTAACATGCATGAATTTCGTGCACCAGATCACTAGTTATTTATAATATAAATAAAATCTGTACATGGAAATAAGGCTTATAGTAGTAAAAGAAACAAAAATAGTATGCATTTTTCATACTTAATAGTGGAAAACATATCCTCTTAACTAAATTTACCTCTGGGGAGGATTAATAAAAGTATGGCAGTCAATAAAAAACACTACTTTATTTTTAATGAGAAGAACTATTTCCCATTACTCCACATTTCTGATAACTTTTATTCCCCTATCTTTTAAAGGAATCTGAGAAAAATTCACCAGATATAGTTTATGGTACTCCTATAAAATGCAATGTAAAAAATCCTAAAATCTTAACTGGCTCTGGAATACAATACAGCTCAATACATCAAAATCTCAATGATCTGAGATATAGTCAATACCAAAGAAAAAAATAATCTCTGTCTTTCATTGTTGAGTTAAATACACAACTACCACCGTCACACAAAGATACTACTTCAACTTGCTTGGAAGACAGTACTTGAAGGGTAAATTATACTTTTAAGAGAGATTATCTCCTTTTATCAGCTTCTAATTCAACCTTACATCAAGAGCTTAGGGCTTGTAAGACTCACAGCCTGACTTCAGAATGATGCTGAATGTAGGCAATAAAATCTTTAGTCTGCATCTTTCATGTCTGTATAGTTAGAATACTACAGTGTGGAATCCATGTTGGGTATGTATATGTGTGTTTCTTTTCTAAAATAAATGCAGTAACTCTGGATACATCCAGGCTTCTTGGACTGATTCCTTAGGGAATTCCTGAATGAGTTTGAGTCACCTGGTTCTAAATTAAATGCTCTCTTCAATTTGAAAGTGAGAGGCAGATCTCTTTTGGGGGGAGTGATTTTTCTGGCTTCATCACAGGACCAAGGTTTTGTTTTGAATGTAATATTCTCCCATTTCATGTGGTTCTATAAATTCCAAAGGACTTCATGTTTCAGGATATTGGGTGTGGCAAGCCCACTGTTACTTTCAGAATAAAACACTGAAGTTAGGCAAGCCCACTGTTACTTTCAGAATAAAACACTGAAGTTACCTTCTTACCTGGATAAAAGTTGATTAATATTCTTCTTATTATAATGCCTTCACTTTCAAATTTTACCATTAAAGTAGGCTAATCATTATGGAAGAGAAAGGATGATCATTTTATTCCAGGGTAGAAGAAAAAAATTTTCAACAGATAGATGGCTTAAGAAAATGTAAAGTTACAGAGATAAATGAAAATGTATAAAGAAAAAATATAATCATTTCAAGCTGTCCATTTCTTGATAGGTGCCCTACTTTTTTCCTCTCTGTCTCATTTATTACAAGTCAAGTTTTTCCTTTATTCAGAGATAAAACCTTATATGAAGTCATTCTTAATCATGCTAGAGTCCAGATACTTCTAACTCCAAGACACCCTCTGTTCCCAGCATTCTCTCGCCTTCCCATTTCTATCGCTGCCCTGGGGCAGGGCCACATCATCTCTTCCACTCCAAGAGTTATCTCCTCTGTTACTGAAGAAAAAACTCCAATCCTTTTGCTTGTTACTCATAGGCAAACGCATAGGGCAAACTAATATTCCTTCAAAGATGACTGTGTTCTAGGCAGGGACCAGTTCCTTTCCTTACCTCACTTGATGTAATCCTAATCGCAACCACAACCGCAACCACAACCTCATGATATAAGCATCATTTCGCCCATTTTATAGATTCCTGACTGAGAATTAGGTATGTGTCTAGGACTGTAGTAGGTAACTCTGGGGTACCAAAAACTTGCCACCCTGACCATCAGGACTCTACAATGTAGCTGAAAAATCTGTGAAGATGACATATCAGCATTCCATACTGTTGCAGACAAGCTGCTAAATAATGTGTAAGCACCAGGAGAACAGAATTATATGGAAATAAGCTGCTGATGGTGACACATAAAAAGAAATAATGTGGTGAGGAAGGAGGCCAGTTGAGCTAGACTTGGTCTTGAAGAATCAAGAAAGAGACCTGGAGAAACACCTAAAGTGAAGCAGCAGCAGGAGCAAAAGTTGTCCACCTGTCACACGGTAAGAAGGGAGGGAAGAACCCCCGATTCTTCTAGTAGTGAGGAGGAAAAAAGGCGTGAGAGGAAGCTGAAGAACTGGTGACTAAGAGGACAACCGGGAATAGTCAACAACTGCTCAAAAGTTTCAAATTGAGGAGAGTGAATCTAGAAAAATGACAGTTCAGAGAAAAGGAGGTAATGTTGAATTTGAGGTGCTAACAGGAGAGATAACCCTATGAGAGGTTGAGGCTACAGAGGAACAAGCCAAGACAAGTGATATCAAAAGAGCCACCGAAACCAGTTTGCTCAGTTGATAGAGCCTGCAGAATGAAAGGGCCCAGGTTCGGCTCCGGTCAGGGGCATGTACCTTGGTTGTGGGCACATCCTCAATGAGGGGCGGGGGGGGGCACATGCAGGAAGCAGCTGATCTATGTCTCTCTGTCATCGATGTTTCTAACTCTATCCCTCTCCCTTCCTCTCTGTAAAAATTTCAATAAAATATACTTAAAAAAAAAAAAAGAGAGAGTCAAGAGCTGAGGAGGAAAAGTGGATGAGAATGAAAAGTCAGAGCAGAGAAGGGAGACAAAAGGTTGGGAACTTGATGGCAAAACGCAAAGGGTTAAATTAAAGTGAGAGTCCCTCAGTTTATTTTCCAGAAAATACACCTGAGAAGCTTGAATGAGAGAAACAAAATGGTAATAGAGTGAACTAAAGTATTTGTTTGATTTTTCCAGAAGGGATTTAAGAATGTCTGAAGATAAAGGGGCAATGGGTAATCCTTCTGTTTCCAATATTATTTCTTTTCCTAAATTTGCTGGTTCATTGTACTGATGTACTCTTTGTGAGTTGATAACTTTTTAAAAACAGGAAGCAAAGCCTGGAGTAGTCATGAGGTCCCAACAAGATTTCTCATACACATTTCACAATTGAGAAGTTAACTAGAGCTAGTTGGCTTCTTCCCATAAATACTCCTAGAAAAAATACATCTCCTTTTCCCTAGCCAGGTGTCTCAAGTGGTTGGAACATTGTCTCATGCATCAAAAGTCACAGGTTTGATTCCCACTCAGGGCACATACCTAGTGTTGCAGGTTCGATTCTATGGGAGGCAACCAATTGATGTTTCTTACATCGGTCTCTCCTATCCCTCTCTCTCTCTATCTCTCTCTCTCTCTTCCTCCCCCCACCCCCGCCTCTCTCTCTCACTTTCACTCTCCCTTCTTCTCACTCTCAAATTATTAAAAAGAAACAAAAAACATATCCTCGGGTGAGGATTTAAAAAAGTCTAACTTAGTGGTTCTCAACCTTTCTAATGCCGCGACCCTTTAATACAGTTGCTCACGTTGTGGTGACCCCCAACCATAAAATTATTTTCGTTGCTACTTCATAATTGTAATCTTGCTACTGTTATGAACTGTAATGTAAATATCTGATATGCAGGATGTATTTTCATTGTTACAAATTGAACATAATTAAAGCATAGTGACTAATCACAAAAACAATATGTAATTATATATTGTGGAATATTTATTTCTAATTACAAATAAATGAAATTTTGTCTTGAATTGTGGTGTAGCATGGGCAAGTCTTCATATAACAACAGTAAACTACACTGCTACATTTTGCTACACTGAGGAGCATGTGTTGGTTCCTAAGACCATGGGAAATATGTGTTTTCTGATGGTCTTAGGCGACCCCTGTGAAAGGGTCATTCAACTCCCAAAGGGGTCGAGACCCACAGGTTGAGAACCGCTGGTCTAACTTAAAAAATATTTCTCCTTTGAACCCACATCACCTTAGTACCATAACCGCTGTTGGTCCTTGATGCTATTTATTTCCACAACCTAAAACTGAAGCCCTGCTCTCTTAACAAAGTTGATCTACATTTTCCAGCATCCAGAATCTCTCTCTGACTTGGGGTGTGGCTGCTTTTTCACAGTCATATTCTTTGACTTGTCGTTTCTTATCACTTTAGATCAGCCTTTTCACTGCCATTTCTTCTAACACTGTAACATCTGCATATTCTACTCCCAACAAAGCTTTTTAAAAATACATTTTGTTCTCCTCTCCAGTTTTCACACTCTTCATGCCATTCTTGCCTTTAGATTTTATGCATTATTTGCACAGAAGCAAGTCACTATTATATACATTATTAGATATCTAGTCCCATCTTTCTGTTAGGTAACCCTTTAAAATATCCAAACCCCTAGAGACCCAAATTACTTATTCCAATTGTCCTGCAATCCCCACTCAGGTTAATTTGAAATTACTAAATTTTTATTTCTAAAATATCTTTCTTTTTTTTAGAGTTATGAAATTACGCCTATCTTTTCAGATACTCACTTTTCTAAAATCGCTATGTCCACTGGGTTTTTGAAGCTCTAGGATGAGTCACTTTCCCATAAGATTCTTGTCATTTCCATGTCACCAACTAGTTATTCTTTATTGAAAACAATTAGGTCCAAAACAGGAATGCCATTGTGCACACGTTCTCTCCATTCTAAGACACAAAACTGTCACCAAGTCAAATCTAGTATTTATGAGATGCTCTGTGTTCAATGGAATGAAGCTCTTGGCAGATATTGACACAGAGTTCTTTCTTACTGTATAATACATATCAAGAAAACTCTCCTTTGAGTTAAACATCAAACCTGGGGTTTTGCAAATGATAGGAGAGAATGAGAGTGCTATTGATAACAGCAGAGAGTGACGTTTACCTACATTAAGAAAATCTACATACATCAAAGAGACCAACAAATAAGAGATGAATTGTCCAGGAAAAATTATAAAATGCTCTTCTAATGCATTGGGAGTACAATTTGATTCAATGAAAAAAAAATGCTGGTTCAATTTTTCAAATACATATTTTTTATATACAAAAATGACATTACTCTATCATTTAATGGTGATTGAACTCTATCTCCTTGGTATGAGAACTCAGATTACATGATTCAAAACTAGGTGAGGCACAATGTGTCATCTGGATTTCTTTTCTCTTCTCTTATACCTCAAGAATTTGAGAGGTAGCTTCATTCTGTTTCCTACAAAGTTGTATTTTTAGCACCTTAGACTTTACAGCGGTCTATCTACCTGTAATTATACTGCAAAAGGAGAAGATGATGCCAGTAAAGGCCAGCAGCAGACAAGACAGCAGAAGGCCTATTTGTGGTCTTGAACAGCTGCAGTAGGGCAGGGCGTGCCTGGCAAAGTTCCCTCTGACTCTGGGGCCAGGCACGACCAGCCCTAAGAGTCAGACTTGCTTTCAGAATAGTCCCCAGCGCAGGACATGATTTCACTGTCCTAGAAGCGAAGGGCAGCAGTCAGAGTCCAAGGGGATTATCAAAAGCGTAACACAAGGGAAGCACAGGGAGGGTGCTCAGATGATGTTCACAAAGCTCTTCAGATCCTAAAGAAACAACGGCCACTGTCCCACCCTCCTCTCTAAAACAAGACTAAGCAAAACCACCACCACCACCTCTGTATGGAAGGCTCGAAGTTACGTTTAGTTCCAACTTGGAAATAGTAACCCAAGTAAGTTCTGAAAATACTTTTTTCTTAAAATAAGAATAAATCTAATTATTTTATCCAGGACAACAGAAAAGTTGATACTGATCAGATGTTTAGAAATGGGAATATTTTTTCAGGGAACGGGAAACACTCATTAGTGATATCTCCTTTCCAGGGTCTGTAAAATCCTTTTTGTAAGGGACCTTTACCGTCTGTCTTTGGATAAATAAAAGACACTGTTATATGTGTAGGCTTTTACAACTCAAAGTGATCAAAGGCCTTTACATCTTTACAGCACAGTCCTTGCACTGCTCAGTGCTTCTAGCTCCTTGCTTTAAATGAGTGCCTCCTTACTTAGTGAGTTCATGTACCGGCATCAAAGCAGCATATTTATATCCTATCGACAACATAAGCGTATAATGCAAACTTACTTTGGAACTGCATACATGTGTGCCCATCTCTCTTTACAAGACTCAGAGAGGGTGGCAGTGAAAACAGAAATAGGAAGGTGGGGAACAGAATTCCAAGGAGATGAGAGTGAACAACTAGGCCTCAAAAGTACAAGTGGCTAATGAACACAGACTACTGTTTCCTGGCTGGAATGACGAGTTTTACACATATTTAGGATAAAGATCGGCAATACTATCTTTCTGACAAACAGTGACAACTAGAGTTCCTGTTATGTGACCGACTGGCCCCTAGATGTGCTCCCACCAAAAAATGAGCACTCCTCTACAGGACCAAGCTACACGTTTTTAAATTCAGACTGTCCTTCTCAAATGTCAATGAAGTCAAATTCTACTGAGAAACTGCTCCAATTTATTTTGTTACCTGGTGACGTTAATGCTGACTGGGTACGTCCCCAAGGACTTAAAATCTAGAAACTATCACTGTGTCGATAATGAGGATTCACAGATCCATCTTGTACTGAACTTCTCTTAGAACACAATTTATATCACTCTGCACAGTAATCAGATCAACGAAATATTTAGCTGCTAAAAACAATAGGAGCCCCTGCTACTTACGGCTGACAAAGCTTCACCAGATCCTGGTCTGTGGTGTTGGGAGGCAGTCCTCGGATATAGAGATTCGTTTTGCTTAGCTGATCCCATCCTGAATTGCTGCTGCTGCTGCTGTTGTTATTACTGCTGGTGGTGCTGGGGCTGGGAGGGGCCATGGGGTGGGCTGGCACCAGAGACTGCTGGAAAACAAAGAGGAATATTAGAAAGACTCTAGAAGGAAGGCATTTAGCACCATTCAGAAGCTGTCTGATCTGCAACATGAAATGAGGTTATCCAGATATCAAGACAGATTTTCTTAAGCTACTTCAATATACTATACATTTTAATGTATACCTTATGAAACCAGTGTGGCTCAGTGGATAGAGTGTAGGCCTGCGGACAGAAAGGTCCCAGGTTCGATTCCAGTCAAGGGCAGGTACCTTGGTTGCGGGCACATCCCTAGTGGGGGGCGTGCAGGAGGCACCTGACCCATGTCTCTCTCTCATCGATGTTTCTAACTCTCTATCCCTCTCCCTTCCTCCCTGTAAAAAAAATCAATTTAATGTATACCTTAAAAAACATGTTTGTCCTAAAAAAAAAATACCTCCTCCCTCTCAATAAGAATTTACTAATAGGATTTTATTCAGTAGAATATTTTGATGGGCACCTTAAGTATGACTGAATTTATGTAAGATTAAAGTCACACATTTTAAGGAACAGACCTACTGAGACTCACAATTAACTTGCATGCAGTTATGTGGTAATATTTTAGTATACAGTCATTTAGAAATCACTGGACTTTTGAAAAGATTTTCACATTCTGAAAAACATCTGATTGAAAGTTCTGATAATTTTATTAAGATCACTTGGGGGGAAGGAGGCACACACGATTACTCTTCAAGTGTAAGTAAGTTAAGAGTCCAATCAAGATTATCCAATAAGGGAAACTTCACCTAGTTCTGGGATAGACATACAGTTTCGAGACATCTGGTTAAGACCGACAGGAACTCTGCCTTTTGCTTTGACTAACCTAGTGGCATTTAACCCCTGTGAGAATGGTGAAGTAAGTATCTGGAAACCTCCTCATGCCTTGCAGCAAGCAACATCTTTTGTAAAGCTTGCAACCGGGCTCAGTGTGGTTTCACAGTCAGCAGCCACTTAGGAAGAATGGCTGAAACTGTGCTCACACCAGATAATTTTCTGTTAACCAATAGAAAGCAACCACAGCCTCCGCCCCTACGCTACACACATGACTTTTGAGGAAGTTAGATGGTTCAGTTTGAGATGGAAGTGAGCACAACCCAAGGTGTCCTCACAGCAAATGCTCAGCAGCTTCCCAGCAGGACAGAAATGTTTTCACCTCACACCTTCTAAATAACAAATATACTAACCCAAGGACAGCACTTAGGTTTAGTATTAGCTTGAAGATACACAATTAAACAGACATCCAATCCAAATGTAAAATCTTACAGCTTGACCTTTACTAACACAAACAAAAAATTTGGCATCTCTAAGACACAATTAAATTTCACTTTGGGAAGTTCAAAAAGCAGACCCCTTGCAACAAATGTAACCTTGCATAATCTCAACTATCCATGATGGACAGCTGGTTCTGCAACCAGTTCCTGCCATGACCATCCTAGTTCGCTTGTATCTTAACACACTGGGATCCCCATTAGTCTGACATGAAAGTGTTTCGCTTCTTTATGTCCTACTAGAGGTAGGGTGGGATTGCTCGGCCTGGCTGGTGATCGAGGCCTATCAGGAGGCTGGCCGGCTGAGGGGAGGGACTGGGAAGTTGGCCTGCCAGTCTCTCCCCTTCTCCCCTTACCATGGGGACCCAGGAGCTGGGACCAGAGGAGGCTGGCCTGCATCTGGGCAGGGGGGAGGGGCACAGGAGGTTTGCTGTGGGATCACACTGACCACCAGGGGGCAGCTACTGCATTGAGCATCTGTCCCCTGGTGGTCTGTGCACATCATAGGGACTGATCGACCAGTCATTCAATCGTAATGGTTGCTTAGAATTTTATAGAGAGAGATACTATATGCAAATGTTACTTCTGACTGTCCAGGACCCTTGACAGATCCGCTTTACCTCAAGAGATCTGCTTTTATAAAAAAGTAGCAAGAAGAGTTAACAGTCAATGTAAAAATAAAGGACGAATCTGAATGGGGAACATCAGCATTGCTTAATCCAAGACAAAACCTACCTGAGATCAAATCCCATCAAAGTGTCTTGATTTATTAATAAGTCATTGAGCTCCAATCCTTTCCTCTCATCCTGGCTTTCTCTAAAGGACAGAGAAGCTAGGTTTCTAGATGTAGTAACTAAGAATAAGCCCTGTCCCTTGTTCTGCCACAGATGGGACCTCAGACCCCCACCCATGCCACACACAGGCCTGTGTTTCTTCTCCAAAGTCACTCAGTCGTCTGCTAGCTGCTACCTGAAATTAGCCAGGCGTGCCCTGTTTGTCACTTCAGTTAACAGAGGTGCTGGGAAGTAACACACAGCAGCCTCTCAGTCCCAAGCTTTTGATTTACACAAGAACTTGTAGCTGTGGACAACCTAGGCAAGACTGAATTTTTTTCTTCAATCATCTTTAGTGAGCATCGGAGAACCTGACCTTACCACAAACCTCACTGTTCTTCACCACAGGACCCGGTACGTGCAGAGCAGCTGGGTAGGGGATGACACGTGGTCACCATGGATAAGACCTGAAGGAAGCTGTGCACCAGGGCCCTCCTCTCCTCTCAGAGGGATTATACAACACAAAGCAAATGGATATCACACATTTCAGACATGGCATTCCTAATCTACATCAGCTCTAACCTCTGCTTTGCTCTGGGATGGAAAGTGAAGGGCAGGGTGTGGACCGTATGATTAAAAGAAACATTTAAAGGTATGATTTATGTGGAGTTTATTTGGACATGAAAGTAGTAGGTTTTTATTTATGTATTTACTTTTGGCAGAAGTAGAAGCATGATTTATATCTCAGGATTTGTACAGCTGATTTAATATATCTTTGACAGGCCTCTATATTTATTATAGTATTTTCCAACTCTGGAAAGTAGGTAGGGAGCATGTAGTCTGTCCCTCCCTGCTTCACCTCTGGTCTGCCCTAAGGGGAAAGAGATCTCCTAATATCCCATCCTAGGCGGGAGAAGGGGTTTCCTGAATGTATTCGGTGGGGAACCGACTGACATCTGGTGAATCCTCTACAGAACAAGTTCAAATTCAAATGTTATCCTAATGTCAACTATTTCTCAGAACTCGCTGAACACAGAGAAAGATATGTGAAAGAGAGAAGCACTGAATTAATTCTAAGTTGTCAACTTTTTATTTCCTGGTGCAGAAAATTTTTCATCGAAGATTAAGTTTTTAGAACTTGCTGAAAATAAAAATGTGAGTCCTGAAAAAGACTGCAAATATATTCAAAGAAGAAAATTCATACACAATAAAGCTAAGTACTCCTAAAAATTCAGAATGGGCTAAGGATAATTCTAAACATGTGAGTAATAATTTCTGTCATGTATTGCCTTAGTATGTGCCAGACATGGTGCCAGTTGCTCTATGTGCATTACTTTCCTTAATCCAATGAGGCAGGTACATGATTGTTCTCCCATTTTGCAGATTAGGAAACTAAGTCTCAAGGGGGGTTAAGTAATGTACCAAGACCACACATTTAGTAGGAGGCAGGGTTGGAGTTTGAACCCAGGTCAGCTAGATAATAAAGCCGGAACCCTGAAACAGTACTCTAAATGGCATCCCAAACACTGTGTACTATCTCCTAAAAGCCCTATTTGTAGTCCTCAAATTTTCAAATTTTCTCTAACATGACAATACCATTGGTGGCTATGTTTTCCTAAGAAAAGCAGTCAAAGGTGCATTTAAATTAATTTAATGAACAGCTTGTGTGTGTGTGTGTGTGTGTGTGTGTGTGTGTTTAACACAGTTAGCTTTAAAAATTTTTACCTTATCTATGTTTTCATTAACAAAAAGTCTGGCATACTGAGGTTGAACAGAGCACTTTAGGAAAGCTCAAGGTAACCAGTAAAGAACTAGACCCTCCTCCCAGATTGAAAAGCACTGATAAGTCTTCAGCTGCAACTTCAGAACCGGATCACCTCAAAGCAATGGCATTTTGTAGTTATGCCTCAATAGCACAAATGTAAAACTTACAAAGGGAGGACTTTTTACCAAACTTCATTTTCATCACTGGTTGCCCTTTTACATTTTGCCTTTCAAAGCCCCCAAGCTACTCTGTAATTTGAGAAGACATCCCTCCCATTCCCCTGGTCCTTGGATGAAGGCTGTAACTGATTTACTGGTACTACATAAATTCACCTAATTAAGGAAAGGGGTAGAAGGAGAGATAATACAGTTAAGTGCTGACTCATCCTAGTACTAGTAGTCTATCTCAGAATATAGTAGTCTATCCCAGCCTCCTCTGGCCCAATTTCACTGCTTGAGTCATAGAAACAAGCTACCTACCAAAGCTGCCTATCTAAAGGCCAGGGAAAGGAGCTAATTCCATTTTCATTACAACATTTATAGGGACTTAATTTGCATGCCAAAGTTAATAGAAAAACATAGTCAGTGGTAAATAAATGGGGTGGCTCCATTAGCATTCCCTGCACAAATGGGTGTGGGCACCAGCAGGAAGAGAGCTTGTCAGCAATCAGGAGGACTTCCTGTGTGGAAAGCACTCTGGGAGGACTTCCTGTGTGGACAGCTCTGAGGCCTCCATCCCGCCAGGAAGGCCCACGCGCCTCCTACATTAAAAGACAGGATGATGAACAACAGGCACATGACAACTATACCCACAGCAAATCTTTCCCTCACCATATCATACTCAGTACTAAGCAGTCTCTTCTATATAAATGTAAGCTTAAAAGTCTTTCACAAAAAAAGGCAAAAATTAATCATGTGTGAACTAAAATGTAACAGTAACCATGTGCATTACTGTAGATGTCTACTCAGCAAAGACAATAAAAAATAAAGACCTATCATAAATTCTATTGTCTCATTTCCTTCCTATTTCTAATAAGCTCAAGAATAGTGTTCTGGCCAATCTTATAGCTGAAGCTGTCCTCTCCTCTCCCCCTTACTTAGTAACTTCCCTAAGAATTCTAATACATTTTGAAGAGAAAGGAAACCTACAATCTGCCTTTTCATTACCCTCATGCCTTCCTTAATATTATCATCCTTTTAATTTAGGGGGGTTATAATCCAAAATTTCATTCCCACCTTGCCACCTCTCCTCTACACACACACAGAGAGAGAGAGAGAGAGAGAGAGAGAGAGAGAGAGAGAGAGAGAGAGAGAGAGAGAAAGATCACCTTACCGAGAAGCAAAATTATCACTACAGTTGCTCCTGAGAACTGACAAAAGTTATGGAACATTATCATTTACACCAGGATATAGCATAATATCAAGAATTGCATGAACTGAGTACTATGTAAAAATACTATATACTGTACAAATTATACACATTGTTCCTCTCCATAAGGTTTTAAAATGTGAAAGAAATCGAACAATTTAAGGGGATTATCAAACAGGAAGAAGGGAAAAGCATCCAAATGCGGATATTTTCTTTGTTTCCTTTTAGAAACCTGAGTGGATCAAAGAGGGCTAGGAATAGTAGCTGAGAAAGATAAAGGCACAGGCAGCTGAGAAAGCATGTAAGCTAAGCAGTAGGTGGGGAGAGAAGGGGATTAATGAGAGATGAGACACTGGTCAAGAAGCAGAAGTTCTTCAGGGTAGGTCAAACTGAAGAGACAGCACCAATTATATTAATGAAACAAAAGTGCCTCTTCACACATAAAAGTTCTTACTTTTCCATAATGTGGGGGAACGACAAGTGGGCAAACATCATTTAATCCCATTTGATGTTAGGATAGCAAAGCTTAAAATCACATGGCCAACTAGTTAATAAAACTGGTTCTCATAGCTATATACAGGCTCGGGGGATGGAGGGGGGAATATTAGAGGGACCACTCTAATATATGATTGTCTAACCACTATGTTGTGCACCTGAAACTAATACAGAATAATACTGAATGTGAGCTATAATGGAAAAAAAAGATGGAAAATTTTATGTTGTATGTTTTTCATCATTATAATAAGAAAAATGGTTCTTATATCATCACTGTCCCATTTGGTGACAAACTTTGCAGCCTCTAAGACTGTGAAATGGAGAAACAGGTTATTCAATAATTGTGGTTCGATTACATCTGTCAGAGGAGAGTGATCCATATTGTTGGGTTGGCTATTCAAATATAATCTATAAACAAAAATTCACAATAAATTTCACACTTCATATTCTCAAACATGCCTCCCAAAGCTGATCCCTGCATGTAAAGCTACAATTTCTACATAAAAATCTGTTCAGGTAAAAAAAAAAAGGTGTGTGTGTGGGGGCTTATATTAAATAGCCTGTGGATATAACATGGCTGACTCAATGGATGGAGACTATGTTGCAGAAATGAAAATCAACTTTAATCAAAGGGAAAAGACCTTAATTAAAGCAACTTGCACAAGATCTTTGTGGTGGAGGTAGTTGATTGTGAAGGAGTCAGAAGAAGAAAGGGCAAGCAGTTGTTGAAAATCCATGGTAGAAAACATACCATGGATACAACATGTGATTCCTCTAAAGTTCCACCAAGAAACTACATTCCTTATCATTCAAATATCTTTTAAACATCTGATTCTATGCTTCTGCATGAAAATCAGTTCAATTGTTCCATTCCCTCCAAAGGTCTTTCCAAGAACCTCACTGATGTCCCAAGTTGCCTACTGAGAACTCTGGGCCAAGAAACACACCAGAGTTCTTTTTCTGTTTGCTCTTGCTAGTTTCTGTAAAAGCATTTATAAGAGGGGCGATGGATAAAAACCAACATGCAACCTCCATAAATATATCAACTAATCTTTGACAAAAGAGCAAAAGCAATACAATGGAACAAAGCTAGTCTCTTCAGCAAATGGTGCAAAAACAACTGGACATCCATATGCAAAAAAAATAAATAAATAAAAGTCTATATAGCAACCTTACACTCCAAAATTAGCTCAAAGCTGATCGCAGACCTAAATGTAAAACACAAAAACTCCTGGAAGATAATAAGAAAAAAATCTAGATGATCTTGGTAAGATGCCTTTTCAGATACAATACCAAAGACACAATCCATGAGGGGCAATTGATAAGCTCGAGTTCATTAAAATGAAAAACTCTGAAAAGACAGTATTAAGAGAATTAGAAAATAAACCACAGACTAGAAGAAAACATTTGCAAAAGACATATCCTATCAGGACTGCTATCTAAAATATATTTAAAAAATCTTAACATTCAACATAAGAAAACAACCCAATTTTTAAAATGGACCAAAAAACTTTACTAAAAAAAGATATACAGTCCTAGCTGGTTTGGCTCAGTGGATAGAATGTCAGCCTGTGAAGTGAAGGGTCCTGGGTTCGATTACAGTCCTGGGCACATGCTTGGGTTACAGGCTCAATGCCCAATAGGGAGTGTGCAGGAGGCAGCCAATCAGTGATTCTCTCTCATCATTGATGTTTCAATCTCTTTCCCTCTCTCTTCCTCTCTGAAATCAATAAAATATATTTAAAAAAAGATATATAGCCCTAACCAGTTTGGCTGGCTCAGTGGATAGAGTGTCGGCCTGCAGACTCAAGGGTCCCAGGTTCAATTCCGGTCAAAAGCATGTATGGTTGCAAGCACATCCCAGTGGGGAGTGTGTAGGAAGCAGCTGATCAATGTTTCTCTCTCATCGATGTTTCTAACTCTCTGTCCCTCTCCCTTCCTCTCTGTAAAAAATCAATAAAAATATATTAAAATACATGTATATATATATATAATATATATATTATATATATATATTATATATATATATACACAGATGTCAAATAAGCACATGAAAAGCTGCTTCAAATCATGTCATCAGGAAATAAGAATTAAATAAAATTTTAATTTAATATAAATTAAAGCAACAAGATACTATTCACTATATACCTATTAGAATGGCTAAAAGGTGCAACACTAACACCACTAAATGCTGTGGAGAACACGGAGCAACAGGAACTTGCATTCAATGCTGATGAGAATGCAAAATGGTACAGCTACTTTGGAAGAGAGTCTAGAGGCTTTCACAAAACTAAATGTAATTTTACCAAATGATTCAGCAATCACACTCCTTGGAATCTTCCTAAAAGAGTTGAAAATTTATGCTCACCAAGGGTTCTGGGGAGGGATGAATGAATATTTAGAGCACAGAGGATTTTTAGGGCAGTGAAAACATTTTGTATGACATTATAATGGTGAACACTGTCATTAAACATTTCTCCAAACCTATAGAATGTAAAGCACTAAGAGTGAACACTAAGATAACCTATGATACTTTGGGTGATTATGATGTGTCAATGTGTGTTCACCTTTGGTAAAAAATGTACAAGTCTGGTGAGTGATGTTGATAATGGAGAAGACTATGTATGTGTGGAGGCAGGTGTATATGGGAAATCTCTGTACCTTCCTCTCAATTTTGTGGTAAACCTAAAACTGCTAAATACACACACACACACACACACACACACACACACACACACACACAAAACATCTTATTTAAAAAAAAAAACACACAAAAAAAACATAAATACCAGACTGAAGGAGTTAAATCCAAGTCATTCACCAGAAAACTGGAGAGTCAAGAAAGGAAGTGAGGGATTAAGCAATAGGTTCAAAACTTCCTTACCAGAAAACACATGCATCAGGAAGGAAAAGCTTTTAACAGTGGGCTCCTGGCCTTATCTACCCCTTAATTGCATCACATATAATAGGGTAATATGTTACAGTTTCTAAAAATAGTGAGAGTTCAACCAAGGGAAGATCAGGGGCGAAGGAGCCTGAGATAGAAAGGTTGCAGAAGGCTTCACAGAGGGGCTAGATAGCTGAGTGAGCTGAATATTAATGACAAGCCATTATGAATAAGAGGAATGGCAGTCTTGAAAGGGGTGGGTGTGAGAGGAGAAAAGGAGACAACGAAGATACAGACAGGAAGGGTCATTCTTCATGAAAGTCAGTGAGGAAAAACACATACAGTCTTGGTTGGTTCAGAGGATATGCTAGAACAACGTGATTTGGGGTGGGGAGGTGGGTATTGGGAGGGTAGTAGGATAACCTCAAAATCGAAGACAGAATATGGATGTCATTGGATATTACTGTATAGAGTCTCCTAGGGAGAAAAGAGAATTTAAGATGATAAACAATCCTGGCTAGCATGGCTCAGTGGTTGAGAGGTCAATCTATGAACCAGAAGATCATGGTTTGATTCCCGGTCAGTGCTGGTAGGGGGTTTACAGCAGGCAACAGATCAATGATTCTCTCTCATGATTGATGTTTCCATCTCTCTCTCCTTCCCTCTTCCTCTCTGAAATCAATAAAAATACGTATTTTTTAAAAAGGTTATAAACAAAAAGAACTGGTGGGGAACATAAAACTAGGGTAATTCTTTCCCCTCCTCTCTATGAAACGGTATATAAAAAAGAAATATTACTGGATGGGAAAATCTGGACACCTGGATTCAAATCCTGCCTTGGCCAGGGATGGGAATGTCACATCTGGGAAGCTCAGTGCCTCACCTGGGAATGCACAGATGAGGCAGGATGATTCTGAAACTCCCCTCCAACTCTCACTGCTAACACTGGAATAAAGGCTCCTTGACATCTCCAGTTAAGGCCTAGCAAGACGAACACAGCCAAAACCTCTGTTCTCTTATCTGCCTGCCAATAGCCTGAGAAATGGAGCAAGAGGTTAAACCAGCAGACCAGGAAGGAAGGCATACAGTGCTTCATGGTGCAGCTGAAAGACATCAGGAATCACACGGCCACCCCTGCAACCACTCAGGCCAAGCATGGATTCCCTACTCAGATCTCTATGAGGAAATATTATAAATACAGTGCTATACTAAAATCACAGTTAAAGCTTAAAGGAGCAAAACAAATTTTATTGATATGATATTCAGAGTTCCTGAAACCAGAGTGTATTCTTAAGGTGAAAATATTATAGGTGAAATTACACCTTAATAACTCAGATCTATCCAGACTCTATGCTGGTTAATAGCCTGGCATCTTGTTTCAATGCATAATCAGCGTCAAAAGGTGCACTGCACATTCTGTTTACTCTCTTCTATGTATAAGGACAGGACAATAGTTCTAAAACCACCTTAAAGCTCAAAGCAAGAAGCCAATTATATCCTAAGTAGCCAGCTATTAGGACATGGAAAACACAAAACCCTGCCCAACTCCAGGTGCAAAGTACACTTGAACGCAGGCGTATAAAAGTGCCTTTCTCCTCCTGAGCCTCATGTGGGAGGGTTTCAGATCCACACCAGTTTTCTTCCTCAACACAAAGCCTTGTGAAGGGAACACCAATGAACTCTTCTCTTCCTTTTTGCTCAAAATAAGTTGAAAGAAGGAAACTTCCTATGGGAAGTGCAGGATCACCTTTATCAGGACAGTTCAGAACACCTCTGCAGGGTTCTGCGTTTCCTGCCTCGCCCTGGTGAGGTAGGCTCCCAGCGTCCCCAGCTTCCTCCCAGCTGTTTTGTTAAAGGCCATGCACAGTACAGTTCGTATCTTCTCCCAGTATTTCTTGTAAGTAAAGAACTACCGCTGAGACTGCAGAAGCTTCAGGGTGGAAACACTCTATTTTTAAATATCCTTTCTTCACATCAAACAACACTTATTGAAAGTATTGTAAGTTGATTAACTTAACATTAAAGACAGAAAAATTATGAGTCAGCTTACCCAAAAATAAAACTCCAAATGAATTTATTCAAGTTAATTTTTTTTTTTACATTGAACGGATATATGAGTGAGCTTACAATATTTCCGGTTTCACAAATTAGCTCCTAGAGAACAGAGAGAAAAAGAAAAGCATGATCTGTACTTTCAGGAAACTGAACGAGTGTATGAAATCTCCTCATAAAAATTTTAAAAATGAAGTCTTATCTGAGTGTTGTGATGTGTCTACAACCAAAGTAAAGCATCAACAGAATGAAGTTTTCAATTGTAAAAAATGAACGATTATATGTATATCTGTCTCCTGATAAAATCCAGCAGCTTAAATCTGATATAATGTGGGAAACCAATACAAAAAAGCTCTTTATTTCATATCCCTGTGTGTCTGTGTAAATGTCTCCATGTGTGGCTGTGTGTGAGTAAATAGTATGTATGTAGACAGTTGTCTCTGAGAGACAAAACAGTGTTGTTGTTTTTTAAACTTTTTTTTTTTTTTTGGCCAGAAACCCACCTAAAAAATTAAGTTTTTGCCCTGAGATTTCAATCCTGTACACACACATACATACAGAAATGAAACCAAAATTTTGTGTTATTTTCCTTTACCATATGATATGCAATGTACCCTAATATTATATTTTCTTGCTGACAGCAACCTATTAAATTGATTGGAGAGCCCACTAATATTACCACTTGCAGTTTAAAACACAGTGGTCTGCTGCCTTTCTCAAACTTTAATGAGCACAGGAATCACTTGCTTTGTAAAAATGCAGATTTTGACTCAGCATTTAGGTGAGGCTAAGATTCTGCAGCTCTTGCAAGCTTGTAGGTGATGTCCACGCACAAAGCAAGACTTAAGGCATGAATTTCAGAAATGTCCCTTTCCAGCTTTAAAAAGGAAAAAGCTGCATCTATTCATAAAATGAGATAAAAAAAATCTTTGTTCATCTGATTTCCAATCTGCTCAGAATCACAAAATGTTAGAGCTGAGACATCAGAGATCATACAATTCAATAATTCTCCACTAGAGGTATAACAGAATCTTATGATGGGTCTGAGAAGTGGAGGTGGGGGCAGTATTTTTATTTTTATCAGAGGGCTTGGCTTTTAACATGTTGAGAAGCACTGATCTTATCCAACCCCTCACTTTTGAGGAAACCTGAGGCCCAGAGAAGTCAAAGCACGCGCGCGCGCGCGCGCACACACACACACACACTAGTGGCCCGGTGCACAAAATTCATGCGGGGGGCAGGAGGGGGGTTCCCCCTCAGCCCAATCTGCACCCTATCCAACTGGGGTTTAAATTGGCAGTTGGACATCCCTCTCACAATCTGGGACCACTGGCTCCTAACTATTCACCTCCTGATTGCCCCTAACTGCTCTTTCCTGCTGGACTGATCACCCCTAACTTCCCTCCCCTGCTGGTCTGATCTCGCCCCCAACTGCCCTCTCTGCATTGGCCACCACCACCATGGCTTTGTCCGGAAAGAAGGCGGACGTCCGGAAGATGGCTGGTTGACTCAGTCTAATTAGCATATTATCCTTTTATTAGTATAGATAGCTTATAGAATAGGATTGCTTAAATGGGGGGGGGGTGTTTGGGGGGAGGAGCCTTTTTTAGCAGGAGGAAATGCTCTTGGCAGACAAAAATACATAATTCCTATATCTGGACTGATAGCCAGCCATATGCACTATATCACCAAACCAGTCATTAAAAAATTGAACTGCTTTCTTACACCTATACCAAACAGCTGTTTACCTTAAAACCCCTCCTCAGCCCTCACCTTAGGCTCTGCCTTTGCAGTTCACACAAATTAGGTTCTGATTGGTTGGTTTCTATGCCAGTCAGCATCAAAAGTTCCATCTCCTAGGCAGCCATTGGATCCTCGCACTTCACCCAGATTTGGTTTGGATTAATCGGTTTCTATGCCAGTCAGCATCTCTGACCTATCTCCGGGCCTGATCAAAGAGGCAGGGCTGATCAGCTGCCCCCGTGGAGGCCTGGAGAGAAAGAGAGGCTGTTGGCCAGCCCTAGAGAGAAAGAAGTGAGGCAAGGGCTGATCAACAGCTGACTCGGATGCTATGAATCAGACTTTGCTTCTCTCTCAAGGCCTCTCTCCAGGCCTGATCCACAGCCCCCTTGGCAGTCAGTGTTGGGTCGCCATGGGGAACCAGCACTGACTATAGGACTGACTTCTGGTCCATCACGTCTTCGGACATTACAGACCTTGGGTTTTTATATATTAGGATATATATATCTCCAATTTCATACAGCTAATTCAAGGCAGAACTAGGTCTCCCTTCCCACCCCTACTGCCAAAGAGCGCTAGCCCTTTTGGGCACAAACATTTAGCAAGGATGAAAGTACATGCCATGTTTTCTAAAAGAGTCTTAAAAAGGAAACTTATATGCTAGTCCTGTTTAGTCATCATAGAAAAGAAGGTACCTATTCTGTACAGCCTCTTTTATACCTTGCATTCCATTCACCTTGTATTTTTAGATGACTTAATTGGATGCCCATGTTTAGTCTATGTTAGACAAATAGTTTGTTGCTTACCTCCCCCCCATAAAAAGTAGGGAGGGCTTATGCCATCTATTAAATATATGATTCTTTAAACATTATTGTGAATGCTACCATTTCTATTTTTGTGTTTATAATAAAAATTTGTGGGGAAAAAATTGTGAATAGTATCCACAGTGACTACCTGTATCTACAAGGAGATAAAAAATTCAAACAGATTATTATAGCACTTGGTGGCCTTTCTGTCAGAAATGTACATTCCAGGTGAATTGACAATTTAATGGGCTTAGATTAGAAATCTTGGAAGAATCACTAGAATTGTCCACCTACCATCTCCAATCTTGTTTCCTTAAAAAAAAAAAAAAGTTGTAAGAATTCTCCTTTTCTGTGTAACAGTGCTGGCTATTATCCTGAAGGATCACAATGACTATCCTCATATGAACAGGCATGTGGGCCCTGCTCCCAGCAGCTGGCCAGTAAATTTGGGGAACTGTTTCTCTTTTGACCTGATCAGCATTTCCCCAGTTTTGCAGGGGCAAGTTCTCTGACATGTCAGACTTCTCCTGATGGATACTACACACTTAGACGGAGTGTGTGCTGGTGCCAATATCCTAGGGTTCCTCCCTGTAGGGAGCCAGGCCCTGCACTACTGCCCAGTCACTACAGGAGTGATGCTATCATCCTTGGAACACCTCGTGCCCTGGAAGCTAACCAACCCAAATGCTGGCACGAGTCACTCCTCTCTTCATCCTTTCTGAAAGATAAACTGAAGAACTTCATTCTGCGGTAAGCAGAATCTGGGAAACAGTTTCAATATTTACGTAAACCAGACGTGGCATTTTTTTTCCCCCATTTAGTTTTTAAATTATTTCGCAATACTCTTGATTTAGAGTAGGGAGTTGTTGCTCAAAAAGAAAAGAAGCAAAGCTATTCATCTCCCTGGATATTGTTTTGTTTTATTTTGGTAAAGTACATCAGAAAGCATCTGTTTCACTACTCTACCAAAATGGGCCAAATGTACACATTGCTGGTTATTGAAAATGTCAGAGGGAGCTTTTTTTCCAAGGGAGCCTGGACAGAGACGCAGAAGCTCTGTATGCTTGAGGGGCCTGGTGTGGGGATCACATCCCCACAGCCACACGGCACTGTCACTACCCTTGGGTTTTACCCACCCTTCTTTCTTCTCATTTTATTTAGCTCTCTTTAGTATAAGATAAAATATATTTTATCTTTTCTACACATAGTCAAAATATGCCATTATCTTTCACTCTCAATCCCAACCCCAGATTAACCTAATTTACTAAATGACAAGTGCCCAAAGTGAGCTTCATTAGTCTCTGCCCTTCTAAACGCACAAAACAAGAAAACAAAATCATCCTTTCCCACCCCGCACCAACAAGGTCATGAAGAAAACTGTGCCTAAAGGGGAACTGGCTTTGGGCGACTCCACACTCAGTGACCAGTGAAGATGGACCAGCTCTCTGACTCCACTTCACCTAATCCGAAGTAACTAGAGTAAGCATTTCCAGCGCAGGAACATCAACAGACTGGAGGCCCAAACACTGCGGTGGCCCCCAGCCCAAGCAGAAGGAGCCAAGATTCAGTAGTGGCCTGCAGCCACGCGCAGATCACCGAATTCAGCGAACATAAAGCCGGAGAATCAAAACTTCAGAGCAACCCCAACACCGTCAATTTGCTAAAGAAGAAGAAAGGCAGGATGGGAATACAGTTTATAAATTTCTATTTCTCCAGGCAGAAAACACACCTCTTAAAACTCAAGTCTTTCAATACTTCCTTATCATTTTGTACTAGATTTATTCTCAAAACAGTACTCTCTGCCCAATTAAAAAACCAGACCATAGAACAAAGAAATGAATGAAAAAAAAAAATGGGGGACGGGGGGGGGGGGGCGGTCAGAACCAGGCACCGTAACTTCTAGCATGGGAAAATTTTAGGGACGAAAAGGCACTCTCACTGCCTTGTCTACACTGTGATCAGTCAGGACGCCTGAGGATTGGGTCTACACCTCACCACAGAGAGGACACTGGCTGCTATTCTGCTCTGCCCTGCAGCCTAGTAGTTGCTCCAGTTACCTAAGAATGGTTCAAACTAAAACATCACCCTGCTTTTTAGAAGAACCAAGCAAATTAAAAGAAGATATGAATCTAAAGGATTGTTAAATCTGCCTGGATACATTTTTTTTGAAAGGTCATACATAAATAGTAAATATTGAGGCCAGATTTATTCATAAAATCATGAATAGGTTATCTTACTCTGCTGTCCCCAGAAATACACGCAGAAACTTTGTCTGTATTATAGACTCTAACTTCATCTTCGTTTTTTATTGCAAAAATCTAATCTTACCTTGCATAATAGCTAATGTGCAAATCCTTGCTAGCCGTTATCCTTCTAGAAATAGACCAAATGCCAAAAACAATATTTTTCTCTTAATTGAAAGGGGTAGGTTTAGCTACCTGTCTACCCATTTTAGTTAGGGCTATTTATAATACTTCTCCTTACTACCAAAGTAATCTAGGCATTCTTTTAAAATACCCAAATAAACAAAAATCAGAGGGGGAAATCATTTTAAATCATGACAACTTATTGAACACATTATTTTTCCCAGAGATCTGAGTGTCATTCATGTACTAATCGCTAACACTGTTGAGCAGTTACTATTTTTGAAGCAAGCTATGTACTTTCTATGTATTTTTTTTTCATTTAATAACAAGGTAGGTATGATTATTACCATAACACAGATAAGAAAACATAAGGGAAGAGATTTTCTCCAGATCCCCCAAGAGGTGGCAGTCTGGCGGTGACATAGGCCTTTCTGACAACCTCTTTAGGAGCTAAGTAGAAGAGAAAATGGGGAGTAGGGAGGTGTTGGAACCCACCCACTTCCAACTCCAGCATGGCTTAAAAAAAATAAGTTTCACTGTATTGGGGGCCTTATTTGATACACAACTGCACTACTTAGGGCTTTTAGAAAAGACTAATTTTTGCCATGAACAGTTTACCTATGTCATAGTTTTGAAAATCTTCCTAACGCCCATCAATAAAACATTACCAAAAAGGTTGGCTCAAGACACTGGTTGCAAAACAGTGAAACTAAGTGACGTGTCCTTCCAATGCCAACAGTGCAGGTTTATTAGGAAAGAATATTGCTAGAGAACAGTAAGGCTACTTGCTTTCCTTTAGATCTTCTCAACATAGGATATTTTAATCTCAAGAAAATGTTAACATTTTCTACTATACTCTTTCCACATTCGAACTAAAGACCAAATCTCGCCCAGGACCCTAGAAGCCCTTGAGGACATGTGACCACATCCTTCCCTGTTAGAGCCAGGCACCTGGTCCAAGAGCTTTTTGTGTCTGGTGAGGGAACAAAACATAGACTTGCATTTGTTACAAAGCATGTCATTGACACAGTGGTTAAAATGCTGTATGCTGAACAGCTCTGGGGCATAAGGCGGTAAAAGAAGTTAGTGCAAGCTACATGGTGGTAGAGCCTAAGTATTTTAGGAGTTTGACATCAAGAGAGAAATGCATCAATTGTCTCGTTTTCCTAGCTGGAACAAGATCTCCACTTTCACAGAAAAGCTACTAATGTTTCCTCCTTAGACTAAAGCATCTGTGGAACAATTTCCCAACTCTCTGCAAAGTAGACTTTTAAATTCCTAGTTTAAACTTCAAAACATCGGGAACACTAAACAAATTATGACTCATAATGAGAATTACAAGTCAGAGAAAAGTACAAGTCCTAATAATCGTATTGCCTCTCAGGCATACCTGAGATATGTGGGTATCTGTCTTTTCAAAACAGATTTATCAGAATTACTATAATCCTTCAAGCAGAGGTAATCACTTTGTGATCCTCTTGCCCTTGGTGATGACCACATCTGGTCAGGCAGTTGTTATTCATTCTGCCTGGGACACAGTTTATTAAGCTCTCAAAGGGAAAATGACGACACCTTCACTCCAAATCTTTTAATTGACGTTTGAGCTCAGAAGTGTAAAACAGAGAGTTATTTGGGACTAACTTCTTAACGGAGTCATCTGAGTCATTTGATAAAATTCTTTCACGGGAATCACAAACCCATCCACTTCCAACTCCAGCATGGCTTAAAAAAAAAAAAAAAGGCAACTCCTTGAAATCCACTTCATCTCTTTCAAAAGTTAAACGTAAGTATAGCCATCCTAATACAATTCAACTGTGCCTCATCTGTGGCAAGGAATTTAAAACTTAGTTTGTGCAAGTACAATGATACATGTGCATCAAGCTATGCCACAGTTAAAATACAAATGGGGACCAAGTGGAAAACGGCTGTGTTAGTTTCCTGGGGCTGCTGCAACAAATCACTACCCCCTGGGTGGCTTACAATAACAGAAATTTATTCCCTGAGCTCAGGAGGCCAGAAGCCTGAAATCAAGGTGTCAGCAGGGCAATGCTCCCTCTGAAAGCTCTAGGGAGAACCTTCCCTGCCTCTTCTGGTTTCTGGTGGCATTGGTCCAATCTCTGCCTCTATCTTCAGATGGCCATCTCTCTCTGTGTCTCTATGTCCTATCTTCTTACTAGGGCACAGTCACTGAATTTAAGGGCCACTCTAAATCCATTTGAATTTAATCTCAAGACCCTTAACTACTTACATCTGCAAAGATCTTAGGTTACATTCTGAAGTTCTAGTTAGATATGAATTTTTGACAGACATCATGCTTTCTGTACCAGTAAAGGCTTATTTTTAAGAAATGTTTTAATTTGCAGAGAGAAAGAGAGATCAATTTGTTGTTTAACTTGGTGCATTCATTGATTGCTTCTTGTATGTACCCTGGCTGGAAATTGAACCCAAAACGTTTGTGTCTCAGGACAATGCTTTAACCAACTGAGCTACCAGATCAGGGGTAATGGCTGATTTTTTTCTTTCTTTTTTTTTTTACTTTCCGAATCTTACTTTTAAAAATCTGAGCCATGTAATCAAAACATGTATATAAAGTTACTATACATAAGCACCCACCAAGTGTTAATAGCCATTAATTCTTTAACCATAATTCAATCCAGAAGAAACTTATGGGGCATCTTGTCCCGCCTCATACACAAAGATTTTTCTCTATGGCACAGAAATAAGGGGTGAGATGCCACGATTTATTTCTAAAACATTTTTAATGGATACAACATATAACAAGTCTAGTCTCCCCTTCTTTGATTCAAATTTACATCTTTAATGATAACTATTGCCCCCATCCCCCAAATGGTATCCTTTTAAACCTCCAAACAAATGTCAGTAATTGGGTAATTTCTTTCACCTAGACCACTTTTAGGGATAAGCAGGGCTGAAAGGATGTTTCTGAAATCACATGACTGAGTTCAGACTGCACTGCTGCTCACTCACTGTGACCTTGGGCAAATTACTTGACATCTCTAAGTTTCACTCTTTATCTGTAAAGTGAGGAGGATCCCCTCTATTCTAGCTCACAGAGTTGTTGTGAAGATTGCACAAGCTAATTACTGTTGAGCCCTCAGCCAACTGCCAAGCTTGTAAGCAGCACTTGGTAAATGTCAACTGCACTTGAGTTCACCTTGCTCAGGGTCCCTCTCTAAACTTGGTATCCAGTTGGCCACGAGGGCTGTGCCCAGGACAGGCACTACCAGTTCTAATCTTAAAACTGACTCATACAGGTAAGTAGCTTCTCAATTCCCCTCCTCCTACTCGAGACTCCTTTGCATAGCCAGTTAAAGAAATAGAGCAAAATGGAAATGACCCTGTGGGTTCAATAGTGAAAAATGCTGCCAAAGGCAGAAAAAACTGGGGGTGTGGATTCCCCAGGAAAGCTCCCTGGAACGGCTGGCCTGATGAAGCCTTTCGTAGTCCTGGACTTTTTCACTTGGGTTCATTTCACTACTTAAAATTCCAATGAGAGATGCATTTGGTTTAGGGTCCCTCTTTAAAAAGTCCCAAACTTCCAGGATATGATGTGATAAAACAGTCATCACCTAAGACTAAGCAATTAATTTTATACATGATAAAAGACTTTTGTATGTGATGTACAAGGTTCTGTTTTTGACAAATCTTATCACAGGATATTCACTGTCTGGCTTATCAAATTCCAAGACTAACCAACCTACCTCTCAACCTCCTGGGACAAGCATTAGCAAGGGAATTTAAAGACGAGGCTATGTTTCCTTATAGGTGCCTAACTTTTATTATTCTGAACCTCCAGGGAGGAGAGAAGGTACAAAAGGCCACCCAATTTACATTTTTCACTATGATTAGGAGAGAGAAAGATGTTTTCTTCCTCCATCTAATGTACCAGGAGACAGCCTTTGCTCACAAGAGACTCAGAACTGAAGGTGGCACTACCAGCTCTAAAATTCTCTTAGAAGACTATGGTCTTGGGGGATAACCTGGGAATCTAATCACTGCTAACAACACTGCTATGAGCAAACCTACCAAATACAACGTTTCCATATATATATATATATATATATATATATATATATATATATATATAATGTCCTAATTTTTATAATTTCCATTTTGGGATGGATTTTTGATATTTATGCAGCAGGATGATTTTATTTCTTAATCTAAGTGTTACAACTTTATTAAATGTAGGCAAAATTACACCAATTGGTCTGAGCACCTAAATCAGTTTGTTGGCTGATCCTCATTTCTGGCCAAACCAACCACACATGTCATTTCACCTATTTAGTTATATTAGATCTTCCCCAGCATTTTTCATGGAATTGCAAGATTTTATAATGACTTATTCCTATTAATCCTTCCTGTGTTCAAACTTGGCCCTGCCTTCCATTGTGCTGGTATCTCTTTGCTAACTGTCATTCTATCTGGATCCCCATTCCTCCCAGCTGGATGTCATCTGAAGAATTAAGAAGCATGTTTTATATGTGATGTACAAGTGGCTGTTTTCCACAAATCTTGTCACAAGACATTCACTCATTGTCTGGCTTATCAAATCCTAAGATTAACCCACCTCTTGTCTTCCTGGCTGTTTTTCTCCTCTGGCCATTCAATAGACTACATATGGTTGTTAATACGAAAATTAAATATTTCAAAATGTCATTTAGCTGCAGTAAATGGGGTTGGGAAGGTGCTAATGATGGGGAAAAGGCTGAGGCGAGTGAGATTATATTACAGTAATATAATCTATTCTTTTTATCCTAATGATGCTTTTTTTTTTTTTTTGCACTATTCCCTTAGGATGGATGAATAAGAATTCGGTAAATCTCTAAAATTTAGCAAGAGCCTTTAATGATTAAATGTTGCTTCCTAAAATTAAGGGTAACTGGCAAGTGTGAACCACAGTAAGCAAGCAAGCATTGCACGTATAAGGAGCTGGGGACCACTGTCTGATGGACTGTTCTTCCCTTGCCTCTGACTGCACAGCCATGCAGCTGCTGAAGAGTCTGCACTGGATGAACCCCGGAAACATCTCGTCTCTGCTGCAATGGTAGTCTCGCCTGCTCCCATATGTGCAGTAGAGACAGGGAAGAAAAGGGTCAATGAAAGAAAAAAAAATGGACTATTACATAGTCTGGGAGCTCTGAGATGCTCAGGAATATCTCCTGATTGCTATGTCCCTATGTCTTCCCCCAACAAGACACACAGAGCATGCCCTAGACCCATCCCGCTCCACCCCCCACAACACACACACACACACACACACACACACACACAGAGAGAGGCAGTTATTTGGAGAACTTGCATGGCAGAACCTCAACAGGAAAAAAGAAGAAGCTTTCCGTACCCTGGATTCTAAAGAGTTTCATCTGGTCCCTAAGGTTTATGGCTGGCCTCGGCATCGTAGCTGGCTCAGCACATCTACAAACTGACCTTTGAAACTGTTTCCAGTTTCCTACAGGAAGTCAGAACGGCTCTAGTGCATCAGCCCAGCTAGTCCACTGCTTTGGCCAACCATACTTCCAAGGGACATGTGCTGTGAGCTTTCCCGTCAGCCTTCAGAGATGTGTCCCAGTTTTTCCTTGGACCCAATTTTGACTCAGTTACTCCTAAATTTGTCATTTTCTACTTGGCACCTGTTACATTTCCTACTGGCATCACCCTTGGACTTTAGAAAATAGCTTATTCCACACCACTGAGAAATACTCACAGGCAGAGCTTCTTCCCTAAGGAACATTTTGCCCAGTGGTCCTCAAACTGCAGCAAGCTTCTCCATCACTTAGGAACCTGAAGATGCCCCTGCTGTGTCGGAGTACTCCTGAGGCAGTGGAACTCAATAACTACCATTTTTAATGTGCATCCCAGGAGACTCTGAGGCAGACGTCCTGGGAGGGCACTTTAGGAAATGCCCATGTAAAGGGTAGAACCAAGATCTTCAAAATTCAGAGGCCCTGGTGTCCCTCTGATACTGGAAGGTGTACTCTATGGTCTCTAAGCCAATCTGAATCTTTAGGACATCGGGCTTCCCCACCCACATACACCCAGCACTCTGGCTATTACTGTGCCACTCGAAAAGCAGTTGCCATCTTGCTCCCCACGGAGTCTATCTTTTAATTCTTCCAAATGACAGCTGATCCTTTGACTTGCCAGCAGGAAAGGCGTCTCCTGGTTCTAAGACAGGGCCCTCCCTGGCCACACCCTCCAGATCCTCTTTTGCATCAGCTGATCCAAGCAAACTCGGTTCCCCTGATTAGATACTTTTTAAATTATATATATATATAATTTCAGAGCAGAAAGGAGAGGGAGAAAGGAATAGAAACACCAATGATGAGAGAGAATCATTAACCAGCTGCCTCCTGTATGCCCCACACTGGGGATCCAGCTCTGACCAGGAATTGAACCATGACCTACTGGTTCATAAGTGTAGATGCTCAACCACTGAGCCACACCAGTTGGGCTGACCTGACATTTCTTACCAACCCTTCTCCAGATGTGAGAGATTTTCATGGCTTCTAACTAACCGACACACAAAAAGTGCAATGGCCAGCTCTAGGTTAACAACTCCACATATTTCACTGGGTATAGGCGAATATAAAACAAACTGTTTGATGATTCTTGGGGGAAGAAAAAAGAGGAGACTGCTATGGAGCCTCTCCCCCACCTTCCAGGGACAGAAAAGATCTTTCTTTTCCATTTCAGTCATGGAGTCAGTTCCACACGTGTTCAACCCCTACTTTAGTTTAAGTGATTAACTATAACCAAAAAATAAATACATAAATAAAACTCAGAAAGTAGTTGCTTTTGTAAACCCAAGGACCTCATTAGGGGCAGAAAGGTACATTCCCTGACACACAGCACTGCTCAGAATTTTTTGCTGAAATAATGACTTATAAGTAATTCACAACCTGGATGCGTTTCTGAAAAATTCTACATGAGCATATCCATGTTTTACATGCAGTAAGGAAATAAGACTATAATAAACCCCTGAAAATAAAACCAGCAACTATTGTCCTCCTAACATACATGTAAACCCCTATGCTACATAAGCACGATGCTCCAAATAAATACAGGTTCCAGTGCTTATAGGCATTAAACAGTCTAGTTGTTAATAAGAAACACAACCCCCTCCAAAATGTTAAACAACTCAGCAATTAAGCAACAATTATATATAATGAGAACTCCATTGGTAAAGAGAAATAATAAATAATTTGGCTATTAAAAAAAAAAAAAAACACTGGTGCCGTATGGATATGTCCTCAGTATTAAAAAAAGAAAGAAAGAAAGAAAGAAAGAAATTGAGAACTGAAGTTCCACCTCTAATGGAACATACGAACATTTTAAAATTTTTGTTTAAGACTCGAGATGCTTTGATAGTGCTTCACATTCCTACTGAACTACAGCTCTCTAATAGCTTTCAAAACAAACTTAAAAATGGCAAGAATATTTCCCTGTACTGAAGGACTTACCCAATAACTACAGGAACTCACTTTCATTCCAGGTCCCCAGAGGTAACCTGATACCTTAATGGATAGTGGTGCAACTCATCCCCTCCTCAATAAAAAGGCATTACTGCTTCCTACTCCATCCACACACACACACCCCAACTGAGATGTGGTTGATGGAAAAGCATCACATCAGACTTCTGCACTAATGTAATAGCAGAAAAGCAGAAAAGGAAGATCTCACAGATCACCTTCCTGGAAGAGGTAGACCTTGAACCTTAACTTTAAGAAGAGAGAAATATGAACTTGACAAGGAGATTGAATTTTGTGTCCCTTTATGATAGGCTATCAAAATGTTTCAGGGAGAGAAAGGGAGGGCGGGATACAGACTTCAAGAAGCAAGGAAAGGATGACAGAAGATGATTTGACTTTGGATGGTGGGCACACAGTGCAATATACAGATCTTGTAACATAGAAGTCAATACCTGAAACCCATATGATCCTATGAATCAATTTAGTGTGTGTGTGTGTGTGTGTGTGTGTGTGTGTGTGTGTATACATACTAGTAAAAGGCTAATATGCTAAATGTCCCTCCAACTGTCCAACTGGTTGCTATGGTGTGCACTGACCACCAGTGGGCAGACGCTCAACACAGGAGCTGCCAAGACACGCACTGGCCATTTACAGAGAAATGGCACCTCAGAGCTGGCTCTAACAAACCAACACATAGCTTCCCCAAAGTGGGCACAGGCCCTTCCACTACCCTAGAGCGACAGCCTTCCAAATCCCAGCTGATGCTGCTGAGACCCCTGGTGCAAAATGTGGACCACAGCCCAGCCCAGCCCAGAAAAGGTGGCTGTGGGCACCGGGTAATGACATCACATAGCAATGCGCAGCCCAGCTTCCTCTCCCAGGTGACAGGCCATTTAACAATAAACAGCATTGTGGACCTGATATCCACAAAACAACCCTCAGCTTTCCCCAAGTGGGTCACAAGCCCCACCACCACCCCAGAGCGACAGCCCACCTGACTAAAAGAAGTAAGAAATGGTAGTGACTTCAGATTTTCTCACTGAGCAGAATATAGTCAAACACTGCTGCAGTTAAATATTTTACCCTTTGTTCTCCGAGTAATCTATAATAATAATCTGCTTCATATTGGTATTTACTGCTGTGTTGCTGAGAATTACCTGAAAGAGAAGTTGGGGTGCTTCACTGGGCTGGAAAAAGTTTAGTTAAATCAGAAAACAGGTCTAATTAAGCAAGTTTTTATTCTATATAACATATATAAAAGGCTAAGTTGACTCACGCATGCACAATACATATAAAGCTTTCGCTGGTGCCAACTGCACACACGTTTTCATCTATCATTGTTGTTCGTGAATTGGGTTGACACTTCTATTGGGGGGGCAAATAGCGATATTAAAATATTTCTTTTAATTAATTTTCTATCAATGTGCATAAATCTGTGCACCGGATCACTAGTCCACAAATAAAAAAGAAGCAAGGAAAAAACTTTTGGCTGGAATGGCAAGTATGGACTTGGGCAAAGCCAATAAGGGACTGAGTAGTTACACAAGTTACTTGAAGATTATGGTTGAAATGGATGCTTCTATAGCTATTTACCTGTTTAAATTATGTCTGTAAAGAAGTAACTTTCACCCTGCAGCTTAAAAATAAAACATTTCCTTGTATGCTATACACCACAGTACCATCAGTATAACTTCTGTTATAAAAGCTAATGTGACCACAAGTGAGTCATAAAGCATTTTAACACCATCTTGGGTTTACCAATGTGTCCATAAGAAGTTTCACTCAAGGTGAATGAATATTGGTACTCGGTTGGTATGTGTTAAATTATGCCCACCTCCCTACCTCCTCCCAAAAAAAGATACAGTGGAGTTCTAACCCCACTATCTTAGAATGTGATCTTATTTGGAGATAGGGTTCTTATAGAGGTAATCAAGTTGAGATCATCAGGATGGGCCCTAACCCGATATGGTTCTCATAAAAAGGGAAAATCTGCATACAGAGACAGACAGGGTGGAACAGATTCTTCCCTACCACCCTCAGAGAGAGCATGGCCCTGCCAACCCCTTCAAGTTGGACTTGTATCTTCCAGAAGAGTGAAAAATTAATTTCAGTTTGTGGAACTTCGTTATGGCAGTCCTTGCAAACTAATATACAAGTGCATGAGTAATTTGCTTGGGCCATGTTGTTTTGATAATTAGTAAAACAAATTTAGCCACAAAATTTCTTTTTAAAGAAAAAAAAATTAACATTTCACCCCTGGGATGCTACTTCTATTTTACAATGACTCTTTGTTTTACCACTTTAGAATTATGGCCAAGTCTTAGGGATTGAAAATATTTAAAAAATTACAAAAATATATAAAATGACCAATAATTACATAGATACATAAAGGATGCCTCCCCAAATAGAACTAAACAAAGTATCTTGTCAAGATTGAGCCTTTAATCCAAAACCTTGTGATCCAAGGTCTAAATCAGACCTACATTCACTTGGTTTTGTCTACTCTATGTTGATAGTGCTAGTAAGTACCATTATTATCCAGTTAGAGTTTCATTTTCTCTCATTCTTTCTGGGCATCTTTTGGTAAAAGAACCATCAGACAAAGGACTCTACTACACACCTGGAGTCTGCAAACGACCGTCCACAGGACAAATTCCATCCGCCACTTGCTTTTCAAAATAAAGTTTTTGGAAATCAGCCCTGTCCATTCATTTACGAGTTACCTATGGCTGCTTTTAAGCTTCAAAAGCAGTGAATTGTGGAGAGACCTTTGGCCTGCAAAGCCTACCATAAGAAGTCTTCACAGAAAAACATCTGCCGAGCCCAGTCTATGAAATGTACAAATAATTCCTATGTAAACCCTGACTGATTGCTTCCTTTGTCAGCAATCCCAATGCCACAGGTACTATTTTCAATCCAACTCCACACACTGGATTAGCGAACAATGAAAACAGCAAGGGGCTCTTAGAAACTGAAATAGTACCTTTTTTGCTTGAATTTCTGTTAATACTCTCTAGTTTTTTCATGTTCCTTTTAAAGAACGAATGAAACCAAAATTGGCAATAAATTGATGCCAATAACGTGGAAGTTATACTTCCTTTTCTTCTCTACTCTGCTTTTGCACCCTCATAAGTAGCTGAATACAGTCAATTAAATGGTACAGTAACTCTGAGGTGACAACCAACACAATGACAAAATTGATCAGACAATTCAAAATCTTGTTTCTATTCTGGAACCAAATTAAATACACCTGGAAATAAAAGAGTCTAAATTCATGTGAATTGGAGCATGATAGCTACAGGTTAGACATATTCTTACTATGTTCTTCTTAACTATCAGCACCTCTTAGAGCACTGATTAATTTCTACATTTCATAGTTATTTACATAATTGTTCCATTGCTCCTTTTAGACTACAAGGTTAAGAATAAGATCATTAACTTGTTATTCCCTTCATGGCTCAACACAGTGCTTGGTCCATAATGGGCCCTAAAATATTGATTGATTGAATGATAATTGAAGCTGGACTTGTTTGAAAAGGTCCACTCTCTAGTGAGGATATACTATGAGCTCTAGTCCTGGCCTTGTTATAAATAAGCTACATGATGTTGAAATATCCTAAAATAAATTCGTGGAAAAGCTGATTTCCTAAGGTCCTTTCAACACTAATATTTTATGCTTCTTTTGTGATACACACAATATAACAGACATTATTTCCTATTACTTCATTTAAAACACTATGCCATGGCAAAGGATTCATTCAGGATAAATTTTTGTGAAATAATTAGTGAGTGTCTCTGACAGACACCCACCCATTTTCTTCGGACTCAGCAACTAAGAACCGTAAAATACATAAAAACAGAAATGCTCCAAGTGAACAATTAGTGTCTGAAATAAATCTTAATGGTCACAAAAGGCAATAACTGGTCAATCAGATTTTTCAGGAACACACAACAGCATGTCCCAGGCAGGTTTTCATCACAGAAGTATTGTAAAGTCTTCACCATTGTTGCTCTGCATAGGAAGTTAACCTAGAAACCACAGAGCAATTTTTATGCATTGTAGTAAGTCAGGCAGGAAGGGGCTAAAATATTCAAATTCATCTACCCACAGCCAATTTGAAAAAAGACAACAATTTAGAGGGCAAAAGTACATTCATTAATAATTAGAAGGTGTGAGATTTCTAGATCACTGATATTTTAACCTAGATTGATTTCCCAAGTCCTAGTTTCATAAAGGCTTTAAGAAGCAATACAATAGGTGGGAAAATTAAAGTTACGAGAGGAGAAATTAAAAATGAAGGAGATGATGATAGTTGGCAGATACTACCTTGTTGTGTCTGGAAATAATACACAGCATACCATCCCACACAGTATACCATCCCCTAAGGGCCTACTTGTTCAGAGGATAAAAAAAAAAAAAAAAAAAACCTCATATGAAAGTAATTCTGAAGACACTGGTGCAAGGGTGTGCCACACTGGGAAGCCAAGACTTGTAAGGTAGGATGGTGGAGCACTAACACTCAGAAGACCTAGGCTGTTCAACCTGTGAGATTTGGAACAATTTATCCAGTATCTCTGGATTTTAATTTTCTTAAGGAAAGGGATTGGAATAAGTAATCTCTAAGATCCCTTCCAATCTAAAGTGCAAAGTGCTCCCTTAAGTAAGTGTTTCCCAAACTGTTTCATAAAATGCGTTTAGTAAATATTCTAGGTCTAAATGGTTCCATAATCTTTAACTGCAGGAAACAATGACATACTACTACATAAAAAGTGGGACACATGTTTTTACTGCACACTTCTCAGAGACTTTTTAATGCTAATATATACTGTTATGCTCTAAAATAATTCTACATAGTATGGAGTGTTTCCCAAGTTTCTTTGACCACTGAATATTTTCATTCCTGGAACATTTTCAACATTTAATAAAAGCCGAGGATCTTAGTGTACACAATTTGGGGAAAGCAGCTTTAAACAATAAACTTCATGAATTTAAAATCAGATGCTGAAAGAAGCAAAATGCTCACATAAGACACTAAGGCATCCATTTCAGAAACCATAAGAATGTTGCTACAGTGTTTACTTGTCACAAAGCCTTTATCTTACATAAACTCATTGACCCTTCACTCTAGGAAGTCAAGGGTGGATATGAGGATCATTTCCATTTTATCAATGATAATAACTGAGTTTCCCTTCAAGATCTTTCTCATCACAAAGTACTTTCTGCTAATGAATAGAATGATCACAATCTTCTAACAACCACTTCAGACTTTCCCTGACTCATCCTCCAAGATCCTCTTGTGTAAACTGACTCGTTGGGTGGCACCCCAAGGAAGGAGGGATGCCAGGTAATGCTTTAAGTGCTATCACAAATGACATATGTGTTCCTCTAATCATCTCAGTAACATTAAGTAACTATTAGATCTACTGTTGCCACTGAGGCAATTAACTATGACCCAGAATGTTGAGGAAATGTGTTCAAAATAATGGAACTAATAAATGGCGAAGTTGGCATCAATACCCATATCTACCTTTTTTCTTCAAAAGCAGCTTAGGAGTTCATTCTTGCTGGTCCAGTGGAGAGAGAGAGAGGCCCTAAAGGCTGGGTAAAAAATCCTGGCTCTGTACCTATCTGCTCTGGGATTTGGGGTAATCAACTTACACTGTGCACCAGGGATGAGAGGAAATATCTCAGGGAGATGTTGTCAAAGAGCGAAAAAGGGTGTAAAAGTCCCCAGGCCTGAAGTTTAATGGGGGAGCAGGGGGGGTAGGGGGGAGGGAGGGAGAAGTGAGGGGAGGGGAAGGAGACATAGGTACTACTATTATTAATACTTTAAACAATAATAACATTTAAAAAATCCCCAGGCCTATGTCTGGTCTATGGAGATTGCTTAGTCAATAGTAGCCCCTTGCTTACAAATTATATGAGGAAAAACAACTTATAAAGATGTTCAGATGCTGCAATGCTAAATATAAGCAAAAGCAGAGCAAGAAATAGGTGCGTATCTGGAATGGTGAGTGAAGGCTCCAAAGTAAAGTGGTGATGATAATAAAGGCATCCGATTTTCTACACTTAAGTGAAGGAGGGGCCTAAGTTTAGGAACTAGTATTTACTTCCTAAAGAGCATTAAAAAAAAGTTTTCATCGTAACAAAACTGACATGTGATGAAGTTGGGATCCATACCCTTATGTACCTTTTTTTTTTCTTTTAAAGCACATTAAGATGTTTTGAAATAGTTTGATGGTATATTTTAAAACTTAAGTTGGGCTTGTGGTTCAGTTTAAAAAAATAATATTTTATTTTGGTTTGTGGTTCATGGTTGGTTGAAGTCTGAAATATGATTTTATTTACACAAATAATATAACAGTAGTTATAAGGGAAGTATAAATTATACAAGAGCCACATCTTAATAAATTTAACCACTGAAGCATTTAGGGCATGCCAGCTAGACACAAACATATTATCTCATTTAATCCTCCCAACAAACCACAAGGTAAGATCTTAGAACTACTTTGCCTTTAGAATATTTTAATTTTTATTAATCTTTTATTTTTCCAAGTATTACAGATGTCCCTTTTTCTCCCCATTGACTCCTTCTAGCCCGCACTCCCACTGGCCTGTAGGACTTCACCACACTGTTTGTGGTCTATCTAGATGAGAGTATTTCCTCTCTGAACTCTCCCCACACTCCCAGGGACTTCCCCTATATTCCTACCTGTTCTAGAAGTTTCTTCTCTCTCTTGATTTCACCAGTCTCCTTAACTTTTATAATGCTCTCATTCTTCACACCTTTTCACCTTCCCAATGCCAAACCTTACATGAGCTCATATAGCTTTATACGATGCCCCCTTACTCGTCTACTAGTATAAGAATGCTCACCAAATTCCCTGGGGCAGTTATTTTGAATCTTTTGTCACACTCTTTAAGCCTAGAATCCCATCTTCCTTTTCCCTTTCTAAAAATCTTAACAAATGACCTAGCCTCTTTACTAAAATGTAAGCTTAAGAGGTTGAGCTTCACCCTCTTCCTCGTCCTCCACATATCCAACACAACCAATCTCTCCTTCCTCTAACCTCAAAGGGAAACTCTCAAATCCTTTTCCCAGAAGACCAACCCTGCCTCAGTCTTTCTTAAAAAGAAAACCTATTTCTACCTATTTCCTCTATTTCCAACCACAGAAAAATACTAAAATACTAAAATCTGGCCTCAAGGCTATCTGAAAGGACTACCTTTCCTTTTAGATTCCTGATTTTTCCAAAGACACACCTCTTCACTCATTCATTCCTTAAAGCTTTTGGATTGTGCTTTTACTATCCTTGCCCCCAACCCCTTTCCTTGCCCCACAGGTTGATAGCCGCTGCTGTAGAGCCTAAGACCACCAGAAAACACAGATATTTACATTACGATTCATTAACAGTAGCAAAATTACAGTTATGAAGTAGCAACGAAAATAATTTTATGGTTGGGGGTCACCACAACATGAGGGTCTGTATTAAAGGGTCATGGCATTAGAAAGGTTGAGAAACACTGTTTTAAGACCACCAGTGGGTGCTCAAACTGTGGATAGCACAAACCCTGTATGTAAAATGTCTCTCTTATACATACACATGTATGATAAAGTTTAATTTGTATAGTAGACACAGTAAGAGATTAACCATAAATAATGATAAAATAGAAAAACTATAATAATACTAGAGGCCCAGTGCATGAAATTTGTACATGGGGTAAGGTCCCTAGGCCCAGCTGATGATCAGGGCCAATCAGGTTTCCTGACTCCTCCTTCCATCCCTGACACCGCTCTGTTCCCCACACCTCTCTGCCTCCTCTTTCCCTCACTTCCTCAGCACCCCGCCGCCACTGCTGGTCACCTGGCATGTTTCGCACTGCCCCCTAGTGGTCAGTGCAGATCATAGCAAGCGATGGAACTCGCAAGAAGGCACTTTGCATATTAGTCTTTTATATAGATAGATAGATAGATAGATGAAAGAAAGAAAGAAAGAAAGAAAGAAAGAAAGAAAGAAAGAAAGAAAGAAAGAAGTTATGTGAATGTGCTCTCTCTTAAAATATCTTATTGTACTGCACTCACCCTTCTTGTGCTGATGGGACATTATCTACATGCTAGGTGATGAGATGACGTGAGGAGAATGACAGGCATTGTGGAGTAGTGTTAGACTACTACTGACATTCTGATAATATGTAACAAGCACTTCATGGCTTCTCTTGCATATCCGAATTGTCAGCATCATCACTACTCTTGTTCTGTGGGCCATTATTAAGTAACACAAGGGTTATTTGAACACAAGCACCGTGATACTCTGACAATGGACCTGATAATCGAGAGGGCTACTAAGTGACTAACGGGCAGGGAGTGTATACAGGATGGATACATAGGACAAATGGATGATTCACATCCAGGGCAGGAGGGAAAGGGCCCGCCATTTCATCCATCTGCTCAGACAGGATTGCATTATTTATTTCCGGAATTTTTCATTTAACATTTTTGGACTGCAGTTAAAACCGGGAATAATTGGGGACCCTTGTATTTCCAACAGCCTATTACTTGGCCTTTGTCCCCTTTTACCTCAAGGAAACATTTCACAGAGCTGACCACCTAAGAACTCTGTTCTTCTTGGGTTTCTGTGACACTCTGGATTCTCCCAATATTTTGCCATTTCTTTCCCTTCCTTTGCCAAATGCTCATTGAACTCCTTCCCACTGCAGAAGCTGCGTTTCCCTAAGTCTGCCCCAACTCCTCTCACCCATTCTCTCCTGGAATGCTTTACTCTACTCCCAATAACAATCCTATTGTGCCTGAGGAGGTTCTGAGCTTCTTGCCCAGAAATTTTGTACTTTTAACTGCTTGGTAGAAATTTCTGCCTGGGATGGAAGGGAAGGGGTGTGTGGTAAGGTGTGACTCATATAGCCAAATTAAAATGGCTAAAACAAGCTCATCACTTTCTTCAGAAACTAATTTATTGTAGTAGGATGAATATGCTAACCTTCATCAGCTTACCTGGCCATCTTCCACACTGCTGTGAAAGTGGCAGATCTTTTCTCATAACCAATACACTTGTTACACTATAGCTGTTTTAGACATTTATATAGTTATAGATGGTATGCATACATTATCAAGAGAAAGACTTACTACATAAGTGCTCCACTCAAAATGTGAGCATTCAGGCCAGAAGAGAAAATCTATGTACCCAAGTGGCACAACCTCTACAATGACGTTCAGGCAATCCCAAAGGAGCAGTAGAAAATGTTTACAACCATCTCCTGGACCCAAAATGAGTTCTTAAAGCGGTTCACACTGTGGCATTGCTAGCATATTAGGCTGCACAATTCTGCCTTATAAGACTGACTTAGACACAGAAAGCCTTTTGCACCCCCCATGCGTGGACACTGAGTATCAAAAAATTTAGTGCTCAGCAAACACAATCCCCTTCCCATTTATTTTACCTCCTAAAAAAAAAAAATGTAGGAAATCCCTGTAAGAGAATAGTTGGGTTCTTCATCATCACAGCCCAGAGCTAGCAGGTTCACGGTAACTTTTCATTTCCCCAATCATTTAACACTAGAAACCGAGAACTGTTTTACCAAGACCCTCCCTTCCCCATCCAGTCAGTCACCAGCCAAAAATCTTGTCAATTCTTGCTGTATAATATTTTGCATTCACACCATCTAAAAACCCTCCAATACCACTACTCCATCTTATAGCTTTATTTCAATAGTGGATACACCTTCTAAACTCAGGCTCTCTTATACATTTTAGCAAGCTTGACCCTATCCCCCTGCCCACCACACAACTAAGTAAACTGAAATTACTCACTATTCCCATAATAAAGTTCATGTTTTCTATGTTCAAATATTTCCTGTGATGTTCCTTCTGCTTGAAATGTCGCCTTCCATGATGCAAGCGACCATCCTGTCGGCTGAGTTAGAAATTTTGGCATCGTCTTTAAGTCCTCCTTCGACACACAGTTACGAAGTCTTTCAGCAGGCAGGCACTGGTCTCTCTAGCATACTGATAAATTCTCTGAATCTCTTCCTAGGAAAAAGCTAACCTTTGCAACATTTTAGTACAATTTTAGGGGCTTTCATAGACACAAATGTTTATAAAATTTGGTTGTTCCCTATGCCCACAACTGCCTTTTCTGGGGTCTGGTTTCCTTGACCGGCAACAGTGTGATCCCTGCACGCCACCAGGCTACTTCCTGCAGAAGGAGTCTGCTCCAAAAACCACTTAACTTACGTTACACATTCAATAATTACTTATCAAATGTTTCCGAGTCTGTTAAACTTTCAGTTAAACAAAAGAACATATCCACTCCCTAGGAGTTGGTCTGATACTTCTGACCTATAAAGAATGCAGAGGAAGTAGAGACAAAGTTGTTCCTGGAATATTTGACTAAGGTAGGGTTGGGTTGATCATAATTGATCTTCCAAAAATAGATCACTGATCTTCCCAAAGGATTTTTTTTTTGGTGTGTTTTTTTAGAAACAGTAGTTCCCTAAAGTGGAGAGACAGAAGTCTTGTCTTAGAACAGAGCTGAAAGGAAATTCTAGGTAATGGGAATGGTGTGAAGATAAAAATGGGATGTAAGAACCTGAAATACTACAGAACAATGGGGCTACTTATTTGCGCCCAACCAACACAGCATCACAACAATGAGACTTTAACAGGTTTCTTAAGGTGACGCATCAACTGATAAAGTAAGGGCCTAATAAGGCAACACAACCTCCCTTCTCTTTCTTTCACTCAACCCTCACCCCCAACTCTCCCTTCCTCCCTCTCTCCTTTCCCCAAAGTCTTGCAGCCACTCTGGGGCACACCTAAAACTCCCTTGATAGGCTGCCAAACCCCCTGGTTACACAGTAACAGCAGCTCACAACGTGCTGACTTACACAGTGCATGACTTACAGAAACCTACACTGCTCCATTATAAATTAAAGAAGCCTGGGAGGAAGTCACTCCTCCCATGGCCCTGCCCTTCCACAAAGCTAAAACTGAAAAGGAAGTACGTGGTAGAGACAGTCATGTGTCCTCATCATAAAACAAATCCAAAAGATTCGGACACAAGTAATAGTCTGGATCCCCGCCCCCCCAACTTAATACAGAAATTAAATGTGGGGGAATTTGTCCACAAAACAGCTACATTTGAATGCAACTATTAAAAGAAAACAGAGACAATGGTGATAATTCCTCAATATTTAGAATAGTTACTTTCCTAAAAAGTAACCGAGAATATGAAATCTCATATATATATATACATATATATATATATATATATATATATATACTTTCCCCTCACTGACGCATATAGATAAGCTCGTGTTCAAAAAATGTTTTTTAAAAAGTACATATAAAATAGGAAAATACTAAGTCATGAACACAGAAACGATCCGAAATAGGTGATTTCCAAAGCGGTGGTTTAGGAGTTTGCAGTAAAATAAGAACAGAAATTCCTAAGAGTAGAAGACCCGCATCTCAAAGCTCAGGAAGACAAGCAAGGGTTACCTACATGCTACTTCTCAAGTTCTCTATGACAGGAAACCCTTGGGTTTTCACCACAATTTTTAGACAATAAAATAATAAAATTTTCTAGATTTGTTTTTCACTGCCTTTTCCTTGATAACCAAAGTACTGTGTGTTAATCGTCTGAAGCAAGGGGGACTAGAAGGTTGAGAAAAAAAAAATGTAAAGAATCATGAAAATAAGTCCCTTATGATTATTCCTATCAACAGAAGGAAACATTAAAATTTTGACATGTTTTCTTCCGATCTACTTATAATGCATTTTGAGAGTGTATTACTGTATTTACAATTAACAAATATACAAGGTGGGGCAAAAGCAGATTTTTTTGTGTGAGTTTGCAAAGCACAGTTTATTCTCGATTATTATTAATTATTATATTATTTTCCATACAAGTAACTGTAAACCAACTTTTGCTTTACCCTGTATAACCATCCCTAGTTTACATTACATTGCTTTGAAACTTCGTTTGTTTAAATGAATAAAGTTAGGATACCAATCTGTATAACAGCATTCAATAAACATTACTACTGCCATTCAATAAATGTTAAACAAGAGCTGCATTGATTCATTATTTTAATGAAGAATTTAGTTTGTTCCACTTAATTTTTCACCTTGTCCTGACTCCAGGAAAAGCTTGCTTCCTTCCTCAAGGTATATCTAAAAATTTACAGTCTTTAGAATGTATTAAACAAAGCATTCTTTACAGATGCAAATTTAAAAACAAACACCTACAGATATCCAAGGACCAAAAAGAATGTTTATTTTTCTGAGTAATGCAAACAGGGAATTCTTTGAAAACCAAATATACTAACAAGACAAAGAAAAGAATTCAGGAAGTCATTGTGCATACACTAATAATCAAATTTTCAAGCAAATCAAAAGATAGCATTTTTCATCAATAAGGGTGAGCAATGCTCTTTTTATCCTTCTCCAGTCATGGATGGGCATAAGATAAAGAATATAGGATTGAAAGGTGTTTTTTTCCTCAAGGAGAAGACATGCTCTGTTAAGACATTAACACAGGAACTGCTGTTTTAAAATATAGTGGGATTCACTGTTAAACTTCTTTTGGTTCAAATGTGGTTGAGACTCTTGTTTTCAAGCTCCAGGTCTTTATCCTTGCAGATGCTGCCCCATTTTTGGGCTGTCAAGGTCTCCCAGGAACATACCCAGCCTCCCACAACCACCCGCTGCTGCCTGCTCTGTGGGGACATTAATAATAATAACACCTTAGAAGGATTAACAACAACAACCCTGTGGAGTGGGCACTATTATCTTTACTTAACAGAAGCTGAGGCTTAGCCAGGCCAAGCGAAAGAGCATACAAGTGGTAGAGCCAGAACTTAAGCCAGAACTTAATTAGACCGAGTGGTAGCTTACAAAGTTAAAATGTGAAATCTGCGTTATTAGCAGGTCTCAAAGAATATGCAAAGGGGCAAACTTTTAAGTGGAAAAAGCAGAAATGAAAAGGGTGATAATTATGATTGTCTTTTTTTCCCCCAAATTAAAAAAAAATATTTTTATTGATTTCAGAGAGGAAAAGAGAGAGATAGAAACATCAAAGATGAGAATCATTGATCAGCTGCCTCCTGCATGCCCCCACTAAGAATAGAGCCAGAAACCTGAGCATGTGCCCTGACTAGGAGTCAAAATCTGACCTCCAGTGCATAAATACAGTGCACAGCTTAACACTCAAACACTGAGGCACACCGCCTGGGCAATAATTATAATTTTTATAACTAGTTTTAAAAAAGTAAAATAAGTTCCCCAGATGTAGGGTTGCTGGATTATATCTGTATATAGTACCACATAATATTTGTGACATTAATACTAAAACATTGTTTATCTGAAATTCAATTGAAATTGGCTTCCTGTATGTTATCTGACATTCCCTAAAGTAAGGGCCTTTATGAAACAAACAAAACATTAATTCATTACAGAGCTACATTTCCCAAAGCTGAAATCCGGGATGCTCTGTGTGCCACATGTCTTTGGGAGGCCAAATCAAGGGAAGTGTAGTGAGTGGGGCTACAGCTGTTCTGGACTGAGCTTCCTTCTCCTTTTCCTAGTAGCAGACACAGCCCTTCCCTCCAGAGACCTAACTTTCATCAACCAAGCCATTTAAATTTGCTGACTCAGAAACTGCTCACCCTTCTCTACTTTATGTGGAAGTTGTCAAGATTAAATACAACTGAGATTGTGAGGGGATATCGTATATATCTTTCAATATTTATCGGCTGAGTGCTTTGGAAACATAGTTTCAGAAACTTGGACCTGACACTCTTCCCCCACTACCAAGAAATGGCTTGAAAAGTATTGCAGTATATGGTGAGCCCAGTTGACAAGCAGTCTCTAAAACGAAGAAAATAAGAAAATCAAAAACTGTGATCAAAACCTGAAGTCAGCAAAAACCAGTTTGGCTCAGTGGATAGTGTCGGCCTGCAGACTGATAGGTCCCAGGTTCGATTCTGGTCAAGGGCATGTACCTTGGTTGTGGGCACATCCCCAGTCCGGGGTGTGCAGGAGGCAGCTGATCGATGTTTCTTTCTCATCAATGTTTCTAGCTCTCTATCCCTCTCCCATCCTCTCTGTAAAAAAATCAATAAAATATATTTAAACACACACACACACACACACACACACACACAAAAAAAAAAAAACACCAAAAAAAAAACAAAAAAACACACAAAAAAAAACACAACCTGAAGTGAAATGTAGTCAGATGCCAAAAGGAGTGCCTAGCAGAAAACCTGGATTATCACCGCTGGAGAATCCAGTACCTTTCAAATGGCTGTGGATACATATTTAAAACAGAGTTACATGAGCTCATTGAATCACACACAGATGGAAATAGCCTAATACAAAAACAAGCCCTTAGTTATGCATACCAATTCAATTTTCTGCTAATTTCCACTAAACCTCCCATCTCAGTGGCTTGAATATGTTTACCTTCTTTTAAAAAACAACAAATTGGGGCTAGCTCAGATAGTGTTCATTTAAATATTTCTATGCCCAACTTTAATCTTCAAACTGTAACAAACACAATATACTACACATAAATCACTGTGAACAGAAACTGCTTGAAGAGGATTAATCAACAGCTTTGTATGTCATCCTCTTAACTGAATCACTTGAATTCTTCATGTGCAGTTACACCCAGTTAATCTTCCAGAAAGCAGCAAACTATGTAAATCTACTTAAACTGGGGAGATAAGAACTTTACTTGTCAAAAGTTAGCAACATTGAACAAGTACACAAGAAAAATATACATATCCATGAAAATTCTTGCATTCATTCCCCTACCCCAAACCCCATGGTAAGCTCCCAGAACACATTACATAGTAAAAAAAGGGCTTGTGACATACCATGATCTTTCTCAATTTAGCAATACTCATGTGTGCTATTATTTATTCTAAGTACCAAAGTGTTTGCATGTGTGTGTATCTATATAGCTATATCTATCTATCCATCCATCCATCCATCCATTTAAAAGCCTAAGCGTCTCAATAACGGAATGACCGAACGACCGGTCGCAATGACGTGCACTGACCACCAGGGGACAGCTCTTGTGTTGAGTACCTGCCCCCTGGTGGTCAGTGCACTCCCACAGCCAACCTTCCGTGGCCCATGGCCGGTCAGCCTCCGGCAGTCCCTTCTCCTTGGCCAGCCACCCCGATCGACCCTGATTGCCAGCCAGGCTGAGGGACCCCACCCGTGCACGAATTCATGGACTGGGCCTCTAGTATGACATAAACTGAGTCAATTACCTCAGAAAAGCAGTTTCAAAATGGAAGCAGGAAAACATGAAGAGAGACATAACTAATAAAATAATTTTAATGGAAATTCATTTTCTATATTTAAAGGCTTTTCAGCATAAAGCACCTTTTCTTTCGAAACACATGAAAATATTTTCACAACTATGAAAGTCCTGGCAAACGGTTTTGTTTGGGCTGTGGGGGTGCTGTTTTCATATAATCACACTGGATTTGCTTAAGGAATGTCATATACCTGAAAGGCACAGTCAACAAAAATAGGACATTTCCCCACTAAGACCTGAACCAACAATCCTTGGGTAGATACTGCTGACTGGGTTATCACTCCACTCCAAAGCTTCTCACTTTGACCTGAGACAACCAGGTGTATTTCTAATGTGCACTGAGGCCTGTGATGCAGGAAAATCCTGTTCATCCTGGATGAGGCCAGAGATCAGCGCTCCTGGATGCCTGGATACACTACCTGGCCAGGAAGGGGATGAGCACCACCCACCTCTATTTTAACTGAAACCGGTTGACTCCTATACATGGAAAATATCAAGTTTTAGGAAGAAATTGTACAATCATTCAGTAGTGGCATATTCTGGCTTCAATGCTGCTTCCAAATATCACAATCCCACTAACCCTATCATTCATTTACATCATCCTTCACCTCCAACCTCATAGGCTCTGCCCTCGCCCAAAAAAAGGTGGGAGGAATCCCTCACCCGGACTTCAAAAACTAGAAGGGCGATAGGCAGCCCGTCTGGGCTTGGCCTGGGTTTCTATTGAGGTGTGTCCGAAAGCAGGCAGTTATATCCAGTATTGTGGTTTTCAGAGCTTGACTGCCAGGGTCCAAATCCTAGCTCTGTACTTTGGATTGCACAGACTGAGGAAGTTACTTAATCAATGCCTCAGTTTTCTGAACTGTAAAAGGGAAATACTGTACTATTATTGCCTGCCTCATAGGACTGATCAATTAAGTGGGTTAACCCACTGAAAGCACTTAACATAGTAACTAGCAGATAGGAAAGTGAGTGCTCAATGATGATTAACAACTATCACATATATATTTTAGAGTGTACACACACCCACACACACACACACACACACACACACACACACAGGTATATATGATTCAAGTGCGATTCTGAATCAGAACGTTTTAAGTATTTTTAAGTATTCTCACATTCAACTTTTCCCTTCAGTTTACTTATCTGTAATCAGCTCTGACCGCTGATTATATATTTTCTGGGTTAAAATTCAACTGCATTACGCACCTAAAAGTTACCTATTCTTTCATCAAAATGAACACACTAACATGAATCGAAAGATGCAAGCTGAACATCACAAAACCTTTTAAAAGGTGTTCATTAGACTTCCCATTTAGACGAAGCCGGGTGAGATCACAAAGTCACTCCTGGTAACCAGGTCCCCGTGCTGGAAGTGTGCTTTTCCAGTGAATGGCTCAACACCAACAAAAGAAACCTTTGAGTCAAATACCACTGGTACCCGGGGTCTTGTGTCTGTATAATGCCTACACATTCATTTCTTTCTTTGCCTATAGAAAAAGAAAGTCTGTTTGTTTTTCTGATTCAGTCAGCCCTTTTAGTCTCTGAATCTGAGGAGAGCCCCATGAAAAGAAGAGCATCTTATCAGCGTGCTCCAGGCCAGCAGGCTGTCCCCCTCCACACACAAAACCTCCAGCCCCTCACAGTCAATCGCCTCACCCTGGGAGCTTTTTCCCCATTTCAGAGCCAACACCCCACCGGGTTTTGACAACAAATAAATGAACACACAAGGCCTTTACATAATTAGCCTGTCTTTTCAGGGAGAGTGAGGTGGGTGAGGGAGAAGGGTTCAGGGTAAGAACATTTACTGTAAATTGGCTTCATTTATGAAGTTGAAGTGAGTGTGCTGGACCGGAGGGCATTTATTTTAAATGAGGCCACATGAAGTTTAGAGATGCCTGTTTCTGAATCTTAACAATTTTAGCATAAACTTCAGCGAGGTCATAATACCGATCTTTTCTTTTCTTCTTCTTCTTCTTCTTTTTTTTTTTTAGTAGAGGATTTTTCTTAAGCCAGGTAAAAGAAGTTCTCACTGACTTGGACAGCAGGAACATACAGATCAGGGTGCGCTAACTGCCTTGTTAAGAGAAAATTAGCAAGTAAAAGAACCTAAGAACAAAAAACAATACTTTTTGAAACTGTCACTATTTGACAAAATGAGCCCTATTTTTAGATATACTTATGCTAGAACATAACCTCTCCCCCCCCTCCTTACCAAAAAATGACTATAAGAATAAAAAGGACTAAACATGATCAACAACCTGGAGAATGCCTTCAAGAAAAGCTACCAGGCACCACTGTCATCTGTCATGAGCCATGGTCTGCATGGAAAGATGCAGTTTGCTTGTATCATTATTGGGGTAATAACTTAATTGATTTGTCTCAGTGGCTAGGATGTAGACAAGATATTTATTCTGGAAGAAAAATATCTGCAATCATCTTTTTTGTTTCCTCAACAAGCATCTTGCCACTGACCTCTAAATCGGTTTAACCTTTTCTAAGCAGACCTGCCCATTTTTTACATAATTTAGAGGTAGGTTTTGTTATTGCTGCTGCCGAAAGGCTCCGTGAGATATATCACAACATGGCTTCAGTACCCTTCTTTTTAAAAACAAAGATGAAAACACACACACACACACAAAAGGCTGTAGCTCTAAGCTCCTAGGCTCCACTCCCTTTTCCCAGCAGGGGGTTCTGATCTAACCACTAAAGTGCCTTTGGAGTTAAAAATGTATGAAACTGCATTAAAATAAGAAAAGGCGTGTGTATGACTCAGGCTTATCCAAGTATCTCTGCAACTGGATGTCACAGGATTTCCCTGTGCTTCTGAAAACTGAAAACCTTGAGAAAGTGACAGCAGAAGTTCCTGTTTCTTTTTTAAATATACCAGGGAGGGGGGCGCGCGCGAACGCGAACACACACACACACACACACACACACACACACACACACTCTGGTCTTCCGGGTTTCCTACGAATCAGGCAGCTTCTTGAGGATTCCAGTGAAGATTGTTGCAAATCCACGTTACGACTTACTCCCGTACTCTTTAACACACAAAGGTTTCCGGGGGGAAAACACACACACACCCAAACCCAAACTTGTTGCAGAGCTGGGCGAAGCCCCCCGGCCCGGCGCGTCCAGCTCCCGCCCCCCGCGGCCCCTTCCCTTTCCTCCACGTCCCTCCCGCCCGGCCGGCGGGGGCGAGGGCATCTCCCCGGCTAAGGTCACCGGCCCGAGCCGTCCCCGCCGGCCGGCTGCCTCCTTCGGCAACAAGGTCACCGCCCCACCCGGTCCCTCCGAGGAGGGGAGCCGTGTCCGGCCGCGCGCTGCCGCCCTTTGTAGAGCGGAGCCGCCGGCCCCCGCGCGGCACCCCCGCCGCCTCACCTGCTTGCGGTAGGGCGTCCTGCAGTGGCTGCTGCCCCCGGGGTTGCCGCCGCTGCTGGGGAAGATCATCGCAGCGGGCGCGGGCGCGGGGCAGCCTGGCCGGGCGGGGGAGGGCGCAGCGAGGGGGCCGGCCGGGGCCGCGGCCGCTCTGGGAACTCCCTCTCGCCGCGCGGCGGCGGCCGGCGGGGGCTGCAGCTCGGCGCGGACTTCTCCGCCCGCGACCTCCCGACTCGTCTAAAAGTGCGGCGCGGCGGCGGCGGCGGCGGCGGGAGAGGCTCGGGCAGCTCGGGCGGCCGCCGCCCTGCGTGCCATGGACGGGAGTTCGCGCGCGGAGCTGGGGCGCCGGGGACTCTCCGGGCGGCAGCGGAGGAGCAGCGCCGCCGCGTCCCCACCTCCCGTGGCCTCAACCACCGCCCTGAGAGCGCGCCGGCCGGGGGCGGGGAGGCGGCCGCGCACCGCCCCGCGCCGCGCCCAGGCCCACCCGCGCCTCCCCGCTCTCGGGCTGGGCGCCT
>JAAGEH010000393.1:25496803-25608469 GCA_011751065.1 Lasiurus cinereus | reverse complement strand
CCCCCGCGCGCTGCCTCCGGAGCTGGGGGCCGGGGCCGGGGCCGCGCGGGCCGGGGAGCCGCCGGCGCCCCCGCTCTGGTGCAATGGTTGGGTCTGGCTTCCCGCATGCCGCACATTCCTTGGAGCAGCCACCCCCTTCTTTTCTTTTTCCCCCCTTCTTCTCTTTGCCTGAGCACCCGAGGCAGCTCTGCACCCCGCCTCGAAGCCCCTTTAAAGGGCATCGCCTCGGGGATCGCTCTGACACCTGGGTTAGAAGCGAACCGGTCCCACGTCTCCTCTCTTTTCTTTCATCCTTCCAAACTATCCTCCCACCGTCCCCTCTCCTCCCAGAAAAGGTGCGGGCAATCACTCTTACTTCAAGGAGCCAACCAGCCCTCCATCAACCCTCCGCAGATCCCTGTCCTGCCAAATCACACACTCAAATTTTAGCAGCGAAAAGGGGTCTCTACTCCCCAAGCCCCCCGAGCAAATACGTCAGTAATGTTCCAGACTTCGTTTCTATGCTGGCGTTTATAAGTTACCTTCAAGATGACAATATCAAAGGATGAAAATCACTTAAGGCCATCGGTTTGGTAAGCCTTCCGGAAGACTGAAACAGTATAATCCCATGTGTTAATTATTAGATGCGGCACAGAAACTAGGGGGGTTGGGGGGGGGGGATAAGGACAAAAGGAGGTAGTTTCCTTTGTTTCCCAGCTGAAATCATCTCAGGTGGCTCAAGATGCCACTTCTCTGGATCACCTTTGCATTAGTGTGTTAAGCCTAGAACCTACGATGAAGAAGGCCTCTAAAACAAGTCCCCCAGGCAGAGCCCGCCTTCTCTGGACAGGCCACCAGGACAGACTTGACACTCTCAAGCTGGCCCTTTCCAATATATCACAAGGAAATATCGCCTCGGTGAGTTTCACAGAGTTCTTCCTTGAATCTGGTCTCTCTAACACCTTCCTGGAAAGGGCCATCTGCCCTGATAATGAAAAATCCTAACTTGACTGGGAAGTAAAGGCACTCGACTTCTGGCTGCCAGAAGGAAACAAAATCCAAGTGTCCCTGAAAACCGAGTCCTCTAGCAAAGCTGTGGCCATTCAAGGATTGTCCAAGAGCAAGAAACGGACACATACCCACCCTAGATATCCTGCCAGTGGCCTGTACGCTCCCAGTTGCTCCTAATATTCTCCCACAAAAGTGATGAGAACTAGCAGGTCTCACTAATCAAAAACAACTATACACAAGGTATGCATATAATTCCCATTCTTTCATAAGTAAAGGAAGCAGCACAAAAAACACACACAAAAAATACTTATTCTGGGCACAGTCCTAGGCACACAATGGTCAAGTAAGAACTTAGTAAAATTCTTACTATTCTTTATAGTGCTTTAATAAACACAGCACAGCTAACATTCCATAAATATAAGCAAGAACTATTTCCTACTACTCCATGTATTTTTTTTAATATATTTTATTGATTTTTTACAGAGAGGAAGGGAGAGGGACAGAGAGTTAGAAACATTGATGAGAGACATGGATCAGCCGCCTCCTGCACGCCCCCTACTGGGGATGTGCCCGCAACCAGGATACAAGCCCTTGACCGGAATCGACCTTGGGACCTTTCAGTCCACAGGCCGATGCTCTATCCACTGAGCCAAACCGGTTTCGGCAACTCCATGTATTTTTAAAAACATATTTTTATTGATTTCAGAGAGAGTAAGGGAAAGGGAGAGACAGAAATATCAATGATGAAAGAAAATCACTGATTGGCTGCCTCCTGCAAGCCCTACATTAGGGTTTGAGTCCACAACTCGGGCATGTGCCTTTGACTGGAATCGAACTGGGCACCTTTCAGTCGGCAGGCTGACTATTCCATCCACTGAGCTAAACCGGCTAGGGCTACTCCGTGCATTTAGAGTTGTTTTGGCTTGTCCCTTTGCTCTCTCCTCTCATTAGGACTTTATGGCATGTTATCAACCACAAGCATAAAATATAAGATTTTAGGTAGAAGTGTTCAACTTCTAGGTGCCTTTTCCTGAGAGCTTAATGCCCAAGATCCCCACAGTTCAGACCTGTCGGGGGAAATTCCATGGACAGATTCAGTTGTCATTACTGTCTCTTAGGAAACCACAAAGTAAACCACAAAAGAACAGTATAGAGTAATTTTTCTATGGCTGTGCTCTAACATCATGATACTTTGGATACTAGCCTGCTAGGCTGCGAGGCTGCTAAGGCTTGACTTGATACCCTCCAATAGCTTTACAACATAAGACAAAATTTCAAGTGATTAATTTTAAATTAGAATATGAAAAGAATTATAATACTAGATAATAAAATACACCAAGAATATTAAATGAATAAAAGGCACTGTTTTTAAGATTAAAATAAAGGTATCGCCGAAACCGGTTTGGCTCATTGGATAGAGCATCGGCCTGCAGACTGAAAGGTCCCGGTTCGATTCTGGTCAAGGGCATGTATCTTGGTTGTGGGCACATCCCCAGTAGAGGACGTGCAAGAGGCAGCTGATCAATATCTCTCTCTCATGGATGTTTCTAACTTTCTATCCCTCTCCCTCCCTCTCTGTAAAAAAATCTATAAAATATGTTTTAAAATAAATAAATAAATAAAGGTATCTATCAACAAAATGTAGTGTTCTATAATGATGAATGACATAATAGGAGAGAATACATTACAAAAAAAACAAAACACACACACACACAACACAATGTTTACCAGCCAGGGTTCAAAGCTTCTGACTTATGTAGGTACTACACTCTTAACTAAGCCAAGTATCACAAAGAAAGGGGAAGGCAGGTTTTCCACCCTCAACGATTATAAATGTAATGAAGTAACAAAAGTTCAAATAATTCCAACATTAAGAGAAATATGAAACCACGTGTGTCTATATTATCAGTTATAGATAATCCACAAGTGCATAGTTGTAAATAATTTCAGGGATGGATCCCGGAGAGATTCATCTGGAAAAGTTTGTTAAGCTTTGAAACAAGTCAGTTTTAAGACAAACAATGTTAGGAAACATTCCAGAGAAACTGCAAATTATGATAAGACCTGGTGTTTTGGAATCTGTCTTATACATGCTCATCCTCTTGAAAGGGAAACTCAGACTTTGCTGAGGGTGGTCCTACATCACCCTCCTCCCCCAACTCAGCTGATGGACAAAGTGGTGGGAATATGACCCAAGGGCAGCCGAGCCACAGACAAGCCAGTGACCTATGACATGCCTGGGACTGAAAAAATGAGCAAAGCCAATCAGATTCTCACCCTGGGAATCTGATTCAGAAACCTCCAAGAGCTGAAACAGTTAAGAAAGGAACAGAAACAGCAAGAGTGCCGGGGGTAGAGTTGAGGTCACAAAAGCCAAAAGCATATGCAAGCCAAGGTTATGAGGAAGCAGAAACTATGAGTAAACAGGAAGCTGACTGGCAGCAAGCAGAGAGTCAAAAGATGCCAGGAGTGGTGAGCTCCTGGCCATTAGAGGATGGAGGGAGCCAAAGTCCCCGGTGCTGCTTTGGCTCTTGAGACTGACAACAGCCCCTCCATGTGTATACTTAGCCACCTTCCCACCCCCTTTAGATAATGTCAGTGAATCTGGACTCTGCAATCCAAGGAACAAAATTAAAACAGCCAAAGAGACCTAGCTCCATATTCCAGCTTCCCACTTACTAGCCATGTGGCTTTGGGCAAGTTGGATAACCTCTCTGAGCCCCAGACTCCGCACCGATTGTCATAACTATAGACACAATACATCAACGAAAGTGCTAAACTCAATAACTGGCAGCTGTTGTTATTGCTTTTCCAGGTTTTACTGCGGTGGTTGGTAGATTTCAGCGGGAGTACTGTGTAAATAACTGATGCTCAGTAAGTCTGGCTGACCATCAAAGAGCAGAAGCAAGGGTGTAGCTAGAACTGACAAGAAGCAAAAACAGCAAATTCAGATAGGGGGAGGCCATCTTTCCCATAACTGTTGAATAGCCAAGTGAAAATGCTTTTTAAGGCTGATCTATCACAAGCCTAACTTTAAGAGATTATTTTAAAAAAAAAATCTGGTAAACTGTTTCAATAGCCTGTGTGCACTGAATTTTTCTTCTGTATTTGTTTTTGGCCCATTTCCTTTAATGAAGTTATGTGTTGGACGAGGGCCATACCTGTATGGATGTGCCAGGAGTAGACAAATGAGGACAATAAGGCTGGAGCCATCAGCACCTGCGGAAGCCTGCAATCATGTAGGGATGAGTCCTGCGACTTGCAAGCGTTTGTATATCTGGAATTTGAGAATCTGAATGTAAGAGACACTTGTTTCATAGAAACAATTTGAAAATGGGACTTTCATTTATAAACCTTACATATCTCATTTCACTTTCACAACAACTCTGTAAGGTTGGAAGGGCTATTAGGCTCCATTTACAGATAAAAGGAAGTTAAGTAAGACCCACTGACCTACCCCATAGAGCTAGTAAGTGGCAAGCATTAAAATGTAGACCTAGATAGGGTTAAAAGAGGGCTGTCCTGTGCTCCTTCAACTCTATAATGCTGTGACTCCAAAAAGCCTTATAAATAATGCTCTAATTCCCCATGAGTACTTGTAACCCCTGTGGCACCTGAGTTGCTGTACACTAATAATGCAAAGACATTAAGTGATAAGTGCCAGCCAAGTGGTCTAGACAATTATGTGCTACGAAGCCCACAGGAGGGAGAGATCAATACAGGATATGTAACGGGCTTGGGATGCTCAGCTGTATAAATGTTTTGTCTGGAGGACATTCAGAAAGAAGCACTGTGCAGATAAGCTGAAAAACGGAACTTGTGATAGCGGGCTGGGATGAGAGAGGATGTAGATTTGGGGTGGCCACAGCTGAAATCAGTTAATTGATACATTCCCAGAATGAAGCAGATGATGAAAAGTCAAAAGGCTAGAAGACTCCCCTCTCCCAATTCCAACATACACATTACTGAGCCCCATAGAAGAGAGAAGCCTTTGAATGAAATTACAAAGAAAGTATGTATGATGGTAAAGCTAATCGTGGAAAGAAGAAAAAACAAGATGGAGGCAGAGAAGATGCCCAATGAGATAAGAATGGCACACCTCTAGCCACAAAAGAACACAGTTACAGCAGGCTCTATCCTTCTGTCATTGCTACTACATTCCAAGCACCATTTTTTATTTGGGTCATATTAAAACAGAAAGGAATTAAAAGGAAAATTCATGCAACATTATTTCAAGTTACAATCTTTAATGAATAAAACATAACCACATAGTATTAGTTAGTGCAAGCAGTTCACAATAAAAAATCATTTACATTTAGAGTCTTTATTGCTCACAAGGCCTCTGGCTCCTAGTGAGAGAGAGAGAGAGAGAGAGAGGAGAGAAAGAGAGAGAGAGAGAGAGAGAGAGAGAGAGAGAGAGAGAGAGAGGAAGGAGAGAAGGAAAAGAGAAGAAAGAAAAAGGAGATGTTTTAAATTTCCGTTCTTTCCCAGTACAAAACAGAGTTGATAAAGTACTCTATTTCTAAAGTAGCAGAAATACTTTGTTATTTACTATTTTCTTTTTTTAAAAAATTTATGATTCTTATTCTAGACTCAAAGGCTCCCTAGACACGTGTAAAATGAAACCACTGTAATAAAACTATAGCTCTGTAGCTATAATCCTAGATGGTATATAGAAAACGTAACATAGACATATACTGATGACTTTTACTAGAAGCAATATTGTGGTAATTCGTAAATCGACCCTGATGAACAAAAAAGAAGAAATGGGCTTTACCCTACTGTACTTCTCTGCAAGAACTAATACTAATAGCTCTCATTTATTAACTACTGTATTCCAGGCTCTCTCTCTCTCTCTCTCTCTCTCACACACACACACACACACAATAAAGAGAAAAGAATGGTTATCTCATTTTGCTGAAGAGAAAACAGACTCAGATGTTTAATTTTCCCAAAGCCACATAAATCCGATACATAATGATGCTGAAATTTGAAGTCAGATCTCTCTAACTCCAAAATCCCCTCCCTCTAATAATACTAATAATAGTTATTACTATTACTCATAGATTAAGTCCAAACCCCACCCATAGGGGAAATCTTAAGAGCCCAACCCCAGGTGTGCATTACAATCTATCTGACCTTGGGCAAGTCACTTAAGGATATGATGGACTTATACAGAATTTCCATTCAGTTGAATATGAAGGCAAATTCTCCAATATAAGGATGTATAATAATGGTACGATATATATTCTGGCCCAAATTAGCTCTTAATCTCATTTAACTGATTGCTGTTAAGGTGTAACCTTTCTTTTTCAACCAGCTTTATTTTCAGGGATCATTGGTGGGATGGAGTTGGGAGAGAAGCCAGGAGGGTGATAAGTGAAAGGTATTTCCTGAATCTTGAACTGGAACTAGACATAAAACATATTTTCCTTCAAAAATAATTGGAGACCATATTAGCAATCAGCTTCATTATTTAACCCATAGATACTTATAGGTCAATTAAAATCCTAATCACATTTAAGACATTTCTTCCTATGGCAAAACATCCTCCAAATTTGAAGCAAATAATTTATAATCAATTTTTTTCGTATATAATCTGCTTGTAAATTTTATTCCTGCAGAATAGTTAATAAAATTCAATGCTTTCTCAAATTCCTGGCATAAGGGGGAACTCTGTACGTTCAATTTATTTTTGTTTTTGTATAAAATCAGGTGCATGGGTTTTTATTCTTTAAAAAAATAAAACAGGAGGAATCCAAGATGGCGGCATAGGTAAACACCTACACTGCTGTCTCGCACAACAATTTCAAAACTACAACTAAAAGACAGAACCGACATCATCCAGAACCACAGGAAAGCTGGCCGAGTGTAAGTTTTGCAGCTAGAAGGAAAGAGAGGGGCTCACAGAAACCCAGAGGAGCTACAAAAAGCTGAGGTACGGAGACAAGCGTGGAGAAAGCCGGTGCCGGAGTACCCGGCTGGCTTTCTCTGGCGGGAGGGAAACGGAGACTCCCAACGGCATTGAACCCCTTATTTTACGACACTAAACCCCAGATCCAGCGAAACTCATACGGGGGAAGTTTGGACTGTGAAAAGGGAGAGGTGCACAGAAATTTAGGGGAGTCGCAGAAGATCAGGTCTGGTCTCGCACGTGCACGGTGCTGCGCTGAGGACAGACTGCTGATTGTGCCGCTGTCTTTCGCGAGTGGGCGGGAGACAGACCCTCCCAACTGCGCCACTTCTGACTCCACTAAGCCCCTGTTTCGGGCGAAACCCTGGGGACCTAGACTCTTGTGGTCCTAGTGCTCAGGGGAGCTGGAAAGGCAGCAGTTAGAGGCACTGCGGGTGCGGCGCGCACAAGGACCGCTCCAGGGATTAGCCAGTCACGTGAGACTCAGGGGCCGTGGAGGGCGGGGCCGACTGGAAGGCAAGGCGGTCCCTTAAGCCCTGAGACTCCACCCCTCCCAAGCTCAACCAAGGTTTCTTCGGTTTTTCGTCTGGTATCATAAGGCTGAATCCAACACAGAAGTTTCCCCAGCATAGTGAAAATGCCGAAACAAGGGAAGGGATCACAAACAAAAGAAATGGAGAAAAAACAACTGGATATAGAGTTCAAAACCACGCTTGTAAAGTTTTTCAAGAATATGCTAGAAAAATTTGATAAATTTAGTGAGACCCAAGAGGAGATGAAAAAGGACCAACTAGCGATGGAAAAGGTCCTACTAAAGATGATAAAGGACCAAATAGAAATTAAACATACACTGACTGAAATAAAAAATATTATACAGAGTCCTAACAGCAGACTAGAGAAAGGCAAGAATCAAGTAAAAAATTTGAAATATAAAGAAGCAGACAACATTCAACTGGAAAAGCAAGAGAAAAGAATACAAAAATGTGAAGATAATGTAAGGAGACTCTGGGACAGCTTCAAGCGTACCAACATCAGAATTGTGGGGGTGCCAGAAGAAGAGAGAGAGCAAGATACTGAAAACCTGTTTAAAGAAATAATGACTGAAAACTTCCCACATCTGGTAAAAGAAATAGACTTACAAGTCCAGGAAGCACACAGAACCCCAAAGAAAAGGAATCCAAAGAGGACTACACCAAGACACATCATAATTAAAATGCCAAGAGCAAAAGACAAAGAGAGAATATTAAAAGCAGCAAGAGAAAAACAGTTTATTACCTACAAGGGAGCACCCATACGACTGTCAACTGATTTCTCGACAGAAACGATGCAGGCCAGATGGGAGTGGCAAGAAATATTCAGCGTGATGAATAGCAAGAACCTACAACCAAGAATAATCTATCCAGCAAAGCTAACATTCAGAATTGAAGGGCAGATAAAGAGCTTCACAGAGAAGAAAAAGCTAAAGGAGTTCATCAACTCCAAACCAGTATTATATGAAATGCTGAAAGGTACTCTTTTAGAAGAGGAAGAAGAAAAAGGTAAAAGCCAAAAAATTATGAACAACAAATACATATCTGTCAACAAGTGAATCTAAAAATTAAGTGAATTAAAAATTTGATCAACAGAATAAACTGGTGAATATAATAGAATCAGGAGCACAGAAAGGGAGTGGACTGATAATTCTCAGGGGGGAAGGGGTGAGGGGTGTACAGGGAGAGACTGGACAAAAATCATGGACCTATGGATGAGATCAATGGGAGGGAGCTAAGGGCAGAGGGAGGGGTGGGAGCTGGGTGGAGGGGTGCTATGGAGGGGAAAAAAGAGAAACAAATGTAATAATCTGAATAATAAAGATTTAATAAATAAAAATAAATAATAATAAAACAGCCCTGGCCAATTCTGCTCAGTGGATAGAGCATTGGCCTGTGAACTGAAGGGTCTAGGGTTCAATTCTGGTTAAGGGCACATGCCCAGATTGTGGGCTCGATCCCCGTGTGGGGCGTGCAGGAAGCAACTGATGAATTATTCTCTCTCATCATTGATGTTTCTATCTCTTTCTCCCTCTCTCTTCCTCTTTAAAATCAATAAAAATATATTTTAAAAAATTAAAAAGAATTGAGGTAGAGGCTATATGAATTAAAAATTCAAGATGTTTTGGTTTGGTTTATATAACACTGAATTTGTATCTGTAGATCAAATTCTATATGAGAATAAAGGAGAGTCAACTAGGGATGTGTGCCTCAATTCTCTATATTATATGTGCAAATCTAGTATTGGAGCTGTTATTCTTCATTTCTGTAGCAAGCCTATAAGAAAATAAGTGCTGACTTTCAGAATACATAATAATTCAACAAGTTTTCCATGAATTACAGTAAAAATTTACAGAGTATAGAAAAAGATATTATTAGGTGGTTTTTGAAAGTGCAGCTTACCTAAAGTGACAGAAGTAACAAAATCATCTACAGGGTGTGAGCAAACTATGGGTAAAGAATAAGAACTTAGGTGAGGAAGGTAGGGGCTGATGTGCTGTGGAAATAGCTAATCACATCTACCTCTTGCTATATGACTGGGAAGAGAAAGAAAGTACTTAGGAAAGCAATGGAATCTGTGGAAAATTAGAACAAAACAAAACAATCTAAACGTGAAAAGCAAAATTCAAACATATAATGACTATCTCCTTGCCATCAGTAAAAATAACTACTTGAATGATTACTTCGACATTACAGGGTGAATAACTGTACCTGAGACAAACAAAACCATCATAAAAGTTAAGAATGACAAAAGGTTACCTAAGTGATTCCTAAATGTCTGGGGGACATAAGCATTGTCTAATCTATCCAAAACCTGGATCCTTAGTGTAGGTTAGGTTTTAATGCAAAGGAGAAGAAGAACAAGAAGACAAAGAAGAAGGTTCCCTTTCTCTTCAATTGTCACACTTGCCATTAAATTAGGTCTATTTCACCTGAAGAGGAGGGTAATATAATAATTAATAATATCCTTTAAGTGGGATGCTTAAAAGCTTTTCCTTCTCCACTGAATTATAATATCCAAGTTAAAATATAAAAATATAGAATCAGAAATGAATTTCTATTCAGTTGAATATGTATGAAGGCAAACTTTTCAACATTAGAATATTTAGTTAAGAGTTCTGAAATGGGATACATAAGGAGCTTACAAAAAATTCCCCACCCTAGATGTCTTTAAGAATGACTAGTTCTGGGTTATTTAATAAACTTAACACATGCGGCCAACTGATGACAGACCTGTGGCAAATTGATACTCCCCAAGCAAAGAGAAGGCGAATGAGGAAATTCTGATGTTGTCCTGACAATATGACTGATCATGACATCAGCAATTCCTAATTCCAAACTATAGAGAACACTCCCAGAATGCTGACAACATATTACACAGATCCTCCCAAAATCACCCTCCTTCCCCTCCCAATCACCAGTGTGATGATGTTTCAACCAAAGGATTATTAAGCATTAAAATCCTGTTAAACTGTTTATAGTTGGAAAAGTGCTAAGAGGAAGAAGTAGATAACTTTTGAAGATATTTTTCAGAATACATATATGAGAGACCTGTTAAGAAAATATATGTATTTTAAATATTTTATATGTATATGTATACTAATGCATAGAAGCAAAATGAATGTCTAAACTGTTATAATGTACAAAAGGCATTATTATACATGATCTCATTTATGTTTCAGAGAAGGAAGCAAGGCAGGCATTCTCCCCCCTTTTTTTTGAACCGGTGAGATAGCCTTAAGTAGGTTAAACAACTTGTCTTAGGTCAATGAGTATTACAATAATGGAATGAATACCACTGTCTCTCCATGGACACTGTGACCAATAACAAGTCCATTCCATTTTTCCATATGTAGCCAAATCCCTAGAAAGTTCTCTTTAAACAGCCTCCAAATCGGAACTTATCATCACAGTTCTTCTACCCAGGACAATAGTCTGTGTCTTCTGTAATCAAAGGGTGCTTCTATACTGTCGCACCCATAAAAATGAGGGTGGAGTCTTATTTTGAGGCTTAATAAGCTTATAAAGATTACTTAAACCATCTTTAAATCCATAATGAGTTATTTAACCTATTGTTCTACATAGTAGTTTTGTTGGAGGCATGAATGAATGAGGGAAACTAGTTTTCATATTCACACACATACAACAAATGGCAAAAATGATAATCTTCACCCTCTTTTCAAAGCTATGATTTTATCTGAAGCTAGAAAGAGCTGAATGTAAGCTATAGAATCATCAAATTTTAGAAAGTATACTTTACAGATTATATTAAACATAGTGAATTTGAATCCTAATCTTTATATCATTTGGGATCACAAGAAGGGCTGTAATGAATGTTGCATTTTGTATCTGTGTGCAACTTATTAAGGAAATGGAGTTCCATGACCGAATGGTTTCTTTAACCTCAACTATTACTGTTGGAATAAATCTTCTTGCTTTACTTTTTAGGGGAAAGGAAACTGTCCTATTCATCTTTCTGAAATCAGACTTCTATAAATATTTGGATATGAACTGTACGCCATGAACTCAAAGATGCTTCTGATTATAAGATAGTTGTCCATTACTGAGATATTAACATTTGAAAAAAATGGACAACAGTAATTATAAGGCATCATAAATCATAAGATGCAGCCTGATCTCAGATATGTTGAAATGAGAAAAAGTATGTCTTAGAATCTGTGCAGTATGGTAGACAGGTGCATGAAAACATGTGTGCAAACACACCCACATGTTTTTCGTACTCATAGCCTCTGCTTAAGAGACCTATTTTTCTCAAGCGCTAATTTTTAACCTCCTAAAGAACCAACAGCTACTAAGTGGTTTCAGGTAAATGGCTCACACACTCAATTTTTCCAAGGAAAACTGACAGTGTCTTACAACTAGTGGACACAGTCTCTGAGTTAGAATGAGAACTTTATCCTAAACTCACTAGTTTGCAAAGGCACCCCTTGCAAAGGAACAACTTGGGCTGCTGCTTTTCTCTGCATCCATCCTTCCTCATACAATCACATCAAGTTACACCCACAGTGTTTTAGATCTACAATGCATTCAGATAATAAGAAAGGTTAAAGGGAGATAAATAGAAATCTGTAGATATTTATCAGACTTCACTCCACACTTCTTGATACTGCTGCTTTAAAGTTGTCCGTTGCAAGCATAACTAGATAACATTCATCCTAGACTGTTATTTTTTTAGTGAGTTTCAGTCACACATACACATGCAATACGTACGGATACACACTCAAAAGATCAGTCACCACTGTCGCTCTGGCACATAGCTCCAATTCCAGCCTAAAAGTCTTACAGATTTCCATCTTTTGGCAGGCACTGGAGTGCCAGTTCTCAGTCTTCCTAAGGCTTCAAGACAGGAAAAGTAATTTTTATGTCAATCAAGTATATCAGATAAAAAGGCAAATATCTAAACTGGCTATCACAATCCTTAAATCTGATATGAAACTATAAAGTGAATCAAAAGCAGTAACTTAGCAGGTAAGATGACCCCATTGTAGAAAGCAATGGTTCTCACTTGAAGCTGTGACTTTTAGCAGAGGGTAGTACCTGCTACTTCTTATGACTAGTTCCCTTGCATTTCCACCTTCTTCCTTATGTAACTTCCCTTTTAGTCATCTCACTGCTAGTGTGAAGATAAAGCTGATATGAAAAAGTGAAACAAACTGGTCAATTTGTTAACCAACCAGGGGTTGGTCAAATTGAAACTTTGACATTATATATGAATTTCATTTAGCTGTCATGTTTTCTTTTGCTATAAAATAATATTGTAATTGATTTCACATGGAGAACTATTTTATAGAAAATATTAGGACATCAAACCATTAACAGAACCCAAGTTCCTACCTCAGAGCCTGGTACACATTAGCCATCCAAATATTGGTTCAAATGAATGGACGAATGAATGAATGAATGAATAATATCTTTGAAATGCATGCGAATCCTATTCAAACAGATATTACTTCCTAAAAGTAAAACAAATGTTTGACTTTGAGATGTTAATTAAATAGCAAAATATAAACTACAATTTATTAAGTAAACTTATTCACATAATTTAGCACATGGCTAAGTTTTTCTAAGTGATATAATTTGATCTAAAATCCCAACCTTACAAGTCCTTAAACTCCACTTCAAGAAAATCAGCATATCCACTTTGTTTCAATGACTAACATCATTGCACGCCATCAAGTCCTGAAATTCTCATCTTTTGATCTCTTCTGCACTTTTATTATGCTATATAATAAAAGGTTAATATGCAAATAGACAGAACTGAGAAACAACCAAACCAAACAACCAGTTGCTATAACATGCACTGACCACCAGGGGACATGCACAGAACATGGCGGTCATTGGCCACAGTAGGATGCTCATCTGAGCAGGGGTGCCAGACCAAGGCAGGGTGCCAGTTGCTATCAGTGGGTGAGCCTCTGGTGGTTATGGAAAATTCTTTGCTCCCACATGCCACAGTCCCACAAGGTGCTCACACCTCCTGCCAGCAACAACCCCGCTCACACCCACTGTCGTCGCCCAGCACTGGCCCCGATCGCTCAATGCCATCAGCAGGTGGTAGTGGTGGCTGCTGGCTGCAATCACCCCTCAGGGCTTCTCCATCTCCCCCTGCTCCTGAGGGATAATCGGGGCAGCAGCCGCTGCTTGCACCCACTGCTGGCACCTGGAGCTGGCCCCAATTGCTTGGCACCATCAGCAGGTGGTAGTGATGGCTGCCGGCCCTGATCACCCCTGAAAGCTTCTCTACCTTCTCCTGCTCCTGAGAGACGATCAGGGCAGCTGCCAATGCTTGCACCTGCTGCTGACGCCAGCCCCAATCACTCCATGCTGTCAGCAGTTTTGAGTGGTGGGTGTAAGCGGTGGCAGTGGGAGCAGGGCTGCTGGTAGACAAGGGATGAGGGCCACAGTGGGAGAGGGCAGGCAGGGGCAGGAGGATGGGTCAAGACCTGCCCCTGTGCCCACCCCAGCTTCACAGCCCACGATTCCTTTCAAGGTGCAGGAATTCGTGAACTAGCCCCCTAATTAATAAAAATAGTATTAAATAACAGCTGAGTGCGTAATATGTGCCAGGTATTGTGATAAGTATTTTACAGGCATTGTCTCATTGATCTTCATACTACCATTATTCTTCCCATTGCAGATGTAGAAATTTCAGGGTCCCTTCATTCTCTTTATAAGTCCACGCCTCTGTTCTGTCAGGTTGCCACAGTCACCAAGACAACACCTCCACACATTTCACTTATTTCCAACCAATTTAGATCCTCAAATCAGGCCACACCATATTTCTAGCACCCATATTCCAGGTGAGCACTTTAAAAAGAAGAAAAAAAGGCTTTTTATAAATTGATGATTTTTTTTTTGAGAGAGAGTGGGGGGTAGGAAAAGGGGGAGAGAGTGTAGGGAAGCAAGGGACTTAGTTGGACAGTCTGTAAGGAGGAAACCCCATCAATGTATTAATTGGCTGCTTCTTGCATGCCCCCTACTGGGGTTCAAGCCCAAAATCCTGGCATGAGCCCTGACTTGGAATTCAAAGAACAACCTTTTGGTGCCCAGGATCATGCCCAACTAACTGAGGCACACTGGCCAGGGCTCACATGAGCACTTTTATTTTTTCCTTGGTCTTCTTCTCTACTTAGTAGTAGAAATGTTCAAGATGTAAGTTTCTATTCGTATCCTTGATTTCAAATGAATTTCCCTATTACTTCCTCTCCCTATCAACCTTACCTGTCTTTCCAAACCCCCCTCTCTCTTTCACTCTCCCTCTCCCTCTCTCTTCCTCCTTCCCTCCCTTCCTCTTTTATTTATTTCTTCTTATTTACTTAACATTTCTTTACTTTAAAACATATAAATATATTTTCCTTTAAGAAATTAGAACAACAGATGCAATAGTATTTCTTCCCCCTTTAAACCAACTTACTCAAGTCTTTCAGTCCTAACAATATGAAATGCTTCTTTGAATCTTAAGCTATTTTATTCCTTCTGTCTTTCATTGCCAGAGTTCTGAAAAGACCACTTATCAGTGGGAGTTTGTAGATCTTCACTTGCCATTCTAGTTCAGACCATTCTAATCTGGCTTTGGCCCCTACCACTCACCCACAACTGCCTCTTAGCTAGCTAGCATCCATCAAACATGATTTAGTTCTATAACTCACCATCATGAGATCCCAAAATGTCTACTCTTTTGGTTGTCCTCCTTTGTTCCCTTTTCCATATATGAGTTCACCCACAACTAGCACTTTAGTCATCACCCAGAACAAAGAGGTCCACATCTAGAGAATCAATGTTGGCTTTTCTCTGTAGGGATCCACACTCCTGGTTCAAACTTCTTTGAGTCTCCATTTTCCTTGGTTAGCATTCACTGTTCCTCTATCCCTCCCTCCCTGCCTGATGCCACCAGTGAAATCTATATTTTGCCTACTATGGCAACTTGTAGTGTACTTTGCTTACACTTATCTGTGTGTTTCACTGGAATCTAAGCCTGTTAAGAGCTAGAGTTCTAGCTCACTTCTGGGCATACAGTTTCAACTCTATAAGCAAAAATTTATTGGAAATGTATTAACTTAGGAGACTAAGAAAAATTTGCAATTTTTATAAACCTAAGAGAAAATTATCCTCATGCTCATGTAGCATTCCTACTATTGTTTTGTTTTCACACAGAAAGTATTCAGAATCTGAGAAGCACTTTTTCTCTAATGAGGGAAAATACTCTCTAATGCATTTGGGAATGCTGATTATTCCCAAAGTGCAGGAGGAATAAAAGGAATAAAGCCCATTAACTGGGGACATTCATGCTGTCAAAGGAAAATGAATATTGACATTCATGCTTCAGGAAGGAAAGCTGTGCAACTGACTTTAAACTGTTTTTCAGGTTCTTCAACCCAATTTTTAGTTGAAAATTTGTTAAAAGAATAATGCAAATTCAGGTCTAATTATGTTATATATATATGCCTGTGACCGTAATGCCATAATGAACATATGATCAGTCGCTATGACACCCACTATGGCCAGCGAAACACTGATCAGTAGGTAGGAACAGGCCAACTTCCTGTGCCCCCCTGCCCGGGTGACCCACCCCTGATTGGACTCTCCCACCCTGATCAAGGGCAGGGCCAGCCAGTCATATATCCTCCCCCTGGCCAGCCCCAATCCCGATCAGCCTGCTGGACCATGATAGATTTGCAGCCCTTCCCCTCAGCTGCCCTGATTGCAACCGAACCCCAATAGGGGGTAGGGCTGGCCGGCCAACCTCTTCCAGCCCCTCCTTTCAGCCAGTCCTGCCCCCTATGGGCCCCCATCACCCTAATGGACTTGCAGACCCTCCCCCTGGCCAATCCCACCCGACTGCCTCTGCATCCTAATAGGGGGCGGGGCTGGACCATCAACCTCCTGCAGCCCCTCCACCTGCCTGGCTCCACCCCAGATTGACCCCCCCCACCCCGATCAGGGGCAGGGCTGGCTGGCCAACTACCCATAGCCCCTTCCCATGGCCAGCCCCATCCCCATTTGGTCCCCCAACCCCAATCAGGGGTGGGGCCCACCAACTAACTGACTATAGCCCTCAGCAGGCAAGGCCCTTTGGGCTCCTATCGGGGTGGGCCAGCCAGACCCCACCCATACACAAATTCGTGCACTGGGCCTCTAGTATATTCATTAACTATTATAGACATGGCAGAATCTAGGAAAGATTTTACAGAATGAATTTCAAAACATCTCTTTTGTATTAAACACACACACACACACACACACACACACACACACACTAAAAAGCTAGGAAAGGAATGAAGAATTGAGAAATCTTTCCTAATGTTTATTTTATACCCTAAGCAACCAAAAATCCAAAAGCTAAAGATGAGCAATAGGGAATTTAAAAAATGAACATAGAAGGAATAGTTGTCTATTCCTTCATAGGCAGCCAATCAATGATTCTCTTTCATCATTGACATTTTCATCTCTTTCTACCTCTTCCTTCTTCTCTGAAATAAAAAAAAATTAAAAAAAATATAATCAGAAATTGATAATCTATTCACAGACATGTAATTAAGATATGACAGCAAAAGAAAAAAAAAGAGTAGTTTTCAGACCCATATTAAAGATCTTAATCTTGGTTCCTGGGTACAATGTGGTTAACAGAATGACTACTCCACTTCTTGGCAGCTCAAGTTAAATTATAAAGGGGCAGCATGAAATGGAAGGATTTAAAGACAGTTCTATCTTTGAATAGGATAGTCCAGACTCTCAATTTTAAATATATATGCTTCAGTGCCTATGTAAGCAAATAATTTCTTACTGTAATTACAGTGAATTATTTCTAACCCAAAAAGAAGTAATCAGGTCCCTTAAAATTTTCAAATTTATTTTGTTACAGCTGTCTTTTAGTTATTGTGTATTTTATTAGCTCTTTTAAAGTCTGATCCAAAGAGAAGATAACTTACTTTTAAAATTCCCTAACAATGTTCCTCATCTACTCATTCAACCAATATTTACAAGGAACATACTATACTATAGTCAAATTGTTGAGTCTGTGCATAGATAGGAAGGCCATGAGGTCTCTGAGGGGCTGTGACTAAGATGGAGTTGGGAGGAAACAGAAACAATGAGAGAGGAATCATCACTTATAATAGTGACTCACAGGGCAGGGATTTTTAACAACTATGAGACTCACAGGAGTGGAGAAATGGAGATATCAGCAGATAGCAAAAAGCAGTGAAACACTGGAACAGTAGGTAGGGCCAGGCCAACCTGCCCCCCTGGCCAGCCCCAACCCCAATCAGCCTGCTGGACCATGATTGGTTTGCAGCCTATCTGCTCAACAAAGAGCAACTGGGTAATAGAAATGGAGGAAGTTCAAGAGGCAAAATTCAAAATTACAGATCTGAAATTTGCGCCTTAAACTGAGAACAATCATCCAGTTGGTCTCCATAAATTTTCAAATATATATTTGAACCATGGCCACTATGGTTCCTGCTAATCCTGAGGCCTGGGAAGGCAGCTTTCCTGGGTTCCCTGAGTTCTGGTCTCATACCTGAGTTTCTGATGTCCTTATATATTCTTTGAACAATTGCACCCTCATGACTTAACACAAAGAGTAGTTTGTTAATATTACTTGCAATCAAATATATCTTGCTAAACAAATACTAACACAGTTGTATCAGAAACTACTCTTGGAAGTTAGCACTTGGCAACGTCAAGTCTTTGCAAGAGGAAAACAATTTTATGTCAGATAGCACCACCTACTTATTTAAGACAAGTTACTAAATTATGTCTTTCAAATCACTTATTAACAAAATCACCCTAATTGTGTGAAATGATCAGCAGGTACTATATTCATCTTTCTTATCATCCCAATTAAAGTGTTGCCTTCTATCCAGAAAGAACTACAATTTCTCATGTACAATCTTACCTGTCTCAAATTCTTTAAAAGGAATGACAACTTATGGGCTCCCCTGTCCCAAAAAAAAAACAAAAACAAAAAAACAACCCAAAGTACAAATTAGACTCTCCTTCATCAAACTTAAAATATCTTTAATGTTGATATATGTCAATGTCTCTTAAAATAGACTATCATTTGATATATGAGATAATGCTTTTTATTGCAAATTCTCCTAAAAAGTATATATAAGATGCACTGTTTAAGTCTTAGGGATTCTATTTGGTTTTAAGTGTGGATGTTTTAAATGAAAGGAGGCACTTTTCTTGCTATTAGAATCCAACAGATATTTGGTAAGGTGGTCTCAAGGGCTGTGTTATATTTAGGAATGAGCCCTTCCTATTCAGATTGGTGCCACTGCCTCATTCCTGGTGACCTCTAAACAATCCAGGATCGCAGTGGCTTGTCTTTAATTAGTATCTCACTAGAGGAAGGAGAGCATGTCAAGAGGAAAACAATGCACGAAGACATTATGAACAATGATCTGCAATGCAATTTAATGATTTGGTTAAGGAATGAAAATCATCCTACTTCCCTTTCTGTTAACAAAGTAATGCTGAAAATGGTTTTGGTTCCTATAGATTGAGAAGGTTGGGATTTCTATGTATGTTTATTAATTCTGGTTAACATGTTAAACTTTCCTAGTTCAATTTTATACCCTTAATTGAAAATTCTGTATTCATTGCTTAGACAATATTAGGTGTACCAGTTAAGAATGTGGATTTTTTTTTCAATAGATGGAGTTACAACATATTTTTCAAATATGTTGATATATTTGCGATTTGATATATATGCTATTTTGTAGTATTGACAGCAAGCTTCAAAACTTCATTATGTCAAATTTGCTGAAAGTGTTAACATCATAGAAATTTTTACACTTAAAAATATCAAAATTCGTGCCAAAAAAAGGAGCATTTGTGGGAAGTTTTAATTCATTACTTTATTTTGAAGAAAAAGTTATTATATACATCAGGAAGCTTATGGTGAACATGATCCATCTCAAGATACTTGTGAACGCTGGTTTAAATGTGTTAAAAGTGATGATTTCAATGTGAAAGACAAAGAACATCCAGGTCAACCGAAAAAGTTTGAAGACCAACAGTTACAAGCATTATTGGATGAAGATGCGTATCAAACTCAAAAACAACTTGCAGGAAGAGAAAATGGAAAACTGAAAAGTCATCAGTAAAATGTTTCTTCAACCTCACAAAAGAAACTCCCGGTTAAACTAGTTGAGGGGACAATTTGCATGCATATATATATATGCATGAGGCCTGGTGCACAAAATTTGTGCAGCGGGAGGGAGTTGGGAGGGGGGGTAGGTGGTGTCCCTCAGCCCAGCCTGCACTGTCTCCAATATGGGAACCCTTGAGGGATGTCCAACTGCCCATTTAGGGCCGATCCAGGACTCCTGGCTCCCAACTGCTCACCTGCCTGCCTTCCTGACTGCCCCTAACCACTTCTGCCTGCCAGCCTGATCACCCCCTAACCACTCCCCTGCCAGCCTGATTGATGCCTAACTGCTCCCCTGCCAGCTTGATTGCCCCTAAGTGCCCTCCCCTGCAGGCCTGGGTCCCCCCAACTGCCCTTCCTTGCCAGCCCAGTCACCCACAACTGCCCTCCTCAGTTGGCCATCTTGTGTCTACATGAGAGCAGGATCTTTGACCACATGGGGCAGCCATCTTGTGTGTTGGAGTGATGGTCAATCTGCATATTACTCTTTTATTAGATAGGATAGAGGCCTGGTACATGGGTGGAGGGCCAGCTGGTTTGCCCTGAAGGGTGTTCGGGGTCATGGTGGGGTTTCCTTGGGGCATGGGCGGCCTGGGCGAGGGGCCTGTGGTGGTTTGCAGGCCAGCCACCTGGTGATCCAAGTGAAGGCCCTGGTGATCCAAGTGAAGGCCCTGGTATCTTGAATTTATTTGTCTTCTACAATTAAAACTTTGTAGCCTGGAGTGGAGCCAAACCTCTTGCTTTGCTCTGTGGCAGCAGCCATTTTTGTTGGGATTTATTTATCTTCTATAATTGAAACTTTGTAGCCTTGAGTGGAGGCCTGGGCCTGCCAGGGTGTGTGGAAAGCTTGGCTTCCTCCATCACTGGGGAAACCCAAGCCTCCTTCTGCTTGCTCTATGGTGGCAACCATCTTGGTTGGGATTAATTTACATACTCGCTCTTGATTGGCTGGTGGGTGTGGCTTGTGAGTATAGCAGAGTGATGGTTAATTTGCATATATCCTATCTAATAAAAGCCCAGCGACCGAGGGGAATGGTGGAATGACCAGAAGGACTAGAGTAATTCGTGGCTATGACATGCTCTGTGGCAGCCAACCAGCCTGATACAGGCCCCAATTGCCCCCCTCCGGTTGCTCTCCACCCAACACCTCCATCCTGATTGGGGGTGGGACCAGCTGGCCAATCTCCTGTGGCCCCTCCCTCCTGCCCGTCGGGCCCAATGGGATGGGCCAGCCAGACCACACCCTTACATGAATTCTTGCACTGGCCCTCTAGTATACATATATATTCAACTATCTTAAGAAGCCAGGAACAAAAATTATATTTAAACTAGAGGCCCGGTGTGATAAGGTCCTTAGGCCTGGCCAACAATCAAGACCAATGTGATTCTCCACCATGTTTTGCACCACCCTCTGTTCATCAACACATGTCATAGAGAGTGATTGAACTCCCCAACTCCAGGTCGAACTCCCAAGCGAACACTTTGCATATTAGCCTTATATATATATATGTAGATTAGGCTCACTACAATAAATGAATGAATAAAACTGAATCAAAAATAAATTTTGCCTAAAGTTCAGGAATAACAATTTAAAAATTTTGAATTGAACATGTTGATATACATAAATATATGTATATCTCTATCTATCTAGTTAACTATATTTGAATATATATACATAGCTATAGATATACGTACTGTAGATTACATATAAATCTTCCATATAAATATAACTCCAAAGGAAATCATACTCTCAAAATAACAGAGTAAAATTCTTGAAAATTAAGACAGTTGTGTGTATGAATAAGCCATGTGTTTAGATTATTAAATCATCATTTGAAAATACTGACACTGATTAGTGGTTTCTATTGGGTGCTATTTATAAGAAATCACCTCTGCAGGGTGCCCATATCCAGTTTCATAATCACATAGTACACTCGCCCTACAGAGATATGTTCCAGGCAAGTGTGCACGCTAAGTTGAATTTCATTCTCTTCAGGAAGTGACTTTTAGTCAAGATTGAATACAGCTGTTAGCACAGACCACTGTTCCAAAAACATTTCTATGAGAACTGGATTGAAAAATGAAAGAAAACACCATTTAAGAGTTGCAAATTCACTTTCATTGTTCAAATCTGAGCAACTAAACAGGAGAGGAATCTTTGGTCTCAGTTAGCTAAAACAGGTTTTTAGAAATATTCAAAAGAAAACATGCAGTGTGGTTAAAAGATGGCTGTAAGACTTTCCATGTACTTTTGTATCCTCTATATTTTAATAATCAGATCCCCAGTTTGTTTATAACAAATTTAGTGCCTCGTTTTTTGGTTTCAAAAAAAAAATCAGTGTTATACTAACAATTTTTTTCTTAAATTCCATTGTCTAATACAACTTGTTTTTCTCTCTTTATATTCGCAGAAATAGAGCCTGGCAAATAAAGCAGGGCCTCACTAGAGGAAATGCTGCCAGCTAAAAACACCGGATGTAATCGAGACCACAGGAGACACATACTTGGTAATACATGTCAGACTAAAAAGAGGTATTGGAAAGAAACAAAGCCTAACTTTTCATTGGATGGCTTCGTTGTTTTTGTGAAATCTTACTAGTTCATAGTTTATTGCTAAACAAAACAAAATCTGTAGGACTTATTCTGATAATCCTAGGTTCTGCTTTCTGGAGCTTTAAAAGGACAAAAAAAAAAATCTATGGATTTTTTATCACCATCCTTGGCCATCCTATCTCTGAAAGAAGAAAGGGAAGAGGCCCAGCATGCCAGACAAGACCACGCAGTACAAGGAACTTGAATCAGCTTCAGCAAATAGTTGAGAAAATAGCATTTTGTAAGAATGTCATTTCTGATGTCTTTCCTTTTTTAAAGAATCGGAATATATCTGTCTGTAAAGGAACAGATAACAGAATAAGTTAATAAGGATTATTAACTGTCTTTGGTGGTGAGGTGGGGATAGGAAAACTCCATTTACAAAGTCCATAGTAGCTGTTTTTCTATTCCCAGCCTTTGACATTGTACTTCCTTTTGTCTAGAGTGAGGATGACAGTGATGATGAATATTGTTTCCCCACTGGCCATGGGAAGCCAAATGTGAACTTTTTTTAAAAGAGGGAAACATAATGCTTTGGCACCTTTTTGTTTTTGTTTTTTTCCTTTTTTTGGCTATCAGTACTTTCTAAGCTTCACATTTCTATAGGTACCTATTGCTCGCCTTCTAAAGATTTTTGTCTTCAGACAAAAATTAAAAATTGAATTTACTTTTTGATCAGAGATCAGGATATTTTCCTTGTCAAAATATAATACTTTTTACTTAAGAGCTTGACTGATGGGAGCAGTTAGCAGTTCTTAGCCTGAAAATTAACAGGAAGTCTTTCCATTTTTCTTCATGTAATATGATCAGTGTTCCTTAGGAAGGCAAACAGTTCTCATAAGGGATGAGAGAATCTCACACAGGAGAAGGCACAGATCTCAGTAAGAGCAAGTCATTTTTGAAACCGTATTGTTATATATGTCAGCCATATTATTATTTCAACCAATCCCTTTGAAAAAAAGAAAAGAAAAAACAAACCTTTTGCCACTAGAGGGAGTTCAAATTTTAACTTCTGAAACAATAAGAAGTATGTATGTAGTTCATTTCTTATTTTATTAAACAATAAGACTGAATCAGGAATTTGATGTTTGAGGGACATAGTTTTCCCTTCAACTAGAGTAACTACTCTTGAATATATTTGATGATTATCATGCACAGCACATTAATACTTAAAATGTTAATCTCTGGTAGCAGTGCAGTACAAGAGTTTGGCTCTAACTTGTTTGTTGATCAAGAACAGAATCCATAATCATCAAGCTTTAATTAATAACAACTGTGGTAGAATGTTCCATAGGTACTGCCACAGTCCCTCTGCATATGTTTCCCCAATGTGACTTTGCCCTCCTCAGATGAAAGCTGAAACCTATTTTTCCCACCTCTAAATGCGATGGCCAGAAGAATGCAAACGTGTTGCTGAGTGATTTGCTGGCCTAGGTCTTAAAGAGGCCTTCAGCCAACTACCATGTAAATAATTCTGGGTTGGTGTGCTTATCCAGGAAGAAAGCCCACACGGAAAGAGAGGCCCTACAGAATGAGAAGCCCAGTAGAAGGAAGAGAGGCACTCCAGCCAGACAACTGCAAAGCATGTGACTGACCATCAGAGACATTCCAGCTGCAGCCAAGCTCCCATAAGAAAATGCTGTATCTTTACTTTTAAATTCTATATCTAGTATTGTAGTGATTACCAAATAACCAAGCACTGACTAAAACTGTTCTTTCCAGGCTGGCTGATGGCTCAGTGGTTGAGCTTCAACCCATGAACCAGGAGATTGTGGTTCAAATCCTAACCAGGGCACATGCCCAGGTTGGGGGCTCAATCCCTGGTAGGGAGCATGCAGAAGACAGACAATTGATGATTCTTTTTCATCATTGATGCTTCTATCTCTTTCTCCCCCTCCCTTACTCTCTCCAAAATCAACAATAAAAAATGTATTTTAAAAAAATGTATTCTGTCCAGTGTTTATTTTCAGTAAGAAATGATTAAGCAACATATCCATTTCTATCAGTCCTAAGGATTCTAAAAGCAAAAAATAACCTTTCTGGACCTGTGCCCCTTTATGTATGTAACACCTTAGTTTTGTGTTGATGCTTAAGAAAAGCACTGGCATCTTCAATTAATATTATAAACTAGATTTTAAATGTGAAAACATCCTTTAAAAACTATTGCCTTCCTTGTTCTAAGTGCATAATTGCATTCACAAATTTTACAACTCTCTTTATCTGTTTGAGTTCCAACTAAACATGGTAATGATTAGACATCTAGTACCACATCCTTTGCATTTTGGTCCTCCAACCCCATCCCACTTTCCCTCCTCCAGCCTTTCTAGTAAGATTGCTTATGATTAATACTAGAGGCCCAGTGCATGAAAATTAGTGCACTGGAGGGGGGTCCCTCAGCCCATCCTGCCCCCTCTCACAGTCTGGAGCTCTCATGGGATGTCCTACTGAAGTCCCTTGTGAGAGGCAACCAGATTGATCAGGGGAAGGTGCCACTCCCATCATCCTGCTGCTGCTGCCACTGCCAACCACCACTGCTACCAAGGTGTTTTCATCAACATGGAGTCCAGTCCCTTCACCTCAAAAAAATGACAACTTTCTTTAGGCATTTTCAAGATGTCTTTTTCATAGGATATGACCTTTCTTTCTTTTTTTTTTTTTTAATCCTCACCTGAGGATATTTATCCATTGATTTTTAGAGAATGTGGAAGAGAGAGAGGAAGACAGAGAGAAACATCAATGTGAGAGGGAAACTTCGATTGGTTGCCTCCTGCATAAGCCCTGACCTGAACCCCGGCCAGGAAGAAGCCTGCAACCTTGGTAAATGCCCTTGACCAGAATTGAATCCAGGCCCTGAGGTCTGCAGGCTGAGGCTCTATCCACTGAGCCAAACCAGCTACAGCAGGATATGACATTTCTTAGCCCCTCCAGCAGCAGACCTTCGTTTTTTTCCTCCGGGAGTGTGGTGGAAAAACCTATATCACCTTCTTGGATTCTTATTACCCAAGTTACCAAGAACAATGCGAGTGGAATACTGGAAGCTTAGCCAATGCACGGTCAGAAAAGTTGATTCCTGTGTACCTCATGTGCAGAGGCAGGCCCCTCTTCTCTCCGTGCCTCCCCACAGCCTCCATGGCTCACAGGCCCTCTTCTCTCTGAGCCTGCATCATCCGTGCCTTGCCTCACCATGCACGCAGTCCCCTCTCTCCCACCTCTCGCACAGCCTCCTCCTGAGTGGTTGTGACGTTATGGCATCCCAAGCAATTTGCATATTACCTCTTTATATGTAGATAGACACACAGTTCCAGCAAATGAAAAACGTTGAGCTTTTTCCCTTTGACAGCTAAGTGTTTAGGGTGGGGGCCAGTGTTGGGTGTGTCATGAGAATGGTTTCAGAATTCAGGAATGACTTAGGTCAGTGGTCGGCAAACTCATTAGTCAACAGAGCCAAACATCAACAGTACAATGATTGAAATTTCTTTTGAGAGCCAAATTTTTTAAACTTAAGCTTTTCTAATGCCACTTCTTCAAAATAGACTCACCCAGGCCGTGGTATTTTGTGGAAGAGCCACACTCAAGGGACTAAAAAGCCGCCCGACCACTGACCTAGGTCACCTAGGCAACAGTCCAAGATTAACTTGAGAGGATGCTAATTGCCAGAAGTCAATTTTTCAGAATAAATTGAGTGGTCTCTATCCAAGATAAAATAACATTCAAATATTGAAAGCCTGTAATCCAGACTGGATCAACTTCCTCGTCAGTTTCTTTTCTGAGGAGGCATCTCATTACTTTTTGGTAAAGAGGTTCCAATTACCTGTATAAGCCATGCCATGTCCTCTTTTCCCCCCAACAGTCACAGTACAAATGGTGATGAGTGTAAATGTAAGTTATAGAAGCTGGAGGCTATTAGGATTTAATTAAGTAAAGATGCAGATTAAGCATCTTCTATTTTATACCTTGCATAAACTGTTTCTTGATCTTAAGGCTAAAAACCAAAACCTGCACATGGGTCACAAATCCCTGCAAGAGTTGATGCCTATCTACTCCCCCAGCACCATCTTCTATCATCTCTTCTTCACCCTCTAAGTTCCAGGTATTCTGGATTTCAGCTCTCCATGTCCAAAGGCCATTGATCCATCAACATCTTTCAAACATGTGGTTCCCTCGGCATGGAACCCTCTTCCTCTGCCTTTGCCTGGTTCACTCCTAGCATATTTACATCTGCTTTTCTGGATTCATCAGGTTGTAATTTACATGATTATTTCCTGTCCATCCTCTGATAAAACCTCCTTGTGAAAAGAAGGGTCATATCTGTTTTATTCATGGTTTTCTCACCAGTGTCTTGAGGTATTCAGTACTATTTATTGCATGTGAATCTATTATATTTAAGGAGCTTAATTATATTGTTAGGTTTTATTATGAGAACTTAAAAAGGCAAAAAGAAGAATTTGACAGTTTCAATAAGAAAGAGACATGAACCAATGACCAAGTGGTAAAGCAGAACCTGATCAGTAGCAATTATGATAGAGATCTAACATCCAGTGAGAGAACAGGGAAAAGGAGACTTACCAAGAAAAATCCTTAAATCAATCCAGGTATAAGAAATGCAAAATGCTTGGAGTGGGGAGAGAGCATGCAGGCCATGTAGGTAGCTTGGGTGGCTATGTGTCCAAGAAGGGGCCAAAGCTTTGGGGAAAACCCTGCAGGGAAATCCTTGTGACATGTTGATGTGTCATGACAGTGACTGGGAAACACTGAGGACAATCAGTTCATTTAATGGTTTGGAATTCTGGACAGATATGCAAAGTATCCTGTTCAACTACCTAGAAAAAAAAAAGATTAGGTCTGAGGCATCACCGTTATTATGCAGTCCTCAAGCAATTCACATCATGTGGAAGTCCAGTGAGATGAGCTATGGGAGCTCCTTTCTGCAGTTCATGGCTTCTGGCTAATTGGCCAGATCTCATGGGTGAGTAGTACCTGCTCTCAATGCTTTTGATATGAAGATGGGAAAATATGCTTAAAACAAGTCTGTTCGCAGAACTCAAGTTTTCAGCAATAAAACTTCATGTTTAGTTTCACAGTGAAAATTACCGAAAATGGGCTCATGTAAGGAATGCTAAATGACATTAAGGTGTATTTCTGTTCCTGGCTTTGCATAAATTGTGTCAATGTTAAGGTGATATACAAGCTTCCATTATGGAAGACACACATTTGGTAAACCCACGCTGCTTACACAATTGTTCCTGCTTATGATCCGAAGAAATAGCTTGGTTTTGAAGACTATTCTGTTTTTTATCACATCTCCACAGAGCTATCAAAAAGTCTTTTTAGTAACTGTATGTCGTAAATGAATTTTAATTCCCTGGAATATTTATATGTCAATCTCTCAACATGAAACACTATCATTTAAAGCAGTTTGGAATATCCAGGAACATGCCTGTGCAACTAGACTGTGCTTCTTAACCACGGAATTGTGCAATCCTCATTTACTTTGGGTTTTGTGATAAGAATTCAGCTCCTAATCATTTTAATCTCACATTTTTATAACCCCTTTGTTTAAAGTCAATATTTTAATTGGCATATATAAAGATCCGAACATATCTTGAATCAGAAATTTTGTTTAAATTAAGGAAAGGGCACATATTACTTCAAATGACCTAGATATGAACATAGTGGCCTAATTTTCACGTAGGAAAGCAGTTTGCAATAAAGTGAAATGTTCAGAGGTAATAAAAAAAATCCCTCAATAGAACAAGTGTAGTCGCTGGCTCATGAGAAGTATTTTAGTTACTTCTAAAATCACATGATTCTAGTCCACTTAAAAAACAGATGCAGCTACCTGTACAAGCACTCTTTTGGGCAATTAGCATACATTAAGTTCAAAGGCATTACTAAAGTCTTACTCTAGTCAATAGTTCCAGTCCATCCAGTTACCAACTATTTCATCAACACTCTTAAAGACACTGCACAATGGACATGAGTTTGATCTCTTCCTTTCCTATTGCTCAACCAAAACAAACAAGCATGAAAGAAAGAGCCTTTGAGGAAGACAACAAAAGAAAAAAAACACTATGAATTAGAAAACAGCCTATAATAGTGCTATCCATTAGAATTTTCTGTAATGAAGAAAATGTTCTATCTGTATACTGTTCAATATGGTATCCACTAGCCACATATGGCTAATATGCACTGGAAATATGGCAAGTGTAACTGAAATTTTTTCTGGCTTGCATGACTCAATGATTATGCATCAACCTATGAACTAGGACCATGGTTGGCAAACTGCGGCTGGCAAGCCACATGTGGCTATTTGGACCCTTGAGTGTGGCTCTTCCACAAAATACCATGGCTTAGGCAAGTCTCTTTTGAAGAAGTGGCATTAGAAGAAATTTAAGTTTAAAAAATTTGGCACTCAAAAGAAATTTCAATTGTTGTACTGTTGATATTTGGCTCTGTTGAGTAATGAGTTTGCCAACCACTGGGGAGGTCACGGTTGGATTCCTGGTCAGGGCATATGCCTGGGTGTGGGCTCAATCCCCAGTGTGGGGTGTACAGGAGGCAGCCAACCAATGAGTCTCTCTCATCATTGATGTTTCTATCTCTCCCTCTCCCTTCCTCTCTGAAATCAATAAAATATACTTTAAAAAAAAATAAACACATTTTTATTTTAATTAAAATTTAAATAGTCACACATAGCTGCTGACTACCATATTAGACAGCAAAATCCTAAATTTTGCTGAATTCCTTAAAAGTGAAAAAGCAAACCATTGAATACCATCAGTTAAGTGTGGCAATTATTTTATGGCTAACAGGAATCTAGAATTATTTTATCTGGTAATTAGCTAATGATCTTTTAAAATTCCTATTAAATTGATCATGAAAAGGATCTTTAACCACAAATAACTAAAAGTACTGTCTAGAAAGGTCAGAAATGATGGAATCGGGGAGAAGATACAAGACCAATCCTGAGTCCTGTGGTTACTGTTCTGCCATGTTACCCAGCTTTTCCAAGGAGTGAAACATTTAAAGGAGACTGGCCAAAGCAGCTTAGCCAGACCCAAACTCTCCACAAAACCTGCAGACCCTGGCAGAACTAAAAAGAAAGTTAGGTCTCGCTAACTCTCTCTAGAAATGATTGGCATTATTTTATTTTTTTAAATATATTTTATTGATTTTTTTACAGAGAAGAAGGGAGAGGGATAGAAAGTTAGAAACATTGATGAGAGAGAGACATCGATCAGCTGCCTCCTGCACGCCCCATACTGGAGATGTGCCCACAACCGAGGTTCATGCCCTTGACCAGAATTGAACCTGAGACCTTCAGTCTGCAGGCCGACGCTCTATCCACTGAGCCAAACAGGTTTCGGCAATTGGCATTATTTTAAATGAGCTCTATGCCTTAATTAGATATCCTACTGCAAATACCTTCTAATGAGACTTGAGCCTCTTGAGAGAAATACGTATTTATATATACATATTTAATTGAGCTCTTATTTACTTGTTTTGGCCTCAACATTTCTTTTTTTACCCAGTTATTATAACTTATATATAGCCCTGAATATTTTTATTCATTTAAATGTCACAAACATTCCCTGAGGTAGGTGGAATAAGAATTATTTTCCATTATTTTCCTCATTTTGTAGATTACAAGAAAGGCTGGGAGTTAAGTAACTTGCAAAAGGGACTAGAACATCAGACCTCTTGTGCCTATTCCATGCCTCTTTCTTCAGAATAGTTAATACACAAATTATGCAATGAATTTTATGATCTAATAACTAGAAATCAATTATTGAACAGCAGATTTTTATATTAATCAAGCCATAGACTAGTCTTTATAATAAGGGGAATTTTAAAAAATATATTTTTGTTGGTTTCTGAGAGGAAGGGAGAGAGAAAAGGAGAGAAATATCAATAATGAGAGAGAATCATTGATAGGCTGCCTCCTGCACGCCCCCTCCTGATGATCAAGCCCGCAACCTGGGCTTGTGTGCCCTTGATTTTAATTGAATCCGGAACCCTTCAGACTGTATGCAGATGCTCTATCCACTGAGCCAAACCAGCTAGGGCTATTAGGGGGAATTTTACATTAGAATTCCAGCCTTATTTTTTCTTCAAAAAAAATAATAACTTATTTTCACTATCATCTCTGGCTCTGAGAAAAATGGCATTCATCACCCCTCCAGGAAGTAGGAGGAAGTAGTAAGAAGTGTTTTGCATGGTCAACTGAAGTACAATAATGGGAAATCCAGATTTACTAGTACTTTCAGAACTCAACTAAATTTCCTAAGAATCAAGAACACATTCATAGCAGTATCCTAAGGATTTAGTTATAATGTGTAAATAAATGTTTAATCAGATAGTCAAGTTATTACTTGATAAGCACTGATAAACTAAAGAGGGAGGTGTAGTGGGAAAGAAATGTCAGCCAACATTATTGGATTTATAAAGTCATGTCCATATAACAATTCATCAAGAAAGTTTTATAATCTTTGTTGAAGCAGTCCACCTCATTGGTACAAATGAAAATTGGCAATTTTTCTAAAACTGTCCTTACTTATTCAAGTTACATATATAAGTAACTGATAGATATTCTCCAATAGCCACCATCAATTCCTTCCCTTCCGGTACTCACTTGCCACCTCACCCAACAAAAGGTGGAGCCTATCTCACTTCATTAAATCTGGGCTGACATGGTGACTAGCTTTGACCAATAAAAGCGTGGTGCAAGTAATGCTGTGCCTGGCAGCTTCTACTCTTCCCCTTGGAAGCCAGCCACCACGTAAGTCCCACATCGGAAGACTACAGCCCTGTGAGAATGGCCAAGTTACCTAGGTGGAGAAAGAAAGGATAAGTGTAAAGCAAGAGGCACCAGCTATTAAAAGCAAAACCTTTACAAGCTTCTAGGCCACTTAAGCTGCCAGTAGAGTGCAGCTGAGTGAATGAGCCCAGCTAAGTACAGTGCAGTGCCCCACCCCAGCTGATGACATGCAGAATAGCCAAAATGTCTCCAGATTTCCTGAACCATGAATCCTGAGAAAGAATCCATTATTACTCTTTTAAACTATAAAGTTTTGGGTTGATTTGTTATGATGTCTATCCCATGCTTTATTACAAACTGGCTACTTCTGTTTATTACTCTGAGTATAAAGAAGTGACTTAGAAGTGTCTGTTGTCCATTTTCACTCCAGATTAAACAGGGCTGAGCACAAAGGTCTCAGATGGCCCACCATGAGCTCACTTTAGAGGTTTCCTGCTACACTGATCTCCCTCGGAATGCCACCACCAAGTGAGAAGAAAAGGAAGAGGGAGCTTCGTAACAGTCCCTGGAACTATAGCAATACATTTAGGGTTAGGATTAGGGTTAGGGTTTCTCTGTTCAGAAATAATGTGTTTAGCAAAAGAATCTTTAGCTAAGGCTTGTAAATTGACATTTGAAGGTTGATGAAGAAAAATAAGCAGATAAGGAGGATCCAAGATGGCGGCATAGGTAAACACCTACACTGCTGCCTCGCACAACAATTTCAAAACTACAACTAAAAGACAGAACGGACATCATCCAGAACCACAGGAAAGCTGGCTGAGTGTAAGTTCTACAGCTAGAAGGAAAGAGAGGGGCTCACAGAAACCCAGAGGAGCTGCAAAAAGCTGAGGTACAGAGACGCACGCGCTAAGAGAGCCGGTGCGGAGTACCTGGCTGGCTTTCTCTGGTGGGAGGGAAATGGAGACTCCCAACGGCATTGAACCCCTTATCTTATGACACTAAACCCTAGATCCAGCCGAAACTCATATGGGGGGAGTTTGGACTGTGAAAAGGGAGAGGTGCACGGAAATTTAGGGGAGTCGCAAAAGATCAGAGGACTGGTGGCGCGCACGGCACTGCACAGAGGACAGACTGCTGATTGTGCCGCTGGCTTTCGCGAGTGGGCGGGAGACAGACCCTCCCAACTGTGCCACTTCTGACTCCACTAAGCCCCTTTCGGGCGAAACCCTGGAGACCTAGACTCCTGTGGTCCTGGTGCGCAGGGGAGTTGGAAAGGCAGCAGTCTAGAGGCACTGCCGGCGCTCAGGCACAAGGACCGCTCCAGGGATTACCCAGTCACATGAGACTCAGGGGCTGTGGAGGGCGGGGCCGACTGGAAGGCAAGGCGGTCCTTTAAGCCCTGAGACTCTACCCCTCCCAAGCTCAACAGAGGCTTCTGCGGTTTTGCAAGTCTGGTATCATAAGGCTGAATTCAACACAGAAGTTTCCCCGGAATAGTGAAAATGCCGAGACAAGGGAAGGGATCACAAACAAAAGAAATGGAGGGAAAAAAAACGACTGGATATAGAGTTCAAAACCACGCTTATAAGGTTTTTCAAGAATATGCTAGAAAAGATGGATAAATTTATCAAGTCCCAAGAGGAGATGCAAAAGGACCAACTAGAGACACTGACTGAAATAAAAAATATTATACAGAGTCCTAACAGCAGACTAGAGAAGGCAAGAACCAAGTCAAAAATTTGAAATATAAAGAAGCAGAAAACACTCAACTGGAAAAGCAAGAAGAGAAAAGAATCCAAAAATGTGAAGATAATGTAAGGAGCCTCTGGGACAGCTTCAAGCAAACCAACATCAGAATTGTGGGGGTGCCAGAAGAAGAGAGAGAGCAAGATACTGAAAACCTATTTAAAGAAATAATGACTGAAAACTTCCCACATCTGGTAAAAGAAATGGACTTACAAGTCCAGGAAGCACACAGAACTCCATATAAAAGGAATCCAAAGAGGACCACACCAAGACACATCATAATTAAAATACCAAGAGCAGAAGACAAAGAGAGAATATTAAAAGCAGCCAGAGAAAAACAGTTCATTACCTACAAGGGAGCACCCATACGACTGTCAGCTGATTTCTCAACAGAAACAATGAGGGCCAGATGGGAGTGGCAAGAAATATTCAACATGATGAATAGCAAGAACCTACAACCAAGAATAATCTATCCAGCAAAGCTATCATTCAGAATTGAAGAGCAGATAAAGAGCTTCACAGAGAAGAAAAAGCTAAAGGAGTTCATCAACTCCAAACCAGTATTATATGAAATGCTGAAAGGTACTCTTTTAGAAGAGGAAGAAGAAAAAGGTAAAAGCCAAAAAGTTATGAACAACAAATACATATCTATCAACAAGTGAATCTAAAAATTAAGTGAATTAAAAATTTGATCAACAGAATAAACTGGTGAATATAATAGAATCAGGAGCACAGAAAGGGAGTGGACTGATAATTCTCAGGGGGAAAGCAGTGAGGGTGTACAGGCAGATACTGGACAAAAATCATACACCTATGGATGAGATCAACGGGAAGGAGGTAAGGGCAGAGGGAAGGGTGGGAGCTGGATGGAGGGGTGCTATGGAGGGGAAAAAAGAGAAACAAATGTAATAATCTAAATAATAAAGATTTAATTAATAAAAAAATAGGCAGATAATACTGAAATCAAGCAGCCAGACTGGCCATCTCTGGAATACATCCTAGAATTGTACCCCTGCCCACTCTATTTGTTGGCTTTTTTCTTTTACCATGACTATTTAATTCAGCAATGGGATAAGAACTTGAAATCACTGCAAAACATAAGAAGATAACTGTTAAGTTTGCTCATTAATTTACTTTGCTTATGAAGGAGAGAGACTGCTTTGTTTCCCTACAATGAAATGATACTGGGAAAATATTTTAATAGACAAAATAAATATGAATGTCATGAAAAGAAAACAATAGCTAGAAATCTAAAATGCTAACAGGTGATACCCTCCAAGGTAAAGCCTGATGTAGAGTTCCTAATCCACTTAGATTGAACCCTGAAAGAATAATGCTAAAGAAGAAAAAAATACACCATAAAAATAAAATAGAAAATTGGCAACTACTACGTAAAAAGCTATCATCTGAGTCTTTCATTGTTACCCTTAGAGACATCTCATTTAGCTCCATCACTGCCACCTTCTTAGTTCTTGTCTAGTTTGTGGTTTCCACCTGATCCTTCTAAAGGTACTCTGGGGATGGAGAGATATAAAGCACAGAGTGCTCTCATTTCTCTTTCAGTCTCTCCCAGCACAATTAGCAAGCATGGTATATAGTCCATAATAAAGTGGTATATAATCCATAAAGCAAAGTCCATGCCTCACTCAACTTGAAAAATTGCCAGTTCTGTCAAAAATGCCAACACTCTAATCCAGTATTCACGATACAGAATCTTCATCTTTCCATAAGTATGTGCAGGAGTCACAGATGTTGAAATATGAACAATTTTCGTGGCTGACAAATGAATGCTGCAACGTCTACAACTATATGAACAAAAGCAGCTCATAAATATGACACTTCCTTCTAGGTCAACCTCCCAAAAGTTTGGTGGACATTGCCTCACAACATTTTTGCATCTTTAGAGGAAATGTCCCAACTCTGAGGGCTCTGGGTATTATAAAAGAACAGCCTCCATCACATGCATACACATTGCTGTCATTCAGAAAAAATCAGGATCACGGATTATTAAAGGGGCCCAAGTGATACTTTCTAGTTTCTCTAAAACCAAGTTCTGATTATAGCCACATTAGATACTTCTCCATTTCAGGGATTAAGCGTAACAAAAAAATTTCCCTGAAACAACTGTCAAGAGTTTGACTTCAGAAATGCAGGAGAATCACCCTCTTCATATCCTTTTAGGCCTGTGATCAGCTGAGATTTCCATCAGGACCTGAATAGGCAATAAGAAATGCCTTAGGGTCCTGCTCCTCCCACTGCTGCAGAAAGGGCTAAGTTACTTTGATGTTGCTTCCCATCAAGTCCTTTTTGCTTTTCAGCAGCATTGAAAGCTCTCGGAAGTCAAGAATACTCTTTGAGACCGTTATAAGGGACTCTGTAGAGAAATCAAGTTATGTAAAGTCCATTGTTTATGCAGATGAAAGCCATCTTTGGAGGATCACTGCTTTCCCGTAACTGGGAACATTAAGGAATGCTCCTCCAGCAGGTAGGCTGACCAGATGGATCAGCCCTCCTGCCTGAGGTGAAATCCAACACCTCTGGCTTTAAGAAACCCCAGCCAAGGAACAATTTTGACACCTAAAAGCAAACCAGCATTCCTGACTTCAGAATGCTTCCACCTCAGCTCTCCCTTCAACACACACCACTAACTAATCCTAACTCCCAAACTGAGGAACACCAGAAGTTTCCCCACAAGGATCTCCACGTACCACCTTCTCCACTTGGGTGAAGTATGAGAGTCCGAATCTTTGAGACTGGCAAAGACTGCCCCCATCCCTCCCCCTTGCCCGCCAAATCTGTTCACTCTAAAATGGCCTCCTCAGTGACGTTTCTAGATCTGCTTGTACTGAACCTGCACTTCCCATTTCCATTTCTTTATGATGACTCCAGGTCTTCCTCTCTAATAAGATTTTTTTGAGAGCTTCTCATAGTTTAGGCATATTTGTACACATTGGAGGCAGTCATTTTCTTCCTCTTCAAAGCAATCTCCTACATTACATTTTTCTCAACATCCTCTAGGCTCACATCATGGATTACTCATCAGTCTGTAATCATTTTGGTGCAGGAATACAGATTCTTGTTATTTTTTAAAAAACAAGCTATAATGAATGTAGGATAAAATACACAGATCTTAAAGTGTTTAGTTCATGACACTTGTATACTTCTGTATAACCACCACTCAAACAAGATGTAGGTCATGTGCATCCCTAAGATAATTCCATCGTGCCCCTTTCCTATCAAACTCCCTCTTCAACCCCTATCTGATGTCTACTACCAGGTCAGTTTTACCTATATTTAGATTTCATGAAAATAAATGAATAGAATAAGCCCCCACCCCTCTTTTTTTTTTGATGACAGTCTTCCAGAATTCACTCAGCATTTTCCGAGATTCACCAATGTTTTTGCTCAGTAATGTTGTTTTCATTTTATTGCTGAGTAGTATTCCATTATAATGGAATCTGTGTATCCATTTTCCTGTTGGATTGTTTCCATTTTGGGGCTTAATGAATAACACTGCTATAAACATTCATATGCAAGTCTCTTATAGGCTTACAGCTTTATTTCTCATTGGTAAATACCTAAGAGGAAAACTGCTGGTCCTATGACAGATGTATGATTGTCTTTATAGGACTGTCCAACAGGCTCCCCAGTGTGGCAAAACAATTTTATACTCCCCCTTATGACTGAGAATTCCAGGTGCTTCTACATTTGGCATTGGCAGTGTTTTTATTTTTATTTTTTATTTTAGCTCTTCTAGTGAATGTGATAACATCTCATTGTGGCTATAATTGGCATTTCCCTGATAGGTAATGACATCGAGCACCTTTTCTGAGCTTATTGGCTCTTCACAGATCTTCTTTTGTACAGTACCTGTTCAAGTCTTTAATTGCCGTGTTTTTCTGTTTCTTATAGAGTTGCAGAAATTCTTTAAGTGTTTTTGACTCAAGTCTTTTGTCAGTTGATACCTGTCTATTAATTTTGGAGAGCAGAAATGTTTAATTTTAAGGATGTCCAATTAATCTATTTTTAAGTTTATGATTTGTGCTTTTTGTGTGGTGTCCTAGAAATCTTTGCCTACTCTGAAGTCACAAAAACAAATTTCTATGTCTTCTGGAAGATTTATGATCCTGAGTTTATATTTGGGTCTATAATCCAGTTCAAATTATTTTTTTAGTATGGATATAGGTGTCAAAGTTCATTTTTTTTTCCAGAGAGATTGTTTCTTTTTAAATTCTCATTGGCTGATTTATTTTACTTTTTTTAAAAATATATTTTATTGATTTTTTACAGAGAGGAAGGGAGAGAGATAGAAAGTCAGAAACATCGATGAGAGAGAGACATCAATCAGCCGCCTCCTGCACGCCCCACAGTGGAGATGTGCCTGCAAGCAAGATACATGCCCCCGACCAGAATCGAACCTGGGACCTTTCAGTCCGAAAGCCGATGCTCTATCCACTGAGCCAAACCGGTCTCGACTATTTTACTTTTTATTAAAATTATTGAGGTGACATTGGCTTAAAAATTATACATGTTTCAGGTGTACAATTCTACAATACATCATCTATACATTATATCATGTGTTCACCACCCCCAGTCAAGTCTCTATCCATCACCATTTGCCCACCTTTACCATCCTCTCCTCACCACAAAAAAAGATAGTTTCTCGAAACTATATTTCCCCAGAGTTTTAAAAATATAATTTATAAACACCTTAGTATTCATATAAGTTGTACATACCCATACCATGCTGGTTTTATTTCCTGCTGCATTCAGTATTCTAGTAAAACTGGCCATGTTAACAATGAAAAGTATTACAAGGATAGATCACTTAAACTGTACATCCTATGGTAGCTAAAAACTGTGCTACTTAAATATTTCACTTTAATTTTTTTAAAGCAGGATTTCATATATCAAAAGACTCCTAGGTTTCTAATTTTAGGTACAAAGTCTTATGATTTGACTCAGAAGTACAGCTATTTAGAATGAAATGTTTGTAAATGTAAAATATCCATGACTTGTCCATGTCCTAAAAATGGAATAGGACTCTAATCTTGCATCAAGAATTTAGAAGGCGGGAGAACAGACCTGCTTCTTAAGTTAAAAGAATTCATGGACATTTCTTTCTTGCTTTTTTTCCTTTCTTTCTTTTTTTAATCCTGCCTGCCAAATAAAAATAACCTTGATCGATTCTGACGAAAATATAGCTCCTCTTCTAGACTAAGAAAGAGAAAGGAAGAATTGGAGACACTCTGATAGTGTGTGTTGCAAATGTTGACAAATAATTTATTATTTGAAAACCTTTTAAAGTGCACTTTCTGCACCCTCTTAATTCAATTTAAATTCCAGGCAGTGTTCACTTTAACACAGGAAATAGACTATTGGTCAATGAATTAGGCAACCGTACCTTATCTGTAGAGCTACTGTAAGTTGCCAAATGTTTTCTACTTAGATTTACAAGACACCAAATAAAATATTTTTGACACCAAACTCCTTATAGGGACAATCCAAGATTATTTAATTTCTTATTATAGATAAAGTTTCTTGATTTCTAAAGTAATAAGGTATTCAACTATGTGTTCTATTTTTTTACTGTACAAGTAGGAAACTCTGTGTTTACAGGGGGAGTGGGGAGGAGATAAGTAAGAAATGGGATAAGAGAATTCCTTTTTCTATGGCTAGGAAAATTGCTCTGCTCTTGCTTCTTGGTAGAATGTGCACAATGTCATCCTGAAATCTTAAGTGGTAAAGAAGGTCCTGAGTCTGTTTGAAGAACAAACTTTCTTCAGTCCTAGGGGATGCGATAGGATGGGGAGGAGGTGGGGAGACCAAATCAACACTTATTTGGAACAACTTATTTATAAGAATTTTATAAAATAAAATATACTTTATTCTCTTACATTTAAGCACCTATCAAGATTCATGGGGAAAAAACTCAAGGCACGCTGTGAATTCCCAATGATAGTAATCATTTAACATGTAAATGTAAGGTACTTGGAGACCACATATCAAATCACAGTAGTTTTAGGTCAAGCATAGATATTAGATATATCTAATAATAAGAATTAACATGTATTTAACACTTAGTAGGTGCTATGTGCTAAGCACTATGCATGTCTTAACTTATTTATTCAACATAACAAATCACAAAACAATTACCATTTTTATTCTTTGTTTGCACATAATTAAGAAACAGAGAGGGTCATCAATGTGACCCAGGTCACATTCAAACTCAAGCAGCCCGACTCTAGAGCTCACTGATTATGTGCTATGGACTGAATTGTGCCACCCCTCCCAAATTGGTATGTTGGGAATCCTAACTCCCCATGTGAGGTTATAAGGATGGGGTCTTAATCCAATAAGATTGGTAGCTTCTCTCTCCTGTGGGTAGCAAGGATAGACCATATGAGCACATAGCAAGAAGGCAGTCACCTGCAAGCCAGGGAAAGAGTTCGCTCCCAAATCCAGCCAGGGTGGCACCTTGACCTCAGACATGCAGCCTCTAAGAACTGTTGGAAAACTAACTTGCTTTTAAGCCATCTCGTCTATGGTATTTTTGGTACAATGGCCAGAACAGACTAAAACACTATGGAAATCATCTCCGCAGAAATTAGCAAATAAAGGGAGATTCAAAAAGAACACAAGACCTACTTAGTGCTTTACCTATCATTTCTTCTCATACTAGTAAATTTGCCCTTGTCCCTCTTTTATCAGATACTGAAAGCATCTGAGAAACTGAAATCTTATTGGATTTTATCACTATAAATATTCATAGATTTTTAAGATATATGCATCAATACATGCAAGCTCAAACATGTTAACTATATAAATCTTTGCAAAAGAAACATAAAAGCTTCTATTCAATATAAATGTAAAAGTTTTTGGTAGGATTTTTAACATAACTAGATTTTCAGGCAATGACTCTAAGAATGAAATAGAATAAATGGCTACTGATACGGTGTTTCTGATTTATTAAAAATAGTAACTACAGAGCATAATTAGCAATGCTAAATCTCTAGCATTTCCATCTAGTGAAAGAAATTATCAGCGTCTAAAAGTCCTTGTCAACTCTAACATCTATAAACATTTAAGTGGTATTGAGCAGATTTTATAATCTGATCTGCTTTTAACTGTGGAAATCAATGCAATTATTAAGAAGCTAGTTGAATAATTCATGTTGTAAGAAAAGGCCTTCAGATTAGTTAGAATGTGTTTGCATCTTAATGGTATTTTAAATAAAGTTGTGTCTTGATAAAATGTACATTTGGTAAGCAAGACCAATCAAGCTCCATCCATCAGTTCAGAGGTCGCGATGAGAAAAATTTTGACAGTTTCAGAGGAACAGTTGATCCATTGGCTTTGATAAATAAGGGAGTTCAGGGAAAGTTTGTCCCCCAATATCTCAGAGGAAGATAGTATCTGCCTTTTCATTCACCCCACTGCCTTGTTGTTGGGGGCTGACATTGGAGAAACAATTCAGTGATATCACTGCAAGATCTTTTAGCCATGTTAACCGGACTAAATGCCTATTCATCAACCCCAACAAAAAGTGTGTATTATGTGTCAAAAGGTTAGCTCCAGGTCAAGGCATTTGTGCAAGCACAGTTTTCTCTCTTTAGAAGTTTTGTTTTTATCTTATATCATATATTTCCTTGACTTTAAATGAGAGTGAATGTAAGTAAAGCCAGCCTTCAAAGGATATAAGACCAGTAGCAAAGATCTTAAAAGTCCCAGCCTCATCCAATACTTGAGAATCACCACCATGACAATACCTTCAAGAGGTAAAGCCAATCTATTTCAAACCCTCCTGTTCATAAAACGCATTGCTATCTTCTCCAAGACTGGTTGATTGTTCTTTAGAATTATGACTGAAAGTTCTTCCTTATGCTGAACTCAAATCTGTCCCCCTTCCCTTCTACCTATTTGTCTTATCTAGCCCTGTGAGGGCATTCAGTCAAGTTATGTCCCCCTTCCACCTGCTATCCACACTTGAAGGTAAAGATTATGGTCTCTCCAAGTTCCCTCTTCTCAAGCTAAACATTCCCAGCTCCTTTACATTTCTCATGTTCTATCAATGCCCATGGCCACATTAGCCTCAATGAAAAGGGTTTACATTCATGAACTTTTTGGAGACCACACACATGAGAAAACTAAGCATACCCATTATTGAAAAATTTCTCTATTGTGACAAATTGCTTCTATTATTAAAACTTTTACCAAATCTTTTCTTTATTGCTTGAATATCATCATTTTATACTTTATGCTTAGGCTGCTTTCCCCTCACGTCTAGATGGTTCTTTGCCTTTAGCTTGGCCCACAAAGCTCTGCATGATCTGTCCCTGACTTTTCTCTCCAGTCCCATCCTAAGTACTATCTTCCACTCATGCTACAGCGTGGACACACCAAACTGCTATTCCCTGAAAGTCCATGGTTTCTTTCTTCGCAATGCTGTTTTCATCTGAAACATTCTTCCTTCCCCTCATCACATAGCTAACACTTTAGAGGGCCAGGTATCCCAACAGTGGACAGACAGTATATTAATTGATATAGATTAACTGCTATAAAGTTAACCTTCAAAATTTAGGGATTTACTACAACTAAATAATAAACAATAAATATTTCTCATTTATATTACAGTCCATTGTTTGGGAAGGACACTGTTTATAGGTTAATGAGTGATCTGCACACAATCCTTCAAGGACCCAAGATCCTTATATCTGGGCAATGCTGACACTTTCCATACCTGGTCTCCAAGGTCATCTCAGAAAGGGAAGGAAGAATGTGAAGAATTTTATGTTCAAGCCATCATGTGATGTACATCACTTCTGCCCCCATTCCATTCACTACAACTTGGTTCCAGGCTTCCTCCTTACTGCAAAAGAAGCTAGGGAGTGTAACAGGCAGAGGAAACTTGAAACAGGGCTGCTAAATCCATAGCACTACCTCCAGATGCCTCTACCTTATTCTCCGTGAAAGTCCATGGTTTCTGATCTCAGTGCACTTACTACACTGAATGGGGAAATTAAGTAAATTGACTTATTTGTTTCCTAAATTGAACTGTAAGCTCCTTGAGTACAGCAATGTGTTTTTGTCATCTTTGCATTGCTAGCATGGATCACAGGGTATTCCTGCCACAAATGTCAGTTTATACGTGTAAGTGAATGGATTAATGAAGGAGTCTTGGCCCACTCTTCCCACGATGCCTGACTAGCTTGCTGAAATCTCAAAGACCCAGAGACCAAGATATACTAGAGCATGTCTCCTATATGCACAAAGGGTCAAGAGATACTACAGTGGCTCTTCTAGTGGATTGGATGATGCCCTTGATAACTTAAGCCTTTTCTTTTTCTCCTCGACTGTGAGCTCTCCAAAAGTACAAGCTAGGTCTTACTTATCTCTGAATCCTTAGCACTCAGCACTCTCAGAAAGTGTCTGCTAAATGAAGGAATATAAAATACTGTTATAAATAGGATAATCAGATCACAGGCTCCATTAACCTTAATTTCATGCCAACAGTAACAAAATTTGCTATCAGGACTAGCCAAGAAATGCCAAAAAAAAGGGTTAGCTTTACTATGGCTTATAGCAATTATCTTTATATCCTTTTATAACACTGATTTTTACTATATTCGTTTTATAACACCATCTCTAATACATTTTAAAGCTAAGTATTTTTTTGAAAAAGTAGCATTAATTTTTAAATAAAGAGAAATGGTGGAAATCACATAAGCATTTGAATTTGACAACCCTGACTCCAGCTTTTAATAGTGGTGGTTTCTTCTGCAGATGTAGAAAGAATGCCTTCTTCCTTTGAATCAGTTCATTACAAACTGAGATATCACCATTAGGAAACTGAAAAAGCAGGAAAGGCTGTCTTCCCTTTCCAGTCTATAAATAAACAGAAGGACAAAGATAAAGACTGAAGCAGCTCCCAAGCCAATATTTTGAAACTCGTGTTGACCTGCTTTAAATGTCTTACTTATTGTGACCATTTTTTAAGGGGAAAGGACCTCAACTATGTGAAAAGCTAGAAATTACTTGATAATGTGTGCTTCTTGACACTTTGTATTAACTATTAAAGAAAAAAAGCCAGAATCTTTATACCTATTGGTTTTTATCAAAGTTAATATAAACATTTACTCTCTGGGTGTCGGTTGTTGTGCTCAATATACCCCAGATTAACCTGCCGGAATGAGAGTGTTCATTCTCCCCTGCCTTCACAGTTCTTATCTCTTGGTGAATGAAATAAAGGAGCAACAGGTCCAAAACTAACACAAAAATATATTCACCTTAGAATATACAGTGCAACCTACATTTGAATTAAAACGTAAACATTAATTATTCATCTTTTTTTGCACTAAAGAAAACTCAGTTTCTTTACTGATAATTTTCAGATCGATTTAATCCCCAATCCATCAGACATAATATAAAAATGAAACTTTAATGCAGCATTATCTTGAAAAATCACCTTCTAGGATCTCCATTTACATTTTTTTTCAAATTATAAAGCTTTAAAAGCTCAATAAAAATCAGATCCATAAAACCCGAATAAACACAAACTTGGACCCTTAAAGGAAACTGCTCAGAGAATCTGAACATCAATCTCAGCAGGTCTGAAGTCCCTGCGGTCTAGACTGGCATGAGGATGAGATTTAGATTAAGGCCTAGGAAACCAGATCAGTTATAAGACGGCTCCATGGAGTAAAGGAAACTGAGAAGAGATGGAAAAGAGATGTATACAGTTTGGTCTAGAGGCCTCTAGGCTTCAGGAATTCCCAAAGTCCTCATATCTCACACCCCAGCCTGTCTTGGTACCCAGCTAACAAGTCTATCCTTCCAGCCCGGTGTCTTCATCAGGTTGGTGCACCATGGACTTAGACTGACTTCACTACAAAGTCACTGTCAGGAGGTTAGCTAACTGAACACCTCGCTGTGGGTCATGTAATCACAAAGCTCAGCATTGGAGACACAGCCAGGAATAAGACAGAGATGCAATGTGCCCTCATGGGGTGTACAGTCTAACAGGGATAACCCCGTTTACCAAACAAGTACTAATGTGATCCAAATCTCCTGGGAGAAACGAGGAGCTATGTATGAGATCACATTCCAGGGGTTCCTAGCTTAGTCAGGCTTGTGGAAGGCTTAACTGAGGAAATGGTGAATAGTGATATTTGCACTTGCTCAAGCCACTTAATCTGGCAATGCTTTAATATCTTCAACTATAGAATGGGGTAATAATGGTATGTAGCATACAGAACTCTTGTGAGGATTAAATAAGATAACAAATGAAAGAACTAACCACAGTGATGAACATTTGGAAATTATTGTTATTATGATGATGCTTATTATTCCTACTATCATTGGCCTAAAGGAGTAAGGCAGGTAAAAGGAAGGAAAGAGGGACATAAGAGGAACCATTCCAGACAGAGGCAGAAATATATGCAAAAGACTGGACACACCCAAAAGGTGTGCCCTGCTGTCCTCCAAAAGATAGAATTAGGACCTACAAAGAAAAAAGGAAAGAAACTGAAGTATTTCTACCATGAAAGATACTTCTGAATTCTTTTCAAAAGTTTCTCTTCATCCTGATCCTCCTAAGAGCATTCTCCCCTGACTCTGCTTTCTCTTTCCCATCCCATAGTGTAATCTTTATTTTCTTTACTCTGCATTTTCCAAATTCTCTCTATTAAGCACATATTACTTCCACAATATGAAAAAAATAAAATGAAGAGGGAGATACTTTTAAAAGAGATCCGGTCATTGTTTCCCTTCCCGTAACAACCTTATAACTTCTGCAAAGTTTGGCCATTATTCATTGCCCTTTTCGTCCCTTCCCACTCACTGGGCAGCTGTCACCACTCCATTGAAACGGCTCTCGTGGATAGAATTCTGGCATTATGCTTCTAAAACACAGATCTGCTCTCTCACTCACCTGCTTTAATGGCCTCTTAGGACCTGTGTAACATCTAAACTTCTTAGCAAAATCACCCTAATGATCCAGCACCTAAGCCTAATCTATCTTTCCAGTGTCATTTCCTGCCAGTCTTCATTACTCACCCTCTCTCCAACCACTCCCAGCCACACAGAACTCCTCACCAAATTTCCTGAACACAGCATGGGCTTTGAGGTTCCTCTGTCTTAGCCCATTTGAGTTTTGCTGCCAAGAACAGCCTTCCAACCTTTCTCCATCTCCCAAAATTCTAGTCCTCCCAAATTTAATAAGTGTCAACATCATCTCCTTTATAAAAGTTCCTCCTATCCTATCTACCTTTCCTCAAAACACAAGCCCTCGGGAACTATCCCCACATTGCCCTCCAAGGGGTTAGATACATGTTTATCTCTCTGCTCATGTTCCAAGTTACATTAAAGAAGTTAATCTAATTTACCTTTGTGTATAGACTTACCCAGGTCAAACTAAATAAATGGTGTGAGTTATTTTCACTCAAATTGAAATAATAGAATGATATACTGATGAAACCTCATGAAAGGTAGAACGTTTAGAGCATACCGAAGATAGGAAAGAAGGGAAGAAAAACAACACAGAGAAGAGAAACCAAGATGGTGGCATAGGTGAACACCTAAACTGCTGCCTCGCACAACAATTTCAAAACTACAGCTAAAAAGACAAAAGGGACATCATCCAGAACCACAAGAAGTCTGGCTGAGTGGAAATTCTACAACTAGAAGGAAAGAGAGAGGCTCACGGAGACTCAGAAGAGCTGCAAAAAGCTGAGGTACAGAGACACTCGGGTGGAGAGGACGGGCGACTGAGGCCCTAGCTGGTTTCCTCTAGCAGGAGGGAGACAGAAACTCCCAACTGCACCGAATCTCAGTTCTGACTGCATTGAACCCCAGTTCCGAGGGAGACTCATACCAGGGATGTCTGGACTGTTGAAAAAAGGAAGGGGTGCATGGAAACTCAGGGAAACTCAGGGGAGCCACAAAAGGCAGAGGTCTGCAGGCTTGCACACTAGTGCATGCATAGAGGACTGACTGTTGATTGTGCTGCTGGCTTTCTCTAGCGGGAGGAAAATGAAACTTCCCAACTGCACTGAACTCCACTTCCGAGTGCACTGAACCCCAGTTTCAGGCGAGACCCTGGGGACCCAGACTCATACGGGTCCCCAGAGCACATGGAAACTCAGGGGAGATGCAAAAGGCAGAGGTCTGGAGGCATGCATACATGCGCACGGAGAGGGCTGCAGAGATTTCCGAGGGACACTGAGACCCAGGGGCTGCGTAGGGCAGGACTGACAGGATGCCAAGGCTGTCTGCTCAGCCCTGAGACTCTGCCCCATCCACACCAAATACAGAAGCATTTGCAATTTTGCAAGTCTTGTCTCATAAGGCTAACTCTAGCACAGAAGTTCTCCTGGCATAGACACAGCTGATCCTCACAACCAATTGACTTGGAGGTCAATTCCCCCAAATGATACCAACAACAATCAAGACTTAACTATAACAAGGCTGTACACACAGACCACAAAGAGGTGCATCAAGAAAATCCACCTCAGGTAACTGGGGAGGCGGAGCTACTGGGCCATATAGGACACCTAGCACACAAAGCAAACTCTACCAACTAAGGGAAGCAGCGAAATGCAAAGATAAAGGAACAAATCACAAATGAAAGAAATGAAGGAAAACAAAAAACTGTATATAGAGTTCAAAATCACAGTTATAAGGTTTTTTCAAGAATTTTTTAGAAAAGATGGATAAATTTAGCGAGACCAAAGAGGAGTTGAAAAAGGATCAACTGAAAATTAAACATACACTGACTGAAATAAAAAATATTATACAGAGTCCTAACAGCAGACTAGAGGAATGCAAGAATTAAGTTAAATGCAAAGAAGCAGAAAACACTCAACTGGAAAAGCAAGAAGAGAGAAGAATTCAAAAATGTGAAGATAGTGTAGGGAGCCTCTGGAACAACTTCAAGCATACCAACATCAGAATTATGGGGGTGCCAGAAGAAGAGAGAGAGCGAGATACTGAAAACCTATTTGAAGAAATAATGACTGAAAACTTTCCCCACCTGGTGAAAGAAATAGACTTACAAGTCCAAGAAGCACACAGAACCCAAAGAGGACCACACCAAGACACATCATAATTAAAATGCCAAGAGCAAAAGACAAAGAGTGAATATTAAAAGCAGCAAGAGAAAAACAGTTATTACCTACAAGGGAGCATCCATACAATTGTCAGCTGATTTCTCAACAGAAACTATGCAGGCCAGATGGGAGTGGCAAGAAATATTCAAAGTGATGAATAGCAAGAACCTACAACCAAGATTACTCTACCCAGTAAAACTATCATTCAGAATTGAAGGTCAGATAAAGAGCTTCACAGGTAAGAAAAAGCTAGAGGAGTCCATCAACACCAAACCAGTATTATATGAAATTCTGAAAGGTACTCTTTAAGAAGAGGAAGAAGAAAAAGGTAAAGATAAAAATTATGAACAACAAATACATATCTATCACTAAGTGAATCTAAAATCAAGTGAATAAAAAATCTGATGAACAAAATAAACTGGTGAATACAATAGAATCAGGACATAGAAAAGGAGTGGACTGACAATTCTCAGAGGAAAGGAGTGAGGGGGTACAGCGAGAGACTGGACAAAAATCATACACCTATGGACGAGGACAATGGAGGGGAGGTAAGTGCAGAGGGAGGAGTGGAAGCCAGGTGGAGGGGAGCTGTGGAGGGAAAAAAAGAGAAATAATTGTAATAATCTGAATAATAAAGATATATTAAATTTAAAAAAAGAAAGAAGCAAAGACAACACATGCAGACCATTTCAGTTCTTTATCCTTCTCTTGCACTCTTACCTGAGCACTAACTTCAGCACAGTGTCTAGTGCAGTGGTTCTCAACCTTCCTAAGGCAGCGACCTTTGCATACAGTTCCTCATGTGGTGGTGACCCCCAACCATGAAATTTTGCTACTGTTATGCATCGTGATGTAAATATCTGCATTTTCCGATGGTCTTAGGCGACCCCTATGAAAGGGTCGTTCGACCCCCAAAGGGGTTGCGACCCACAGGTTGAGAACCACTGGACTAGTGGGTGATACCTGCATGGATCTATGCTGCCAACTATAGATACAGTTATAAATAAAACAGAATCCTTGTCTCCACAGGTTCGAGATCTGCTTATGAGATGGATGCTAAAGACCCACACAAACACACAATTACAAACTGTGGGAAGTGCCATAAGGAAAAAGAACAGACCAGGAAAAGAGGGTGAGGCTCCAAATTAAATCTGGAATCAGGAAAGGCCTCTCTAAGAAAGCAAGTATGACAATGGGAAGTGAAGGCTGAGAAGGGATTAACCATATAAAAAATGGGAGAAAGAGCATTCCAAAGGAGGGACAATGTCCTGGAAGATCCCGAGGCAGGAGGGAACATGGAGCCTTTAGACTCTAAGTTTAGAGCAAAGATGACCAGTTTGCCAGCAGCCTGATCATCCTAAGAGCATTCTGTCTGCAGCTGGCTCATAGCTCCTCTAAAGTGTGCTGGTTCCGTGAAACAGGCTGCATTTTCTTCTAAGGGGAACCATAAGCCATTGAAGATTTTAGGCAGTTTTGGGGTGGCAGCGGGGGCGGAGGTGATGGGGTCAGATTTATATATTTAAAATATTACTCTGAAGTGAGGAATTAAAATTTCTCTTAGGTAGAATTACTAGACTGATGGAAAAGTTCTTCCTTTATTGATTATCCAGTACATTTAAGATAATAGTTATTTGAAAATCCATCATTCAAATATTATACTCATCAGTCAAATATTTGTGAAACCCAAACCACCCCTGTAGTTCTTTTTCTCTGAGTAATACACTTCAGGTGTACAGAGTTACAGTACAGGCCCTAGTGCCCAGAATGCACTGTATGTGCCAACAAATGTTTAATCTGAGCGATCATTCAAAGTGTTTAAAGCCTCTTGTCAAGACAAAGACTAATATCTGAGGTTGCCTGAAACTCAGATTTTTCATTTTAACTGCAATGGAAGACTTGGCCTTTTCTATCTAAACCCATGCTTTATGAATGGCATATAAGAGATGGCGAAAGCGTAGTGTTTGTTTAGAAATGTTACATTCCTCTCTGCTGAGAACAAAACCACTCAAGTGACAATTATGTAAAAAAAAAAAAAAAGGTAGATAAAGCACAGTATCATTTTTAGAATGCTCTTGTGACATTTTATTAAACCAAAATAAATGTTACAACAAGAAAGAGGGAGAGGAGGACAGAAGAGAAAAATAGTTGCAAATTGATTAAGAACGACAGGAGCACACTTGCACACTCAGTGTATGGACTGTGGCCAGCAAGCAGCAATGTGGCATGGGTGCAACTTAGAGCGTGGGAAAGAAAACGGTGACCATGCCTGGGAAGGACACCAAAGAAATAGCCAGCCTGGCCAGCGTGTCTCAGTGGTTGAGCAGTGACCTATGAACCAGGAGATCACAGTTAGATTCCCAGTCTAGGCACATGTCCAGATTATGGGCTCAATCCCCAGTATGGGGTGTATAGGAGGCAGCCAATCAATGATTCTCTCTCATCATTGATATTTCTATCTCTCTCCCTCTCTGTTCCTCTCTGAAATCAATAAAAAATATTTTTAAAAGAAAAGAAATATCCAACTGCCAGCCAAGATGAGAACGAGAACAGAGGGTAAAGTATAACCTGCTTAATATAAACTCCTTGTCCAAGCTTTTCATATTATTCATTATAAAAACAATATCTGGAAAAATCAATACAATAAAAGGAAATCCAGACCAAAGAAAGTAGTAGAAAAAAAGATTCCAGGTAATGTACAAGAAGTGGGACTTAATGGCTTTAGAAAAATAATCTTGAAAAGGTAAAATAGTTGTATATGAATATAAGATCACCAATAATAAAACCTAACTTTTATTTAGCACATACTTTGTATTAGATCCTGTGATTTCCACAGGTTATCTGATTTAAATCTCTTACCAGCTCTATGGTGGGTAGGAACTTTAATTCCATTTGAAAGATGAGAAAATTGGTGCTAAATCCAATATCATAAAACTAAAATGTTAATGTGAGGTCAGCTCAGTCTTACCAGAGGTTTTGCAATTAAATTCCAGGTAAGTTTTGTTGTTATTTTTTAATCTAGATAATTAAGACTTAAATAAAATACAGTAAATATTTTCACCTTAACTCTTTTAAGAGAAAGTTTTCTAAGTCATACTGTAGATTTTCCTTCTTTCTTAAAGGCAATATCCTGATCATAATTTAATAATAATTCACAATATACCGAGCAGAATTGAAACAGTAGCTATCATGTTCTGTCTTAATAGCAACCTCAAGAGGTACTGAGACATGGACTATTTGTTCATACACAAAATGAGAGCCGAATGCTCTTTGAGCTGTTGCTCTTCTTTTATATTCTGTGGATTCCTCCTTGTCCGGTTTATTAACTCCAACTTCTAGCTGCTGTAGGGGTAACTGAACTCTAGCAGCAATCTCCCTCCCCCGCCTCCAATTCAGCTACTTCTCCAACCTTCTCTTGCTCCATCCCTGCCTTCTGAATTCCAACCAGTTCAATTCAACACACCTTCTAAAAATCAATTGTGACCTGTATTTGTTCTCTGTGGGCTACTAGTATTTTATCAACAGTAATAGCAAAGATATCATGTCAAACCAAGAAAACTTACACTTGCTTTTCAGCAAACTTCAGCTGGCCAGTTCTGAGGGACAGTGTACCTTAACATGGGATGAGAAGACCAACAATCCTGTGAATTAGCAGTGGTATCCTCCGTTTACAGAGAGGTAAACTGAGGCTCGAACATTAATCAGCTCAGGCTTTCACACTCATAAGTAGCAGAGCTAGAATTTGAAGGGGATCATTCTGCTTTAAGCTTCACTGCCACAAAGGGGAGGGAGAAACACAATTTCATGCAGTACTTAGTGGCCTCAAGAAGTAGTCCCAATGTTCTTTGTCTTTAATGCAGGGTAATTATTGAATAATATCACAAATCTACATTGACCTTAACAAGACAGGATTCGCAGCATAGACCAGAGGTTGCTAACCAGGCAATATACCATATGTGATCAGCTGGGCAATGCTGCCTGTGAATTAATCCCTACCAGCCTGGATGCCACAATTTCACACATCATGTGACTTCCTCAGTGATTTCCTGGCACTCTTGGGTGCAACCCACCACGTTTAAGGCAGTTTATTACATAAGAATAAAACCACTGTGCAAAGTCATACAGGTTTCTTTAATATGTTACTAAGTATCTTTTAGAATAAAAATATTGCTAGCATCCATGTTTGCACATCATCACACTCAAGTTTTACTGACCACCTTATTCAGGCATCTGACTCAGAAGCCCATTTATCTCTTCTAGTAGAGCCAATCCTACTTCAGCCTGGTCGTCTAAATTCATTTATTTATTTAACAAATATATAAGTAGGTACTGGGCTACTGACGCTCTGTGCTACACATTATGCTAGATGACAGGACAGAAGTGACGTTTTAGAGCAGTGGTTCTCAACCTTCCTAAGGCCGCACGTGACCCTTGCATACAGTTCCTCATGTGGTGGTGACCCCCAACCATGAAATTTTGCTACTGTTATGCATTGTGATGTAAATATCTGCATTTTCCGATGGTCTTAGGCAACCCCTGTGAAAGGGTCATTCGACCTCCAGGTTGAGAACCACTGTTTTAGAGTATATAGAGTATATAATTCTGGGTACTTAAGAACAGTGATTGTAATTGCATTAACCTATATTTTCATTTATTCACAATGATCATTAAAATTTTAAGTATTTTTAAAGTAGATCAAGAAACTTTCCACATAAGTTGTTTCACACATGAAATTACTTTAAATGCATTTCCTTCCAATTTACTAATACTTAAGAGTTATTGAAGTTAATACCGAGTGGGGAAGTCTTCATGCAGCAACCACGCCCTCCCTGAAGGACTTCCTGACTATAGTAAGAACTATTGGTCACATCTTGGTGTCCTGGATCTCAAAATACATAGGCAGAAAGAAAAGCTTTCAAGCACAAAGGCCAATAATATACACGGACATGCATCGCGCTGTGGAGAAATGGCTCTTTGATGGGGCAAACCCTTTGTTTCATTCATTCACTTCAGAGTGAGGCTGTCTTGACTCTTTTAACCACAAATAAGAGGCACTCTAGCAAAAATTGCATCAGCTAAAAGAACTCCTTAGAAGAAGTTCAGGCAGCACCCTACTGATGCAGCTTCGGAGATCACATCTAATACCTACCAGGTGGGTTAATGTTTTGGAGATGCAATTACCTTCTGAGATTGTTCGGCCTACAGTTGATCTACGTTTACATGCTCCAAACAATCCTGTGACTAGAGTGTCTCTACCTACCACACTCTAGTTTCCATTCATGTAGATTCAAGCTTTCTTTTCCTCCTTTCTCACACTGGCATATTCATTCCTATTCCCATAAGTGCCTTCTCTCTCAGGGTTCCTAAGTTGTTGTTTCCCTATGAAAACTCTAGCCAGTGGGCTTCCCAAATACATGACATTTAATTTCATCTTAGAAAAATAAACTAGACACCACACACAACTTTCGCTACCATGCTTCGTGCGTATGAGATTTACATTTAAAATGCTTTTACTTGATCCTCTGTGATCTTTTTAATAGCACAAAAGCTTAAAAGATTAAATGTACTTTTGGAAAACTTGAAATCCATAGTTCTTAATAGCTGATTTCAAATAACTGAAAATGATACATATGTTGATCTTTAAAAATTTCAAATAGAAGCAGGATCCAGCATTAACATTGCATTTCTGGCTTATTTTAGAACATTTTTCTCTTCACTAATTTATCATTATTAACTGTTGACCAAAGTTGTATATTATTTCACATGTTACATAGTTATTCTTATTGTCTCAAGTGATCAGGGAGCATTTTATGACCAATGTCCTCTTCAAGAAATAATTTATTCCACTTTTTCATTACTTGGAAAATAAAGTTTCAGAATACTGCCTGACACTAAGCACAGCAACTGACTTATTGGAGAGATGAGGTAAGGTCTAATACACTTATCTCTCTTCTAAGAGATCAGTTCGTCAATGTTAATCGAACCCAATGTGCACAAAGGCATATATTAGGAGAGAGGAACTTCCTCTAAATACCACTTTACTTCAAGCCCAAGCTTGCCGAGCCATGGGAGAATTTATGGCTTTTCCTACACCACATCATTAATTGGGAAGAATCCTTAATTACAATCCAACACACAATTAAATCCATTAACCTTGTAGATAAGTCAAAACAAATCTTTGGGCCCACTGAAGGTAGAGTCTCGCTGAAGCAGGTAATGACCCCACTCTACCCGCAACTGTTCGTTCCATCCTGAATCTAAAGCAAGGAATCAAGGTGAATGTCCTTCTTCTGGTCATCCATTTTGGGGGTGCATCAGCTTTTCTATGGGGAGTAAAATGTTGAGGCCATGTGATGACTCAGAGAGGCATCGTGTGAGAGAAGCAGGAAAAAGGAGGAGGTGGTGCCCACGTTTGGTGTCGTCACTGCTCAGCACGTCACCACAGGTAAGGAGATCATAGCTAGGGCTCCACCATAAATTAAATGGGCAACTTACTGATAAGGACACTGTGATTAGCGGCTGCATCTCTACTGGGGCTAACAAAGAACTGCTGGGTTTGGCCAGAGGTCTACCAGCTGGCTAGTGATTAAGGGCAAGATGCTCAGGAGCAGTGGCTGCAGCAATGCTCACTCCTAGTTCCGTCACAGGCCATCAGACAGCCCGTCGCTTTTTTGTATTTTTCTCTTTGGCTGTTTTGCTCCCCTATAAAGCTGCCCCTGACTCAGCTTATTCTGGTTTTACTAATGTTATCCCCCCTCTTGAGTGAGTATGTGATGTGGAGAGGAAGGAGGTTGTTTTCTCTCTGGTCCCTACACTCCTTGAAGAATGACCATCGCCACCTCCACTTCTCCTTCTGGTGACCTTGCTGGAATTCTTCTAAAGGCATATAGAAGAATTCCTCTCATTCTCTTTGTTCTTCATCCAGCCTACTACAATGAGTTAAATGAGCAATGATGCTTACTATTATCATCTAGATCCCATCCAGGGATCAAGCTCTGATGGAAGGAAACAAGTTCAAATAAATGGTGGCATTACAAATGTCACAGAGAGGGAGGGTGGCTGTGACCTGGCCCACAGTTCCAGAACTCACTGCACTCCCAATCAAGTCAGTGGAGGCACAGAGTATGACGTCCCCTTCCTTTCCCTTAACTTCTGTAAAGTCAGCACAATAGTCACTGTAGGGCCACAGCCTGCACCTTTGTCGCCTCTGAAAGTAGAGCCCCTGTGGCTAGTCTGGCTTCGACATAGTTCTGTGGCTGGCTGAGTGCACAAGGCCACTGAGACTATGGAAGACACCCAGCCCCGGCTCCCATCCGTCACTGCCACTCACGCCTTCCTTCCTGAGTTATAACCTTCGTGTTTTCACTGCTCCATACTCCATTAGGCCCACACGAGTATTTGCCTACAGCAAATGACTCAGAAATTCTTCCCAAATATAAATTTTCAGTAGAATCTAACAGGAAAGGAGAGTTTAATTTCCCTTGGACCTGCTGCTCATTTTCTTTGAGGCATGAGCCATGTGACCATTTGCTTAGCTGTGAAAGCATCCCCTGGCTTGTAGGCAGCTAAATGGAATCACCATTGTTGTCTTTTTGATTTAATCGTTTCGATCAACATTCAGTTTTCTATGACAACAGAAGGGAAGCAGCAGAGTAGATGATCCACAATAATAGATCATGGAAGTTATTATTATTGTTTTAGCTGTTATTGTTTTACATGCCCTGCCCCCATCAATTTTATTCCCAAGTTCTCCTCTGCTTAGCCCACTGGGCCCCAAACTTGGATGTGTACCAGATTCATCCGAGGGAGGATATTCAAGTGACCTGAAAGCATATTGTGGTGTGAGGAAAAATCAATTTGTTTGGTGCCATTTATCACAGGTAACTGGCAAGTGGACACTCAAGAGTTTATGCTTAATATTTACTGAGTTCACAAATGTGTTAAGTGCTCTACTGAAATAACCAGGACATGATCTCTGCTCTCTGCTCCTACGTATGTCCTTTGCCCAGAGGTTCCAAGGTAGCAACCCCAAGAAAACCTATAATTAACATTACACTGGTCAGATTTAGGCAGAAAAGGAAGAAACTGACAGAAGAGAAAAGAGTGATTTTTTTTTTCTAATAAGGGCAATGAATGGTACCCATGAAAAAGATTTTACAACCATATTCTAGTACCAGGTAAGTAGAAATGATACTCTCAACAATAAAAATATTTGGCAAGAAAAATAGAGAATTTGGGCAAAAGAGAAAGAATATCATATTAGCCATGGTCATTTGCTAGCTTTAGATGGACATTTCCATTGGAGGATAAAAATCTGAGATAAATGGGAGAGATTTAAGGTGAAAAGGGTAGTCTCACTCTTGCTATTTTACATATTAAAGGAAAAGCGAAGCAAGGCAATGGGTTCTTCCTGCAGAACTGAGAAAACAGAAGAGAATAAAACATGATCCAAAAAAACTAGTCATATTTTTTTTTGTCTTCTGACAAAACCAGGGTTTCATTTCTGGTAACAATAGTTTCCACATAAAAGAGAAGATATCTTTTCTTTAAAAGCAAGAAAGAGAGAGAGGGAGGGAGGGGGGGGGGAAAGAGAGATTTAAAAAGGTGTTCCAAGTGGTCAGGATGAGTAAGGTGATTCTTACTCTATTTAATCCAGAGCTTTTTGTTAGGTATCTACTTTTGTTTTATAATATGCGTCTCTAAAAGCACCAGTTCAGGCTAATCAGAGACTAAGTTTTTGGGCTGAAAAGTGATTACTATATAGTTTTTCTCAGCCAGGAATGCTTTTTAAAAAATTTTTTTCAATTGGTTTTCAGAGAGAGAGGAAGAGAAGGAGAGAGAAACATGGATTGATTCTTGCATGTGATTGGTTTTCAGAGAAAGAGGAAGGGAGAGAGAGAAACATGGATTGATTCCTTCATGTGCCCTGACCACTGATCAAACCTTGGTGTATAAGGACGATGCTCTAACCAACTGAACTAACCGGCCAAGGCTTCAGCCAGGATTGTTATGGGGGTTTAGTGACCAGATGCACTTCAGTGTAGCTCATGGGCAACATAAGAGGTTTTAACCTAATGTCTCTTCCTATTTGATTCCATGGCTATCTCCTTTTTTTATTCACAAGTGTTTTGTTTCATATCTGTCTTCTTTTCTCTTCTGAGGTTTCAAAAAAGAATTTGAATTTCACAAAATTAAATCACAGGTGGGAACTGGGTCGAGGGGAGCTAAGGGGGAAAAAAGAGGAATAATTGTAATAATCTGAACAATAAAGATTAAATTAAAAAAAACTAAATAGCAGTTAAGCAATCCACCATGAACTCAAAAAGAAAACTCCCGCTTTGCTCTATGTTGCTAACTAAATACTGGAGCCTTTTTGAAAGAATGTGGAGCGTGAGCAAAGGCAGACCTTCAGGGGAACGAGCACCCAACACACCAAGACCTCCCACTCATTCCCAGAAGAACTCCTCAGAGAAGCTGGCTCATGAGCAGAAGATTGTATGTGGAATAACAGGAATCTTTCTAAAACAGAGACAAAGCCTATAACAATCTAAATAGGCATCAAAAGTGAATGGATATACATGGTATAAGACAGAAAACTACAAAGCAATAAAATGAATAAAACATATATGTAATCAACATGAGCATTTTTCAAAAACATAACTTAGAATTAACAGAAGTGCAGAATGATACTCCAGAATACATAATAATGTAATGAGTGCAAATTCAAAAACCTAATAATCTATAAATTGTCCTATTGATGTATATACATTTTTAAAAAAAGGAGAGCTGGCCGTTGTGCTCAGTGGTTAGAGCGTCATCCTGTGCACTAAAGCGTCTTGGGTTTGAATACCAGTCAGGGCACCTACCCAGGTATCTGGTTTGATCCCCAGCTCAGGGCACATACTGAAGGCAACTGATCAATGTTTCCCTCTCTCTCTTTTTCTTCTCTCTCTCTCTCTCTCTCTCTCTCTCTTTCTGCCTTTCTCTCTCTCATCAATGTAAAGCACATCTTCAGGTGAGGATTATAAAAAAAAAGTATAAGAACACGAACATGAAAAATCGTTTCAAAATTCACAATGAGAGGTGCCCTGAGGAAGGAGGTAAGGCAATATTTTATTTCTTGAATTAAAATGGGAAAAAAGAAGGTAAAGCAATGATTGATACTTTAGGTAGATATATGGGTTCCTAAGTTATTCTCTGCAGCTTTCTGGATGTGAAATTGACTTTTTAAAATAGTGCAGCTTTGAATACCTTTTATTTAAAAGCCATACATTCTCTCAAAGTCATTCAATTGCCCATTTACTCATGAATTCAATATATATTTGTTAAACTTGTCATTAAACCTTGGATATAAAGAATAAGATCCTTGCCTTTGTAAGGCCCACACAAATGGACTAGTTCCTATTTAAGAATCCTGTCACATTCAACAATGTATACAGTAAGGAAGGGTTTCTATTAAGTTTGAAATTACTCAAAAGTAACTGCAATGTGCTTATTTACAGAATAGCATGCTACTCTAGGTCCAGAAATATAATTGTCAATATTTAACTTTAACTATCTTCTTGCCAAGAGTTTTTGAAATGTCACTAAAGCAAATGAGTTTTGAAGATGTTCTAAAGTGTGTTATTATCAGACAATCATAATGACAAAAAGTCAAATATGTTGATTTTCCCTTGAAGGTTTTCCAAAGAGACAGATTAACTGGCCAACCTGTTGCTACTAATGACAACATATGTGATAGAGTGAAACTTGAATTTGGCATAATCACTACAATGGCACTTTCAACATCTTATAACTCAATTCTATAGAAATCCAAGACTAAAAGTCCTGTGTATCTTGTTTTTCTCTGAGGGAGCTGTATACAGTCTTTGCACAACAAGCATATATTGCCAGCTATATTGAAAAACAAACAAACAAAACAAGCCCCAATATTGTTGGCTATCACCAACATTATTGCCCCTGTCCAACTCAATCCTACATTTTTCATTCAATCTTTTTATTTGATAAAGTAAGAAAAGCGCCACTTTTCTGTCATCTCTCAGGCCTGAGTAAGGCTATGCTGAATGTTACTTACTTTCAAAGAGGAACCAGGCCTACCGGTGAGAAAAAGCCAGATACTAACCAGAGCAGAGCCAGTGTCAGGAATAAGGAATCCTAGTATGAAATCATTACAGCAGGGTTGGCTCAGGAGCCAAGTGAGAGGATTATGGAACAGAACTCTCTCTTTAATGCTTTCTCCTAAGAGCACTCATTAATCATCAGAGTTCACAGCAGAACCCATCAGATTGGAAGGCTGGTTCAGATTACCCAAACTTGAGTGTTGGTCTGATCAGGCAGTAGGCAACAGATGCAGGTAAAGAAATTAGGCCTTGGTAGGGCTACAGGTATATGCACACACACTCTCTCTCTTTTGAATTTCAATCTTTACTTAGTAATTTTGAATGTCATAAAGCTCTCACAAAGCTTCCTTCTCTAAGTAATTCTAACACTTATAAGAAAAGTTTTTGTTAGCTTAAAGTGTATTTGTGTGTTATTATCATATGGTGTATGTATGTGTGTGTGTATATATATATATACCCTAAGTGAATTATTATAATTTTTTTGCAATTTGTTGTAATCCCAAATGAGTCAGCTTATATCTGACAATCATGCCTATAAAAACAAATTTCTAAAATCATTTTCTTTTATGACATGAAAATATATTCAGGTTATATTAATTTCTAGAGATTTTCCGAATACAACTATGCATACATATAAAATATTGTTTGCTTTCAATTGATGCTTTGTCAAATTCTAGTTAAAGTCAAAAAGATTCTAAATTGGATATCCATTTGAAAATGAGACAACAAAGCAGATGCATGGTTAATTTTAAGATGTTTAAACTTGAGAATTAGATAAGCAAGGCCTTAGCTTTTGTTTTTATCTAAAGTAAGAGTACTCATTTCTCAAATGTTAGCATAGTAGCCAATACCAGCATGTATACCCCAACACACAAACACACACAACACACACACGCGCACACACACACGCGCGCGTGCAGAAAGCAAACCTTCAAGCCTCACAGCCTATAGCTATGATGTAGTCAGAAGCAGCATCTGCTTTTAGTTGAATTATATTATGTGTAAGAGAATCTTACTTTAAACTGAGTCTTACTTAAAAAAAAAAAAAAACTAGGTAAAGCTCTGCCCTAAAGTGAAATAATGAGGTAGAATGAAATGGTTTGGCTTTGAAGTCTGACACAGGTTTTAAATCCTGGCTCAATGCCTCCCCTGTTGTTTGGCACTGTGGGCAGATGCTTCACCTCTATGAACCTCAGTCTCCTCTTAAATGAAATGGGATAATAATAATGATCTGCCATAGGTTGCTGTGAGAGCTAAATAAAATAATTTCATAAAATAGCTGACAATAGTAGACAACCAGGAACTGTTCATCCTCTTCCTCCTGTCTCTTTTTCCAAAGAAGAAGAGAATCACCCAGAGACAGGAGCAGTAAGTACTGGCGACACTCATGAAGGGGAGAAGGAATACTCTGTTAACGAGTGGAGATTGTATCGGGAGAATGTTCTAGTCTGTACATGTGATATCAAAAAGATGGGCTAACTGCTATGACAAATGCAAAAGGGATGCAGCTGACCAGTAAGTCTGTAATGTAGAAGCTTGGCCATAAAGGAACAGAAAGGGTATTTCATGAGAACTAATGAGAAGAAAGCACTTCTGATTAAATACCACTCAGATATCACTTGAGTACCATCTCAAAGTCAACTTCAGGAGTAGCAAGGAACTGTGATGAACAGGGGGACTTTGTTCCCCAAACCCCAAAGAGGCTTAGCAGAAACAACCCTGCTAAGACATTGTTATCCAAATTGACTTGTACCTTTGGGTCCACAAAGGCATTGTAACCATCTTGTATACAGAATAAGATTTCTGGACCTACAGATGGCCAATCAGCAGAACCTCTGTCTGAGCTTTCAAATGCCATGGATCAGCTGGATAATTGCAACCTGAACAAGAACTACATTTCAACAAACCTCAGATGCCATCAACAATGACTACAACTCTATTCGACATACCCCTTAGAAATAAAACATGTTCCCACATGAGAAATCTAATGAAAGAATGCTATAGGAAACAGAGACACCAAAGGGGTCCCATTCTCTGGGGAAGTGCAAACAAGAAATACACTTGCCACACTGAAAGAGACAACAAGGAAAGGTGCATTTCTCAAGCTTGTGATTGAGTGAAGTGAAGAAAAAATCTCCCCTGAGAATTTGAACTACCAACTGCCACTGCATCCACACAACCAGTGCAGCACAACAAAACCTCAAGCAGATAATTTAATTTCAGGTGGTCTCAGAATGGTAGTGTCCCCAGGCGGCTATCACAAATAAACACAAATCCACAACCCCCCTCTAGTGGAAATGGACTTTAATCCAGCCTGATGCCCCCTCAAACACTATATATATTTCAAGGATGTTGAAGTATGTGTGCATTTGGAATGAAAGAAATGGCAGTAGCTGTGTTCTCAAAAAGAACAAGATGATATTACATACAGATTTGGGTCATTGGACAAGGATTTATTAGTATATGCATACCAGAGGTTTCAAAACAATTGAAGGCATGACCCCTGGTTACAAGCAGCTTACTAACAATCTGTTTGGGAACACAGATTCCCGTTTCTATCTCATTAACTTCTAGATTGTTTTGCCAGCTTGGTTATAGTACTGTCACTAAATGGTTACAGGGGGAAATACACACACACTCCTCCATGGTCTAGCATTAAAGAGTGCTTACATACAGTCAGCTTAAAAGTAATCTTATTTTAATTCTTTCCAATTCCAACAACAACCAAACACACACACACACACACACACGCGCGCACACACACACACACACACACACACACACACACAAGCTACTTTCTGATTACTTTGATTAGTCTTCATTCAAAATAACAGCATGTGGGATATGCAATCTTGATCATTTGATCAAGCTAAAATTTAGAGCATAAGTACATATGATTAACTTCTATCTTGGGCAGGAAAATCTGCAGAAATGTTATCCTTAAGGATATATAATGCAAGGCATCATAAAAGCAACTTTTATTCATTAATTCAGCTTTGAAAAGGGAACATCTAATTTACTGATCAAGACAGATTTGAACTTTTGTATGAAAAGAGGGATGGGGCTAGGATAATAACAGCTCATTAAAAAAATGATTTGTTAGCATTAGTTCTTGCCCATGATAGAGTTAGTATTTACCCGTGTTGGGAATGTTAAGTGTACATATGCCAAAAGCCAGCCCCAGGGGACCCTTACACAAAAAGTCTCTGATGCTACTTCTTGGGAAATGCTCTGTTACCATCACCCAAGGGAACACAGGTTTATTCTCCAAACACAGAGCCACTTGGCTTCATGTGGTTGTACTTTTCTTACAATGCCCTCCTCCCTACTCTTGGTCCTTCAGCCCCGCATGTTCAGAAAGTCATTTAAAATGGGGGGGGGGAAATGACTGACTGATAATGTTTACAAGCAAACAGAAAAGAATCTCGAGGAATAAACTACATACAAATTAGACTTATTATAGGTGTACACTTTCAAATTCCACATGGTCTGGCTCATGTTTACACACTAGATCATTCCTTCTTGGCGTTTTCAGTCTCCTTTCCAAGTTTCTCAACCTTAATTCAAACCAGAGTCTGCCTCCTTGGACATGAAGAACCCAGAGGTTCTAGCCTGGGTCTGTTGCCACCACAGCCCTGACTCCAGGCTTCCTGGGATTCTGCCCTTACAAGTTATGTGGCCCCTGATGGCAACTGGAGTCTGCAGGACCTTGAGAGCTTCCAGCTGTTTTCCAAACTCTGGTAGGTTCAGCTTCTTCCCAGTTGGACAACCCTCCACCAGAATCATTACTCAAAGGTTTCTAATTGCCCACCTTGGCCCCCACTACCCAAAAGACCATTTATCTTCAGGGACTCACTAGTTTGACCTTTTATATCCAGATCCTCTGTGTTCTCTCAGAACCTTATTGATATCCCTATAACTCTCCCTGAAGCCACAGACTTATGTAAACAACTCAGAAAGTATTCTGGGGAAGCATGGAGAAAGTTGTCACCAGACATCATGTATAATTATAAGGAATATGCATTCTGGATTGTAACTCCACAGGTAAGTAGGAAAGACATTTCAAAAATAAGTGAAAATGAAGTTAAAGAGATAAAAGCTGACATCATGGTGAACAGATAAAACAATGAAAGTTGGGGGGATGGCAAGGCTATACATTTCTGAATTAAGAAATGAGAAAGAAGTGTGTGTGTGTGTGTGTGTGTGTGTGTGTGTGTTTTCAAATATATTTTTTATTGACTTCAGAGATGAAGAGGAAGGGAAAAAGAGATAGAAACATCAATGGTGAGAGAGAACCATTGATCAGCTGCCTCCAGCATTCCCCATACTGGGGATCGAGCCCGAAACCTGGGCATGTGCCCTGACCTGGACTTAAACTATGACCTCCTAGTGTATGGGAAGAGGCTCAATCAACGGAGACACAGGGGCTGGGCCAGAAAGGAGATTCTTAATAAAAGGTGATTGGCCTACACTGGCAGCATATGAAGCCTAATATAGATAACTATGATGTTCTCTGAGTGGGGGCTCCAGAGCCAAGGAGATAAAATGGCATAGATGATATTTTTAAACCCATGAGGCTATGGTTGGGTGTAGGTGTAAAAGAAACAGAGATCCAAGCTGGTGTTCTGCTTGGAATAGCTCCACATCACACTCCCCAAATATTATGTTGTACACCGAATTTATTTTTACTTTCTAGCATATGTTAATGAACTATATTATAGACTTGTCAGTATAAAACAGTGACATTATTCATTTCCCACAGTGCCTAGTACATAAGTATTTTCTTCATTATATAAAAAGAGACCATATTTATAGATTAAATTTGTTCTATTTCTCAAGCACATCAATTTGTTGTTCGCTTCCCTTTTACTATTGTTTACTCTAACTTAAGCTACATTCATACTTAAAACTGTGTATTTTAACAATAGTGATTTGTATAGATATAAACTCCTTGGAACAATGCCTTCTTGGCATACAGTAAATATTCAATAAATGTTAGCTGTAATCATTATTATTTTTGTCACTAATGTTAATAACCATTTACCTTGCTATTTATGAATTCTAACCATATCACAGCTGTATCTGCCAGGAAATTCCTACAACTTGCTAGATGGATTTACATAATGCTTCAGTTTTACAATGCAGAATTCCAAACTCAAACAATTAATGGGGAAAAAAAGTAGAATTCCTTTGATTAGATCTCTTTAATACACATCACAGGCACATCTGATTTTGTACTTAGAACATTTTTATCATCACTAATGAAAGAGTTGTTTAACACAAATTTTGTTTAAAAGAATATAGACAATATATCAGCTTGGGGAGGGGGATGTTCGAGAAATCTGGGATAAGGTTCCCAAATCCACTTTAAAGTATATACAAGAAAAACTTATTATGTTAGAGTTCCCCCTCACCTCATTCTTCATGTGTATGCTGGATTAATCTCTCTGAAATGTTGTCATTCCTCAGCTTAAAACTTTTAAAGGTCCCCCACTGCCCAAAGGTTAAGATAAGAACTTTCCTCTTGCCTGGTCTTCCTTCGTGGCTCTACCTGGATGTATCCACACTGCTCCTCTAGTCCACCCCAAACACAAGGCTGTTCTGCCACCAACACCTCCCCTCAATCATTATCTTTCTTTCAAGGATGAGCACAAATGTTGTCCAATCCCGAGCTTTTCTGATCTCCCCTGGACAGAAGTGAGATTTGTAGACCATTCCCCTCATACTATTCGTGGCCTGCATCTTAGATTGCCAATGGCTATTGATTATTCACTGTTTCCCCTTGTTGTGCTGTACTCTCTCCAGTAGTGGGAATATGTCTTCGGACCTTTGAATCCTCTATATGCCGAATTAAGAATATCTGTGCCAAGAACATTATTATGAAAGGAAATTTAACAAGAAACCCACAAAGGAATCATGACATAATTATTTTAAGCTCCAAAAATGGTCTCTCTTGGACTCATGTCTGGCTCAGTTTAACATTTGGTAGCATTTGAAAGAAGAGGTGCACATTAAAACACCCACATCTCTGTGTAACACTCTACTCTTTAATCACACTGAGCTGATAAGGTTGAGCCTTAGGGAAATGGATCCAAAGGTGACAAATTATCCTCTACATCCATTAAAGTTAGCCTAACACAGCCCATTAAACTATCAGTTATAAAGTGGAACAATGTCTGGCAGTCACTTTGGAATATCTGCAAGGAAGCAGCCCAATAGGACCCTGAGCCCAACAGAATAATAAATAGGGGGCATAGAGAGTTATTTAATGGAAATAAAGTTAAAAAAAAAACACACACACAACTAATCTTATTATGTACAAAATTCAAATGCATCTAAGTTGCTCAAGGAAGAGGTCATTATTGCCCTTCCAAACCAGCAAAACAGAGAACAATTAAACTGATTCAAAGAACAGAGATATTTCCATGAGAGTATTTTAAAATCGGGATTCTTTGGCCTGGAAAAATATTAATTTGAAGGAGATATATTTAAAACTTACAGAATGGTTACCAAACTTATTCCTCACATTATGGAAAAAAATAAGAATAGAGGAAACATTTGAAATATGTATTTTTGAAACAAACAAAAAGCCAGTAGTACTTCACAAATGTGTGTGGATCACATCACTCTCAAGTCTTAAACACAGAAATAGGTCCAAAAATGGCCAAAGCACACTCACAGATGATTGATGCACTGATTAGTTAAGAGAGATTTGGAGCATTTAGTTGACCTCAGCCAACTGACTAATGCTCTGAAAAGTCCTTTCCTTATTTCTAAATGTAGGGACAACACCATGTTTAGAAAATCCTTTGGTCTAACTTAATTGAAACTTTCATATATTCTGATTATAAGTGGAAGCCCACTAGGTATTTCTCTTTATTAGAGAAAGGAAAGAAGGAAAATGTGTCTGTATTAAAGACTTTAAACTACAAGTTTCATGCCAGAGTTAGGAGGAAGCAAACATTTCATCTTATAAATCGTATTTCAAATAACCTTTAATTTTTTGGAGTACTGTACTCTAATAGTCATTCAAATAGCGTGCTGCAAACCCTTCATAAGTCAAGTTGACAGTCTTTTTTGTTGTTGTTGTTGTTATATATAACAGGTCAGCTTTCTGTCAAGCAGCTCAAACCTCTCCAGAAACGTGCTTAACAGATTCCCAAATTTTAGACAACAGACAAGTAACAGAGGCAAAAACAGATGGAGTCACTGGGTCCAGAGACCTAAATTGAGTTCAAATCTTCCTTTTTGTCATGCAATATAGCTATGCCTTATTTTGGTGTTGCTATACAGTAGTTTAGGATTATAAAGCCAAGCCTTTTCGGTAAAATATTACTGTAAGAAAATCCAAAATATGTATTAAAATATATGCTTATATTACTTAAGGATAGCACTATAAATCAATCTCTTAAATATTTCCACTTAGCAAAAAGTACTTGCTTCAGTTGTGCATCTTTTCCTCTTATTGTTGCCATCAAGGCCAAAGTTTCAACCCTTCTTGCCTATTACTATTAAATTGGCCTAATCTAACTTCAACAAAACATGGTTGTGGGCTAGAAACGTGGTCTGTGTTTGGTTTCATTTTAACCTATGACATTCTGTTGTCTCTTTGCATTTGTTATTTTAAGTAAATGTCTGAAAGAGGAAACCAGGAGGTGCATTTTGTGTTAATTTCTAGGGCAAAGTTAATTTCCAAACAAATAAAATTCACTTTGTAATAAATTTAAACACAATCTCCCTTATTTACATAAGCTTACATAAAACTCCACAGAGCTGAGTGCTTAGGCTCAGTTGCTAACAAAATAGAAGTATTACATTCTTTGACAGTCAAAGAAATAATTCTCATTCAGTGATCCCTTTATTATTGTTATCTTTAGTTTCCACGGGGGTTTATGTGAATAGAATAAAATAAAATTTTAAGAAACCCTGCATGCACTTAGATAGAATTACAAATGAATGTTCTCTATTCCTGTTTATGCTAAGAGTTCCAAGAATGACTATCATGTGAGCATAATGGCCGTCTTTTAGCAGTGCTGACATAAAAGGGCCGTTCAACTGTGTTGTTTAATTGTATATATTCCAATGCTAGGCAACTCTCCAAATCTTATTGTAAACATTGTATAAGGCTTGTAAGTTCAGCAAAATAATGGAGTTCAGGCTTTTTATAGTTAACACCAAGTGACAGTTGACTTCTCTTTCGGATTTTCTATGTTGTCTGTCATGAGTAGTGCCGACTGCTCTGTCACATAAAACAAGTTGACATTTGGTAACTCAGTCTAATGCTATGCTCTAAGGGTGTCATTTCCCTCCCCATGAACACTGACTTGGTGCAGTGTTTTGTTTCCAGGTCTACAGATAAAGGTAATCTGGTGTATCAAGGTTGGAAATACATAATATATAATCAATTGCTCTACTGAACAAATAGTAAGAATATTGATTATAATGTGAGAGCAACAGAGAGATTTTGTTAATTTGATGGGAATAATTACTTAAAAGTATTTCTAGGCAAAAATGTATGTGTTTGTACACTTGAAGTAGACATGGTCTCTGTGCGATGATGGAGGAGGAAGGACAGGCAGAGAAACACCGAATAAAAGGTAGTACATTCCGACCATGAGTTTTATAAGTATGAGGCTCATTTACTGTTCAATGGACATTGTTTATACATTCCAGACATCCATCTTATAATTACTTCAGGATTTGTAAAAAGGAAATCTCAGCAGGATGGCAAAATTTATTCAAAGCAATCGCTGCACATAATTGATATAAAATACCAGAACAGTCTGCTTTGAAAATGCTTTTCTCAGCAATACAGACTCCCACCCCTTCAACTCTCTTTCTATATTCAAATAAAGTATGGCTTCTTTCTTCCATTACTTGAATCTTTCCTTTCGCTACCCAGATAAGATTATGTTTTAAAAGAACCTATGAATTTTCAACACAAATTATGTGAGAAACTTTTTTGATGCCCATTTGGTTTTATTGGTATTTATCTGGCTAATATGGCAACAAGTAAGCAGGAGGAACTCATGTTGTAGAAGAAAGGTGGTTTTATCTTATTATTTTCACATGAATTAATTATGTTTTAGCACACATAAAAGTAAGTTACAATTCCATTGTTGTGTTAGTATTTCAAGAACTCAATTAAATGAACAAAAGAAAGAAAGTTTAAGTCTGGATAAAATATACAAACTTAAAAAATACATTCAAGGGAAATGAGTCACAAAGTGTGGCATATCCCATACACTGTAACTACAATCTTCCTTCATCAGACCATATCATTGTCCTATAACTTTGGTTGGGCTTTGACAAAATTCCTTCAAAAGTGAAATGCAAAGAAGAAAAATAACTGCCTCTTTCTATCTACAGTGCCATTTTTCAATTAGAAAGTTATTTCAACAAGTCCTGTTTGTGTATTGATGAACAAGCTTCCAATAGCTTGTTTAAAACCACTTTAAAATGCCATTGATCAGATATTGCTTTACTGATATGAATAAGAATTTATGGATGATTTTGTTGCTCTACTTTTAAATATAATTTAGTGGAAGAGAAAAATAATTCCAAGAAACTGAAAACTTTACCTCTCAATATACAGAATTAATAAATGTTCATGAGTGGTTCAACAATATGAATAGACTAAAGCCACGAAATTGTACATTTAAAAATATTTCAAATAGTGCGTTCTAAGTTTTGTATGTGTTATCACAATATACAAAACAAAAAACATTCTTGAGTTTGTACAGAGCCATTTTAAAAATTTGTCAAAATGAACTTAAAACTTGTTCCTTTTAAAAGGCACAATCTCACCCTAACCGGTTTGGCTCGGTGGATAGAGCAAAGGTATGTGGACTGAAGGGTCCCGGGTTCGATTCCAGTCAAGAGTATGTACCTTGGTCTTGGGAACATCCCCAGTAGGGGGTGTGCAGGACACAGCTTATCCTCTCCCTTTCTCTCTATAAAAATCAATAAAATATGATTTAAAAAGTAAATAAATAAAAGGCACAGTTTCATATATAACTTTTATGTCCTAATACAGACATATTAAATAAAGCACAATGTGAAAAGAGTAGGCTAAAAGTGGACTAGAGTAGAATAATAATAATCAGAAAACAAATATGAACTTACTGCCCCAAAAAGTATTTTCAGTTGCATTACAAGTAATATGTCATATTTATTATATGGTAATCTGTCTGCCTTATAGAATAATTATGAATTCCAAGTGAGTGTGTGTTTTTTTCTGATTCTGAAATTAAACCAGATTTCTGAAGACAGCTAATGGGAAGAAAAAGCATTATGAAAAGGGCCAAGAGAAGTCTCAGGTTTTTTCATAAAACTGAATAACTATAATACATAAACATACAATAAAGCTCAGAAAATAAAAAATATAAAACAAAGTCACTAAATATCAAAATCTTGAAGAGAAAATATGCCTTTAATATATCGCCAGATATATATTTTTGTCTAGCTGTGCCATTAGATTTCCTATCTTCATTCTTTTAATATCTTCTTTGTAACCAACTGATTATGCATAAAACAACTAGTGTGGTAATTAAGAATCAAATATCCAGAATTACTACATTAAATAAATAAATGTATTGTTTTTTTTAATTGAAGTAGACTTTTTAATGATGAGAAACCATAATGCTCTACTTTTAAATATAATTTAGTCTAAACGAATACAACCTACATTTGTAAAGCATATATAACTATCTACTGATATATATATATATATATATATATATATATATACACATATATATATATATATTAACCTAAGCAATTGTTATGGCAGAATGACCAGAACAACTGGTCACTATAATGAACACTGACCACCAGGGGGCAGATGCTCAATGCAGAAGTAGTCAGTGCTCCCACAGGGGGAGCAGCCGCTCAGCCAGAAGCCGGGCTCATGGCTGGCAAGCACAGTGGCAGAGGCAGAACCTCTCATGCCTCCATGGCAGGGCTAAGGAGCAGCATGCTGAGTGGTAAGGAGCCTGCTGCTAAGGAGCAGCAAGCAGAGCAGTAAGGAGTGAGCAGGTGGACATCCCCTGAAGGGTCCCAGAGAGGGCACAGGCTGGGCTGAGGGACAACCCCCTAACCAGTGCATAGATTTCGTGCACCAGGCCTCTAGTATAACATAAAAGTGTTCCTGTATCTTTTGCTTTGCTTTCATTAGCCTAGCCTTGGTTCATCTGAGTTGCTTTGGATTTCTCTTTACATTCTGGTCACCAGTATTTGCTGCGTACCTATATATGTAGGCTAGCAATCTGAAAGTACAAGATTCAAATTCTTACTCCATAAAGGATTTCATACAAGATTAAATCAGGGAGCATATATTTACTTACCAATTAACCATAGCTGCACTGTCCAATATGGCAGCCACTGGCCACATGTAGGTGAAATTTTTAAATTCAATTCCTCAATTGCAATAGCCAAATTTCAAATGCTTAATAGCCCCCATGAGGCTAGTGGCCACCACATCAGACTGCAGATGTAGACCATTTCAATCACTGCAGAAAGTTCTGCTGCACTATAGGATTGCTCTATAAAGCATACTTCCGAAATTTACTCAAGATGAGATGCTGTTTTGGATTACTTTATACCACCTCAAAATATTTAATGTCAACATTTGATTAGTTGTTTTCAGTATTTATGTATTATGAAAAGGGAGATACAACTCCAGTACCAGTTCATTTTCTTACAAAGTTACCTAATATCTATAGCAACAGGCCTGGCAAAACACTTTAGAGGTCCTCATTAAATATTATTAGGTTCATTCAAGTAATAATGCAGAATTTTAAGAAGGCAGTAAGTAGCACTGTTATTTAAACAAAGCAAAATTATCTATTAAGATAAGCAAGAAGCAGCTCTTAATTTTTTCAACCAATATTTACTGAGCCCCATACCTCTGTATGTCTGTCCTCTCCTCTCCACCCTATTCTGTGCCTTGAGAAGCTGACCCATAATGCCTTGCATCAAAGGGATCCTCCTCCCTCTAGCTTCCTATAGGTTCCAACTGGAGGCACTGGCAGGAGATTCCAAGGTAGGAGGAAAGTCAGGAATGTCTGCTCAACATGGGTTGACATTGGTCCTCAGCTCCTCTCAGGCAGCCCTCTTTACAAAGCAGGTTACATCCCTCTAAGGTTCTTGTCTCTGTCCCCACCCCTAGCTCTAGATCCTACTTCAGTGAAGGTGCCTATCTTTCACTGGCCTCAGAATATGTCATTATCCCCTCTTAGTTTCCTAAGTCCTGCCAACACATTTGTAAATATTCTTATTTATTAAACATTCCCTAAATACCAAGTTTAAGTATGCCATGTTTCCTGTTCAAACCCAGACAAATATAATCACATATGCTTTCAGACACAGGTCTAGGCCCTTAGAGAATCCAGCTAATCCAAAGAAGCATAGTTCCTAGAAATGTAGCCCTTTTAAAAAAGTTAATTGCTTTTCAATAATAAGGCCCCATCCAGATGATATTCAAAAAGTTACACTAATAGAGTAGAAATGTTCATTTTAATGGGCCCCAATTTCTGCACAATTCTATTTACTGTATTTAATTTAAGACAATCATCAAATATTTTGGTTTTGTACATCATAAAATTCTTCTATGAAAATAACAAACTAGTCTAACAGCACTAATAGCCTGCCAGACATGAACTCAGACTCTTAATTGTAAAGCCAGATATTAAGGAAATTATTTAGGTAATTTAGCCCATTTTTATCCTGATCATGTATATGTTTTTCAAAAATGTGTTGTTATTCATTTCAGACAGAGGAAGGGAGAGGGAAAGAGAGAAACATCAATGATGAAAGAGAGTCATGGGTGGGCTGCCTCCTTCACAACCCCTCTTGGGGATCCAGCCCACAACCCAGGCATATTCCCAGACCAGGAATGAAATTGTGCCCTCTGGTTCATGAGTTGACACTCAACCACTGAGCCACATCAGCTGAGCTCATGTGTGTATTTTAAGCAGAAGCATCCATTTCTAAAAAAAATTCTGGCTTCATATTTCTCTTTATCATATTAGAATACAAAAAATATGAATTCAGTTTAATAAACGTATCAAGTACCTACTATATGCAAAGCATTATAATAGGCACAAAAGTAAGCAATATATATTTCTTGAGAATTTTATATTCTTATAAAGGAATATAAATTATTGTTAACAAAAAACTAATTAAACTGTTACTAAATATACATACAACTTCATGGGTGCTTTTTGCCCCCTAATATCTTTTGATTTTTTTTCAATCTTTTTCCCCAATAGGTAAATTATATTAGATTATAATGTAAATTTATTATACAGTTTAGTCTAACTGAAATGTCACTTAGTGAAAGTTTAAGTATAATAAGAAAAAGAAAAATCAAATTAGTAAACTCTGGCATCTCCATTTTTTAAACATCCTAAAAATTGAATTTTATAAGCTGCCTAAGAGTGAGCATATAACCAACAAAGAATTTGATATAGCTCCCTCAAATTGCCTATATATTCTTTTTATTAAATATATATTTCTTTATTGATTTCAGAGAAGAAGGGAGAAGGAGAGAGAGAGAGAGAGAGAGAGAGAGAGAGAGAGAGAGAGAGAGAGAAATATCAATGATGAGAGAGAACCATTGATCAGCTGCCTCCTACATACCTCTACCGGGGATCAAGCCTGCAAGCCTGGTGTGGCTCAGTGGTTGAGTGCCTTTTGCTGGAATCAAACCTGGCACCTTTCAGTCCGCAAGCTGACACTATCCACTGAGCCAAGCTGGCTAGGGCTGCCTGTATATGTATTCTTAAAAATGTGGGTAAACTGTGCTCAACAGCTTCATAATATGTTGAAGAAGTTAGATTATAGATTCTAAAACCAGAAACTTGCAGCTTAGGAAGTCAGCTTGGATCAGAAATTCCATTTCTTGGGATAATAATTATTCATGTGCTTTTTTGAACCCTAGCTTCCTTTTTGACTTTATGTTACCCTGTACCTTTTTAACTTGAACTAATAATGCACATGACTTCTAAGGTGTCAAGCATGCCCATTTTTCACTGTTGAATCTTAAATAATACAGGAAATCCTAATACAAGGCTGCTGCTGTATTTTAAGAGAGTAATCTACCTACAAACATTAACAGCTAAATGTTTTGGACCATCTGTTAAGATGATTCACTGGAGCCCACCTGAGAGAACTTTCTAGTCCAAGTAATCAAATGCTCTGTAAAAAGGTACCCTAAAATGTCTAAAAAGGCATGCCTCTCTCCTGTCTTTAAACATAGCACCACACTGGAAACGTTAGCATGTATCAACTAATAATGTAGACAAAGAAGTCAGTTTCCTTACAGATCACATAGGGGCCCTAACATGATTTTCAATCACCCACAGCCACTTCTGTCACTTCCTTCCATAGAGCCCACAACTTCCAAAGTTGACAGTTATGGTTACACACTTACAGGAGGAAAAACTAAAGGTCTGAACAAATCAGTGCAAAGGATTCATGAGACAGTGAGGGAAACACACACACACACACACACACACACACACACACATGCACACGCACACGCACATGCATACACACACACACACACAAAGCCAGTTATCGTTGTACCTTTATTCAATCATTCCTAAGAAGTTGGGTGTAAATCAAATATAACCAAATAAACTAATCCTTTCCAACTGACTTAAGAAATCATTTCACAAACTATTTTCCTTAATATCTAATTAACCTTTAATAAGCCATGGTCCCTGATGACTTAACTTTAAATCATACTTTCTGTCAAAAGTTTAGTGACCTGTAATAATAATCTTTAGAACATGTAAATGAATTAAGGAAGCATTTTCACTGGCGAATCTCTTTGTAAACTGTGAGAAATCATCCTGTTTCATTTGCTTGATATATCCCAGTTTCTCCTGTATTCGATCTCCATAGTGTGTAACATACAGCCAGGCATGCTATATTCAGTGCACTTAAGAGTGTATGATCCCTAACCGCATGAGAGAAAAGCTATATGCAAGTGACACCTGGGCTCATTGATACCACCTGCATTTTGTTTTTCCGAAGCTCTCCAAAAACCTGATCAAAAAGGAAGGTCCTGATACATAACTATAGAGTGAGATGATGAGTACTGAAGGCTTCAACTGTGTTTAAATGTCTCCTAAAAAAACAAGAGATACTAGTGACTAGCATGGAGTGCTTGGCCTTAGAAGAAGATGGTTCCCATCTGAGTGGTGAGGGAGAAGGTGGCTTCAAGAAACCAAAAGGTGTTTAATCAGAGAGTCTGTAACAGGTTACAGCAGGTGGTGATGGCAGGATAAAGAAAGTTAGCAAGAATGAAGTAGTCTGGAGTCTATCCAGTCTGTGTGGGAAAGCTCCAGGCATGCTAAAAAACGTGAGAGAGTCTTGGCCCCAGACCCAGGGCTAGAAAAACAAAGACCATTAGGAATGTGGTAAAAGAAGGATCCAGAAGAAGAACAAGACTATGGACAGACTGCAAGCCATGGAGGATGAGCAGGACTCAACTATCATCTGAAAAGTTGGAAACATTAGAACAAAGCAGACTCAGCTCTAAACACTATTCTGGCAAACCAGAAGTGCCTACTAGTGGAAGGAAATGCAGATGTCTGGCCAGCCCTACCTGCTGGGGTAGCTCACACAGAGTGACCACTACTAATTCCTGACTGGACACCAGCTGGTAACGCTGGCCCTATTTCCACCCCAGTTCAACCTCTGAGATAAATTTCCTGGAATGACTGCGAAAGCTGTGTGTGGCCCCCCTTCTTCCTTCCTCTTAAGGTCACTAAACTGACTTGCTGTGTGAGGTCAGGTCTCCACCCTTCTGATTTCTAACATTCCTGCCACTCCTCCCAACTCTCTGTCTCTCTAAAGCTCGACTCTTGTTTCTCCACTTTGGGTAGCTTTCCTCATCTGTAAAATGAGTAGCTTGAACCAGATTATCCTAAAGTTCCTTCCAGTTCTAACATTTTGTGATTCTTGGAAATTATAAATTCTCAGAATCCTAAAATTTAGAGTTAAAAGGAACTTCAGAAGTTGTCTATTCAACCTCTTGCTCAACCTAAGCTAACCCAGCCAGAACTAATAAGCTTTGAAAGTTCTATGTAGTTGTGTTTGGCTGGCTGAATACAGCAATAATCAAAGCTTTAAAACCTTAAAGCATGAAATATATATATATATATATGATTTTTAGAACATCTAAGAAAAAGTTTGAAGGAACTGAAGCCCATAGAGCAGCATGTTCTATTGCTTAGAAGTCTGTATTCCTAGGCTTTGTTTTTTCATAATATCCAGGGCACATTAAAAAAAAAATCACAAGAGATGCCAGAAAACTCTCCAAATACAACTAATTTCCAATTTATTAGTATGTTTGTAAATATATAAGACAGGGTGATGAGATGTCACAACATCAAATAAAGTCTCAAAGGAGAATAAAGAGCATAAAGGAGAACCAGTCATATTTCAAGATGCATTCAAGTAAAACCAGTAAGAATGCCATCTGTTCTAAAAGGGTACATTTTAGTTAGTAAGCTACTTTTCAAAAAAAATTTTATCTCTGATAATAAATAGTCTCTTTCCCTCTCTAAAGAATTATATTCTTAACAGAGTCCATGCCAATTATCACACTACAGATCTTGAAGCAATTATTGGATGCATTTAAGAAATGAGCACTGAAAACAATGATAATTATCCATGTGTTTTATTATGAATTATTTAAGAATGGTAAATTCATAAAAATAAGAAATATATACTTAGTTTGGATAATATTGATTCTCCTCAAAATTGATGTATGGATGTAATGCCATTCCAGTAATAATCCTATCAGTTTTTAAATGATAATTGATAAACTGATTTCTAGATTTACAAAGACATGCAAAGGACCTAGAATAGTGACATTACTTGGAAGAACATACACTTAACTTACTGCTACAAAAATTCAAACCATGTAGTGTTGACACAAAGATACATATGGAACAAAACAAAGAGTCCAGAAAAAGAAAGACCTAAATGTTGTCACTTGATTTATAACAAAGACGACATTGAAATTCAAAAAAGAAAATGAAAATGTCTTTTCAATAAATGGTGCTGGATCAATTAGATATTCATATTGGGGGAGGAGAAGACAAATCATGACTTTATCCACACCAAATACAAAAATTAATTAGAAATGGATTGCAGACCTAAATGTAAAAGATAAAGAAAACATAAGAATATATCTTCATGATATTAAAGTAAGCAAAGCTTTCTTAAAACAGGTACAAAAAGTAATGGTCATAAAAGATGGGTATCCTGTAGTTCATTAAAATTAAAAACTTCTAGTCATTAAAAGACACTAATCAGACAGTGAAGGGAAAAATTGAAAATTGCAAGAAGATATTCTGATACATGTATCTGATGAAGAATTTGTATCCAGACTATATTTGAAAACCTATAAACCAATAAAAAAAATCCTATGTAATAAAAGAGTAATATGCAAATTGACTATCACTCCAACACACAAGATGGCTGCCCCCATGTGGACATAAGATGGCCACCACAAGCTGAGCAGTAGGGGAGGGCAGTTGGGAGGGTCCAGGCCTGCAAGGGAGGGCAGTTATGGGTAATCAGGCCAGCAGGGGAGAGTAGCTGGGAGGGACCAGGCCTGCAAGGGAGGGCATTTGGGGCGATCAAGCCTGCAGAGAAGGGCAGTTAGGGGTGACCAGGCTGGAAGAGGAAGAAAGTTGGGGGCAACCTGGTCTGCAGAGTAGGGCAGTTGGGGGGGGGCACCCAGGCTTATAGGGGAGAGTAGTGGGGGAGGACCAGCTCTGCAGGAGATAGCAGTTAGAGGTGAACAGGCCTTCAGGGGATGGCAGTTAGGGGCAATCAGGCAGGGGAGCAGTTAGGTATCAATCAGGCTGGCAGGGGAATGGTTAGGGGGTGATCATACTGGCAGTCAGAAGCAGTTAGGGGCAATCAGGAAGGCAGGCAGGCAAGCAATCGACAGCCAGCAGTCCTGGATTGTGAGAGAGATGTCCTAATGCCCGTTTAGGCCCGATCCCAGTAGGATAGGGCCTAAATGGGCAGTAGGACATCCCTCCAGGGGTCCCAGATTGGAGAGGGTGCAGGCTGGGCTGAGGGACACTCACCCCCCATGCATGAATTTCGTGCACAGGGCTTCTGTCCAATATAAAAAGTGAACAAAAAGTTAAGCTGTTAAATTATGTGAATTATAGTCTATAAAGCTGTTATTTTTAAAAAGTGAGCAAAAAACTTGAAAGGCATTTCACAACAGAGAATAGCCATTTGCCCAATAAATTTATGAAAAAGTGCTCAATATCATTAATCATTAGGAAAATACCACCAGAAGGCCAACACTTAAAAGGACTGACAATACCAAGTGTGAGTGACTTGTAGAGTAATTAGATTCCTCATGCTCTGCCTGGTAATATCTACCAAAGCTGAACATACACAAATCATACCAGTTCCATAACCTACCTACCAGTTCCTCTATTATGAGTAAGTGCACATGTTGACCAAATGATATGAACACAAATAATTACAGCAATTTTACAATTATAGTCAAAATTTTAAAAAATCCAAATACCCATTAATAGAGAAATAAATTGTGGTCTATTCTGTGATAGAATACTACATAGCATTTAAAGAAAGAACCAACATCTGCTACACATAACAACATGAATGAATCAAACCAATAATGATGCACTAAAGAGGCCTGACACAAAAGGGGGTATATTACAGGACTTGCTTTTTATGAGGTACAAGAATAGGTGAAATCAATCTACAAAGCTAAAAGTAAGACTGATGGTTATTGTCAGGGAGTACAAACTGAGATGGGGCATGAGGGTGTTTTCTGGTTGCTGGAAATGTTATAGAATGACCTGGATGGCCATTATATGAGTATAACCATTTATTTAAAATGTGTGCACTGTACTGTGTGTTCCACCTCAATAAAAATTTTAAACAAAGAAATAAATCCTGTTTGTATATTAAGTTATAATCTATTCTTTAAAAAACAATCAACATAAAGTCAGTAAAAATATTCCATTATGCTCCATGATGGTACAAATCATGTCTTATTTACATATTTGCACTTCCCAGGGCCTAATACAATGCCTGCTCAGTTTGTTGAATTTAATTAAATTGGCCAGGGAGTTCCAACTACATGACCTTAAACTAGATGATTTTAGTATAATGTCAGAGTTATCAATAGAACTATAGCTGTGGGCTTGCTTCCTGTAGACTCTTTTTAAATTCCCAACCCATTCATGGCTTTAACCTCACCCACACCCCCTCCACACACACCCCCGGGCAAAAAAATAGGGGAGATAGGATCATTTGCATATTGAAAAGAAACCCTATTTGCAGGGTTTAAACAAGATTTAAATAAAAAGGTAAAGGAAAAAGAAACAAAGAAAGTACTGCAGTGGCGCCCTAGAAAGTAGATGTTCATTAGGGCCCAGACACAGATTACTATCACAATGTACTTATCTGAACAAGCTCTCCTCAGACCACACAGTCAAATCAAATTTTGAAGGCTCAAAGGATGTGCACTGAAGAACATCCTGTCCTGCTGAAACATGAATCTGAATTTTGTGGTAGAGACAGAGGGGTAGAAAAGAACCTGGATAATAACCCACTATCATTTTAAATCCTGTTTTATATTAAGGTATAATCTATTCTTTAAAAAACAATCAACATTTAATATTCCTGATATTAAAATTTAAATCTAAGGAACATTACCAAGAAACATTTTTTTAGTCTTTTACAAATTAAAGACACACAATACTTTTGTGATTATTTTTAGATAAAAAATAGTTTTGTGAAATATTCAAGAAACAGAAAAAAGTGGTTATGAATACTGGGAAAGTATGGGTGAAGAAAAAATGTAAATGTCTTACCATTTCACTATGCCCTATTTACATTCCAATCTCATTAGATACATACATTTATCATCAAAATACTTTCTATTATGCTAATTATGTTCTCTTTTATTCAAAGTATTACATCATGTCTGCGCTTCTTTAACACACTTGTACATTAACCAATAACATTTTTATTTAAAATTTCCACATAAAATTGGATAAGGAATAAGGAAGAAAATCAAATTCAAAGAGGCAATTGTTATTAGGAAATTCTTAATCATAAACTGTAGCATTAAGAGGTAGTAAAGAGTTCTTTAGCAAAATAAGTCAGACACCCTTGGTCCCTAATTCAGACTAATGCAGAATGAGCAACTTATATGTGACAATTGCCCTGGCAGATCTATCACTGGCACTGACACCTGTGGATGTAAGCCCAGAGTGGCACTATTCTCAGTGTGCAGGAAGAGTAATTGACAGTATGAGTGGGGGAGAAGGGAGAAAAAGGAAGGAGTGAGAGGAAAGAGGAAAAGGGAGAAAGGAAATACTTTGCAGGCTCTTATATATGAAATATAGGAAATTAATTTCAAGTTCTAAATAACTGATAAGTGAACTTTTTGGAATGAAACCTGTTGGAAACACAACTGACTATGCCCAATCCTTAAACAAGTCATATAGAGCCCCAGAAAAATACCATCTGTCCAGCTTTAGGATTTTTGCTCTAACACTTTTCCTCGAAGCCAAATATTTCTCTATTGTTGTTTAATAAAAGTATGCAAGTGATCAAGTGGAATGAAAGCTACAAAGGGACTGAGATTAGGAAACTTTTTCTTAAGACTTCCATTTTTAAAACAATAAAATTAATCAAAGCTGTGCTTTGCAGGGAGCGGGGCACACGCAGAGAGGCTCTTGGGGAGTATTTCAGTTAATGACCTGAAAATAAAAACTGGTAATTTTTTCTTTTTATAAATGTTTGCATTAGTCAAAAGCCTGTTGGTGATAAATCCAAATTGCTGTTGAGAAGACAAAGGTATTACAGATTTCTAGGAAGATTTACTTTTTCTTATAAATAAACATTTTATCTGAGACTTTATTTTATAAATTATAAAAATATTTCCTTGTTATTCTACAGGTAAGAAAGGGTTTAGAGGTTCTCTAGTAGTAGAAACCGACTTCCAATTGCAACTCTCAAATTCACTAGGTTTAAAAAGTGTTAAACATGGTTTTGTTCAGTGGCTAGAGCATATGCCTGTGGACTAAAAGGTCCCAGGATCCAATTTCCATCAAGGGCCCTTACTTTGGTTGTAGGCTCCTCTCTGCCCTGGGTCCTAGTCAGAGTGCATGCTCTATCCTTTTATCCACTGATGTTTCTCTCTCTTTCTCTCTCTCTTGCACTCTCTCTAAAAGATCAATGAAATATATCCTTGAGTGAAAATTAATAAAAATCCTATTTAATAAAAGAGTAATATGCAAATTGACTATACTTTTGCTACACCCACTAGCCATGCCCACTAGACACGCTCACCAGCCAATCAGAGCTAGTATGCAAAATAATCCAACCAAGATGGCTACGGCCACAGAGAGAGCAGGAGTGAGGCTTGGGTTGCCCCTGGCGATAGAAGAAGCCAACCTTTCTGCAAACTCTGGCCAGCAGGCCTCCGCTTAAAGCAACAAAGTTTCAATGGCTATGCCAACAGAAGGCTTGGCTCCACTCCAGGCTACAAAGTTTCAATTGTAGCAGATAAATAAATCCCAGTTACCAGGGCCTCTGCTTGGGTCGCCAGAGGGCGTGGCCAGACTGCAAACCACCATAGGCCTCTCGCCCAGGCCACCTCATGCCCCAAGGGAACACCCACCCTGATCTGGGACACCCTTCAGGGCAAACCAGCTGGCCCCCACTGTGCACCAGGCTTCTATCCTATCTAATAAAAGAGTAATATGCAGATTGACCATCACTCCAACACACAAGACAATTGTCCCCATGTGGTCCAAAGATCCTGCCCCGATATGGACATAAGATGGCCACCACAAGATGGCCAGCAGTGGAGGGCAGTTGGGGGTGATTAAGCCTGCAAGAGAGGACTATTAGGGGTGACCAGGCCCACAGGGGAGGACAGTTAGGGGCAAACAAGTTGGCAGGGGAGCAATTAGTCATCAATCACACTGGCAGGAGAGTGGTTAGAGGGGGATCAGGTTGTAGGCAGAAGTGATTAGGGCCATCAGTAAGGCAGGCAGGTGAGCAGTTGGGAGTCAGCAGTCCTGGTATGTAAGAGGTATGTCTGACTGCCCGTTTAGGCCCTATCCTACTTGGATCAGGCTAAAAGGGCAGTCTGACATCCATCAAGGGGTCCTAGATTGGAGAGGGAGAAGGCTGGGCTAAAGGACACCCCAACCCATGCACGAATTTCGTGTACTGGGCCTCTAGTATAAAAATAAAAACATAAAAAGTGTTAAACAGGAAAAATAGGGTCATTTGAAGAGTTAAAGATAAATGTAAATTTAATCTAAAATTCATTTTGGCAACTTTGGTTTGCTGTAAGACTCTCAAGTTAATAGCACAATATTCCATGATATATCTAATTCTCCCATTCTAATGGTTACATTTTTAATTTATAAAATAAAACTGATATCATGTAAAATGGGCCCACACCCTTGCAGAGCTGGAATATGATGCATTTTTCCTTCAAGATCAGTAAAAAATATTTCCAACACCTCCGAAATGATCTAACTTTGTTACACAAAACCTTTCCCTGAGCCCACTCTACCTGGGACCCTGTAGCCCAATAGCATGTGTTCAATGAGCAGCCAGAAGGACTTGTTCCATGTCCCACACTGAGGCCAGACAGAAGACAGCATGACTCCTGAAGGACTGCAATCCACTTGCAGAGGGGAATAGCAGCTCAGTTTAAAAGAATTAAAGCTAGACGATGACCAAATAAAGAGAATGAATAGCTACTAGTATGTCCACGAAAGATGAGGAATAATAAAAATTTGTTATTTTCTAATGAAACCCCAGCTCACATTAAACACATTATCAATGTGTAGATGCAGACACACAGTGATCTAATCAGCAACATAACAAAACTCCAAACTTATTTTTCCCCTTTGTTATGAACAAGGCTAACAAATTAAGAGAGAAAAAAGCCATCATTTCAAAATGGTTTAAAAAAACACACAAAAGTAACACTTCTGGATAACCATTATGTCATCATTTAAGATTATAGTCTCAGCCTGTCACAACCCTAATAAGTTGGCCTATGCACATTTATAGCCATAAAACTGGAAAAATAGCCCTGGCTGGTTGGCTCAGTGGATAGAGCATCAGCCTGGGGACTGAAGGGTCCCCTATTAGATTCTGGTCAGGGGCACATGCCTGGGTTACAGGCTCCATCCCCATCATTGTTGTTTCTATCTCTCTCTCTCCCTCTCCCTCTTTGAAATCAATAAAATATAAATTTTAAAAAATGGAAAAATAATAATGTAAAATGAGATAATTAAGTATGAAAATCTGAGAGGAAAAAGTTAACAAAGTACTAACAACGTTATTCTTTAAAATTCTAAATACTCATAAAGAGGATGATGAAGCAGAATAAATCCAAAACAATTCAAAAAATTTTCATTCATTAATCTAAAGCACAACCTCTTTATAAAAGTCACAGGTTTATTGTAGCTTTAATTAGCACTTTACTTTTTCACAAAATGCATGCCACTGTTTTTAATCCCACATATAAATCTCAGTGTCTTCTCTGTCACTAAGACTCTTGGATGAACTATTCTGTAAATATTCTTTGCTTATTTCTGACTGTGCCTATTCTGTCTTCTCTGACAGATGGTGAGATGCTGGAGAGCAGGGGCCAGATACTATACTCCCTCACCTATCCCAACAGCAAGTGCAGAGAATTGTGCTTTGGAGTCACTCAGGAAATATGATCAATTGGTATTTTAGCTCTTCATGAACCTCAGCCATTTTCCAACAAGCTACCAGCTTACAACTTAACCTAATTCCAGAATACAAATGTTGCAGCCAATGTCAGAAATTCATCCACCGGACATCGAGTTCTGTGCTTACAATACCAGATATATAAGCAAGTTAACTATTCATATGAGCCTCTACACTCTCTTTTAGAATGTAGGTTTCATATTCATCATCCAGAAGACTGTTCTCCATCCTCTAAAATGACAAATGCACTCATTTAAGAATTAGCCAAAAGACAGTGTATGGCGAAGGACAATGTTCAGTTTTATACATTTTCTCTTCTAGGAGGTTTAGGATGTTTATCTTCACCTTCTCCTTTTTATCTCTCCTTTTCTCATCATCCGTGACACACTTATTTTCCAGTGCTTGTCTTAAAAATTAAAATATTCCTATAATTAAGTTAAGGAGTCTAGATGCACCAAAGAAAAATAGGGAATTTGGTTATGGGAGGCATGTTCAGTTTGTTCTTGGATTAGCTGTCATCATCTCCTTTACACTTTTCCCCTCACGTCGAACTGAGTAAGAAATGTTTAGTTTTGTTATCGAATGTGTGTATGCGCTCAAATTTGTGTGTGTTCACACATGGCTTCGAAGACATTGTGCTGTGTATCATCTGACCAAACTAGCGGCAAACATCTGCTATCATCCAAGTGCTGCCTCTTAAGAGGCACAGCCGAGTGCCACCAGGTTTTATTATTTATTCACTAAAATGAACAGCAGAAGCCAAAACATTTAAATTCATTCCACATGAAATCCCCAAGCCCAAAGTTCAATCTTGAATACTATATGGATTGATTTTTTTTAATGTTTTTCTTTTTTTGTTTTTTGTTAATCCTCTTTCGAGGATATTCCTCCCACTGACTTTTTGAGAGAATGGAATGGATGGGGTCAAGAGAGAGAAACATAGATGTGTGAGAGACAATGTGTGAGAGACACATCAATTGGTTGTCTCTCACAAGGGCCCTACCAGGGCGGGGATAGAACCTGCAACCCAGGTACATGCCCTTGGCCTGGTGGTCTGCAGGAGGACACTCTAACCACTGAGGGATACTGGCCTGGGTTATATGGTTTGATGTTATGCCAAATATTATGACACTGCATAAATCCCTGGCTTATCACACTACATTTTCTTTAAAATAGGCTACGTTACACTGAATAAAAGAGCACCTTGACATGTTCCCACTAGTCCTATATTAAAAAGCTAGAAGGCTGAATGTCACGTTTAGGGTTATGCAACTCAGTAACTGAGAGATAACTATAATTCTGAACACCACAAGAACAGTTTATATTTTCGTTATTATCCATTAAATGAATCTTTGCTTTGTTTTGACCGAGTCTGAAATATCCTGGAAAAAGGGGGCTTTTCTTGATTAAGCAGGAAAAAGTTTGGATTTTGTTGGTTGGGGCCAGTGAGAGAAGGCAGATAGGCTGTCACCAATTCATCATATATAACATTTCCCACCCTCAATATAACAAACACCATGAGCTTTTTCTCTGACACCTTATTTTTTTTAATATATTTTGATTTTTTACAGAGAGGAAGGAAGAGGGATGGAGAGTCAAAAACATCGATGGGAGAGAAACATTGCTCAGCTGTCTCCTGCATACCTCCCTCTGGGAATGTGCCCGCAACCAAGGTACATGCCCCTGACCAGCATCGAACCTGGGACCCTTCAGTCCGCAGGCTGAACACCTTATTTTTTTAATAAAGATTGAATAAAATGGCACTTTTGATTCAATAAATGAAGCATTGACCAACTGATTTGTGATTCATGTTAGGGATCTTACTCAATTCATAAAACATTTGAAAGTTTTATTATAGGAACAAAATAAAACACAAATCTAACTACATTGAGATCTCATTAAAAAATTAGGATGGATTTATTATACTTGTAGATTTTGGAAGATTATTTTGCTAGTCTAGAAAAATTTTGCAGGTACTTACTCTGAATAATAATAGTTATTAACAAGCATTTATTTAGCACCTACTGTTCTGTGAATGAAGCAAGCAACCAGGCAGGTGTTGATACCTTTTGAAGAGAGACTAACAAAGGAACTGCAAGACCATGCTTGGGAAAAATAAACTTTTGTGAACTGAGTATCCAATATCAAACAAACTAGATAAGAAATTCTTTATCTTTAAAAAGAATGAATGACATTTAAGTGTCCATGTCATTTTTACTAAGCCCTTATCCTTTCATTCTAGACCTTCCTCACAAGATTTTTAGTAGTTAAGCAGATATAGAGAGGGGGAAAATTTTTTCTTTCCTGGCAACTCCCTCCTGAATCAAAGGAAAAGAAAAATAAAAGATCCCTTTGTCTTTAGTTAGAAGAGCCATAACTTAAAATTTCTGTACTCATTGAGTATGCTGGTTTAAGTTTACAGTTATAATAAACCAGTAAGCAAAATACAAAGTCTAAGCAACAAATCAGTAAAGTTTTAATTTTTTTTCTTAAAAGTGTATTACACAGAAATTGCCCATATCTGAATTTAAACTCAAAGCAAAGATTGCCAAATATGTAAGGTATATTTAGTTATACTGGTACTACATGATTGAATACTTCACTTATCTTTTCCTGTTCCCTTCTAGTAGCTTAAAATTTGGCTCCCAAAATATAAAGAAATGATATGCATTATGGGAAATTTAAAAGCAATAGCTATCCAAGGGGAAGGATGCTATAATACTGCATTATAATTTTAACATTTCCATGGCCTTGATTCTCCCAACACCAATTCCAGATAGCCACAATGCCCCACTCACCTAAGGAAATAAGGTGTATTCATTGTGTATTGATACATTTAAGCAAACTTTATTCACCTCAGAAATGTGGTTACTTCTTAAGACACAAAGCCCTTCAAATCTTAGGATCCTACTTCTCTACCTCCAACCCACCTTAGAATGCTCAGTAGTTCTATGTATCAAATTATGACCCCAAATTCTTGGAGAAACAAATTGATACAATATTCATTTGGCTACGACTAAGTAGAAGTTAAGGAATTCAGCAAAATGTTAATGCACCCAGAAATTCAACTCCCAAAAATTGTTTTGTTCTAGTAATAGAATCCTAAATTATATTATTATTTTCCAGATTTTGAATCTCCGTTCAGATATGATCTTTGGCAAATGACTCTAAAACAAACTTTTGTTTTAGAAACAAATATTTCTTTAGCATAGAAAAACAATACTGTTGTATACATAAAACTTAAAAACAAGCTTTCATTATGATATATTTTATAGAAACAGTTTGATAACTACAAAGAAAGATCACAAAATTTGTCAAATTGCTTTTAGCTAGCACAAAAAGTAGCTACATCAAATAAATAACATTTTGTACTTCCCTTTCTTCAAAAGACAGAATAAGTGCTTCAATTCCCATAAATAATTGCATGCATTCAATGGCAATAAGGTAAGTTGTAATATATTTGAAATAAGTAGACCATGATTGAAGGGTTGTTTCTACAATAAGTGAAATTAATACATCTATTGTTTAAAAACGTTTAATACACATCTTTAGAAAAATACAATAAATTATCTGTGTAGCTTCAAAGTGGGATACCAAATTTAATTTTTCATAATCTAGCATACGTCATTTAATATAATTCAGAAAATCCTTTAGAACAAGATGTGCTTATATAGGAAGGTATATCAAACTGCATCTTAGAATGAGTGTGTCAGGTAACAAAGAGCACCTGCTGTGATAAGACCATACTGACAGAGGTAAAAAACACAACAGGCGCGTAAAATTAGGCTACTTGAAATCTATGTTGCTCTACACTAAGGAAATATGAAAATTTCACAGTCTCATTTCCACCCATATCCTGCCCTTCCAAAGCCTCCTCAAATGTACTTTATGTTTAATGCAGCTGTGTTATTTTCCAATGATTTCCTCTTTCTATCAAAGAGCAAAGTAGTATTCCAATATGATCACACACTGTCATACAGCGCCATAGGTGTTTTTGTTGTTGCTAATAAAATGTACAAGTAACCAATAGGTTTTTTATGGGGAAAAATTACTAAATGAATTTTCCAAAAATAGGCTCTGATTGAATGATTAACACAGAAAAATAATTAGACAAATGTGAACTTTTTAAAGGATGGTAACAGAACTCATTGTCAAGGGCCATGCTAATTGGTATCTATCTCTTCTGATGATTATTTTGTTTATTCTTCCTCAGTTTAAAACAATCACATCCATCTCCTGATCAATGTTTATGTCAAATACCATGCTATTCCTCAATTTTTGATACAGCTTCCAAACAGAAGTTTCAAAACAACTCTGACTAGTAAACATATCACTGTACTGTAAACAGTGATGTTTTCTATCCCATACTTCCAGGAAGGTCAAAACGCACACACAGGCAAGGATCATCACTATAGACAACATATTCCAAGTGAGTTTATTAACTCTTTAGGTAAACTAGGCAACACTTGTTTTAAAACTAAAAATCAAAAGAAGTCTCTCTCTCTCTTTTATAATTAACTTATACTACTATGTTACCAGCAAATTTGTAAGGGAGAAACAAGAGGACTATGTGTCCTGAGATGTGATTATCTAAAATCTGCAACTAGTCACTTTACATTTTAGAAGATGCCCCTTTCTGAAATAATCAAGATACTTTACAATAGGGAATTTATATTTAATTATCAAATTATAATGCCATTTATATAGGTCAAGTGAGTATATATGTCCTTCCCCGGAAACAAAGAGATTCAGAATAATAGGATTTCAGATTTCATAGTAGCAACCGCAAGATATGTTTTGAGAATGTCATTTACTGTAACACAAATCAATATTAAATGCTTTATGCAGGAAGCACACTTTCAGAAAATGGGCCCTAAAGCTTTCTGGGATCCGACCCTAATTACCAGAGCAGGCTCTTGCCGTTTGTCTCTCTCTTCAATTATTTACGGGGCAAAAAGAGCCAAATGGTATTGCATTAGCTATATTAAATGCTACGCACTTGGTTTCTAACTTACTAATGGTACATAAAAATTACTAAGGTGAATGTGCCTGTAGAAAGAAGGCCTTTTTTCTTTACCTGAGTGTATGTATTTATTATTCATATAGTTAAGTGTTGACTAGGCTGTTCTTTAGCCACCCAATGCTGCATAATTTAAACAAGTGCATTAAACATATATGCTATCTAAAAGGTAGTGCATTGATTACACCTCAAAATTTCTTTGAACAACTCATATTTACAACGTAGCTCACAAAAAACATGCATCTCCCTCCGGCCCCTGAAAACAAATTTATGGGGACCACACAGAAATGAATAATGGCTATCCTTGCTGCTCCCATCTCCCTGCTTTCTGGTGACCCGAAGTAAAGTAAGAATGGGGGTGGGGGTATGTGCTAAGAATGGGGAGGGGGGTATGCTGGGAATGAAGCCCTTGATGGCTAGGAAATGTCGGGTCTCTAGGCTGACAAGTGTCCTTTAGGACACATACTGTTGTAAGTGCACAACATGGACCACCCGCACTGTAAGAAAGAAAAGCTTATCGAGGTTGATCAGAGAGTCTTTGCACCAGGCCAGAAATGCCCTCTGCCGCAAGCAGGTCGTGATGACAACCTCCCAAAGAAAGTTCACACACTGCATCCACATTTGATTCTTTTGTGATCTAGAGGGCTCCTGGAGTCCTGACAGGAGATGCTAATTGCTGTAGAAGGCTGGTGCATCCAACTTCCACCTTCCCAAACTGCGGGAGCAGCTTCCAATGCAGTGAAATCCTCACTCCTCACGGATATATATATATATATATATATAATGATGAGTTCAGGGGTTACCCCATTATTGTAAAATTAAGGTAGGCTCATTCACCAAGGACCCAGGGTCCCTAGAAAGCCAGTAGCAATTTCCAGGGCTACAGTACGTCATCAGGTGGGTTACCTAAGAATGTGCCAAGGCCACTTTTTTGAGAAAGCACCATTGGAAATCGATCTGTGGTAAACACACAAGGTGGTATTTTTCCTCAACTAAATACAAAGTCACTTCTTCCTCTGCCCTGAAATCTGCCCATTGTCCCTCCTAAGCAAAAGCTACAGGGAAGATTAAAAGGGACATCCATGAACGCTGTGTGGACTTTGGCCACTTTCCTACCCAAAAACACCAGCGTAAAAGTGGAAATCAGTAACCAGGTGAAGAGCCACACCGCACAAAGATCAAGGCGAGGGGCGGGCGCTCAGGGCCGGAGACGCGAGGTAAACGTCCCGTCCCCCGCCCCGGCTCAAGCCCCAGACATCGCTGGCGCGCGCGGGAGACTAAGGGGCGTCTCCGGGAAGCGGGGGGCTCCGAGACACTCCCAGGGAAGCCCACAGTTACGGACCGCAGGGCGGAGCCGAGGAGAGGGGGTCGGCCAGCCGCGCCACCAGCGGGTCCCACCGCGGGCTCCAGGCGTGGGCAGCGCAGCAGCCCGGCTCGGCGAGAGGCTCGGCCAGGGGCTCGGCGAGGGGCGCCGCTCGGCCCCGCGACCCTCCCTCCTCCGGGGCCAGGAAGGAGCTGGCGGCTCTTTCCTGTCTAGTCTCTCCCCCCGCGGCTCTCTGTAACTCGATCCCGCACTCCGCTCCCCGGCAGCCGCCGCCCAGCGCGCCGCCCGGCTCAGCCCAGGCCGGCGCTATAGTTAGCAACCTTCCATCAACTCCGCCGCCGGCGGGGTCGAGCGCGCGCCCCTCCCGGGCCCGAGCCGCGCGCCCCCGGAGCCCCCGCCCCGGCGCTCCTTTACCTTGGCTTGAAGATACTGGGGGTAGTAGTAGGTGGCGTACTGAGGGTACATCTGCTGTTTCCACACTTTGCCCATGAAGCTGGAAGGGAGCCTGCCGTGCAGGGTCGCGGGCACTTTGGGGTTTCCAAGTCTCGATCTCTCCTGCCTCTCCCTTTCCGGCGGCGGCGGCGGCGGCGGCGGCGGCTGCCGCTGCTCCACCTCCCAGCCCGGACGAGAGGTCCTCCTCCTTCTCCTCTCCTCCTCCTCCTCCTCCTCTTTCTTTTCCTCCTCCCAGGTAGAAAAACACTGCAGGACGCAGAGGGCACCCCGGGCCGGGCCGGGCGCTCCCAAGGAGTTGCCTCCGGGAGCCCGACTGCTCCGGCACTGCCAAGGGCTGGCGCGCTGGCCGCTGGGCACGGGCGAGCAGGCTGAGCGGGGCTGGGAGGTGATCAATACAAGTGGAAAGTGCGGCGGAGGTGGCTGCGATCGGTGCCAGGCGGCATCTGGGGTGGGTGCGCCCGATTAGGAGAGGGGAGAGGGGCTGGCGTGCGGAGGCCGTGGGGGAAGGGCGGGTGGGGGCGGGGCTTGGGCGCCTGGAAGCCGGGACCCGCAGGAGGTGAGGGCTGAGTTTAAACCACTCCTCACCTCCCAGACCCTCCCAGACTCCGCGATTGGGCGCGCAGAAACCCGGGAGCCCAGATTGCTTTGTGTCGGGGAGGAGGTGGAATTGGGGGACCCTGCCTAAGAACTGTAGAGTGGACACCTCATTTGCTATCACGAGTTTTTAGCTTCGCAAGGGGGAGGGGAGGAAAGAGGAGGAAATCTGATTTATCTCTCACTTCCCTCCGCCCCGTGATTTCTTTATTTTCACAAGGGAAGGAAAAATGATTTAGTGCCCCACCACAAGGCTGGAGTCCGCACACCTGGGTTCTGTTCACCCCTCCCCTCCCCCCCCCCCCAGGCCACAACACTGCTTTTCTAGGTGACCTTGGGAAGGTTAGTGTCCTTCGGTTTGGTTTTCCCAGATGTGAGAGGTGAAATTATGCCCTCTGCACAAGGGGAGGCAAAGCTTGGAGATACTCACGCGCGCGCGCACGCGCGCGCACAGACACACACACACACACACACACACACACACACACTCACACACACACTCACTCAAAAAACAGACGGATCCTTCTAAAGGGGAGATACCGCTAAGAGGCAGAATGTTGTTATTAGAGGACACAATATAGACATCAGCTTCTCTATGCCTCTTTCTAATACTGCCAGTCTGTCAACTCCCACTCAGGAGCCGGGAAACTCCCTGAGTTTGGAATATTTTAAGGCCATTTTGAAAGTCAAGCTGGCATATTGTTGCAGTGTGTTTCAGTGACATACAAAATCAATCTCTCTCTTTCTGCCTCTCTCCATCTCATAGTTGTCACAGCCGTAGACAGCCCCAGACAGCATTATTGGTTCAGTTCACTACAGAGCTGGATATAATTTAATGGAGTTAATTGGTCTCTGAAGCTGCCCGTAGAACACTTTTTTATATTCTAGCTCAAAAAGAGTTAATACCAAAAGTACAAATAGAATAAGCTAGAAAGACTCCAAATTAGCCTTCTTGCACATCTAATAGGATGAAATTTAAAAAAAAAATTCATTTGTTGTTAAATAGAGCTTGGTTGCTTTGTTTTGCCGTTTTGTTTTTTCTGAAAGTGTTTTCTTAACAGCACAAAGGTAAATCAAAGTGAAATGGAATGCATGATTTTGCTAAACAGTGACAGTTTTATATGATTACATTTCAAAGCAGGTTTACTTTAAAACAATGAAATAGTGAACTGAAACCTTTGTAATCTTTATGTGATTTAGACACATTTCTAGGTTATACATTTTGACAAGACAAAATAAATCTGAGTTCATATGAGAACATTTTGGATATTCCAGTAGGCAAATCATGTTATCTTAAAAAAATAACAGCTAATTTATGTGAAATTCTATAGGAACACTAGTATTTACTGAGCTTCTGCACATTGTAGGCACTACTGAGGTTCATGTTATTCTGAAGGTTGCAGTAGTTAGCTGTACAACTTTGAGCACTTAAAATAGTTCTCTGTGTTGTTTCATTGTGGAACACTTCAATGTTTTTGAGCACGGAACTGATATGAACTAACCCCTGCACGGACTAGGAATGATGATTTGGAGAAATGACTGAGGAAGAGAACAAGTTAAGAACAAGCTCAAAAGTTCTAGGCTTGAGGTGATAAGGGAAATTACCAAACTTAGACTGTTCTACTTTGTTCTGACTGATGAAATTCAGCCTGTTTTAGAGAGCCCAGAAGCACACCCACAATTATGTAGACACTTGATTTATGACTGAGTTGGTATTACAGAGCAGTGGAGAAAGAATGAGCTTTTCAATAAAAGATTCTGGGTCAATTGGCTATTCATATGGAAAAAATGAAACTGGAGCCTTGCATCACAAAAGGGGAAGAAAAAAAGTTCAAGTGAATGAAAGACCAAATGTAAAAAACAGAACCATAAAGTTGTTAAGGAAAAAACATATAGGGAAATATCTTTGTAGCCTTGAGGTAGGAAAAGATTTCTTTAATAAGGTGACCAAGAGTGCAAGATTGATCAATTTGACTGTATTAAAATTCAGAACACTGATTCATCAAAGGACTCCATCAAGAAAATGAAAAGGCAGGCCACAGAATAGTTATTTGTAATCTATATAACTACAAAAGCTTGATGTGCACAATATAAAAAGGACTCCTTGAAATCAGTAAGGAAAAGAAAAACAATTTGTTCGAATATGAACAAAAACATGAACCTGTGCATTGCACAGAGAAGGAAGCACCAGTGTCCCTATAACATGAAAAGATGCTTACACTCAGTATTAAAGGATATGAAAACCAAAATGATAAGATACCATTTCACTCTCAACAGTCTGGCAAAAATTCTGCACTCTGAAAATATTTAGAGTAGGTGAAGATGTAAAAAAGGTGGAAATCTTAAAAATGCTGCTTACTGATTAAAGTGTACAATTGGTACAACCACCACTTGAAAAAAACACTTTGGCTTTACCCAAGTTCATTTGCATATGTGCCAGTTGCAGGTACTAGTGTGTACCTAAAAGAATTTCTTCTATATGTGCACCATGAGAAATATACAGGATTATTCATAATATACTAAAAATAACTCAAATGTCTATCAGCTATAGGATGGATAGAAAGACTGTGGAATGTGCATACAGTAGAACACTTGCAGCGGTGAAAATAAACTACAACTAAAACCGTCAACATGGATTGTTTCAAAATTGATGTTGAAGATGCAAGTCAACTTAAAACATGATTCCATTTGTGTAAAGTTGTGTAAGAAGAGGTAGTAAAAGAAACTATAAAGAAAAATAAGGGGATTATAACACAAAATTCAGAACAGAAGTTACCTCTGAGGAAGAACAGAAGTTACCTCAAGGAGAGAACATAGAGGACTCAAAGAGATGGTAATGCTTCCTGGTTGCACTGGGTTGTGGATCTGTAGAAACATATTTCAATATTTTTCTTCAAGTGATTCATAAACTTTTTTGCATGTTGCTATATTTTATACTAACATTTTAAAAACAAAACTCAGTTTTTCATTTTAATCACAGTCATTTTCAAACAGATACAAAAGTAGAGAGAATCTATATATATGAAAGTCTAAGTGACAGTCACAACCGAAACAACTGAACAGATAACCAAACAGGCTGCATGGGGCCACCAGGCCAGCAGGGGGGGTAGTGAGGGACAACCAAATGACTGAGCAGAGGGCTGTGTGGGGAGACCAGGCAAGCAGGGGCGGGCAGTTAGGAGCAAACAAACGACTGAGCAAAGGGCTACGTGGGACAACCAGGCTGGCGACGGGGGGGGGGGGGGGGGGGGGCAACCATGCTGGCGGGGGCTTTGCAATGAGGTGCAACCAGGCCAACAGAGGGGAGCAGTGAAAGGCAACCTAGCTGGTGGGGAGGCAGTTGGGAGTGACCAGGCTGGCAGGGGGGCAGTTGGGGGTGACCAGGCCAGTAGTGGGGCATTGGGGGTGACCAGGCCAGGGGAGGGGGCATTTAGGGGCGATCAGGCAGGCAGGCAGATGAGCAATTAGGAGCCAGTGGTCCCGGATTATGAGAGGGAGGTCCCAGATTGGAGAGGGTGCAGACTGGGCTGAGGGGATCCCCACTCCTCCCACATGCATGAATTTCATGCACCAATCCTCTAGTAAAATGACTGCTCTATTCTTAACACCCAACTTCAACATTTATTAGCATATTGTCATTTGTATTTCACACACACATTTTTCTAGAGTATTTTGACGTAAATCCCAAACATAGTATCATGTCACTTGCAACAATTTTAATATCTACCTCTAACAAATGAGAACTTTTAAGATACAATATCATAATAACACCTAACAAAATTGATAATAATTTGTTAAGATCACCTAATATCCAGTTCTTGTTCATTTTCCTCCAATTATCAGAAAATCACTTTTCTGTAGTTCATTTGTTTAAATCAGGAAGAAACCATGCCCACATATTAAATTTGGTTGATATATCTCTTAAGTATCACTTAGTATATAAAAGTTCACATCTCTGCAGCCCTCTTCCACCCCTCTCCCCTCCATCCCCCCTCCCACACACACACACATACACACACTCACTTTTTAACTTGCTATTTATTTGTTAAATAAATTTGGTCACTTGTGCTAAAGAATTTCCCACATGGATGATTGCAACCTTATGGTGTCATTTAAAGTGATGATTAGGTCCCGAGGTTTAATTGCATGTGGCTTCATTTTTTTTTTTGCAAAAAATACTTTAGAGCCCTATCCAGTTTGGCTCAGTTGGTAGAGCATCACCCTGAGGACTGAAAAGTCCCAAGTTCGATCCTGGTCACCGGCACATACTACAGGAGGCAGCCAATCAGTGATTCTCTCTCATCGTTGATATTTCTCTCCCCCTCTCTTCCTCTCTGAAATCAATAAAAACATATTTTTAAAAAAACAAACACTTCATAGATGACGCTAAACACATATAAGTAATATGATATGTATCACATCAGGAGACATATAAAGTTTGGTTGTCTCATTTTTAATGATGTTAAAATTGATCAAATATTCAGATTATATCAGTCTGACTTATCCATTAAAATTGTCCTTGGTTTTAATATTCATGAGTGTTACTTCAATTTATTATTTCATTAGAAATTACAAAATTGTGGTTTTTATAATTTTAAATTCTTTCTGTACTTATTAGTTGGATATTATCAATGATGAAGAATTTTTCTCCCTCAACTCTGGTTAACTTGAAATACAATTTGCACAGAAAAGCAGGATAAATTTTCCCCTGTTTGCTGGTTTTCAGAGTAATGAGTTGATGCAATAGGAAACTCCAAAGCCAACCAGTTTTAAGTAACATACTGAACTTGTGTGAATTTTTATACATTTGCTTTGTTTTAATCCATCCCAATCATTATTCTTGTCGATGCTCAAATTGTTCCATCTTCAGCCAATGGTAGATCCTTTAATTGGTTCTTGTGTTCTTTTTACCAGATCCCAATAGTCTTTAATAGATTTTTTTTTTTTTTTTTGCTTTCCAGCATCATAAGATCATCCCAGGTTTTGTGCAGTTCATGCTCAAGCCTGGATCAACTGATTCTGTGAGAAACCTTAGCTTGCTCTTAAAACATTAAAAAAAAAAAAAGCTAATTATTTAAAACTAGAGGCCCAGTGCACAGATTCCTGCACCAGTGGGGTCCCTTGGCTTGGTCCTGTAGGAATTGGGCTGAATCTGTGCATTGGGCCTCCGACATCCCCTGAGGGGTCCTAGATTGTGAGAGGTTGCAGGCCAGGCTTAGGAATGCCACCCATGTAAGAATCTGTGCACCGGTCCTCTAGTATGTAAATAAGATCTTTGGTTAATCTCTTCCCACCCTCTCCTATCCCCACTTTCCTCTGAGATTCATCAGTTTGTTCCAAGTTTCCATGCCTATGCATTGACTGTCTTCCCCCTGGTGGTCAGTGGGCGTCATAGCACTGGTCGAATGGTGGAATGATCAACGATCCAATGGTTAGTCACTGAGGATTTTATATATATACTAGAGGTCCGGTGCACGAATATCGTGCATCGGGGGGCAGGGGGGAGTGTTCTTCAGCCTAGCCTTCTGCCTCTACAATCTGGGACCCCTTGACGGATGTCTGACTACCCGTTTAGGCCAGATTCAGGCAGTCAGTCATCCCTCTCACAATTTAGGACTCCTAGCTCCCAACTGCTTGCCTGCTTGCCTTCCTGATTGCCCCTAACCACTTCTGCCTGCCAGCTGGATCACCCCCTAACCACTCCCCTGCCAGTCTGATTGATGCCTAACTGCTCCCCTGCCACCCTGTTTGACTCTAACTCCCCTCCCCTGTGGGCTCAGTCACCTCTAACTGTCCTCCCCTGCATGCTTGGTCACCCCTAACTGCCCTCCCCTGCAGGCCCAGGTCCCCTCCAACTGCCCTTCCCTGTAAGCCTGGACACCCCCAACTTTTTTCCTCTGCCAGCCTAGTCAACCCTAACTGCCCTTTCTTGCGGGTTTGATCACCCCCAACTGCTGTCTCTTGCAGGCTTAGTCCCTGCCAACTGCACTCCATGCTGGCCATCTTGTGATGGCCACCTTGTGGGTCCATATGGGGGCAGGATCTTTTGATCACATGGGGGCAGTCATCTTATGTGTTGGAGTGATGGTCAGTCTGCATATTACTCTTTTATTAGATAGGATAGAGGCCTGGTGCATGGGTGGGGACCAGCTGGTTTGCCCTAAAGGGTATCCCAGATCAAGGTGGGTTTTCCCTTGGGGCATGAGGTGGCCTGGGTGAGGGACCTGTGGCAGTTTGCAGGCCAGCCACCACCCTCTCCAGTGACCCAAGTGGAGGCCCTGCTATCTTGGATTTATTTATCTTCTACAGTTGAAACTTTGTAGCCTGGAGCAGAGCCAAGCCTTCTGCTTGCATAGCCATTGAAACTTTGTTGCCTTAAGCAGAGTACTGGGTCCAACAGGGTGTGTGGAAAGCTTGGCTTCCTCCATCACTAGGGGCAACCCAAGCCTTGCTTCCTGATGGCACCATTGAAATTCTGTTTCCTTAAGCAGAGGACTGGGTTGGCCAGGGTTTTTGGAAAGTTTGGCTTCCTTCATCGCCAGGGACAACCCAAGCTTCCCTTGTGCTCTCTCTGTGGCCATAGCCATCTTGGTTGGGTTAATTTGCATACTTGCTCTGATTGGCTGGTGGGCATGACTGGTATGGATGGCTGGTGGGTAAGCAGAGTTATGGTCTATTTGCATATTGCTCTTTTATTAGAGAGGATAGATGTGTTCTTTTTTTTAAAATATATTTTATTGATTTTTTTACAGAGAGGAAGGGAAAGAGATAGAAAGTCAGAAACATCGATGAGAGAGAGACATCGATCAGCTGCCTCCTGCATGCCCCACTGTGGAGATGTGCCTGCAAGCAAGGTACATGCCCCCAACTGGAATCAAACCCGGGACCTTTCAGTCCGCAAGCCAACGCTCTGTCCACTGAGTCAAACCGGTCTTGGCAGATGTGTTCTTTATACTTATCACATTTAAGAGGAGAAGTTCATGAAATATTTTTTTTATATATATTTTTATTGGTTTCAGAGAGAGGAAGGAAGAGGGAGAGAAAGTTAGTAACATCAGTCAGCTGCCTCCTGCATGCCCTCTACTGGAGATCCAGCCCACAACCTGGGCATGTACCCCGAGCAGGAATTGAACAGTGATATCCTGGTTCATGGGTCAACACTCAACCACTGAGCAACATCATCGGGGCTCAGGAAAGATTCTTAATGAAATGTGTGCCAAGATGACCCTTAGGAAAGCGTGAACTCTTGAGTGGTTTTCTGCAAGAGAAGGTATACATTTATACTTTCACCAATGTTTAAAAAGCATCCTGTATGTGCAGCACATTGGGGATACAGTTGACTTGGTATTTGCTTGCACAGAGCTTATGATCTAGTGAGAGAGATAATAATAAACTCTATGAAGAAAACAACTGGATAATGGGAGAAGAGAAACTTTGTGGGAGTTAGATTAGAAATTTTTAGTAGAGTAGTCAAGGAAAACCACTTGGAGGAGACATGATGAATAAGAATAAGTCATTCATAAGAACCTTGTATGAGGTAAAAGGTGGGGCATTGTGCCCCTGCAGCAAGTTAAAGACCATGGGGCACAAATTGTCCCATCTAAGATCTACAGTCTGGTTTCAATTATAACTAAAGGTAAACTTTTTTATTACAGTTAATCAGAAGTGGACCAAACAAATTAGCACTGATTAATGCCTTTGTTCTATTGCCATCTGCCTGGGAGTACTGAAATAATTGAAGGATAAAATTAGAAATTTTGCTACAAAACAGCCCCTGTGTAGAGCATCAGTGAATTGGAAATGGGATTTAGGTTCATCAGAATGACTGCATACAAAACTTGGAGAGTTATTGCCCTGCCAGTATGGCTTCAGTGGTTGAGCATCAACCTATGAACCAGGAGGTCACCATTTGATTCCCAGTAGAGGCACATGCCCAGGTTTACAGGCTCGATCCCCAGGGTGGCGCATTTGGGAAGCAGCCAATCAAGGATTCTCTCTCATCAATAAAAACATATTTTTAAAAAATGGAGAATTATTTATCTCCAATAAATGAGTACTCTTACTTCCACACTGGATAACTAGGTGATATCTGCAATCCATTTACTGAACACTTAAACCAGAAAGGCCACATAATATTAGTAAAGTGTAATTATAATTGACATATATGGTAGAGTTCTTAGAGGGTTAAACAAATAGAATGTAGATAGAAGGGAACCAGTGGTTATAATTTACAATGAAGTTTTGTCATGAAGGGAGCTGTTTTACAGTCTTCAGGGAAGGTTATGTACAAATCTTCTAACCTGATGTTTTTCAGATATTTAGCCTCAGGCCATATTTTGTGGACCCCTGTCAAAAGAAACTAAAATCTTATTATTTTTTAAATTCTCATCCAAGGATATATTTTTATTGATTATATATATGTGTGTGTGTATATATATATATGTGTGTGTGTGTGTGTGTGTGTGTGTGTGTATACATATACATATATATATTATTGATTTTTTTTTTTTACAGAGGAAGGGAGAGGTATGGAGAGCTAGAAACATTGATGAGAGAGAAACACTCATTAGCTGCTTCCTGCACATCCCACTGGGGATGTGCCCTCAACCAAGGTACATGTCCTTGACTGGAATCGAACCTGGGACCTTCAGTCCGCAGGCAGATTCTCTATCCACTGAGCCAAACTGGTTAGGGCTTATTGATTTTTAGTGGAAGAGAGAGAGAGAGAGAGAGAGAGAGAGAGAGAGAGAGAGAAACATCGATGTAAAAGAGAAACATTGATCAGTTGTGTCCCATATGTGTCTGAAACCTAGGAATGGTCCCTGACCAGGAATCAACTTGCCACCTTTTGGTGTATAGTACGACACTCCAACCAATTGAGCTACCTAGCCAGGACATCATTATCTTTTTCAGTAGTAACATATTTAAAGAATTTTTTCACCCAAATTAAACACAAATTTGAAAAATTTTAGAATGTGTCCTTATCCCCCAGCAGAGTTTGAGAAGCACCATTAATTTACTCTTTGTAAAATCAGAGCTCATAAATCCCTTTCTGACTAGACAGTTCCCATTATTCAGATTCATTTACTCCCACTACCTTACCTCTTGGCTTGTAATTCTTTCCTCTTCCATATCTGTTCCTTCCAACCCTCACCATATTATTGTACAACTCCAACTAGCTTTAGCTTTTTCTGATCCCTCTGCCTAGAACACCTTTCACCCTGTCTTCACCTGATCCACTCTTAACTCTTTCCTTTAGATGCAGCTCCATCAAGCTGACTTTTTTTCAGCTACCAGGTTGGACTGAATGCCCTTCCCCTGGCACCCAGGCTGAATCTCTTTCTGAACACCAATTATCCAATTAGTATGCAAATTCATCGGAGGCACATAGAAAAGTGTCAAGACAAGGCATACTCCAGAATTTGTGGTCAGAAATGATGTTTAAATGCTCAAAGGTCCCTTCCAAATTAGAATTCAGAGAGTTTGTCATTTGTAAGAGTGACTGCATAATGAGCACCCACTCAATCCCTCCTTGCCCCAGGATATTTTAGACCTCTTAAAAAAGAAATGCAAACTTCAAATGATAGGTATTAAACTTCAGAAAACATTCCACCAAGAAGTGAATTAGACAAAAAAATATACATAAGTTTAAAAATGTTTTGATACATTTATTAATGAGGGCTAAAATTGATCATAGTTGAGGAACTTAGTTATAGAGATTATTTAATTAGGTTTATGAATGTAGACAACTATGTCCTAAATTTAGCAAGTAAGACATGGAGTTAGATGCTGCTTTCCAAGATTGTGGTGTAACTAAGGACTGAGATGACCATCAAGTGTGTATATTTCTCCATCAGTTCTGCTTGGAATGAGTGGTTTATACAGTAGCTTTCATCTCTGTCACCACACTCTGTCTGACTTAGCTGAGATGTGCAATTCAGATGAAATAATTTAGTAACTAATTAGCTTATTCTGTAAGCATTTAGTAAGCACCATCAGTATGCAATAGACCATTTGTTGATGGCCTCTAGAAGCAAGTAAAGACTTCAATGAACCATGGTTCCATTATTTGTACTCATTAGCTGATCGTATAAATGTATTTGTAAACAGATTGCTGAAAAGTATTATTATACCCTTTGATGATATCAAATCACAAAATAACAAGAATTTCAAAAGTTAAGGGAGTAAGCAGTTAAATGAGAAGGGGAAACATATTTTTCACTTGACTGTCTGATTTCATTTCTATATAGGCCAGCTACTTTTTGTTAAAAATGTGGGTTTTGTAGAGGCCAGTATTTTCTAAAGATAGATTTTTAATGTTTCACCCACTGCTTTCTAGGTTTTTAAAGTGCTTTGATAAAAATCATTTAAAGAAATAATTTCTATATGTTTTAAGCAGACCAAAAAAATCAAATTAGTAAGCATGTAGCAAGGGTTCAGTTTTTAAAAAAAAATATATATATATATTTTATTGATTTTTTACAGAAAGAAAGAGAGGGATAGAGAGTTAGAAACATCAGTGAGAGATATTGATCAGCTGCTTCCTGCACGCCCCCTACTGGGGATGTGCCCGAAACCAAGGTACATGCCCTTGACCGGAATCGAACCTGGGACCTTTTAGTCCACAGGCCAAGGCTCTATCCATTGAGCCAAACTGGTTTTGACAAGGGTTCGTTTTTAACCCGATGTCTGCAGCAATATGTATAGATGCCTGTGAGAGGTAGGCTATGATTTCATAGTCAGAAGAAGCTAAGAAGAGGTACCTTGGCTACAAACATTTTAAGATTCTCTTTTAATCAGAGATGTTTCCAGTGGCAATACAAGAATTTCTAAAGTGGTGTCAGAAGGGACAGAAAAAAGAGAGTGTTTGTCTTTCCTCACTTCTTTAAAAAAAACAAATATAAAGTTAACTATTTGGTAGTTTCAAATCTTAGATGTTACAGACTTTTTAAGAAAGTATTTAAAAGTGAAATAGAATAATATTCTAAAAATTGAGATTTAACCAGTGTGTGTGCATATATTATATATGTATATGCACATACATACTCTTCAATGCAGTACTGAAATTAAAAGATGTTGCATGTATTTCTAGATCAATGAAAATATTTAATACAAATAAAACCTCAAGACTTTTTCTTTTCAACTTTTACACACCAGGATATGGGTTCTATGGTAATACAGACTATTAGAGAAGTCAAGGTGGAAGGCATTGGTAATTCTATTAATTGATGGTGCTGTGGAATTAGAAAACTTGGAGAAGAAAGGAAGAACACATAAGGAAAGCATCATCTTTAGCTTCTTTAGCACTCATACATTTTTCATATCTAAATTATAGGGAGATTCTCAGGAATACTTTATTTTTAAGACTTGCTATTGTCTTATCTGGGCTCTATCACCATCATTGTCATCACAAGTACTTAGAAAATTGTTTTAACATATAATTATATTTTAGTTGATAAAACCCTGTCCTGTAAGTTACCTCATCTGATCTTCACTGAAATCCTTTCAAGTAGATATTGTTATTCAGACTATAGACTCTGGCGTCAGACTGCCTCAATTTAAAGCTGGCTGTTCCACTCTTTTGCTGGGAAAGTGTAAAATAAAATTATTGAGAGGATTAAATGGATTAATATAGGTAGGGCATTTAAAATATTGCCTGGCTCTGAGTAAGCTCTATAAACATATTAATTATTATTAGTTATTTTATATATTAAACAAGACTCAGAGATAGTCAATATTTGGCCCAAAGTAGTTCATTATGTTAAGTTAAAAATTTAAAGTAAGAACACAAGACTTCTGCTCAGTACTACTCTCCCACTTAGATTGAGTTTCCTTTAAGATTTCTTTCCTCTTCTTTCTTCTCCCTTCCATCCCTTTCTTTGTTTCATCTCTTTCTGAGCCTTCATCTTATCCTCTCTTTCCTCTTGCTCTTCCTTCTCCTAGCTCTACAGTCACCCTCATTAACTTTTCCACTACTATTGCCACCAACTTCACCATTAGAAACATTTGCATAATGAACAAAGTTGCCAACAAACTTGAAAAGAACTTAGGTTGGATAAGTTAATTTTTAATGGTATGATGAGGTATGAAGGAAGGAAAGAGGAAAAGAGGGAAGGAAGGAAGGAAAAAAGAAGGAAAGAAGGGAGGGAGGGAGGAAGGAAATATATATATTATAGCATGAATGGGGCACATTTTAACTGACAACCACACTATGCTGTATGTTTAACTTACAGTTATGTTCTCTACTTATTTATAAAAAACAATGCCTGAGGTGAAAATTATACTTGGAATGAATAACAGCAGCTTAGACACTGCAGAAGAAAAGATTAGTGAACTTGAGCAGAGAGCAAGATAAACTACCTAAAGTGAAAAATAAATGCAGAATACTGAACTGTGAAAATTTTATGAATTGAAATTGATAATTTATGTAAAATTATTATTTATAAACATATGAAAACAGTTGTGTAAAAATTACAATAGTGTGTGTTAGAATGTTGTGATAGTGGATAGTTTTATTGCTTTAATTATTGCTGTTATTGCTTTAATTTTCAATATTTATTCATGGCATTATTTAGTACAGTGGTACCTCGAGATACAAGTGCCCTAACATATGAGATTTTTGAGACATGAGTTGTCGAGCGAGTGATTTTTTGCTTTGAAATACGAGCAACATTTGAGATACGAGTAATCACGCGGATCGGCTGACCGCACACGACCCACCAGTTTACCGCGACTCTAGTGTCTCATAGTTTCCCACGCCTCAGTCAGTGTGCTTGTTTACTTTGTTGTTGAAGCATCTTTTGTGTATTTACATACGTACTTTATCACATTTCTTTTTATAACCATGAGTCCAGAGAAAGCGTGTGGAAAGGTCAGTGCTCAGAAGAGGATGATGCCTATTGAATTAAAGCGTGAAATCATAGAAAAATATGAGCAAGGTGTGCGAGTGGCTGACTTGGCGAGGCAGTACGGGTGTAGTACTTCAACGATATGCACTGTGCTTAAACAGAAGGAGTCGATAAAGGGTATAATGCCAGCTAAGGGCGTTACAATAATTTCTAAGCTCTGTAGTTCTCTCCGTGAAAAGATGAAGAATCTACTGATGGTGTGGGTGATGGAGAAGCAGCTTAAAGGAGATACATTAACATAGGTCATCATATGCGAGAAAGCGCGGGCGATTTACTGTGATTTGCTGGAGCAGACCCCGCGCACTTCCACAGACGAAGCATCAAAAGACCCATTTAAAGCCAGTAGTGTGGTTTGATAACTTCAGGAAAAGGTCCGGCATTCACTCCATTGTCAGGCATGGTGAGGCAGCAAGTTCGGATGTGAAGGCAGCTGAGGATTACCTCCAAACTTTTTCCAAACTGATAGAAGCCAAAGGATATATCCCCCAGCAAGTCTTCAACTGTGATGAGACAGGGCTTTTCTGGAAGAAGATGCCAAATAGGACTTATATAACAGCAGAGGAGAAGGCGATGCCAGGCCACAAACCCATGAAGGATAGGCTAACTCTCGCACTGTGCGCCAATGTGAGTGGCGACTGCAAGATCAAGCCTCGTATACCATTTGGAAAACCCCAGAGTCTTTAATTCACATAAGATTTTAAAAGATAAACTGCAAGTTATGTGGAGGGCAAACCCGAAGGCATGGGTCACCAGGCAGTTCTTTGTGGAGTGGGTAAACCTGATTTTCGGCCCTTCTGTTAAGAAATATCTACAGGAAAACAATCTAACCATGCAAGCCCTCCTCGTCCTCGACAATGCTCCTGCTCACCCACCGAACCTGGAAGATGAACTCCTCAAAGAGTTCAAGTTTATAAAGGTTGTCTACTTACCTCCCAACACCACTCCTATCCTGCAGCCCATGGATCAGGAGGTGATTTCTAATTTTAAAAAGCTGTACATCAAGCACCTGTTCCGGCGCTGCTTTGAGGTGACGGAGAACACAAACCTCACCCTTCGAGAGTTTGGGAAGAACCACTTTAACATCGTGATATGCCTCAGAATTATTAATCAGGCCTGGCTGGGTGTTACAACGAGGACTTTAATCTCTGCATGGAAGAAGCTGTGGCCTGAGGCCGAAGCCCAAAGGACCTTCGAAGGATTCGAACCCAAGTGCCAGTGGAGGAGGAGATAGTGTCTCTGGGAAAATCCATGGGCCTGGAGGTGGATGAGAGAGACGTGAATGAGCTCGTCGAGGAGCACTCTCTGGAACTCACCACGGAGGAGTTACAAGAGTTGCAGTCTCAGCAACATGCGGAGGTTCTCCAAGAAATTGGTTTTGAGGAGGAGCCAGAGGTGGTGGAGATCTTTACAAGTGAGATAAAGGAGATCTTAGGAATGTGGGAGAAGGTGTCACACTTCGTGGAAAAGAAACACCCAGAAAAAGTTGCAACTGGTCGTGCATCAGAGCTGTTCAACGAAACTTGCCTCACCCATTTCAGAAACATTCTGAAAGGGAGGAAGAGGCAAACCTCGTTAGACACTTTTTTTTTTTAATCGGCCAAAAATGCAAAGACCAGTAGCAATTAAGTTCAGTGAAGATTAATTAAGTTACATTCAGTTTAGGGATAAAGTGTAGCATTAAGAGTGTAACGAGTAGGTAAATACACTTTATAAAGTTTATTCCTTTACATTCTCTTTTATTATGTTTTTATACAATATTTGTCATTTATAAATACATTTTTCTTATTCAAAAACATGTAACAAGAACAACTGGGGTGGCATTTTGGGGGCTGGAACGGATTAACGACATTTCAATTGATTTCAATGGGGAAATTTGCTTTGAGATACGAGCAACTTGATATATGAGCAAGGTTACGGAAGGAATTAAACTCGTATCTCGAGGTACCACTGTACATGCCTACTATGTGGCCTGACACTATGTTAATTAACAGGGCACTAAGATGTATTGCATACATTCCTGTCCTTGAATGGTTCTCAGTATTGTAGAGAAAAAAAAGACTTACAAGCACTTAATTATATAGAGTATGGAGAGCTAGATAAGAAAAAAGCACTTTATTTGGACTGAAGGTTCTCTAATTATATATATATATATATATATATATATATATATATATATTTTAGCTCTAATTTGTTTATGCGTGTGTGTAGGTGGGGGAGGGTAGGGGGATTCACTAAGTAAATAGGGATACAATTAGGATGGAATTGGGTAAGAATTGGAAGAGAATTAGAGAATTTTAAGCAAAATATCAGAATGTGAAAAAGTATGAGTATGTTTGAAGAAGTACAAATCTTTCAGGAAGGCTTACAAATCCAAGTACATGCAGAGGTGAGTAGAGATTGAGGCTGAAAACGCTTACGTGAGAGCTAGATTATGACAACCTTATTAGAATACTACTGTACAATAAGTGAATTTTTTCTATATTTTCTGCAAAAGTCACATGTAGAGCCTTGAAAATCACCTGGACTTTGTTCTGTAGGCACAAAGGAGTTATTAGAGGGTTTTATGCTGTTGCACGATGAGTGACAAGGTCAAATTTGTGATTAGAAAGAATCAGGCATTTTTTTATGGAATAAATAAATTCAGGAATTTTATCTTTCCTTTAAATATTTTCTAACATTTAGATGCATTTCTCAGTCTCCTATAACTTACTATATCATGCTCAATAAAGAATGTGCTCTTCCAAGCTCTTATAGTCCACCCTCCCTTTAGCATAGAATCATGTTCTATTATTATAAAAAGGAACAAGACAAATCCACTATTGATTTGTCAATATCTAGCTTGTGTTCCACTGTAATCTTAGACCCATTGGTATTTATGTCCAAGGAGGTCATCATTTCTCTTATTATGGCAACAGGGAATATTTTAATTTCAGGGCATATGTCAATAATACCTTTACACTTTTCCATCAACATTCTTTGTTTATACATATCTTTATAAAGAAAACTTTCAATTTTTTAAGAAGTGTTAATAATCTTGTCATATTTGTTATCATACTAGAATTGAGAATTTCTCTGATTCCATTTCATCATTGATAAGAAATATTCAACAACATTGGGGACCTAAAATTCACCCCAATGTAGTAGCTTTCAACTTGATTGACACTAAGCTATTCACCTGCACTTTTGGGGGACATCATTATATCTCTAAGATTTCATAAACCTTTTCTTGTTTGCAACCTTCCCACTTTTAATGGATATTGGAACATAAGCAAGACTATAAATCTGTCTGATGAATTAAATTTTAGTTTATATAATCCGCAATTGTTTCTATTTCCTGCATGTACAATGCAGAATGCAGTGATTGTAAACCATCCAGTCTTTGTCAGGACTTTCCGTGTTTGGTATATATTGTGATTGACACAGCAACGATAATGAAATGCAAGTAATCCTGCCCTGTCAAGATGCTTCAGATGGATTTCCTTGTATTCAGGAGCTGTCTAGCCTATGGGGAGGAGAAAATGTAATCTAGCATTCAGAACAGTACCTGTGCTCTGATGTCTGGGAGGAAGTAAGTTAGGCTCCTGGGTAATGTGATTACAGGGCAGTGGTGTTTACTGCTGTGGAGTCATGAAGATATTCCAACTCTCTGAAAGACTGGTTTCATAGTGTGTTCAAAGGGTGAAATCAACACCCTTTAATGCATATTGTGCCGGGAGACTAGATTGCCTAATGGGTAATTGGCTTTAGGAGTGGATAAGCAAAGTGTGGTTAGGTCAGGGCATCTTTGGCCCACCAGGATCTTGCAGAAATACAACCATTTTCAGTAGGCTTCCTGGAGGTCATGCTTACAATTAACTTCCGTGAATCTTTTTCACTTCATAGCTCTGACACAATGTCAGCCACTTACTAAATGTTATTTTACTTAATCCTCTCAATTACTTTTGTAGGTTACTGTCTTTGCATTTGCTAGGAGAAGACAAAGGCCATTTGAGGTTATGTCCAACCCAAGCATTCAGCCTGGAGAAATCAGGATTTGAACTGAGTTCATAATGAATGCATTGTGGGTCATTATTTCACTTTAAACAATGAGTCAAAGGGAGATATGAATAGTTCATTTAATTAATTTCATAGTTAATTTTCAAAACAGTGGACACATTTATGTAAATTTTTTGTAACACTGTGTTTTTTATCTACCCTTATCTTGTAAAAGTGCCTTCTGATTTTGATTTAGATATAATGATGATTTTATATAGTTGTAATCCTAGCAAATGCACAATTTTAGGTTTCACCTTTCTCATGTAACATTTCATTCATATTTTTCCATGTTGTATAGTTTTAATTTCAGCAATACAATCAGTAAATATCAACCATTCAAGAAGTATTCTGAATATAGTAGTGGAAATTAAGACAGCACCATACAAGTGCACCTCACTTTATGAAAACCAGAATTATGAACAAACGAAAAATCAAACTAGAGGACTAACATTTTCTTAACAGAAGGATTCAATATAGAATTCCTTTAAATAGTATGCTCTCCTGAGTCCCCAGGAAATTCAATTTCTTAAAATTAAGAGTTACACACTTTTGTGAAGCTCTGCCTGAGGCTGGATAATTTCTGATATCCTTTCTTAGCACCACCGTGATTAATACATTGATTGGGCAAAGTGAAGCTTCCATATACTCTAGGTGTTTCTCAGTAATAGAAACATACAGGAATGAAAGATGTGTTTACTTCTCAGGCCCTCGGTCAATACAACGTCGGAAGCATTTTTCTTTCATTTGCTCCCACATTCCTGAGTCCAAGTGTTTCTAGAAGCTTAGATTCCTCAGGATGACAGGGACAATGTGCGGTCATCTATTCTGGTTCATCCTCCTGCCTCTAGTGGTGACCACACCCAAACCAGCCCAGACAGATGAGACTGTCCTATTTTTAACAAGATCCAGGGACTTGGGAGCATTTCTCATTTCCACAACAACCCCATTCAAATCCTATCCACACTTTCCATTTAATTTTCACACAATTAACAGAGAGTCTCCATGTACTTCTTACAACTCTAGATCTAATATGAGACACTTTTCATGAATTTAAAATGAAGGGGAAACAGAAAACAATGTGTATTTTATATTGCCTGTGGTTTTAGATACAGTAGTATAATGTTGTATTATGTTGTAATGTTAAGATATGCACATATTTTCTAAAAGACCCAAATTCTGTAAGTGTAATTACATACCTTAAATATTTTAAGACATTTGACTGGGAACATGTGATTATATTTAAAATAGTTGATAATGTTATATCCTTCACTCAGCCCCCAAAATATTTTATTCTTTTTTAGTGAATTAGATTATGTTTAAACTTGATTATATTTGACAAGCTTGTATTTAAGATAAATAATAATGAAAATCACTCTACCTTCATCTACACACAAAATACAGTTTTATTTTTGTTCAATAAGGAGAAAAAAAATCACTATTTACCATTGTACTGGTATTTTGCTAATTGCCTTCCATCAACCTTTATTTACTTGTTTTAAATATCAGGAAGCTGAAAATTCTGAAGAGACTTAAAATGACAAAGATTAGTCAAGGACAGAAGTGGCCCGATCAGCATCCTTATTTTTATATTTTGCACATACCCTACCTGTTTGCCCACCCCATGGGCATTTTTCTTAACAGGTGAAGAGGTGCTCTCCTAAAGTGTCATGTATTATTGCTGTAGTTTTGGCAAGTTTATTTTATAAATTTATTCTACAAAAATAGATCAATTATTTCCCTCTGATATCAACCTTCTGGCTGGCCTAGTTTCCTTATTTTCTTTTTCTTGGAAAATTTCTATTTTGAAGATACTAAGTAATAGCAAATAGTCTCCCTTGATCCACTCTTTTTTTGTCTGTTTTCTTTCTTTTTTGGCACTGAGGCTAATATGTAGCCACAAGTGCTAGAAAACATTCTCTATCAGATTAAACTATGCTGTAATGATTAATTTTGTTATGGGCCAAACAGAGTGCGTTTTCAAGGTTCCTCTGGCAGCTACTGTATAAAGTTATGCCTTTAAATCACCTTCGTTTGTGAGTACTAAAATTGAATGTGTCTTAGCTGAAATCATTGTTTTCTTCCATTCGTGTTACAGTATCTCCTGGACTTTCTAAGGTTGCATTTTTATACTTGTGAAAATGGTTAATATCACTTTGACAGGTTGTCTTGATTTTGTTTGTGAATCATGAAACCCTCATGACAAAGATGTGGCTTTATTTTTCTTGTTATAAATAATTTTGAAGCAAGTTATATTAGGACAAAAGAGAAAAAGAAAACAGTTTGAATCTGCTAACAAAATAAAACAAAGCAGAAAACAAGGTATCTTCCTCATAAGGCTCTGGTGGAAAACCTACAACCTCCTCAAGGGCATTACAATTTTGTATTTTACCAGCATTCAGTAGATATATTAGTATGTTTAACAATTATTACCTAGTGTCTAATAGTCTACAGATTCAGCCAAAGATGTATTCATTGATCATATCAAATGATAATGCAGTCTTTTCATACATGCAGATGCCTTAGTGGGTAGGAGTCAGGAGTTAAACATATTTGAAATCTAGCTCTCTCACTTAATTGCTACGTGCCTCAATTTCCTCATTATAAAGTGGGGAAGACAATAATTATCCCTATTCATAAATGGTTATGAATAGATAATATTTACCCATGATATTATTTATATCATACATGTATCCATCACTAAGAAGGTACCTAGTAATTAATAATCACTATATATGTCAGCTGTTACTATTAATTTTAGAATGTAAGAGTTATTGTTGCAATGATTATACTGATCTTAGACATTAACAAAAGCCGTGGTGTGTGGAAATGAGGAATTCTTCATAGATATTCCAGAGAGCACAGGAATTCCTAGATGATGTGCAAACATGAGAAAAGAATGATCCTTTACTAAGCAAAATGACAACTGTTTTGTGATTAACTAAATCTTAAGGTTCAGTTAACTGTCATGGAGAGTCACAGAGACAACTATCACTTTCTTGGGATGTCCAGAGCCAGCCTGACCCACTTTAGTAGGGATGAATGGGGATACACATTCCAAATTCCTTCTCATTTGATGGGACCTGCACACTGCCTTAATCGCACACTTGTCACCCTCTCTACTTGCCCAGTGGTACAGTCTCCAAATTGTGTATCTGTGTTTCCCACAGTCAGAAAATCAGTTACCAAGTTTCAAATTCCTTTGGATGGTATTGGAACAGTAAAAATCACTAGCTGCTTGTAAGAATTGCTTACATTTAAAAGACCTCCAAGAAGATTAAAATGCTTTCTCATTTGTAGTATTCATAAGTTTAGTAGACAAATACGTATTGAACACTAGTATGTGTTAAGCAATTGATACATAAGAATAAATAAATCGTCTTTGTCCATATGAGATTTACAAAACTATCACATGTAGTGTTGACTTCTTACATAGCCAATCCTCATTATTATTTAGTCTACTCAGTAAAATGTGTTTTTAATTCCATTATCCAGACTTATGGTGCTTTTGTGAGCATCAGTGAACACGCACAGAGCATCGAACAGGTTGAATCCCCTGTCCCCACATTCCAGATGAAGTCCAACAAGACCAGGCTGCGCCTTGTTCTTTTAGATTTCATTCTGTAAACAATGTCCTTTTTGCAGCCTATTTTTTTGCTACCTTTTTTGCATTTTTATGCTTTTTGTTGGTGGTCTTGCTACTTAAAGTCTCCAAGTAGAGCGTTGAAGTGCTGTGTTCTTAAACACAAGACTGTGATATGCGTTATGGAGAAATTTCATGTACAGCATTAGATAAGCTTTGTTTAAGGCATGAGTTCTAGTGCTGTTGGCTGTGAGTTTCAATGTTCATGAATCAAAATATTGTATGTACATCCAGTAAAAGGAAGAGAAAATTCACCAGTCTATACTTAAGACTGCTCCAGAAAGTGCTACAGTGTCTGATGAAGCTATGAAAAAAATAGGAAAATGGCTGAATTTGCATGTTCATGAGACAATGAATTGTTGTGAGGCTGAAAACCAAAGTAATTTACAGTTACCTTACTCAGGGTCAGGAAAATGTTAAACTCTGTAGGATAGTGTCTTATTATAAACAAGTACTGCATGTAACTATTTATGGAAAAATATGTATCAGATATGTTGTCTTTAAACAGAATAAAACAAGATTATATATTGATTTTACTGGGACCAGAAACTTTCAGGAACCTAATCCTGTATTTCCTTAGGAGCAAGAGCTCAGTGTTCACTAATTCAGTGACCCAGTGACTTTATAGAACATAACTACTGTGAGTAACAAGAATCAACTTACAAATAAGATGATAGTTCTTGATAATCTGTAGCAGTGGTTTTCAACGATGGTGATTTTTGCACTCCATGGACATTTAGCAATGTGTAGAGGTATTTTGATGGTCATGACTAAGTGGAGTTTGCAGGTTGGGAGAGGATGCTACCAGCATCTAGTGGGTAAAGGTCAGGCATGCTGTTGAACTTCATAAAATGCACAGGTGCTGTTGGTTGTGAGTCAATGTTAATGAATCAAAATATTGTAAAACCAGTAAAAGGAAGAGAAAATTTCCCAATCAAAAAGGTTCACAGAGCTCCAGTTGGTATGGTTCAGTGACTAGAATGTTGGCTTGTGGACTGAAGATTCCCAGGTTCAATTCCAGTCAAGGACACATGCCTGGATTTCAAGCTCCATCCCCAGTGCGGGGAGTGCAGGAGGAAGCCAATCAATGATTCTTTTATCATTGATGTTTCTCTCTCTCTCCCTCTCCCTTACTCTCTCTGAAAGCAATAACAATATATTTTTTAAAATATCCACAGTATCAAGGCTGCCCTATATTGAGGCCTGCAAACTTTTTTTCTACAGAACCAAATAGTTAATATTTTCATCTTTGTAGGCCAGCGGTCTCCAGTACAGCTACTAACTCTGTCATTGTAGATGATATCAATGACTGATAATAAACCTGCTGACAACGCATGCTGCTTTTTTCCAGTAAAGTTTATTTTTAAAAACAGTCAGCATGCTGGAATTGGCCTGGGCTATAGTTTGTGGACTACTCCATAACAGTGATTCTCAATCTTGGATGCTCATTAGAAGAAAGCATGAACTTTGAAATGATGGGATTGCCTGGACTCTCATCCCCAAATTCTGATTTGCTTGGTCTGGGGTTGTTTAAAACTTCCCAGGGATTAAAATGTACAGTCAACATTGCAAGTGGTTGCTCTAAAATAGTTGCTGTTTGTGTATTTGAAAGTTCATCCACACAGTGGACCCTTATCAGCAATCAGCAGACCCTTCTCTTGCAATCTGGCTTTTGTCCCAGGCACTCCCTAAAAGTCCACAAATCAATAGCTTTTTTATTTGTGCTCATTCCTCTGACCCTCTACAGTTCAGATTTACAAACACTCCATGTTTTCAGGCACCTTAAAACTCTTCCCTCTCTTGGTTCTGCTCCTGTACTTCTAAATATGCTTCTTCAAATCTGCACTCCTTCTGGAAGCTCTAGGGGAGAACCCTTCTTTGCTTCATTATGTTTTGGGTGGAGGTTGGCATTCCTTGGTTTTCTTTCTTTCTTTCTTTCTTTCTTTCTTTCTTTCTTTCTTTCTTT
>JAAGEH010000393.1:25441605-25496793 GCA_011751065.1 Lasiurus cinereus | reverse complement strand
TTTCTTTCTTTCTTTCTTTCTTTCTTTCTTTCTTTCTTTCTTTCTTTCTTTCTTCCTTTCTCTCTCTCTCTCTCTCTCTCTCTCTCTCTCTCTCTCTTTCTTTCTTTCAAACATATTTTATTGATTTTTTTTACAGAGAGGAAGGGAGAGGGATAGAGTTAGAAACATGGATGAGAGAGAAACATCCATCAGCTGCCTCCTACACACTCCCTACTGGGAATGTGCCAGCAACCAAAGTACATGCCTTTGAACAGAATCAAAACTGGGACCTTTCAGTCCGCAGGCCGGCGCTCTATCCTCTGAGCCAAACTGGTTTCTGCTCCTTGGCTTTCTCTTGACTTGTGGCCACATTATCTAATCTCTGTGACATTCTTTATATTGTGTTCTTACCTTTGTCCATGTCAAATATCCTTTGTCTTTCTTTTATAGGACACTTGTCATTGAATTTGGGGCCCATCCAAATAGTAAACGATGATCTCATATCAAGATTCAAAACTTAGTTACATCTGCAAAGATCATTTTTCTTCTACATTAGGGATTAAACTGTGGATATATCTTTTGAGGGGGCCACCATTCAACCCACCTCAGCAGGATAATGAGAAACAAGCAAGGGACAATGAAACCCTACAGGTTTGTCTGGAGAAAATGGGCTGCAGGAGAAAGGGGAGGAAGCACACAATGGAACTTGTAGAGCCAGATAATTTGTAGAGCCAGCAGCTGTATCTGGTAGCAGTGAGACTTTTGAAAGAGAACTTCAATGTGTGGACTGACATTAAAAAAAAATTAGGGGAATAAATACACAATTTTATTCTCTCCTCATTCTCTTGCTGTTGCCTCTCTTTGGTCAAATCAAAATGAATGGCAGAAGAAAAGATGCTCAGTGATGCAGTCCATACTAGAGAAGGATGGAAAGTGGATCTGGAGAGGCAAACAGAAAACATCCACATATCAGGACATTACCACTCCTGAGGGAGGAGATAAATGTTCTCAAGTTACAGGTTTAAATGAGGTTACTTTCACAAAGGCAGCCATAAATTCAGCTTTTTTCATATGTAAAACACAAATGAGAACATATTTCTTTTTTTTTTCTTTTTCTGTAATCTTATACCATTACACACTGGTACTGGAAAATACTAATTACTTATGTGTTTTGGGAAAAGACTCTAAGTAGAGTACAAACCACTATAGTCTTTCCATGTAAAGGAATAATTCATTATCATAAGCATCATTCTTATTATTATAATTTGACTTCCCTTATTTATATTTTTGTTCTTTCTTAAAAGGAATCAAGGGACCACATGAAGAAGAAATGTATTATAAGGATGATGAAGTTGAAATAGAAAGGCAAGACCATGGAAAAGAGAAAACAAATATGTCAACTTCAAGGGCTAATAAAGTTATTGGGCTAGGCATCAAATTTGGTCCTGCATTCCTGGCGGCCATCATTTATGATAGCATAGTCATATCCACATCTCAATCTAACAGAGCTTTGCTTATCTAGTCATGAGAAACTTCCCACCACATGACTCCGTAAAGCTGTCTCCATTTCCCCTTCATGTAACAGTCACATCCTAGCATTACAAATTATCAGAAAATGTAAGAGCTAATCTCTTGTGGAAATAAACACTTGAGGTGTGGAGAAAATACTATAGAATGATATAGAAGGAATAGAAGAAAAGAAATAATGAAGAAGAGAAGAGAGACCATAGATAAGGTCAATGTAATTCTTCTAATTGTTAATTATTTTCTAATTTTCTCACCTCTTTCATATTTTTATTTGTTTTATTTAAAATATAATATATTTAGATGCTAAAATCCTCAATAAAATTCTAGCAAATTGGATTCAGCATTACATTAGAAAGATCATACACGATGACTAAGTGGGATTTATTCCGGGGATACAAGGATGGTACATTATTTGCAAATCAATAAATGTGATGCATCACATAAACATGCTGAGAGACAAAAGTCACATAATCATATCAACCAATGTGGAAAAAGTATTTGGCAAAATCCAACAGCCTTTCTTGATAAAAACTCTCAGGAAAGTGGGAATGGAGGGATCATACCTCAATATAATAAAAGCCATATATGACAAACCTATAGCTAACATCATACTTAATGTGCAAAAACTAAACTCATTTCCCCTAAGAACAGGAATAAGGCAGGGATGCCCACTTTCACCACTCCTGTTTGATATAGTGCTGGAAGTACTATCTATCCATAGCAATCAACCAAGAAGAAAAAATAAAAGGCATTCAAATTGGAATAGAAGAAGTAAAACTATCCATATTCACAGATGACATGATTCTATAGATAGAAAACCCTAAACACTCCATCAAAAAAACTATTATACCTAATAAATGAATTCATCATTGTAGCAAGATACAAATTTAACACCCAGAAATCTCTGCCTTTTTATACATCAATAATGAACTCACAGAAAGAGAAACAAAGAAACAAACAAAAATAATCCCATTTACCATTGCACCAAAAAAAAAAAATTAAGATTCCTCAGAATAAACTTAACTAAGGACGTAAAAGACCTGTACTCAGAAGACTACAGGACATTGAAAAAAGAAATAGAGGAAGACATAAACAAATGGAAGAACATACCATGTTCATGGATTGGTAGAATCAACATCTTTAAAAAGTCTATACTACCCAAAGCAATGTATAGATTCAATGCAATTCCCATTAAAATATCAATGGAATATTTCACAGACCTAGAAAAAACTCCAAAAATTCATCTGGAATTTAAAAAGACCCCAAATAGCCACAGCAATCCTGAGAAAGAACAAAGTTGGAGGGATCAAAGTACCAGATATCAAACTATATTACCAAGCCACAGTTCTCAAAACTGCCTGGTACTGGTATAAGAACAGACATATAGACCAATGGAACAGAGCAGATAACCCAGAAATTGACCCACGCCATTATGCTCAATTAATATTTGAAAAAGGAGGCAAGATATACAATGGAGTTAAGACCATCTCTTCAATAAATGGTGCTGGGAAATTTGGTCAGATTCATGCAAAAAAAATGAAACTAGATCACCAAATTACACCATACACAAAAACAAACTCAAAATGGCTAAATAACTTAAATTTAAGATGTGAAACCATGAAAATCCTACAGGACTACCTAGGCAGCAAAATAGCAGACATATGTCATAGCAATATCTTTACAGACACAGATCCTAGGGCAGGGAGACTAAGCAGAAAATAAACAAATGGGACTACATCAAAATAAAAAGCTTCTGCACAGCAGAAGGAACCATCAATAAAACAACAAGAAACAAACAAACAAAAAAATCAAGAAAACCCACTGCATGAGAACATATTTGCCAATGATATCTCAGACAAGGGTTTAATCTCCAAAATTTACAGAAAACTCATACAACTTAACAAAAGGAAGATAAGCAATCCAATCAAAAAATGGGCAAAGGATCTAACTAGACACTTTTCAAAAGAGGACATAAGGAAGGCCCAGAGACATATGAAAGCATGCTTAAAGTCACTAATAATCTGAAAGATGCAAATCAAAATAACAATGATATACCTTCTCACACCTGTCAGAATGGCTATCATCAACAAATCAACAAATGGCAAGTGCTGGCAAGGATGTGGAGTAAAATGAACCTGATTGCACTGCTGGTGGGAATGCAGACTGGTGCAGTCACTGTGGAAGACAGTATGGAGTTTCCTCAAAAAGTTAAAAATAGAACTCCCATTTGACCCAGTGATCCCACCTCTCAGACTATATCCCAAGAAACCGGAAACACCAATCAGAAAGGATGTATACACCCCTATGTTCATAGCAGCACAATTTACAATAGCTGAGATTTGGACACAGCCTAAGTGCTCATCAGCAGATGAGTGGATTACAAAACTTTGGTATATCTACACAATGGAATACTATGCTGTGGTATCTTTTTAATTTGCCTTTTCCTAATGATTAATATTGTTAAGCATCTTTTCATTATCCATTTATCACTTTTTGGCAAAGTGTCTATTCAAATCTTTTGCTCATTTATAAAATAGTTTGTTTTTATTATTGAGAGCTAAAAGTGTATTTTTATTTTTAAAACAAAGTTTTTTGTTAATCCTCACCCTAGTTTTTCCCCCCATTGATTTTTAAAGAGAGAATAGAATGGAGAGGGATAGACTGAGAGAAACATCAATATGAGAAACAGACATGGATTGATTGCCCCCGCACGTAGGCGGGAGACCAAGCCTACAACTGAGGTACATGCCCTCAACCTGAATCAAATCATTAACCCTTCAGTCCACTGTCCCATGCTCCAACCACTGAGCCAAACCAGCTAGGGTAGTTATTTTTAATTTTAAAATAAATTCTGATTTCAACAAATTCTTTAATGAATGTATTCTGCAACTATTTTTTTTCTCAACATTACCCATACCATAGAGTTGTAAGACTTAGACTAGATAATTTGCAAAGCTACTGATACCTAATAGTAAATATGAATTTTCTTCCTATGTTCTTTCTTCTTATTAATATATTTAACTCTTTTAGAAAAATTCAGAATGATACAAGCAAGAAAAAGCTATTTGATGAGTGAGTATATTTAGAACACTAGTGGGGTCATATGAGAAACTATGAAGAATTAAAGAATGAATGGTAAGGATTTAATGAAAAGCGAAGACCATTCTTTCAGAAAATAGGGATAGAAAGGAAGAAGAGTAAAGACAATAACCTAAGTAAGAGGCAGGTTTGTATAATGGGTTAGCACAAGAGTCTGCAGCCAGGCCTCTGGGTTTGAAGCTGAGCTCTACCACTTCTAAGCTATATGAAGATGAGCAAGTTACTTAATCTCTCTGGGAAAGAGCACGTAAGAGAGGAGTGCATGGTCTCAAAGGAGGTAATGAGGCATGAGCCTGGGGAAAAAGCTCAGATTTGCATTTACTAAAAAATAACAAGAACATGGACCACAAGGAATATTGAAGGATATGTCAAATCAGATGATCTTAACTTTTTCAATCAAGTGTGATGTTATATCAGCTTCCTAGAAGGAGGAATACCAACGTCAGAGTTGGGAGTTAAGGAAAGTGAAACAGGTGAGGAATTGTCATTGTTGAGATTCAAATAGTGATTTGGCAAGAAAGGCATTAAAAGATTGCCAAAAATCAAGAAGGATATAGTTGAGCTTAGAGAGCATGAATTATAAATGCATTCCATCAATAGGTTTTTGTGACTTGCTCTAACACTATCAGCCTGGAAGCAGAAGAGAGAGAAAAACAGAACACAATCTACCAAGGGAAGATAGTGGTTTGCAAATCAGCAAACATTTGAAGTATTCCAGATGAATGCATTATTGAAATGGTTAGTCATTTTAAAGATGTATCTGTACTATGAAATAGTGTGCAACTATAAAAAGAGCTGCTCACGAGCATGCTTTGTTTCAATAAGTAGTAAAAAGAAAGCATATTTTTAAGTGACACATTTATTTATTTACTCTAGCTTTAAAGATCAAATTTATTTGGAGAAAACAAACAAACAAATCAATAAGCATAATCCCACAACCCAAATGATAGGATTCATATTCTCAAGAGATCTCCCAGATATTAAATCTACAGATTACAAATAATTTTCATAGAAGATACTTTTGTACAAATTTTACATGTATTGAGGAATGGAACATACATCCCTGTTTCTTTTTAACAAGGAACAGGTTCAGTGAGTGGGGAAAACCCCACTTTTTTGGATACAACTATTTGGAAGGGGTAGATTTGAAGAGGGCAAAATCTACTTTTTCATCATCTGAAACAATTGATTTAAAAAACAAACAAACACCTTTCAACCTTGGGCATCTCTTTCTAAAGGCCTCTGAGTGACAGTTTTTAAATGGCTGCCAGGATGGACATGACAGTAAGATGGAGAGAAAGTTGAAAATGTGGTGGCCTAGGCATTTCTGTTTCAGTGATAACCAAATGCAAACAGAGTTGAACAGATGGATGGGGAGATGTCAAATCGGAAGCTCATCTATCATGGGAGATTTTTGAGGTGGAGAACTTTGGAGGTTGAAGTACACGGTCTTCTCTGAGTATCAGAGAATACATATGGGAGAATAACAAATTCATTGATTAAGAGATCATAGGATAAATATCAGAGGGACATGCTAGGGGTAGAACATGAAGATGCTCACACACACTGAGGAAGATTGAAGTCCCCAGGAAACAAGGAAGAGATCAATACATTATGTAGAGATTTTTCCAAGACACTATTTTGTCAATCAATCCTAAAAACAGGTCTTTGTCCAGATGAGTATTTTCTTGGCCTTGTCTTGCAATGAATTTCAAGTGATTTTCTACATTATCTTTTATCATTGGTGTCATCTCAGTATTCACAGCACCCATGTCAGGCTCCAGAACACATGAAGCCAACAAAGCCCAGTTCTCAGCAGCTTCCTCCTCATTCTCAGACACAACGTGCCTATTGGGATAGTTCCAATGAACAGCCTTTGCCCAGGACAGAACAGGAGGGCTGGAGAGAGTGGAAAATGAAGTATTCTTTCCTTCTGCTTTCCATGGGGTTACTCTAAGCAACTGCAAGAACAGGAGGGTCTGCTTATCCATATTTCAGTAGTACTTTTAAAAAAACATACCTTGTCTAATTTATGTATTTTACAGATCTGCACTCTCAGAGTTCTTAACTATAAGTACATATGTAGGTAAAAGACCATTTAAGATAAGTGACTCTAGGGGAGTCTATTCCCCTTCCTCCTCCACTTCTAAAGTGTTAGGAAAAGTGATATTTGAAGGAGGCACATGGGAGGAGCAACCATCTTCAGATAGAGCTTACCACATTGAAAAAAATTTAAACATGCCCGTGTCTACCTTAAAAGTCTTAACATTTATTTAAACAGGGTTGATTTCTTCTTTTTCTATGAAAACAGGCAAAATATTGCCATTTACTATCCCCATTTCAAGTAATTGGCAGCACATATACAAATAGCTCAGGGATTGAGGTGTCTGTATTGATAATTCAAGTTTCAAAAATGGGTTCTAAGAGAATGTTTTATTATTTATGTGGTCCAGACTGACTGTCTCCATTAAATACATTCATTTGGTAATTGCTTAACTTTCCACTTTTCTTTTCTGGTGAAATCACATATAAATTGTCCAAATGGCTAGAAGGAACCATGGGATTTATGTATACAAATATAGCATTGCTTTTCAAAAAGGACAGAATGTGTTCAAGAACTATTTATATTCTATGTAAGCTTTGAGTTGTATATATTATATGCACTGAAAATAATTCATTATGAGCATATCACATGGTCTACGACATACTAAATGACCCTTTGATACTGATGTCATGCCCATTCATACTAGTAGGAGTTATAGATACCAAGAAGACCAAAAGTTAATGCCAAGAATGCAAGGAATGGTTTCCATGATCATAATGGCACAATTGTGTGAGGCAACAAAATTGAACAGAACTAGAGGACAGGAAAAGGGTGTGGTGTCTGCAAAAATGAAAAACTTTATTCATGAATTCTTTTATGTTTAACGTAATTTGGGTGTGATATATCATTCTTGATTTTAAGGCAAAAGTTAGAAACTAGTTAAATAGAGATGGAACTCTCAAAGTAATATGACAAATTCTCCTGTAACTTTCTTTTGCCCCACCTCAATTATACTAATGATCACTACTTCTATCTTTCTTCCCTAAATGATGACAGAATATCCTCCTTTTTTTCCTCCTTTATTTTTTAACCTCTGCTTTTGAAAAGTGTTCTTCATACCTTTTTTAGGACTTTAAGCCACTAATCCTCACATTGCCTCATAAAGTTGCCATTTCTTCCTGCACATCTGGAAGAGTTTGTTGGTAAAGTCCATTCCCATAAGGAACTCAACCTAAGAGACAGTTGGGGAAAAAAATCTTCTTTAAGGGATAATCCAAAACATTTTTTTTTGTCTTCCCATTAGACTATTGGTTATATTTTCATTCTGTTTTATAACCATGATTAAAGCTTCCTTTGAAGATTTTTATGAACACTGAAAAACAATAAGCAGCTTTAAATTTATTATGAGTATATAAATATTCATCACTTAAAGGCTTCCCAATGGTACAATTTCACAACTCTGGTGCCATTCCAAGGACAGTTTTTTGGTTAAGTTCAAATAAAGGTCACCGATTACTTAAAAATCTTTCCACGGTTAGTTTGTTTCATGATATCTAGTTCAGACAGTTTACTTTGTGTACTTATGAGTTGTTTTTTGGTTAAGGCTTTCACCTTTTCACTCAGGCAACCAGTTTTCTTAATGTTGCTTTCCCCACTATGTATCTAAATAGCCTCTTTCTTACTCTTTATTACTTGGAATCAATTTCTTTATAAAGCTTCAGGCTTTATTCTTTAATTTGACTAGTTTCCTCATTTGTGAACAAATATTTTCATACTTGTCTCCATTCCCAAATCTTATCATAGAGCTCTCTCTTAGAATCCTTTCATCTTAAAAGTATTAAAATTTGGACTAATTGCTTTCTAGATCTGATGCCATTCTAGATATTTCCTTAATTGTGCTCCTGGATTCGATGGAGCTACTATATTTGTATCCCACATCTTCCTTTTGATTATTGTGTATATTGTTTTGCTGTAGGACATTTTCAAGCAACTGCCTATGAAAATATTAATGTGATGCAAATGTTCTGAGACATTACAAGTTTGAAAATATATTCCGCTCTCACTTCTGATTGAGAGCTTGGCTGAGTGTTGAAGTTGCAAAAAAAAAAATTTTCCCTTGAAACTTACACAAAATGATAAAAGAAAGTTATGAAAATCCCACAGCTAACATCTTCTCAGTGGTGAAAAACTGAAAACTTTCTCCCTAAGACCAGGAATAAGACAACATTGTGAGCTTTTGCCATTTTTATTCAACTTTGTACTGGAAGTTTTAGCTAGAGAATTTAGGCAAGAAAGTGAAATAAAAGACATTCAGATGGCAAAGGAAGAAGTAAAACTATTCACAGATGTCATGATCTCATATACAGAAAATTCTAAAGAATTCTTCAAAACTATTAGCACTAATAAATGAATTCAGTGAAATTGCAAGATACAAGATCAACACACAAAATTCAATTTTATTTTTATATACTAGTAATGTACAATTCAAAAACAATCAAGACTACAATTCAATTTATAATAGCACTCAAAAGAATAAAATACTTATCAATACATTTAACTAAGTAGATGAAAGGCATATACTCAGAACACAACAAAATATTTCTAAAAGAAGTTAAAGAAGACCCAAATAAATGGAGAGAGATAACATATTCATAAATTATAAGACTTAAAGTTGCTAAAATAATAGTACTATCTAAAGTAATCTACATATTTAATTCAATGTCTATCAAAATTCCAATAACTTTTTTCCCCCAGAACCTCAAATTCATATGGAAGTGAAAAGTAACCTAAATAGCTAAAATAATATTGAAAAGAACAGAACTAGAGATCTCCCACTTCCTAATTTAAAAGCTTATTACAAACTACAGTAATCAAAACCATATGATACTGGTATAGGGATAACATATAGATAGAGAAATAGAATTGTAAGTCTAAAAATAAACCCACCAGTGTATGGTCAATTGATGCCAACAAAGGTATTAAGACAATTTAATGAGAAAGAATAGTTTATTCAACAAATAGTCCTGGGACAACTGAATATCCATTTGCGAATAATGAAGTTGAGCACTTACCTCACTTTAGATATAGAAAATGAGCTCAAAATAAAGACCTAAAATAGAGATAAAACTATAAAAGCCTTATATTCAACAACAAAAAAATCTAATTTAAAAAATGAGCAAAGAACTTGAATAGACATTTCTTCAAAGATGATATACTAGTGGCCAAAAAGATGACCACTGTCATCAGTTATTAGGGAAATGAAAATCAAGATTAAAACTACAATGAGATACCACTTCACAACGATTAGGATGATGATTGGGGGTGAGGTGGGAAAAAACAAGTATTGGCAAAGATGTAGAGAAATTATAACCCTCAATAATTATTCTGGTAAATTTTATGTTACATTTATTTAACACACACACACACACACACACACACACACACACACACACACACACACACACGATGTCAGAAGAAGGCTAAAGTAGGCTCCTGTACAGGTTAGTTTTGCCAACTTGACTAGAATATAGTATCCAGCTATTTAAACAAAACCAAATCTATGTATTCCTATGAAGGTATATTGTGGGTACTTTGTAGATGTCCTTAACATTTACAGTTACTTTAAGTAAAGATTACCTTTGATAATGTGAATGGGCCTTATCCAATCAGTGAATGGTCTCAAGAGCAAAAAAAAAACTTTTGCCTAAAAGTTGCATCAACTTCTGCCCAACTTTTCTGGACTGCTGGCCCACTCTACAGATTTCATATTTGCCATTCTCTGCATATGCCATTTCCATCAATACAATTCTCTTTCTCTCATTTTTATGAGAAAAGATTCTCTTAAAATATTGAAACATCCTTTCAAATTTTTGAGTTGCTGATGAGACTCTGATACCGGTCTGTTAATCATTTTTTTGTACATGGCACTCTAGTTCTTCCTAGATAATCAACCCAGTTTCTTTAGAGAAGAACTGTCAAATTGCTTTGCATTAAGTTCCCTGACTGTAAGCTCTTCCACAAGAAGGGAAGGGTTCATTGTTTAGCATAATCAGCTAGAAATGATTCTTCAATATTCAGCCAGAGTCTTCATGCCCCATTCTCAGACCTATTTGGCTGCACAGCTCCTGGGTTCTTCTGATGCACTTCCTTCCATGTGAGTCTTGATGTGGGGCTTCCTTTTATTGTCTTCATCAGTACACACGTTTCCACCATCTTTTCATCAGAAATGTGTAGCAATTTCTTGTCAGCTAAAAACTTCTCCCTCTACTTTTCCTTTCTTCTTGAGGGATTATACTTATTTTTAAAAAATCCATTCTTATTTTAATTTTACCTCAGGAGAGTGAGTTGTAAAACACATGTGCTCAGTTACCATTTTGAACCAAAAGCCCCAATTTTTAAAAAAGTTCTTGGTAGTCTGAATTCTGGGTTAATTCCTAAATTGAAAATATTCCATTGAATTTCATCACCAACTTACTGTTTCATCTTTTCACAACAGTAGTGACATTTAATTTTCTTCTTTTAAAAACTAGTTTTGTAATTGTTTACCAAAAAAAAACCCAGTTTTTTTGTAAATTAGGATATAAGAAAATTCCCAAAAAAGAAAAAAAAAAACATCCAGTCTTTCTTTCTTTTCTCTCTCTTTGAAATCAGCATGTTTCCTTTTCCAGTTCTGTTTCTATCCATTTTTCATATTCTGGTCTCTAAAGACCAGCATACAGGTGACAAAGACAGAATTTTCTCATAACAGATGGAAAAAGAATAGGAACACATGTTAATTTTTATCTCTTCATAGTTGATATTATTATAAAGTAGGTAGTGATAACTGTCTTTGTAGCCAAAACTTTGTGAATATTATTACCTAACTTCCTTTAGGACAAATTTTTAAGAAATTCAGACAAAAGAGGCAGGGATACTTTTAAAAGTCTTTCCATATGTATTACCAAACTGCCCTCTGGATTGATTTCAATTTAAGCATGAGGAGCAGTGTTTGATGTTATGCTTTGCTTCTCATTTTTCTCAGCACTGATTATTGTTTTTAATTGTTTTGTAATTTAATAGGTAATAAGTGCAATATCACTGTCTAATTTTGTATTTTTAAAATTTACTAGTAAGTTTAATTTTTTCATACATTTATTGGATATCTGTATTTTTTTCTTTTTTTACATCAAATTGCCCATTTTTATGGAGAATGTTCTTTCTTTCTCCTTTAGTGGTTTTGTACCTTTGATTAAGTTTTTATTGAGAAACTATTATGTGCCAGCCACTGTTCTAAGTGTTGGAATACAAGAATAAACATGTAAACCTTGCCCCTATGGAGCTTTTACAATATATATATTTAACATTTTTAAAATATATTTTATTGATTCCAGAGAGGAAGGGAGAGGGAAAGAGAGACAGAAACATCAATGATGAGAGAGAATCACTGATTGGCTGCCTCGTGCATGCTCTCCACTGGGGATCAAGCCTGCAACCCAGGCATATGCCCTTGGCCAGAATAGAAACCCGGACCCCTCAGTCCTCAGGCGATGCTCTATCCATTGAGCCAAAACAGCTAGGGCAATATATTTTTAAAAAAATATTTTTATTGATTTCAGAAAGGAAGGGAGATGGAGAAAGAGATAGAAACATCAATGATGAGACAGAATAATTGATTGGCTGCCTCTCCCCACCACTGGGGATCGAGTCTGAAACCTGGGCATGTACCTTTGATTGGAATCGAATCTGGAACCTATCAGTCCACAAGCCAATGCTCTATCTATTGTGCCAAACTGGCTAGGGCTGGAGCTTATATTTTAATGAGAACCAGATAGATAATATATTTGATATATGAATAAAGTATGTGGTATGTCAGATGGTAATAAGTACTATGAAGAAAAATAAAGCAGGCAAGGTAAATGTGTCTATAGTAGAGCCGCTGAGGATCTACCAAGAAGGTGACATTTGAGTAGACATCTGAAGGAGGTCAGAGAGTAAGAATTTAATTTGGGGTAAGAACTTCCAAGAAGAGGAATTAGTAAGTGCAAAGATTCCGAGGTGGTAGTGTGCTGGTCATATCTGAGGAGCTAAAAGGAGATTGAGGAAGCTGGAACTGAGCAAGAAAGGAGAGCATTAGGAGGAAAGGTCAGAGAGGTAGGGATACATGTCTGAGGAAAGATCATGCGAACATTTACAGACCATTGTAAGAACTTTGGTTTTTACTCTAAGACAACAGCAAGTTATTGGATGGATATGAGCAGAGGAATGACATGCTATAATACACGTATGTTTTAAAAAGATATCTCTGGTAGCTGTGTGAAGAATGAGCTACAGAGTGCAAGGACAGAAGCAGAGAGACCAGTTAGGAAATTATTTAACAATTGAAGAGTCAGGTGGTTATTGCAGAAATAGTAAGAAGTGGTCAGGTTATTTATAATTTTAAAATCTATATTCAAGAATGAAAGCTATCTATCCATCCACCCATCTGCCTGCCCTTACACCCATCCATCCATCATCCTTCCATCCATCCATCCATCCATCCATCCATCATCCATCCATCCCCTATTTCAGTAGTAAAATTTAGATTTAAGAATTTGGATTTGAAAAATGTCCATATTTTTCTATGCTCCAAAAATGGTTCAGGTAGCATGGAAATTGTATATTCCCTGAGGCTCAAAAACCTTGCTCATGTGACTATCTGGACCCTATGCTTTTCTTATAGATATGATTTTGATAGTCTTGCATATATTCTCCATGTTAGTGGTCAGTTGAGATTATCTTTCTTTTCTGAGTCAATATTGGTCATTGCATTTTTCTAGAAAGTAATTTATTTCTGAGATTTAAAAATACATTGCTTTGATTTATATATATATCCTCTTTATGTTTTGTCTATCTTTTGATACACCAAGTAGGGGGGTGTCTATTTTACTGAATTTATTTCCCTCGATGAATAAGCCACTCTTAATTTTCTTTATCTGTTTACTTTTTTTGAAATTATCTTTATTGTTGAAAGTATTATAGATGTCCCCTCTCCCTCTGCCTTTTTCCCCCTATTGGCCTCCTCCACTCATCTCTGCCTCTCCCGGCCTTCACAACTCTATTGTCTGTGTCCATAAGTTCCTCAGTTAATCAGGGAGAGAGAGAGAGAGAGAGAGAGAGAGAGAGAGAGAGAGAGAGAGAGAGATTTTTTTTGTTCCACTTATTCATTCATTGGTTGATTCTTATATGTGCCTTGACCAGGGATTGAATACAAAACCTTGGTGTATTTGGACGATGCTTTAACCAACTGAGCTTCATGGTCAGGGCCTCTTGATTTCTTGAATTAAAAAGTTTACTTTTTTTCTTGCTTTAGCCATGTTCCACTGATATTACTATGTCATATTCTCATTATTGTTCGTTTCTTAGAACTTTGAATTTCAAATTTGTTTCAAGAGCTATATATATTTTTAAATATGTTTTCTATTGATTTCTGTTTTGAGAGATAGAGATAGAGATAGATAGATAGATAGATAGATAGATAGATAGATAGATAGAAACATTGATGAGAGAGAAACATCATTGAGCGGTTGCCTTCTACATGCTCCCCACAGAGGACAGAATCTGGAATTGAACTGGTGGTCTCTTGGTTCTGGGGTCAGTGCTCAACTGCTGAGCTATACTGGCAGAGCCAAGAGCTATTTTTTAGTGGTTTATTTTTTTCATCCTAAAATGTTTGGTTTTAAGTTTATAGTTTTGAAATTAATTTCTAGTTATGAAGATTTGTGTAAAAAATGTCTTGTATGATTTCTCTTTTGTTGGAATTCACTGAGGATTTCTTTATGACTCAATCCATGATAATTTTTATAAAGTTTTCATGGGTCTTTACATAAAAAAAACACTTTATTTATGAGTACTGAGTTAAATTTGTAGTCACAAAATCAACCTTATTAATTAAATTATTTATACTTCAATTTCATAATCCTGTAATTAATATATCAAGAAGATATTTAAGTCACTACATTTACTGTGTTATTTACCTTTTTACTTATATATTTCATATGAAACATGCAGTTTTATGATTGTTCATTTCTTTGTTGATTTGGCCTTTATTATTATAAAATGTCCTTTGGTTATTATGTAATTATCTTGTTAATATCTTTTTGCCCTGAATTCTACTTTGACTAATATTACTATTGTAGTCAGTGCTTCCTTTTTGATATGTACAAGGCCCCATCACTTGGCTATACCATATAACTTTAGCTTTATTAAAAATCAATTGAAGTAAGTCAAGATTAGTAATTTAATTTTTTCTTTAAAAATCATGTTACATTATAAACACAGTTGATCTATTTTACATTTTTAGAATTATTTAATAAAATTTATATAAATTCATATGGTATGATCTCAAAATATATGTTTGGAATGGAAAATAAATAATATGAAACAAAATTATTTTAAAAAATTGGATGTCAAAATAAAATTTTAATAATGGAATAAATTATAAAGATGCTTTCAATTTATTTTTGGTATTGGTTTCAGAAAACATTCTGTCACAACTTTTGGTAAATAAAATAAAAAATACAAACAGTAACATAAGCATAGATGAAAATGTTAGGAAATTTTATATCCATAATTAATTATTAGGTGAAATATTATTATTGTGTTGCTTATTCAGTTTTTTTTTTTTTGACACATTGTGGCTCAGATCCATATTCGGTCCTCCTCTCTGCAGGCTGTGTCCTGGGAGGCTTACCCCATGCATAATGCTTCATCCACTCTTCCTTGTCAACAGTTTTCTGAAAAAGTTCAGCCAATGGGAGGCACAGACAGAAGTGTTGGGGGAAGAAGAGGAAAAAATTGGAGTATTCCCATCTCTGCTCGGCACTGAGCAGTCCCTTCTTCCTTCCTAGCCTCCAATAATACTATTTTCTCTCCTTTCTCCTTCAAGCCTAGAGGTGGTAATGGTGCTAACCTCTGGGTCCCTCAACACAATTTATTGGTCCCTCTGACCCTTCTCACACCTCTGTAACTTCTCATTTCATTAAAATCTCATCCAGTGAATCATCTAGATGGAATTCTCTTTTCTCCCAGGCTCCTGACTGATAAATTTAAGCCAGGGTTCTTTTTTATAAGCAGCAGAAAGCAACACAGTTTTTCTTTAAACAGAAAGAGGAGGACGAGAAGGGGGCAGGGTTAGAAGGATATCAGGGTGAAGAGAATTAATGGAAAGCTTGAGAAATAGGCTTACAGAGTGGGCAAGAACCCTCAGGGCAACAGAAGCCACAATTAAGGTCACACTGTGGGAATGATCTGGCTCACACACTTCTGTTCTTGAGAGATAATCTTGCATTCTCTCAAAATAATTTTATTCCGACTCAGCATTCAAAGTCCAGAGAGTGGCTGGTCACATGCTTGTCCTCTGGCTGTGATGGGGAGGGGAAAGGGGATCTTGATCATATGAAGTGTCCTTAGAACAATTAAGCAGATAGGAAGGTGGGATGGGTATCAGACAGAGATGACCAATGTCCACTGTAGGTACATCTTTATAGGCAGGCATTTTAGGATTTAACACATACTATTATATAAATACTCACAATATGTTATGTACTTAACAAGGATGGTGGGGTTAAGTGACTTCTCTTAAGTAATTGCTAGAGGCCCCATGAACGAATTTGTGCAAAGGTGAGTTCCTTTGGGTGGCCTGCAAGGATCAGGCCATAATCTGCAGTCCAACACCACCTGAAGCTCTTACCTGCCGCTCCTGCTCATCCTAGCCCCACTGTACCTACTGTGGGTTTCTTCCCAATCAGTCCCGATTAAGAGTGGCTCACTCTGCTGCAGGGGTGCTCACCAGCCATGAACCCTGCTTCTGGAGCCCTCCCAAGGGGAGTGGCCTTGCGGGATCAGGCTGAAACTAGCTCTTCTACATCCCCGGAGGGGTCCTGGATTGTGAGAGGGCTCAGGCCAGGCTGAGGGACCACACCGGTGCACAATTGGGCCAGGGAGGGACTGTAGGAGGGCTCCAGGGCGTGTCTGATCCATCTGGCTCAGTTCCTATCCTCCTGACTCTAGCAGCAAGCTAACCTACCAGTAGGAATATCTGCCCCCTGGTGATCAGTACACATCATAGCGAGTGGTTGAGCAACCTTAGCATATCATTAGCATATTATACTTTGATTATTTGGTTGTTCTACCGTTTAGTCTATTTGCATATTACCCTTTATTATATAGGATTTACTCATTCATTTATTGATTTCTCCTGTGTGTCTGCAATTGAACAAGACCTATTAGTTAAGTTATCCAGGATGTGTTCCTTAGTTTTCATTTCTTCTACCCAGTATATGAACGTTCAAGTAGAGCAAATATCCACCTGGCAAAAAGTACAGAATTTTATGAGTCAGATTCACATCAGATATGCTATCATCAGCCCTTCTCAAGAAACAATATTGTCAGAGGCTGCTGATAACCCTCACAAATGAATTTGTTCTCAGTTATCTGGATCCTAAGCCCATATTGAAAATCAATGTTAATTCAAAAATTCTCAGCTCAAAAATGCAGCTCATTCTGAGCCCTAGAAATTGTGCAGGAGAAGGAAAAAGAAATGATTTGTGACCCTAGGAATATACTTTGACAGCTTAAACCCAAAACACATTCAAAAATTTCCACAGTGGCTTTAAAGGTAACCTTGGTGAGGAAGAGAAACAATCTTCACTCGGTGAAGACAGGGTGAGAAACACGGCCAGAAAGATATGCAGACTATGTTTAAGATGAAAAGAATTTTGAATTTTACCAGATGAGTGCATTAGCCTTTTGAATATACAATTTAAAATGCTGGCGATAAATATTGAAGAATCTGAAGACTAAATATCAGATTGGTACCTGCCAATAAGCCTCCAAGAGCAATGAGAAGATTCAGCTGTTGTATAAGGAAGTACCAGCTCTGGCTACCCTGACATCGAAATGACACTCCAGCGACCTCCTTGGAAGCTGGTTTTGGAGCTGGTCCTCGGGGTATAATTATGAGATTCCTAAGCTCCCATGACACTGTTCGCTAGAAATAAAGGTCATCTAACTTACAGTTCAGCCAGAAGTCTCTGTCCTGAGTTAAGCATGATACAGGAATAGGGAGGCCTTGTGCTTCAATTCACAAATGTATTCCTTAAAAGGAAGCACTGGTAGAAATCATGCCATTTCTCCATTGTTTAATGGGTATAAAAATAAAATGTTATATATTTAAATATAGTAATTGAAAACTTCAAGTTTATGTTCCAAAAAGAACACATAGACTCTGAATGATGAAGTCATAGTAAATTGTGATGCCCATTTCTTTAATAGAACTTTAAAAATGTTACTTCTGGTCATTATTATCTTCATTAGTCTAGCAGTAATTATGGAACAAAGTAGGACACAATGCTGCCAAAATTAGTTAGAAATCTTAAAAGCCTTATTTCATTTTCAAAATTGCTTTTCTAGTCTTTTTTTTTTTTTTAAGAAAGTATTAGATTGAGAATATGTGCAGAAAGATTAGTCTTGGGGGAATTTTTGACTTAAAAAATCAAATCCACTCTCTCTTAACACTGATGTGAGTTTCAAGGATTATTTTTTGTTTCAAAGACTTTTTAAAAACATTTTGGGCCTGTTAGAAACAATTTAAATGATCATAAATGAATATCCATTTGGGGCATTCCATGCAGATCACATTGTTCTAAGCCTTTAGATTGGAAGATGGGAACACTGCCTTCAAGGGACTCTCAATACAGTGGTACCTCGAGATACGAGTTTAATTCACTCCGTAACCTTGAGGCGTGGGAAACTATGAGATGCTCAAGTAGTGGTAAACTGGAGGGTCGTTTGCAGCTGGCTGATCCGCGCGATTACTTCTATCTCAAATGTTGCTCATATTTCAAAGCAAAAATAGTTCGTATCTCAAAAATCTCGTATGTTAGGGCACTCGTATCTCGAGGTACCACTGTACTTTCTAATAGAAGAGTAATATGTAAGTTGACCAAGACACAAGATGGCTTCCCCCAGGTGGCCAAAGATGACTGCCCCCATGTGGACATAAGATAGTCACCACAAGATGGCTGGCAGGGGAGGGCAGTTGGGGGAGACCAGGCAAGCAAGGGAGGGCAGTTAGGGGGGACCCAGGCCTGCAGGGGAGGGGAGATGTGGGTGATCAGGCCAGCAGAAAGGGCAGTTAGAGGTGACTGGGCCAGCAGAGGAGGGCAGTTGGGAAAGACCAGGCCAGCAGGGGAGGGCATTTAGGGGCAATCAGGCTGGCCAGGGAGCAATTAGGTATCAATCAGGATGGCAGTGGAGTGGTTAGGGAGTGATCAGGCTAGGGGCAATTGGGAAGAGGCATTCAAGTGGTTGGGAGCCAACAGTCCTGGACTGTGAGAGGGATGTCTCAAATTGGAAAGGAAGCAGGCTGGGCTGAGGGACACCTCTCCCTCTTCCCACTGCATGAATTTTGTGCATGGGGCCTCTAGTTTTAGAATAAAAAAAATAGATTACAGATAACTTGACCTCACAGTGATGGAGAACAAAGAGTACCAGGTCAGGAGACTGAGGTCCTGGCCTTACTAACAGCTCACTGAACCTTGTTGAGGTTAACTAAATATTTAGTATCCCCGTTTCCTCATCCTTCAGTTATAAGGTAATATCTACCTTCCTTAACTCATGTGTTCCAGTATGGAGAACACAAGACAATAGCTACAAACATTCTTCAAAGTTCTAATGCATTACTAAATATAACGTTATCTGTATTAGACTTAAAAAGCTGCAAAAGGGTGTGCGTTTCCTTTTGAATGATTTTATCATTGGCATTAAAATGAACTGAAAATCTCTTTTCAATCTCAAACTACAGAACTGTGTTTTTAGTAATGACTTAGGTTGTGACCCATGCACAAATTCGGGGAAGATAGAAGTTATACTTCCTATAACCAGATGCAATTTGGAATTTGAGATATAGAATAAATAAGGATGTGAATACCCGGATAATCTATTTGAAATTTATGTAAGATATTGTTGACTTATAGAGAATCATAGATGCTTTAAAGATAGAAGATGCTTCAGTCATTATTTCTTCAAATAGGTTTTCAGTATCTTGCTCTCTCTTCTTCTGGCACTCCCATAATTCTGATGTTGGTATGCTTGAAGTTGTCCCAGAGGATCCTTACACTATCTTCACATTTTTGGACTCTTTTTTCTTTTTGTTTTCCTGTTAGGGTGTTTTTTGCTTCCTCATATTTCAGATCTTTGATTTGATTCTTGGGGTCCTCTAGTCTGCTGTTGGATTTCTGTATATTATTCTTTATTTCAGACAGTGCATGCTTAATTTCTGACTGATCCTTTTCCACTTTTCCATTTTTTTTTGACATTCTCATTAAGATCTTTGAAGGACTCACTTAGTTTCTCAGATTTCTCAATAAGTTTGTCAGTGGTTTGAATAATCTTATAAATGTGGTTTTGAACTCTATGTCCAGTCGTTTGCTTTCCTCCACTTCTTTCATTCGTGACATGTTTCTTGGTCTCCGCATTTTGGCTGTTTTCCGGTGTTGATGGAGTGGCTTTGTGTGCTAGTTGTACTTAGGGCCCAGAAGCTCCGCCTGGACTTAGAAGTCCAGGAAGCATACAGAATACCAAACAAAAAGAATCTGAAGAGGACCACACCAAGACACATCATAATTTAAATGCCAAGGGCAAAAGACAAAGAGAGAATCTTGAAAGCAGCAAGAGAAAAACAGTTAGTTACCTACAAGGGAGTACCCATACGACTGTCAGCTGATTTCTCAACAGAAACTATGCAAGCCAGAAGGGAGTGGCAGGAAATATTCAAAGTGATGAATAGCAAGAACCTACAACCAAGAGTGCTCTACTCAGCAAAGCTATCATTCAGAATTGAAGGTCAGATAAAGAGCTTCACAGATAAGAAAAAGCTAAAGGAGTTCATCACCACTAAACCAGGGTTATATGAAATGCTGAAGCGTTTTCTTTAAGAAGAGGAAAAGAATAAAAAGGTAAAGATAAAAATTATGAACAACAAAGTGATAACAAATACATACCTATCAACAAGTGAATCTAAAAATCAAGTGAATAAAAAAATCCGATGAACAGAATAAACTGGTGAATATGATAGAATTAGGGGCATAGAAAGGGAATGGACTAAAAATTCTCTGGGGAAAGGAGGAGTGAGGGATGCAGGAAGAGATTAGACAAAAATCTTATACCTATGGATGAGGACAGTGGCAGGGGGTAAGGGCAGGGGATGTGGGGGGGTAATCAGGTGGAAGGGAGCTATGGAATGGAAAAAAAGAGGAACATCTATAATAAACTTAACAATAAAGATTTATTTAAAAAAAAGATAGAAGATACTGGTTTCAATTCCAGGTTCATTCATGATAAAATTAAAAATCTTGAAACATAAAAAACTTGGATTTCCACAGTTGAAGTAGTTTTGTGTTTATTGTCTTATTGTTCACTAGTGTGTCTCTGTTTCTGTTGCCATGAATAATTCTGTTACCAAGTATTTTACATTGAAATTTCCCAAGAGGGGATTGGTTAGGTTCATCAGTCTATTCCAGCGATTTTCAACTGGTGTGCTATGGCAACTGGTGTACCATAAGAAGTTTTAAAATATGCAATAGGTGACTATTTAGTCAGGAGCACTGAATTCTTTACTCTTAGATCATTAAATTAAAAAATGACAACAGCCAACACAATACGTTGTGAATGAGTCAAAATTATACATATTTTTTCTTGGATTTGCAAAAACTATATTTTCTGTGTGCCAAAGAATTTTAGTAATTAGATGAAAAATTATTTAATATTCAGTGCCCAGGTAGGTCTCAAAGCAGGTCATGTTAGAGGTCACTGGACAGCCAATTGCTGTTCCAATTAGTTGTAGCTGTGGAGGTAGAGTCAAATGATGCCAGGACACTCTGGGGATTCAAGTGCAGGAAGCACTAGTCGGAGATGAGGAAATGGGGCACAGAAGGAAAGGTAGCTAGTAAGGGTGCATTATCAAGTATGGTGGATGACTGGAGTTGAATTCCATAGAGAAATCTGGAAAAATGGCATAAAACTCATGCCCCAGTGTTATTCCAACAAAGGGCTAGGGAACTGGGGTATTTACTTGTCAACTCCCTTCAATCACTGGTTGAAGGTTGCTGGGAGAGAGAGAGAAGGAGGGGTGGTCATTTTTCCATATTTCAGTTTTCACACTCTCAGGTCAAGAGAAGTAGTTGAACCTTAGAAGACCAGCAATGAAGATGGTTCAGCTCACTGAAGTGGTTAGGTATCAGGGATCTGGTCAGGGTGCTGCAGCACTTACTGCACCAGCACCTACATTTAAGAAACCGCTCATAACCACTGTCCACCAGAGAAGCTTTTCATATGTAGGCATTATGGCTAGTCCAATGCCATTGTTATTAGGTTATCATTCCATTAAAATGTTAAATTGAATTTAATATAGTGGTATTAGACTTTAGCATTTGACTTTTTGGACAACCTTTACTTATACATACAAATTTAAATGCCTAAACCCTTCTTTATATTGAATTGAGATTTTTGTACATTCACTAACAAGTAAATATTAAGCTTTTGTGTGAGAATGGTTGGATGCTTTTATCTATTGGGAAATTAGTTGACTATTTTATTTTTATCTTTGCCCCAATTGTAATGAAAAGTAAAAGTAAAAGTATTAGTATTAATCATGCTTAATAAAACAGAGACAAAAATATAAATGATAAAGCAAAACAATGGAAATCTTTGGTTATAGTTGAGTTTAGCCTTTGTTTTCAATTTTAAGAACAAAATTAATAGGAGCAAAGCACAAGATTACAATTCAAACATGAGGTGAGATTAAGATTTTTATACCTCTTGATTTCTGAGGACCAGCATTCTTTAAAAAATACATCTTGCCAAAACTGGTTTGGCTCAGTGGATAGAGCGTCGGCCTGCAGACTGAAAGGTCCCAGGTTTGATTCCCGTCAAGGGCATGTACCTTGGTTGCGGGCACATCCTCAGTGGTGAGCTTGCAGGAGGCAGCTGATTGATGTTTCTCTTTCATCGATGTTTCTAACTCTCTATCCTTCTCTCTTCCTCTTTGTGAAAAATCAATAAAATATATTAAAAAAAATAAAAACTACAGTGGTACCTCCAGATACGAGTACCCTAACATACGAGATTTTTGAGATATGAGCCATCAAGCAAGTGATTTTTGCTTTGAAATAGGAGCAACAGTTGAAATACGAGTAATCGCGCGGATCGGCCGGCTGCACAGGACCCACCAGTTTACCGCGACTGGAGCTTCTCATAGTTTCCCACGCCTCAAAGTTACAGAACGAATTAAACTCGTATCTCGAGGTACCACCATATGTCTTTTGTTTGACTTTCACTTTTGTGCATGTTGTTTCAGAACTGCACAAAAACAGAAACTGGAGGTTGCTTAGTAAAACTGCTTTATGAAAAAACAGAAATAACTGAAAATGTTATCTTATTAAAGGTGAGATTGGGCCCAGAAGAGATGGAATACCTCACCAACAGACAATGCATGTGGACCTGACTTCTGTCAGTCCCACCAAGTCATAAACTCATGCAGTCCCAGTAGCCATCCAACACTTGATGGCAGGCATACATCTGGGGTTAAACACAAGCAGGACTGCAGCTCACAAGCAAGCAGTATCAACAGAGAGCCCACATGTCTGGAGAAGCACCTTAGCTGACACCTGTGGCCATATGGAACTCATTACAACCACCTGGTGAAAAACAAATAATCTAAGCTTGACTTATGGCAAATCTGCCTAATTTGGGAATAAAAACCAAAAACTCAGAGTGACTATTTACAGAAAATTCTCCCAGTAAGCTAGCTGTTTGTGAGTGACGCGGGATATGATACAAATAGTAGATCCCAAAGCCTTAGAATTCAGGCAAATTCCCTGCTCTACAGTGGATCTTGTGGTCTCTGTGGGATCCTGTGTTGGTGGATCTCTGTTAGCCCTCAGTGGTTTGGGTGGGGCAGGAAAGGCAAACTCAGACCTGGAGTTTTTATTTATTCTTGGTAGGACAAATCTCTGGCTTTTCTAGGATGGAAGGGCCCATATAGTCAATGACAGGTTGCTGATTCAGCTGTCTAAGTCATTTTTTCTAATTGGTTGGTAAGTGTCTCTTCTCTGGTGGATGCTTTCTAGTGGGTGCTGACATGTGAAACATAGATCTTCATATTTTGTATTCACTTCCATATGTATATCCACATATCTCTATCTTAGATCTCATTGTACTTAATCTTCCAATGTCTTGCTTTACAGGCACTGAACATTTGACTATTTTTTGGCCTCTGGCCAAAAACTAGACCATTTGCCATAGCCTCTGCATCATATATATTCCATACTTGGGTCACTTCTACCCAAAGTTTATATAACCAGGGCCTAAGATCTAGAGTTGTAAAATTGTTGGGTCATATGATAAGTGTATGTTTAACTCTATAAGATACTAACTAAGCCCTAACTGGTTTGGCTCAGTGGATAGAGCATCAACCTGTGGACTGAAGGGTCCCAGGTTTGATTCCAGTCAAGGGCATGTACCTTGGTTGTGGGCACATCCCTAGTAGGGAGTGTGCAGGAAGTAGCTGATCAATGTTTCTCTCTCGTCAATATTTCTAACTCTCTATTCCTCACCCTTCCTCTCTGTAAAAAATCAATAAAATATATTAAAAGAAAAAAGATACTGGCCAAATGTTTGCAAAGTGGCTCTAGCTTTTTGCATTCCCACCAGTAAAATATGAGAATTACATGCTAACAGTTTTATCTATCTTTAATTTTAGCCATTTTCATATGGTTGTGCCATAGCATCTCATTGTGGCTCTAATTTCATTTCCCTTGGAACTAATGATGTTTACTATTTATTCATGTGCTTCATGGATATATATATATATATATATATATATATATATACACACACACACACACATATATATACACACACACACACACACACACAAACATATATATATATATCTGCTTTTGTAGGTAGCTGTTCAAATCTTCTGCCCATGTATAAAAATTAGATTATTATTTTAAAGTTATTTTTGAGCCATAAGGCTTCTTCATGTATTTTAGATTAAAAAAATATTGTCTCCCAATTTGTGACTTGCTTTTTCATCTCTTAATTACATTTTTGAAGAATAAAAGTTCTAATTTTGATAAAGCTTAATTTATCAAGTTTTTTTCTTATGATTTACTAGAGGCGCAGTGCACAAATTCATGCATGGGTGAGGTCCCTCGGCCTGGCCAGTGATTGGGGCTAGAGGGTGGGACTGCAGGGGTTTGGCCAGCCATTGGAGGTTGGCTGTGGGAGTAAACTGACAATCAGGGGGCAGCTCCTGCATTAAACATCTGCCCCTGGTGGTCAGTGTATTGTCATAGCGACTGGTGGACTGGTTGTAACAGTCGCTTAGGCTTTTATATATATAGATGATTTTTGTGTCCTAGCCAAAAGGACTTCCCTTCTTTTTATTGCTAAAAATGGTAATAATAATAATTAGCACTAGTAAATGTTTCCTTATGGTATATTTTATTTATTCACTAATTTATTTGCTTACCACAAAGTTACAAAAATTTTCTATATGTTTTCATCTAAAAGTTTTATAATGTGAGCTTTCATATAGGTCTATAATCCATTTAGAGATTTTTGTGTGTGTATAATGTGAAAAAAAATCAAGATTGATTTTTCTGTATATGGATATCCAGTTGTTCTAGCACCTTTGTTGAAGAGAGTATACTTTTCACTTTTAGTTATGTTGGCATTTTTGTCAAAAATCAATTCACCATATATTTGTGACTCTATTTCTAGACTATCTATTATGTTCCATTTATTTGTACCTTTCTTCCTATGCCAACAACCATACTGTCTTTTGCTTTATAATAAGTCTTAATTTAGCTTTACAATAAGTCTTGGTCAGATATAAAAGTTCTCCAACTTTGTTCTTCAAAAAAGAACAATTTTTCAAAATTGCTCTATTTAAAGCTTTACAATTTCTATACAAAAAAACTTGCTGATATTTTGATTCAGATTGCATTGAATTTCTATCAATTTGAGTAAAAATGATATCTTAACCATACTCAGTCTTCCAATCCAGAAATACGGTATCTAAATCCATTCATTTGGATATCTTTATTTTTCTTTTTATACTTTTTAGTGCATGGATCTTACATGAATTTTAATCAAATATATTTTGGGTGTTTCATTTTTTTTAATTCAATTAAAGTGGAATTATTCTTCTAATTTTGCTTTCCAATTGTTTATTGATTATATGTTGAAATACATTTGATCTTTATATATTTGCTTTGCATTTAGCAACCTTGCTAAATTCACCTAGTCATTCCAGTTGCTCCTTTTGGGATCATGTCCTTTACTTCTTCCCTTTCAATGTTTTACTTGTTTGTTTGTTTGTTTGTGTGCCTGTTTGCTTGTGTTATGGCACTGGCTAGGACCTCTAGTGTAATGATGAAAATAAGTGGTTGAAAAGACACATATTTTCTTTTCCTGATCATAGGGAAATGCAATCAGTCTTTTCCTGTTAAATATGAAGTTACCTGAGATTCTTATAGATATCTTTTATGAGGTTTGGGAATTTCTCTTTTATTTAAGAAATCTTTATTGAGATATAATTCATATACCATATAATCACAACCATCATCACAATCTAAGTTTAAAGTATTTTCATTATCCTAAAAAGAACTCTGTACAGATTAGTAATTCCTGCCCATTCTTCTACTTCCTGGCCCTTCCAACAACAATCACTTACCATCTCTATGACCCTATAAATGTGCCTATTTTGGACATTTCATGTAAGTGGAATCATTCAATATGTGTAGTCTTTTGTGACTGATTTCTTTCATGTAACATGTTTTCAAGGTTTATATGTGTTGTAGCATGTAATAGTACTTCCCTCCCTTTTATTGCTGAAAATGATAACATAATTAACACTATTAAATGTTTCCTTATGGTACATTTTATTTATTCAATCAATGGGTTGTTTTAAATTTTTAGATATTATAAATTATGCTTAATATACATGTACAAGTTAGTGTGTGGACATATATTTTTATTTCTCTTGGGTATATATCTAAGAGTAGAATTGCTAGATCATATTGATAAAACTACATTAAACATTTTAAAAACTGTGAAACTGTTTTTTAGAGGTTGAAACATTTTACATTTTTACCAGCAATGTATGAGGACTCAAATTTTTCCATATCCTAGTCAACACTTACTATTTTAGGTCATAATCATTCTAGTGGATATGACTGGCTCTCAGGCACATTAACAGGAAAAGTACAAAGTTAGCCTGGGATGTCTTGTAGCCACAAAAAGCAAGGAAGTACTCAAAGACCAGTGGGCATATGGCAAAAGTATGTAAGAACCAGATTGAAGAGGCGCTCATTGGCTGAATTTGAAACAATTTTGGCATTAAAAAGAGTGTCATCTATAAATGATTATATTCATAAATCCATAGTGAAAGAGAGAAGAGAGAACACATGCCTCATTTGTCACACTGAAGGTGACTTTTCCTCAAATCCTCACTCTGAAATTCTATAATTAAAGGCCAAGGATAACCATTTACCATGCCTTTTCCATGGATGCTAAAAGTTAAAATTATTAGGTGAAAGGTTGTTGTAGAAAGGGCCTTTTTTTTTTACAACACCTAAATATTCTCTTATTACTAATTACTAAAGGAAAAATAAAATTGTTTTTGCAAGAAATGAATCTGTTGTTAGCCTTTAACCAAATCAAGTTCAAACAATGTCTTTTTCAGCAATAGGGTCCATTCCAGGATTATGTGCTGCTCCCAATGGTCACGTCTTTAGTCTTCCCTTCATTTTCTCTGTTTATTCTTGTGTTCCAAGCCATTGACAGTTTTGAAGATTATAGATGAATCTTATATCAGAGCATGCCCCAGTTTGGGTTTGTCCAATGTTTTTTCATGATAGGACCCAGGTTATGCATCTTTTGCAGGAATATCACAGGATGCTGAATTTTCCTCATTGCGCACTATCTGGTGTCACATCAAGTTTACTTGTACACCATTCATGATATTAACTTTGAGTAAATACTTAAGAGGTGCCTGGTAGAAACTGTATTTTAATGTTACTTTTTATACCTTGTCTGATTAGTATTTTATAAGGAGATATTTTTGAGAGTATGCAAATGTTCCTGTTCTCATTTTATTTTTGCTCGTTAGTTTCAGCTCCCATTGATTGATATTTCTTCTCTGAATTTTACTCCAACTATTGCCAAATAATTTTCCAATTCCTTCATTTTATCTACATTTATTTACTTACTTTACTCTACTCTTTCTCTTCTCCCTATTTTTTTATTTGTTTATTTTTGTCAGTATGGATTCAGAGACTCCTATTTTATTCAGTAACTTGTAACCCATCACTATCTATTTACTTTGATCCCCCAAATTGTGCCAGATTTGAATATTAGAAGCCCTTTGAAGCCGCCATCTATGTCCTTTTGACATGTTCAATTATTCTTTGAGCATTTTCTTACTTTCTGGCATAAAAAGATATTCTAGGCTCCTCTTGTACCTAACTTGCACACTCCTGGAATAAGCCATTTCTCCAAGAAGTTCTGGTTCCTTTTAATGGAGAGTGATATTTGGAAACCAGGATTTGGGTGCAAACTATACTCATGGTCTTTGAATTGTCACTGCTCCCAGACCCTCTCAGTGGGGGCAGTAAGAGCAGCACAGACAATGTATCTTCCTGAGTTCAAATAGCCCCACTTCCAATTCAATGCCACAGGATTCATTCTACTTTTATTCATTCCATACTTGTATTCCCCCACTGTATCAGTGAGAACTCATTATCCTTAGACTATTTACTATTTGTCCAGTCACCTGCATGAAGATAATTTTCTGATCTTGCCACGATATCCCTGCCATTCCATATAACATTGTTCTTAAATGGCTCACAGGTACTAGCTAACACTGAAATAGCCCCCTTCCTATTCTGATACTGTTCTCATTACTCCCGGCTGCCTATGCGCTTCCCTCCCTCCCCCATCTCACTTCAGTGCTGTTCTCGGATAGAATGCCAATATCTACCTTGTTTCTTATGACAATGGCAATCATTTTAATGACTCTTCATTATACATGATGCTAGATTTTGGTTATGTATAAATATGTAATATATGTCTATAGAAACACATATGAATGTATATGCATACATGTGAACATATTATGTAATTCACTTTTTAAACATGGAAGAAAGTTTAACTTTGCAAAATACCCTTTTACCATTTATTGAGATGATGAAATAAGATTTCTCCTTTAACCTATCAATGTGATAATAGGTTAATAGATATTCTAATTTTGAACTATTTCTTGCATTCCAAGAATGAACCCCATTTGACCAGTATTAATCTATTAATTTGTTTATACTTTAGGCACTATATATAAATTACATATTAGTCTGTAACTTCTCTTCTTATACTTTATTTGTCAGATTCACTGTCAGTGCCACTCTTCCCTTCTATCTTCATGCTGAGGGACCACATAGGATGGCAATGATGTTTTCAATGAAGTCACTAGCCAGACTGATGAGGTCTGGTGCTTTTTTTATTTTTTATTCATTTTTAATTTTTAATAAATTTTTATTGTTCAGATATTACAATTGTTCCTTTTTTCCCCCTACATAGCTCCCCTCCACCCATTTCCCACCCCACCCTCTGTCCTTACTGCCCCCCTACTGTCCTCATCCATAGATGTATGATTTTTGTCCATTCTCTTCCTGCACTCCCCACACCTCTTTCCCCCTGAGAATTGTCAGTTCACTCCCATTCTATGCCCCTGATTCTATTATATTCACCAGTTTATTCTGTTCATCAGATTTTTTATTCACTTGATTTTTAGATTCACTTGTTAATAGATATATAGATATGTATTTGTTGTTTATAATTATTATCTTTACCTTTTTCTTCTTCCTCTTCTTAAAGAGTACCTTTCAGCATTTTCTTTTTGTGAAGCTCTTAATTGATTTTTTTTTTTTTTTTTTTTTTTACAGAGAGAAAGGGAGAGGGATAGAAAGTCAGAAATACTGATGAGAGAGAGACATTGATCAGCTGCCTCCTGCACACCCCCTACTGGAGATGTGCCCACAAGCAAGGTACATGCCCCCGACCGGAATTGAACCTGGAACCTTTCAGTCCGCAGGACAACACTCTATCCACTGAGCCAGACTGATCTCGGCTTATGAAGCTTTTTATCTGACCTTCAATTCTGAATGATAGCTTTGCTGTGCCAGAAACCAAACATTGTTCTCACTAAATGGATGTAAACTGGAGACCAGAAAGCTGGTCAACCTTAATTGCTCTGAAAGGTCAGAGCTAATCACTTACTGTTTAGTTGAAACATTGTTAGCTAAAACAGCCTCTACCTGTTTGTTTCATGTTGATTTCTGTTTTGTTATTTCCTGCCTAAAGGCTAGGGGTGTGTCCCAAAGCCTTAATAAAAGGGAAAAAAAGGCCAGAGCAAGTGCTAGTCCTTTCCACTAGAGCAGTGGTTCTCAACCTTCCTAAAGGCCGCAAACCTTGCATAAATTCCTGATGTGGTGGTTACCACCAAACCATGAAATTTTGCTACTGTTATGCATCGTGATGTAAATATCTGCATTTTCCGATGGTCTTAAGCGACCCCTGTGAAAGGGTCGTTCGACTCCCAAAGGGGTCATGACCCACAGGTTGAGAACCGCTGCACTAGAGGAAGCCTCCCGCCTGGCCCCCCAATATCACCAAATTAAAGTTTTCTAGTCTCTCATTTCGTTTGTGTGCGGCCTCCTTCAGAACCCGAACCCTGAACCACGCGGGATGTGGACAGGGGCTCCCACATTGCTGGGTAGAGTAATCTTGGTTGTAGGTTCTTGCCACTCCCATCTGGCCTGCATAGTTTGTTGAGAAATCAACTGACAGACATATGGGTGTTCCCTTGTAGGTAACTAACTGTTTTTCTCTTGCTGATTTTAATATTCTATCTGTCTTTTGCTCTTGGCATTTTAATTGTGATGTGTCTTGGTGTGGTGCTCTTTGTATTCCTTTTGTTTAGGGTCCTCTGCACTTCCTGAACATGTCTGTCTATTTCTTTCACCAGGTGGGGGAAGTTTTCAGTCATTATTTCTTCAGATTATGTTTTCAGTATCTTGCTTTCTCTCTTCTTCTGGCACCCCCATAATTCTGATGTTGGTACGCTTGAAATTGTCCCAGAGGCTCCTTACACTATCTTCATATTTCTGGATTCTTTTTTCTTTTTTCTTTTCCAGTAGAGTGTTTTTTGCTTATTTGTATTTCAGATCTTTGACTTGATTCTTGTGATCCTCTAGTCTGCTGTTGGATATCTATATATTATTTTTAACTTTAGTCAGTGTATGCTTAATTTATAGTTGATTCTTTTTCATATCCTTGAGGGTCTCACTAAATTTATCAGTCTTTTCTAGAAAATTCTTTTTTTTTAAATTAAATCTTTATTATTCAGATTATTACATTTGTTTTTCTTTTTTCCCCTCCATAGTTCCCCACCACCCAGCTCCTACCCTTCTCTCTACCCTCCCCTCCCTCCTGTTGACCTCGACCATAGGTGTATGATTTTGGTCCAGTCTCTCCCTGTACACCCTTCACCCCTTTCCCCCTGAGAATTATCAGTCTACTCCCTTTCTGTGCTCCTGATTCTATTATATTCACCAGTTTATTCTGTTGATCAAATTTTTAATTCACTTAATTTTTAGATTCACTTGTTGATAGATATGTATTTGTTGTTCATAATTTTTTTATCTTTTACCTTTTTCTTCTTCCTCTTCTAAAAGAGTACCTTTCAGCATTTCATATAGTACTGGTTTGGAGTTGATGAACTCCTTTAGCTTTTTCTTATCTGTGAGCTCTTTATCGGCCCGTCAATTCTGAATGATAGCTTTGCTGGAGAAAGTATTCTTGGTTGTAGGTTCTTGTTATTCATCACGATGAATATTTCTTGCCACTCTCATATGGCCTGCATTGTTTCTGTTGAGAAATCAGCTGACAGTTGTATGGGTGCTCCCTTGTAGGTAATGAACTGTTTTTCTCTTGCTGCTTTTAATATTCTCTCTTTGTCTTTTGCCCTTGGTATTTTAATTATGATGTGTCTTGGTGTAGTCCTCTTTGGATTCCTTTTATATGGAGTTCTGTGTGCTTCCTGGACTTGTAAGTCTATTTCTTTTACCAGATGTGGGAAGTTTTCTGTCATTATTTCTTTAAATAGCTTTTCTGTATCTTGCTCTCTCTCTTCCTCTGGCACCCCCACAATTCTGATGTTGGTACACTTGAAGCTGTCCCAGAGGCTCCTTACATTATCTTCACATTTTTGAATTCTTCTCTCTTCTTGCTTTTCCAGTTGAGTGTTTTCTGATTCTTTATATTTCAAATTTTTTACTTGATTCTTGCCTTCCTCTAGTCTGCTGTTGGGTCTCTGTATCATATTTTTTTTATTTCAGTCAGTGTATGTTTAATTTCTAGTTGGTCCTTTTTCATCTCTAGTTGGATTTTTTCCATCTCTAGTTGGATCTTTTTCATCTCCAGTTGGTTCCTTTTCATCTCCTCTTGGGTCTCCTTAACTTTATCCAACTTTTCTAGGATATTCTTGAAAGACCTTATAAGCATGGTTTTGAACTCTATATCCAGTCGTTTGTTTTCCTCCATTTCTTTTGTTTGTGATCTTCCCTTGTCTCGGCATTTTCACTATGCTGGGAGAACTTCTGTGTTAGATTCAGCCTTATGATACCAGACTTGCAAACCTACAGAAGCCTCTCTGTTGAGGTTGGGATGGGTGGAGTCTCAGGGTTTAAGGGACCGCCTTGCCTTCCTTTCAGCCCCACCCTCCATGGCCCCTGAGTCTTATGTGACTGGGTAATCGCTGGAGCGGTCCCTGTGCACATGTGCTTTCTCTCGAAGTGTCTCTAGACTGCTGCTTTTCCAGCTCCCCTGCACTCTGGGACCACTCGAGTCTGGGTCCCCAGGGTTTCTTCTGAAACCAGGGTTTAGTGGAGTTAGAAGTGATGTCTTTGGGAGGGTCTTTCTCCGGCCCACTTGTGAAAGCCAGCGGCACAGTCAGCAGTCTATCCTCTGCGCACAGTACTGTGCGAGCCACCAGACTTCTGATCTTTTGCGACTCCCCTAAATTTCCGTGCACTTTTCCCTTTTCACAGTCCAAACTCCCCCCATATGAGTTTCAGCTGGATCTGGGGTTTAGTGTCCTAGGATAAGGGGTTCAACGCCTTTGAGAGTCTCCATCTCCCTTCTGCCAGAGAAAGCCAGCCAGGTTCTCCAGCACCCGCTCTCTGCACGCTCGCGTCTCTGTACCTCAGCTTTTTGCAGCTCCCCTGGGTCTCCGTGAGCCCCTTTCTTTCCTTCTAGTTGTAGAATTTCCACTTAGCTAGCTTTCCTGTGTTTCTGGATAATGTCCGTTCTGTCTTTTAGTTGTAGTTTTGAAATTGTTGTGCGAGGCAGCAGTGTAGGTGTTTACCTATGCTGCCATCTTGGACTCTCTCTCCTAGAAAATTTTTGAAAAACCTTATCACCGTCGGTTTGAACTCTATATCCAGTCATTTCCTTTTCTTCATTTCTTTCACTTGTGACCTGTTTCTTTGTCTTTGTATTTTGGCTACTTCCCTGAGTTGATGGAGTGGCTTTGTGTGCTAGGTGTCCTATAGGACCCAGTGGCTCAGCCTCCCAGTTACCTGAGGTGGACATTCTTGGTGCACCCCTTTGTGGGCTATGTGCACAATCTTGTTCTAGTTAAGCCTTGATTATTGTTGGGATCACTGGGAGGAATTGACCTCCTGGCCAATTGGCTGTGAGGATCAGCTGTGTCTGTGATGGGGGAATTTCTGTGCTGGAGACACCCTTATGAGACAAGATTTGCTTCAGTGGGGCTTTGGTGCTCACTGAGTCTGCCCCCTGAGTGTATCACTTATACATCTGAGTAGTTATAATCTGGCTAATCCCATGCTGACCCCTGGGTACACCGGCTCTTGGATCTCCAAGGAGGTGCTAATTTAGCCTCTGCTTGAGACCACCCAGCAGGAGTTACAGAGAGATCTGTAGATTCCTCTTCCTTGTTTGGGTTTTGGAGGTGCCCAGATGAGGCGCAGTTGTGAAGCAATGCAAGCTGCTGTGGGACCTTGGGCCTTCTTTTGGATGTTCTGGGTCTCATTGACTCAGCTGCAGTTTGTGAGGTAAGTTTAGAATTCAAAGGACCAGGCCATTTATATGCAAGCCTCTGCACTCAGTTTGGATGGGGCAGAGTCTCAGGGCAGAGCAAAACAACAATGGCTCCCTGTCAACCCTGCTTTAAGAGGCCCCGGGGTCTTGTGTCTTGTGATAATCACTGCAAACATCTCTGAGAGAATGCCTTCTTCGAATTTTGCCTACTGATAGACAGCCCAGTTTCTCCCTGTGTGAGTCTAGGTCCCCAGAATCTTGCCTGGAACTGGAGTTCAAAGCAGTCAGGAGCTTTTGTCTCCTTCCCAATTGAGAAAGCCAGCTGCATACTCAGTTGTCAGCCCTCTCCACATGCGCATGCCTCCATATTGCTGCCTTTTGCAGCTCCTGTGAATCTCAGTGTGCTTTTCTCTTATCTTCTAGTTGTAGAATTTCTACTCAGCCAGCCTTTCTGTGGTTCTGGATGATGTCTGTTTTGTCTTTTAGATGTAGTTTTGAAATTATTGTGCGAGGCAGCAGTTCTGGTGTTTACTTATGCCGCCATCTTGGTTTCTCTGAGATTTGGTACCTTTGTGAGTGGTTAATCTTTGAAAACCTTAATTTATTAACTGGTAATTACCTGTTTAAAATATTTTAGGATCAGTTTTTGATAATTTGAATTTATTTTATCTTGATTTCAGATGTATTTGGGTAATTTTATGCAAAGTATTTTCTTATAATTATTTTGGTTTTCCTTTAACCCATTCTAACTTGATTCTGCATTTATGCTTTCCTTACACATCACTTTTTTTAAAAAGAGAGACAAGCTACCATTTTATTCATTTTTTTGACATTCTTAAAGTGATTTGTTTTTAAAAATATATATATTTTATTGATTTCAGAGAGGAAGGAAGCAGGAGAAAGATAGAAACATCAATGATGAGAGAGAATCATTGATCAGCTACCTCCTGCACACCTCCCACTGGGGATCAAGCACACAACCCCTGAGTGCATTCAACCAGGAACTGAACCATGACCTCCTGGTTCATAGGTTGTTGCTCAAACACTGAGCCATGCCAGCTGGGCCTTATGTTTATTTTCATTTTTTTGTTTGTTTGTTTCAAAATTGTTAGTATATAGTTTGTCTTTAATTTTTTTCTGCTTTTCTTAGATGTATTTTTATTTTTATTTTTCTCATCTCATGTTTTAAATAAGAGCTCACTTGTTTCTTTTTTCCTGATAATTTGGTCAATGCTCTGAATTGTTCCTCAGAGCATTGTTTTTAGCCCTAAAACATGGGTTCTGTCTGATGCATAATGTTTTCATTATATTATCTTCTAAATACCCTTTATTTTAGTATCTATTGCCTTGTAAGTCAACTTTTAATTTAGTTTTAAATTTGTTTTAAAAATAGTTTTAAATTTTAAGCAGTTGGGGATATTTTTTCTACCTTTAAAAAATCAATTTATTTTTTTACATTATAATTGGAAAATGTGATATGTACTATTTTTTAAAATATATTTTTATTGATTTTTCACAGAGAGGAATGGAAAGGGATAGAAAGCCAGAAACATCGATGAGAGAGAGACATCGATCAGCCGCCTCGAGCAGGCCCCCTACTGGGGATGTGCCCGCAACCAATGTACATGCCCTTGACCGGAATTGAACCTGGGACCTTTCAGCCCCCAGGCCAATGCTCTATCCACTGAGCCAAACCAGTTTCGGCCATATGTACTATTATTATTTGCTATAATATATTGAAAGTATTTTGTGGTCTGACATAAATTAAATTCTTGTGAATGTTCTTTGGGTCCTTAGAGATGGAATATTCTTTCAGAATATTTTAAAGAGATTAAAATTCTAAAAAGATTTTATAAAATATAGAATTTGATTTTATATCTTTACTTTTTTACTATTTATGTGATCTGTTATGGGTCAAGAGAATGAGTGAACTTCTCTCCTTACTTCTGTATTTCTATTTCTCCTTGAATCTTATGCAATTTTTGCTTTAAGAATTTTCATGCTAGCATTTTTGACATTAATGATCCATGACAGATCTTCAGATGAACTTTTTATCATTATAAAGTTAACTTATTTGTCTTATTGAATGCTTTTTGCTGTGCTATAAATTCAATTTGGTTTGACCATAATTGTGGGAACCTCTTTCCACGTCCCGCGTAGTTCAGGGTTCCTGGTTCAGGGTTCAGGTTCTGAAGGAGGCTGCACGCAAATGAAATGAGAGACTAGAAAACATTAATTTGGCAATATTGGGGGGCCAGCCGGGAGCCTTCCTCTAGTGCAGTGGTTCTCAACCTTTCTAATGCCATGACTTTTTATATAGTTCCTTGTGTAATGGTGACCCCCAACCATAAAATTATTTTCATTGCTACTTCATAACTGTAATTTTGCTACTGTTATAAATCATAATGTAAATATCTGTGTTTTCTGATGGTCTTAGGCGACCCTGCTCTAGTGGAAAGGACTACCACCTTCCTTTGGCCTTGCCATCCCTTTTATTTAGGTTTGGGATACACCCTTTGCCCTAAAGCAGGAAATTCCAGTAACAAGTAGATTATCTTTATCAGTCAAGATTTACATGATTATTTCATGGGAAGTTCATTGTCTCAATTAGATAGGGAGTGGCTGGCTTTGACCTTTCAGAGCTTCTAGGTTGACCGCCTTCCGGTTTCCTCATCTACTTTCTATTAATGAGACAATGATTGGTTTCCAGCACATAATAATGTAATCACTCTATTAGCCTTTTTTAAATAACTGCCTGATATATATGTCTAGTATTTACCATTGGTTTAAATGTATTGTTTGCATGCAACAAATAGTTGAGTTTGGTTTTCTAAATATACCTGATATTTTTTTCTTTTAATAGGTGGCTTTATCCCATTTATGTATATTGCTATGAAGATAAGTTTGGCCTTAATTCTCTTATCTTTTATTATTTCTGCTGATATTGCTTTACTAGTACTTTCTATTTTGCTAAATTATCCCTATATACTACTTTAAAAATTGAATGTGTATTTTCCTTTTGATAGTTCACAATATTTTTAAAACAAATTTTTATTGATTGTTAGAGACAGAGGAAGGAAGAGAGAGAGAAACATTGATGTGAGAGAGAAACATAAATCTGTTGTCTGCTGCACACGCCCTATCAGGGATCTAGCTGCAATCCAGGCATGGTGTCCTGACCTAGAATCAAACCAGCAACCTTTTGGTGCACAGGACAATGCCCAACTAATTAAGCCATAATGGCCAGGACCAGGAAATTTTTGATGTTTTAAATCCTTTGGTGGTTATTCTACACAGTATTTCATAATATAATTAAGCTTTCATTTGTTTGGCTTGTTGACTTTTGACACTACCTAGTCCTTCCTTACTATGAATTAAAAAATTAATTTATGTCCACTTCCACACACCTCTCATCCAATTCCTAATTTGAAGCCTATCTAATAAAGAGAGAATATGCTAATTGACCATCACACCCTCACAAAGATGGTAGTTCCCACAGCCAATAAGGAGGGATTTATACTTTTTAAGTATACAATTTTTTGAGTTTTGAAAACTTATACTACAGTATAACCACCACCACAATCAACATATAGTAAAATATTCCCATCACATCATAAAGGCTCCTTAAGCCTTTGCAACTAACCCCTGACATCATTCCAGCCTCTGGCAACCACTGATCTGATTTTTATCTATTATTTTGCTTTTCAGGAATGTCATATAAATTGAGTAATCCGTTATGTAATCTTTAGTGCCTGCCCTATTTCACTTGGCATAACAATTTTACATTCATCCATGTTGTTGCATGTGTCAGTACTTTCTTATTTTAAGTTGCTAAGTATGGGTATGTCACAATTTGTTTATCCACTCCCAGGTCAATAGACATTTGGGTTGTTTCTAGTTTTTTGGGATTATGACTACAGCTGCTTTAAACATTTGCACACTAGTGTTTGTGTGGACATATGTTTTCACTTCTCTTGGATAAATACTTAGTAGTAGATTGTTCAGTGTATATTTAACCTTGTAAGAAATTATCTGTTTTTCAAAGCAGCTATACTATTTTACATTTCCAACAGAAATATTTGAGAGATCAGTGCTTTAACTCATTCTCAACCCTTGATATTGTCACCTTTTAAAACTTTAACTGTTCTAGTAGATGTGTGATGGTGTATAATTGAGGCTTTAATGAACTTCTCTAATGACTAGTAATGTTGAACATATGTTTATGTATTTGTTTGCCATTTGAATCTTTCTTTAGCAAAGTGTCTATTTAAATCTCATTTAAAACAAATTGGGTTGTTTTTCTTATTATTGCATTTTGAAAGCCTATATAAACTATGGATGCCCAATCATTTCAGCACCATTTGTTGAAAAGGCTATCCTTTCTCCATTGAATTACCTTAGTTCCTTTGACCAAATACATGGGTCTATTTATGGACTTTCTGTTCTATCTTATTAGCTATATCTCTATCATTTTTTCTAGTGTTACACTTTGTGGAATATAATAGCTTTATAATAAATTTTGAAATCAGACAGCATGTGGCCTTCAACTTTGTCTTTCTTTTTCAAAATCATCTTGGCTTTTCTAGAACCTCAGATTTTCCATATAAATTTAGAATCAGCTGTTGATTTCTATGAAAATATCTTCTGTGATTTTTATTGGTAATTGCATTGAATCTATGGATGAATTTGGATAAAAATGACATTATAACAATATTAAATATGTTGTCCCATGAACATAGAATAGCACTTACCACATCTTTGATTTCCTTCATCAATGTTGCATAGTTTTTAGCTTTTTACTGATTATGGGGTGAGGGTAATGTAGTCTAGAAATAAAAAGAGCTTACTTCCTCCTTTGCAACCTGCATGCCTTATATTTCTTTCCCTTGCTGTATTGCTCTTGTTAGAACAACATAACAATATTGCACAGAAATGATGAAAGTGGACTTCCTTGTTTCGTTCCCAATCTTAGGAGGAAGGCATTCAATCTTTCATCACTAAGTGCTACGTTAGCTGTGAACTTCATTGGGTTTACACAACTGAGAATGCCTCCTTTCCATAAGAACTGATTTCATCTCTCCTTAACAACTTGTAGATTTTTGAGTAATATTACTTGTAGATCACTTCGTTTCATAACATTTGTTTAGTTTTAGTTCTACATTTAAGTCCATCTAAAGATATTTTCTTTATCTGTTGGTTAGTGAAGTTGTTCTTGAAATTGTATGTAAAAAGATTCAGATGAATTATATTCTTAAGTTTTTATGCTTGAAAATAGCTATTATTCTTATACTTACATTAATGTTTCTCCGTTGGTTTTCCTTCCTTTATGGTTTTTGTATACATTCTCCATTGTTTTCTAGAGTTGAGTACTGCTATAAACTATCCTTTTTAATTATTTTAACCCATCTAGGTGATTTCATTATTATTGCCTTGACTCTTACAGGAATGTTCTTTAATCTTTTAAGTGTAGTTTGCATAGAGCGGTGCCTGGAAATTAATAATCACTCAGTAAATGTTAGCTATCTGCTCTTCTTATTGCATAAAGACCGTTACTTTATTTTAAGTTATCTTATTTAATGAAGACCTCTTTAATTAATTTTATGGTAAAAAATTGTGCATGTGTGTTCTTTATCTATTTTTTTATTATCTCTTTTACTTTAATTTTTATAGATTTTAAGCTTATTCTGTTTTTAAAGATCATTGGTTTCTAAATGATAAGAATGCTTTTTGAATAAACTATTTTTAGGAGACATGTAGGGGATGAGCCAGAGTACTAAACTGGGGCCACAGTAATTTGAGAAATCTTAAAGTCTGGAAACTTTTTTCTTAGCACCTTGGCCTATGGATATTAGTTGCTTCTGAGATAGTGTGATTCCTTGCTGGCCTCTGAGTGAGACCTGCATGATACAGGACATGTGGTGTGTGTGTGTGTGTGTGTGTGTGTGTGTGTGTGTGTGTGATTTAGATTTTCTTTCCTTCATATCCTTGATCCTCTTTTAAGTACGATTAAGTGTCTGTGATTTATTTTCTGCTTTTGTTTTATTTTCTTTCAGCTGCTCACTTTACCTGTCTTTCTGCAATCTAATCAATCAGCTTTGTTTTGTTCTGTTCTTCCTTATTGGTCCCATGGTCCCATTTTTGATTATTACTCATCTTCAGAGGAGGATCATGTGATCATAAATAGTATGACCTCAGTCATTTGGAGGAAAGGGATCTAGAGTGTGAGCTGAGGCAGTTTCAATTCAGGGGACTAACCCCAGGTAACAATCATTTGAGAAACTGAGAGTTTATGGAAGCTCTGAAAGTCCCAGAACACTTTCTAGTACTTTCTGTTAAGGGCTCTGTGAACAGTGTCTCTTCCCAGGGGTTTCAGCATTCTCTGTTGCCTCCCCAGATGAGCAGGTTGGCCTTCTCCCTAATCACAACAAAGGTTTTGTGTGTGTGGTGATGTTTCTTTTCTTCCTCCCCTCTTTCGTTTTTTCACTCATTTCTGTTTCTCTTCAATGAGTCACGATCACTCAGTGGTTCTGAGCATGAACTCTGGAGGTGTCCTGCTCAGGCCCATTTCAGGCTCTGCCACTTACAAGTGATGGCCTGTGCCAGTCACTTAACCTATCAGTGCCTCAGCATCACATGGATGGTGATAATAATCACACCCACCTCATAGGGCTCTGAGGATGGAGTGAATATTTGTGAGATGCCTCTAGCCGTTCTTGGCAAAGAGTAAGAACTGTTTATAAAAATAAACAGCCGAAACTGGTTTGGCTCAGTGGATAGAGTGTTGGCCTACGGACTGAAAGTTCCCAGGTTTGATTCCGGTCAAGGGCATGTACGTATCAGACGCATTCTCAGTAGGGAGTGTGCAGGAGACGACTGATTGATGTCTCTCTCTCTCATCCATGTTCTCTCTATCTCTCTCCCTTCCTCTTTGTAAAAAATCAATAAAATATATCTTAAAAAATAAAAATAAACACAACTTTTTGTGATCACCTGCTACAAAATCTGATTGCTTCTTATCCTCCCTTCTCCTTCCTGTCAGCTGGGCAGGCTTCTTGTGTAAATGTCATGAGTCAATGTTTCTCACCCAGCTCCACCATCCCCTACCCCCTCTTCCTGCTAGCAGGTCAGAACAGGCATCAGGGATATTCCTGGGCAAACTCCAAGAATTTGCTCTTTCACTGAGGGATCACTGATGGAGCCCCTTGGGGCCACATGCTATTTTGGGGGAACTTGGCCTGCTGTATAAGACCTGAGTCTGGTGTCTGTCCTTCTGGCCTCTTTCAATGCAGTCTAGCATCTGTTGTCTTGTGGCAACTGGTTTTCCTATTTTCTGGCCTGAGGTTGTGGTTATGCTACAACTTCATTGGAGATAAAGCCTTTGTCTCTATTTTTATCATTCTTTTTGATGTTTAGGTTGGTTTCAGGGAGGACAGCAAGGGTAGAAATGTCTATGTTAAGTCACCTACATGTGGAAGTTGAATCAACTTAACTTAAACAGACTTTGTTAAACCAACTTTTAAATTGCTATTCAGAAAGTACAAAATTGTGCATTTATTTTCTGCATGGTAAGCACTTATTCTTCACAGCTCAAAGATGTTTCACCTTAAGTCTATATATTTTAAAACAATAATTAAAAATCTTTTATTAAATTGCTATATTCATCTACTTACAAATAAAATAAGAGAGAAAAACCTAATAAAATCCCTCTGCCCTTAACTCCCCTTTCTCAGCACCAATTGTTTTTACTTATTTTTCTTTTGAGGTCTTCTGGCAGTTTGCTTCGGTATATTTCACTAATCAGGAATGTATTTATGTTGCAGTATATATTTTTTGAGTAATTTTGCAATATATAAAAATAGTAGAGTAACGAATGAGAGTTAGGATGTGTTCCATGAAGTGCTGTCACAAATCCTCTGATAGAGTTGCACTGTCTGAATTTTAGCTGTAATTTTATTAAACTAGCCTCACATGTATACTCCTTATCATTTGCTGTCAGAGTAGATTTTTTTCATCTACCATCAAACTGATTCATTGACTCTCAGGTAAATGGGGGCAATTTTTCCTGAAGATTACCATTGTAGTCTGCTCAAAAGTTTTCTCTGTTTCTCTGTCATTTCTCCTACATGTAAGTCAGACATTACTTCCCTATCCAGATATACTTAGAGTTTTCCTAAAAACACTTTAGCACACTTTTAATCTTACATTAAAAAATATTGGTTCTTTGATTAGTCCTTTGGCAATTTTTTAAAATGCAATTTCAAAATATTTTATATACAATCCCAAATGAAAAAGCTCTGCAAACCACAAGTTCTTTATTGTGTGTGTGTGTGTGTGTGTGTGTGTGTGTGTGTATGTATGTGTTTTCCTGTAACTCATTTGATGGTAAAACTTACCTGAACTGATTTGAGGAAATATTTATTGCCTCCACTGTTTCATTATGAGGCACGCTCTGTGCCATACGTCACTAAATCTATTACACAATTTAATGTACATACACTATTATCTTTTAAAAATCTGAAATATTCTGAATTCTGAATCATTTCTGGCCCTTAAAACTTGGAATAAAGGCTTGTTGACATGTGTTATAAAAGTAGAATGCTATTAGTATGAGAAGTCTCAGTATAACTAAATTAAGGTGAATCCTGTTTGATAAATATTATCTTAAATCAACAGTGGATCCCATAGTGTCCAATCAGGAAAAAGAAACCATGCTAGTAATTTTATCATACAGAATTTAATCTAAGACCTTGGTTAAACAGTTGCTAGAGAGTCAAAAAGCAAAAAAAAAAAAAAAAAAAAGGGGGGGGGGCACTCATCTAGACAGAGGGAGTAATGATAAGAATAGTTACCAGCTTGGGGCTAGATGAATAAACAGGAAAGTTTTGAATTATTAGTACCTAGAAAATTGGACAGAGACCCTCAGTATTTGAAATTCAAACCTGTAAGGAGGTGGCAATACCTCTTTGAAACTGGTATGTTTGAGGGGATATAATGAGGTTGACTCTGGGAGCACCAGAAAGTGACAAAGTAGAAATAACTGCTGTTGAACCATTCTTGCTGGCCTCAGAATGAAACCTGCATGATACAGGACATGTGGTGTGTGTGTGTGTGTGTGTGTGATTGTGCGCGCGCGTGCGAGCATTGGGGCAAAGCCAGCAGGAGGAAATGAGTTCTTTCTCCCTCCTCTGGCCTTCCTGTCCCCCTATAGTGTTCTCTGTTAATAGCCTATCAAAGAGTCAGATGCCAATGAGGAATACAGTTTGCAGACTTCTATCAACAGGATTCCAAAGCAGAGTATAGATGAATGTGTTTGCAGCTGAGAAGCAATAGCTGAGAAATGGACATCTTCCAAATGTTGGGCTATTTAGATCCATATGCACCCTTCTAAACAAATTTTAATTTCTATACAGAAAAAATAATACATATATGCAACCGCCTCTCATGCAAAAAAAAAAAAAGTTGTTTTCACCTTCTCCTTAAGAATGACAGATATGAATCCACAACAGTCAAACTAAATAACTTCTTGACATGTCTAAAATTTAATATGGGCATGATTATGGTGTCCATGTCTAGGTGAGCTATCTAGAACCTTAAATCAACTAAGATAGAAGAAAATAACCAAGAGTTACAAACCCAAAATATTCAAAGCAGTGAGAGGTAATCAGAGATTTCTTGGCATCTGGAGGGTCTTATTCTGACAGTTTTGGCATCTGGAGGGTCTTATTCTGAAAGTCTTTTTCTACTAGTCTTTTCTTCTATAGTCCAAGAGACAGAGCCACTTGAATTGCAGAATGGATGTGCTACAGAATCTTTTCCTGTTCTGAACCCACTCAAAATTTGCAGCCTTACAAGTTATTTAGTAAATGGGTCAAAGAAGCACCTGCAATTATGGTATATAGTTTCCTTTGATTCCAGAGATTCACAAGTTTGGCACTGAGGGACAAAACTTAAAAACCAGCACAGTACAGTAGTCCTCCCTTATTCTGGAGGGATATGTTCCTCAGTGGACGCCTGAAATTACCGGTAGCACCGTATCCTATACATACTACATTTTTTCTATACATAATACCAATAATAAAGTTTAATTTATAAATTAAACAAAGTGAAAGATTAACAGCAATAACTAATAATAAAATGGGACAATTATAACAATATACTGCAATAAAAGTAAGGGAATGTGGCCTCTCTATCAAAATATCTTATTTATCATATTCACCTTTTTAATTAAAGGAAATACTTTATGACTGAATTGCCAACATCTTGTGCTTTGGGATCACTTACTAAATAAAATAAGAGTTACCTGAACACAAACAGAGGGATGAAACCACAGTAGTTCTGATAACAGAGACAGCTACTAAGTGACTAACGGGTAGGGAACATATACAGCGTGGATACACTGGACAAAAGGATGATTCACATCCAGACAAGACAGCATAGGATAGCACAAAATTTTATCATGATACTCAAAATGGCATGCAATTTAAAACTTACAAATATTTTATTTTTGGAATTTTTCATTTAATATTTTTGGATCAGTTGACCATGGGTAACTGAAACCACAGAGAGTGAAACCACAGTAATGGGGGACTACTGTATTAACCTCCTGGAACCTTAACACTTAGAGAGAAAAGAAAGCAGGCTTTAAATATACCAAGATGCTTAAGTATGTTGTCTTATAGTTCTACTATAATCAGCATGATAAAAAAAATTACTCTCCATGCAAGCTAACTATATGAAGTCTTTTATTAAAATTATTTTTCAGTTATAGTTCACATTCAATATTATTTTGTATTAGTTTCAAGTGTATAGCATAGTAGTTAGACAAATACAATTTACAAAGTCAATTCCTCGCTAATTCTAGTAACCCACCTGGCACCATACACAGTTATTACAATATTATTGACTAGTAGAGGCCCTGTGCATGAAATTTGCGCATGGGGGGGGTGTCCCTCAGCCCTGCCTGCACCTTCTCACAATCTGGGACTCCTCAGAGAATGCCTGGGCCTAAACCAGCATTTGGACATCCATCTTACAATCCAGGACCAATAGCTCCCAACTGCTCACCTGCCTGCCTGCCTGATGCCCCTAACTGCTCACCCGCCTGCCTAATTGCCTTTAACTGCCTCTGCCTACCTACCTGATCACCCCTAACCACTCTGCTACCTGCCTGATACTCTTAACTGCTCACCTGCCTGATCACCCTAACCACTCTGCTTGCCTGCCTGCCTGATCACCCTTAACTGCTCACCTGCCTGTCTGATTACTCCTAACCACTTTGCCTACCTGCCTGATTGTCCCTAACTGCTTGCTTGCCTGCCTGATCGTTTTAATTGCCTCTGCCTCGGCCTTGCCACCACAGCTTTCTTTGTCCAGAAGGATGTCCGGAATGTCTGGAAGGTCGTTCCATTGTCCAGCCTAATTAGCATATTACGCTTTTATTATAGATATTTCCTATGCTGTACTTTATATCCATGTGACTAAAATGTAACTACTAATTGGTACTTCTTAATACCTTCACCTTTTTTACTCAGCCACTCCGACTACCCTCCCATCTGGCAACTCTGAGTTTGTTTACTTTTCATAATTTACAAAACCAAACTAACATCTTTGCTGATGCTCATTGAGAACTGCAAGACTATCTCAAGGCTTGTCTGAAACTCTTTACATCAGAATCACTTCAAGAAGTTAGTTAAGACTTAGATTTTTGGATTTCAGGCCTAAATATTCCATTGGCATTTTTGAGGATGGGACCGTGGAATCTTCAGTTTGTCAAGTTTCTGAGGTGATTGTTATGCTCTTTAAAATTTGAAGGCCACTTTTCTACCTACATTCATTAATTTCAGATTAATGAATTTCAGATTTCCATTGTATATGTTAATTTATAAAGAAGGAAATCTAATTAATCTAGTACAATGCCTAAGAAATGCTATAATATTAAGTTCTTAACAACGACTTTTAATAAAAGTAAATATGTAATATGCTCTATGATAGCCCACCCAATATGTGAGGTTTAATTTCCTAAAAACACCATAGAAGAAGAATTCACAAGCAAAGAAGTTAAAGGAATAAAGAACTTGGAGGATTAAGATCTTACATGAAACAATTATTTTATACTTTTTTTCTGTGACGAAATTAAAATTGAAAAGGTATCTGGCTAATTAAAGAGACTATCCTTGGGCATTTTAAATGTCTCATATTAGTGTTTTAGTCTGGATTCTGTTTGCTGAAGGTGGCAGAAAGCCAAATCAGACTTAACTTAAAACTTAAAAAAAGAAAGGCTTACATAATTAAAAAGTCAAATTGGTTCGCTCAGTGAGATCCAAAAGAGACCCTCAGGATTCTGTGTCCCTCTCATTCTGCCTTCCCTGATGTCTCCTGCATTGTCTGTATTTCAGGTAGGCTTCTTCAGATAATGCCAAAGATGGCCATCACCAGGTCCAGAGCTATAGCACATCAGTTGGGCAATCCCTGGCTAGAATCCTTCTCTTTCCCAGTAATTTCAATGACGATCCGATAGTTGATAGACTTCCCATGCATATTGATCAGAGGGATGCAGATTTTTTAATGGCCAGACTGGTCATAGGTCCAGGCTAGAAATGGAGTCACTCTCATGAGAACCTCCCCTGAGATGGAAGGTGATTTCTCAATGGAAAACCAGAAGACAAGTATAGATCCTGAACATATGAAAACAGTAACTACAGTGCATAAACTGAGTAGTGTGTGCAATTCATTTACAATTACTGCCTTAAGATATTTTAAGGAAATCTTTAGAATCTTCCTCCTTTAGAGTTTCAATTAAGATGTTTATTAAGTTTGCTTGCTGTTGCTGCGGATAATCTTTACACAAAGAGGATTCCTCTTCTCTCTTTTTTTTCTTTCCTTTCCTGTTCCTTGTCTTTTTCTCAAATAATCAATGCTTTTCTAATTTTTGACTCACTTTTGATGGTATCCTCATTCTGGGCCCAGAGATAAAGAATAACTAGAATCTTTGGGGTACAGAAACCTTTATTTAACTGTTTTGGCATAGTCTGATTACATAGATTTTCAGTGTCATACAGTGCTTAAACTGATATCCTCCAGAGTCAGACTGCCCAGATTCAATCCTGTCCTTGCCATTTGCCAGCTGTAAGCTCAGGCACATTTAAAAACTTTCTATGACTCAGCATCTTCATCCATAGAATGAGGCTAACAGTGCTTCTTTGATTGCATTGATGTGGCCATGGATTAAATAATTTTATCTGTGTGGTGCATAGAAAAGACTCAATGAGTGTTGGCACCAGTCTTTATTGATGCCCAAACTCAGAAAAACTGCGTATAGCCTTTAACTAAGTATCATATTCTTGCCTTCTCACAGATAATCAGGTGTATCTCCAAACATGGGGTCTACTTTATCTCCACATTCTTTCCTTTTCTGCAGAAAACTTTTTTTTGCAAAACTCTCTACTCGAGTTCTATCACGTATTTTACCTTCCTCTTCTATTTCTAGCTCCTGGGTTCCCCTTTTTTCATTACTGTCAACAAGACTGACTCAGCATTCTCTTATATGGAACAGAAATTCTTGAAGTTGCTGAAAAAGGTATATAACAGTTAAGCCACATAAACAAAATGTTGGTGAGGTCAACTCAAGTTGTGGGGAGAGTTTGCTCTATTATTAATTTGTTCTATTCGTTCTTTCATACATTTCATAAACAGATCGTAATTATCACAGACAAGGGACTGCAAGAAAATTTATAAGATGCAATGAGAGGTAAAAAGCTAAATGGTGCATAGACTTAGCTCTTAAGGACAAGAAAAACTTGCCTCCCTTTTCCATTATTCTGTCCTTGAGTTTAATACAAAGCCATTTTTACAAAATTATCTAATTTTTAAAGGTCTTTTGAAAAGAATTATTACTTTCTCTGCATCAAATGAATCTGCTGAGGATAAAAATCATAATCACAATTTGAACAAATAATTATTATACACTTAAAGTATTCCAGGCACTGTTCTAAGTGCTTTATGAATAATTTAACTTTTCTAGTCATTTTCATTTTGCAGATGAAGAAACTGAGTCTGAGAGGTGAAGTTTCTTGTCTAAGATTATGCAATTTTTAAACATTTGCTTGGTAGGCATACACTTAAAGGATAATCAGAAAACCTACCAAATAAAATGATGTGGGGTTATGATAGTTCTTTGCCTATCTTAATTATGACAGTCATCTATGAGATTCTTTGTTTTGAAAATTTGGGGCTTTTTTAGCCTCTCAGAAACATAGTATTTCCAATTTTCTCCCATCTATCCTTTTTACTCATTGACTTTTTTTTTCATTGATTTATTTCATAAACATTTATTGAGTGTCCACTCAATTGCAAATCACACAGGACTGAGGTAATTAAGGGACCCTTATTTTCTTTAGAAGAGTAGGCAGTTTTAAATGTATGGCTGGTCACCTTTGGGAATGATAGGTTGTTCTCTATGAAATATATATATTTTAAAGATTTGGGTGATAGTAACAGGAAAATATAGGGTAAATTAAGAACTAGGCAAAAGTTTTGCTAGAATTTAATAGCAGGGTCTTCTGGGGGGTAGAAAAATGTTGTTGTTTTTTGGGGGAGGTTCTTCATTTTTCCCTTTGCATTTTGTTCACCTCCATAATTTGCTGTCCTAGAAACCTAGTGATGCACCCGTGCATAAAGAAAAGGCTAAAGTTGTTAACCACCCATTTCAGAATTATAAAAATATTTTTCCTAAATGTTCTCACCTTAAGGCAAAAGCTGAGTTTCAAAGAGGTAATAAGAGTTTACAATGTGGCCTCTAAAATTTCCGATGTTATTACATACAATTGGTAAAAAATAATTTAAATCAATATATTTATTCTTATTCATTTACATGAAAAATTTTTTCAAAAAATTTCCCATTGAAAGTAGTGCCACAATGAAACTATTTGCTATAATAGATCCTGGCCAATACATTTTAGTATTGTGTATGAATGTTATTCAGAAAAATAAAATTTCTAAAAAAGTAGATCAATATATACTTTTTTTCTACTTACATGGCTGTGTTCTTTTTTTTCCTTATTGATTAAGGTATTACATATGTGTCCTTATCTCCCCATTGTTCCCCCTTCCCCCGCTCGTACCCTCACCCTCAGTGTCTGTTTCTATTGGTTATGCATATATGATGCATACAAGTCCTTTGGTTGATCTCTCCCTCTTCCCCCCATCCTCCTCTGCCTTCCCTCTGAGGTTTGACGGTCTGATCAGTGATTCCCTGTCTCTGGATCTGTTTTTGTTCATCAGTTTATGTTTTTCATTATATTCCACAAATGAGTGAGATCATGTGATATTTATCTTTCTCCAACTGACTTATTTCGCTTAGCATAATGCTCTTCATCCATATTGCTGTATTCTTATTTTTGTTTGTTTCAGTCTCATCTCTGATGGAATTCCCAGTAAAACAAAGCAAAACAGAACATTCCCATATACTTAATATGATAGTGGAGGGAGTATTTCTCAATTCCTGGACCTGAAGTCATCTTTCTAATCAGGAAGCTGGGATATCTTTTCCAGCATATGGGGAATGAGAGTTTTGGGTCTACAATGTGAGTGCTGGAAAAACAAAGAATCCAAATTGTCACGTGAAGACATCAGATTTTAAACTACTACAAGACAAAGTTTTACTGGGTTTCAATTTCATTTACTACTGGTTTCTGAAAGCTGTATTAAATCAGTATGTTCTGACACTTAGAAAGAATAGTGTGATTAGATTAAAAAATTTAAATATATATATATATATATATATATATATATATATATATCCCCTCCCTTTAAGATAAACCTTTGAAATGTATATTTGACTTTTATCCTGTAGGTAAAATATGAAATCCTAACGCAGGATAAAGATATGACGTATTCAACTTAGCTCTTCATCTTTGATTGGAGTTTACTGATTCTGAATACACTTTTTGGCTATTTAATGAAACCCACAAACATAGGTGCAGCTGTGTGGTACCAACTTGAAAAACTCATAATGTTTGCTAAACCTCCCAACAGAGTTAGAGGATGTTCCATTGGCCAAGCAACAGAGCCAGTGATTGAGAATTGAGAAGAAAGTGAGGCACTTCTCCATATATTGTATGAATGCTACTTCTCAGGCTTAAAAAGAATACTGATCAATTGAAAACTGAGGCCATGCAGGATGTCAGCAATCCGCTTACTTATGTAAAGGTGTTATAACTAGCAGGATTCTCTCCCTCCCCACTATTGCATATGTGTTAATGGAGTCAGGTCTGGTCAGTAATATGGACATCATCAAATTTCTGAATTTCTGTAGAGGATCTAGCAGAGAAAACTTTTGTTCTATAGCCAGGTGTCATTGGCTTCTAGCCAACATATTTATGCTTCAAATGAGCAGAGCATTTAAAACAGTTCCTCAAGTTTCTGAAAACAGGAAAGACTGAGTACCTTTTAGCCTTAAAGTTATCTTTAAAAACCCTCATTTCCTGTCCTTGCTGTATTCACCTTCAATATTTCTTTCCTATCAACAGATTTCTAAATAGCTCTCCAATAGTATTCCATTAGAAATGGCATTGATTTTGTCTGGAGGCAGCTAACATTAGGAGCTAAGTGCATATTTCCTGTTTAATCATTTCAACTTCATGTCCTAAAAAATGAACACACTGAGTACTTTAACCTATTTGGTGGTGGGGAAATAAAGGTACAGACCTTTGGCACAAGGCCTAAAAAAACCAATAAGAGCTTAAGAGGCAGCAGTTTGGGAAGCTGTTAAGTATGTAATTAAAAACAAATATAGAATCCTCAGAATACATTGAATAAAATATCAGCATTTCTATGGATCAGTCTCACAAGACACCTAATCCAATTATCCATCTGAGGTTTGAATCTTATTGTACCCTTGCTAACTGGTCACCCTGATGTATAATGCCTGATTATTGTGGAGCAGGGAGTTTAGTACACCCCAAAGCAGTTCTCCTAACTCTAATCTCAAGGAAGCTTTTCATTTTGTGGACTCAGAATCTGTGTTATGCTAATTTTTACTCATTAGTTCTGGAGAAATCAATGGTGGCCACACAAAACAAGTTCAAAATTCTATTCCACAGCTCATTAAATTTCTAAAGACAGACTGACACCTCCAATTCTGTCAACAGTTCCTGCATTATAGCTCTGTGTTAAGCAGACTCCAATTTGTTTATGATAGCTTGTTACTATGGCACCCAATCTGAACCCCTTGCTCTATTAACAGCCTGAGCAGAGCAGAATAAATCATGACTTCATCAGCCTCATTTCAGGAAGTGGGGTTCTAATGAAATAAAGCCTTAAATGACATGGACTCCTTTGACAACTCTGTCTCACAACTGAAATCTACTCAATGTAATATTAATTACTAAATCCTTTACATAGCTATTTACTAAGTAATATTGCTACCAACAATCCCACACAGACCACTAATGACAACTAAAGTATTTTCTGTCACTCTGTGCCAGGGTAATTTACATATATTAACTCAAAGTACTATCAGTTAGGTATTATTATTCCTATTTACTGATGTGGAAACTGAGGCAGTTACGGGGAGATAAAGTAACTTGCTGAAGTTTATACAGATCATTAGTGGCAGAAGCAGAGAATGAACTCAAGCTTGCTAGTAGTATATATGAGACATCTCATAAATAGTTGGCTTTTCTGGACTCAAGTAAAAGGCTGGTCACATGTTTCTATTAAATGTCAGGTTTTAATGGTTCATCACTCTGATTGATCCAGATCACTATGGATCTTGAGCTGACATCTGATGCACTCACTTTTACCCTAAGTTTAATATTATCAGCAATTATAATGTTTTCTAAATCTCATCCAAGATATTGATAATGTAAAATTAGACAGGGTCAAACTAAGTTATCCCCTCTGGTGCATTATGTAGAGCCACCCTCTACATTGATATCTACTCATTAATCAACAACTTTGGATAGAAATGCTCAACCATGTATGTGGTTTTATAATTATCCTATTTTTTTTTTAGCTGAAGGTTTCTCAATTCTAATGTCACAACATACTGGAGTGTTGCAATCAACTGTGAGGTATTTCATAACTAATTTGTTTCTTTAAAAGTAGGGCAGATTAAAGATTACCACCATATTAAAGTCACTCTTATTTACTTCCATTTTATCAACCTTTTTTGAGTGTGATAAATAAGATAGGGATTATAGCTGACATGGAAATAATAGTGAATATGTCCTTGGGAGAGTGACAAATAGAAAACTCAACTTTCAAATGTGTAGTGATGGGTAAAAATGATAAATGTTGCTCTGGCCCACATTTTCCATCTTAGTACAAAGGTTTAATGAGAAACTTCATCAAATTCATTTTGAGTATTTCCTCTCTTCATTCCTATGGTTATGAGCTTGCATCAGGTTCTTATTGTTTCTTTCATAGAGTATGAGAATGGATTTTTCATCAAATATTTTTTTATTGATTGATTTTGAGAGGGCGGGAGGGAGAGAGAGAGAGAGAAACATCAATATGTTGTTCCTAACTGGGGATTTAACCTGCAAAATTGGCATATGGGGATGATGCTCTAACTAACAGAGCTACTTGACCAGGGCTTCACCAACTTTTACTCTGAAAAATGGAAATAATAATACAATGAACAACCATAAGCTCACCTAGATTCAACACTTTATCACACAATGAGTGGACAGATTATTATGATTTCTGAATGCATAATAATCTGGCCACTCAGTGTGAGTATGTGTGTGTATATATATAGAGGCCCAGTGCATGGGGTCCGGCCAGCCTGACCTGGGGGAGGGGACAATGGTGATTGGCCAGCCTGCCTGCTGGTCAAACTCCTGGTTGAGGGGTAATTTGTATATTAGCTTTTTATTATATAGGGTATACACTGAGCTGTCAGATTATTATGCATTCAGAGATCACAATAATCTGGCCACTCACTGTATTTTCTTTATCTGCATTTATACTAGTATGTATGTATTTGAAAATAAGTTGCAAGCATCATGACAACTTTTTCCTGGCCAGTCTGCCGACTTGATCCCTTTCCTGTTCTTCCACTGCATTGTTTTATATTTCAGGGGGCTGGTGCTTGCAAACTACATTTCCCAAGCTCCCTTGCAACCAGTTTTTGTTTAAGTTTTGATTAATGGGAAGCAATCTTTGGAGACTGGATGTTAGAAAACAGGATATTTCTACTGCCCTTGCTGTGCTTTGGGAAGTGTCTTTGTCAGTGTTTTTTATTATTTCTGTTAAAGAGCCTTTTTCTCCATAGTCCAGACTTCGACTTATAATCCCCAATGGGCAGTCCTGGCTACTGGACTCTGTTAACATCACCTTTTCCCATTATTCCTCCAGCCCCAGGGGTGGCAATCAGTTTCTGTTTTTGTTAGTCTTTGGGTGGCTTCTTTATCCGTTTTTCTGACGTTTTAACTCTTCTAACACCTTTTAAAACAGTTCCCTGTATTGAAGCTCCTCTTCTGAACTCTTTCTTGTGATGTATGCTTTCCTGATTCTGAACAGCACAGTTTTAGGATTCTTCAACATGACTCTTCTAAAAATAAGGACATTCTTCTCTTAACCTCAATACTGTTGTCACTTAAGAAAATCACTAATAACTCTCCTGTATCATCTAATACTTCAGTCCATATTAATATTTCCTCACTCGTCCCCAATATATTTTTTGTGGTTTCTTCAAACTAAATCCAATCAAAGTTCATTCATTGCATTTGATTGCAATGTTTTTTTGTTTCTCTTAATCTGGAACAATGACATCATTTCCTCACATTATATTGACTTTTTGAAAATACCAGATCAATTGTCTTCTAGAATTTCTACATTCTAAATTTTTCTCTTTTCCCCCCTTTTGTTGCTGCTGAATTTATTCCTAATTTCCTACATTACTTATATTTTGAAAGTTAAGTATAAAGACTTGATTAAACTCAAGGAAAATTTTTTGGCAAGATTGCTTCATAGATGCTGCTATTTATTTCATATTGTGTCACGTCAAGAAACAACATGACAGGGTGTCCCACTATGGGTGATGAAATGTTTACATTTAGATAAGAGTATGACTACTAGATCATTTAAGTAGTTTATTATAAGGGTACCTTTTCTTTTGCATTTTGTTTTTTTGTAGCCACATGAACTGGATTCATCCTTGACTCTTGACTGTCACTCATACCCATCATCCAATTACAAAGATCACTAAGATAGATATGTAGAATACTTCCGTGCGGATTGTACATGTTTTTTGAATACTTGTGAAATGAATGGCCAGCCACAAATTTTATACAATGTGATTGCTTGGTTTTATATCCTAATTCCTCTTTCACTGATCTCTTTCTTTTTTCCTTAATATTCTGTACTTTTAGCTTTTTATTGGATAGAAATGAGTTGGAACTAAAGTCAGCTTGCTTTCTGCCCATTCTTATCAATTGACTCAACATATCTGGAAATGAACTCATTATCTTTCCTACCAAACTTGCTCTGCTCCCTTTATTACTTAATTTAGTGATTAGCATAAAATTGATAAAACTAACCACTAACTGAAGATTCATCCTTGACTGTCAGTCACACCCCTCATCTAATTATTTCCCAAGATGTGTTCATTCTGCCTCCTCAGCTGTATTTTCTCAAAAACTCAAATAGTATTACTATTACTCAAGGTCAATTTTTACCAACACATGTAGACTCCTTCAAAAACTGGCTTCCCTACATTCAGGTTCATGCCTTCATATCTTTCTTTCATATCACTTTTAGGAAGTTTGTTCTGATATGAAGATTTTCTCATATCAATCTCCTTCTTAAAATCTATCTTAATACTTGCAACAGCCAAAACCGGTTTGGCTCAGTGGATAGAGTGCGTCGACCTGTGGTCTGAAAGGTCCCAGGTTCAATTCTGGTCAAGGGCATGTACCTTGGTTGCAGGTACAGCCCCAGTGGGGGTCGTGCAGGAGGCAGCTGTTCAATGTTCCTAACTCTCTGTCCCTCTCCCTTCCTCTCTGTAAAAAAATCAATAAAATATATATTAAAAAAAATACTTGCAACAACATGGATTGACTTAGGTGGTATTATGCTAAGTCAAATAAGTTGGACAGAAAAAGACAAATACCATATTATTTTGCTTATATGTGGAATCTAAAAAGCAAAATAAATGAACAACAACAACAACAACAAACCAGAAACAAACTCAATTGATGATTGCCAGATACCTGGTAAAATAGATGAAGTGATTAAGAATACAAAGTGCCAGTTATCAGTTATAAAAATAATCATGGGGATGTAAAGTGCAGCACAGTAGATGTAATAAAATAATATTGTAATATATATAT
>JAAGEH010000393.1:25324733-25441505 GCA_011751065.1 Lasiurus cinereus | reverse complement strand
GAAGTTGGGGGTGAGCAGGTTGGCAAAGGAGATCACTTGGGAGAACCAGGCCTGCAGGAGAGGGCAGTTTGTGGCAAGGGAGGGGGGGGACCAGGACTGCAGGGGAAGGCAGTTGCGGTACCAGGACTGCAGGAGAGGGCAGTTATGAGTGATCAGGCAATCAGGGAGGGCAGGCAGGGGTGACCAGGTTGGCAGAAGAAGAAGTTAAGGGAGACCAGGTCAGCAGGGGAGGGCAGTTGTGGGGGACCAGATCTGCAGTGGAGGACAGTTGTGGGGGACCCAGGCTTGCAGGGGAGGGAAGTTGGGGGGACCAGACCAGCAGAGGAGGTCAGTTGGGGGAGACCAGGCAAGCAGGGGAGGGCAGTTTTGGGGGACCAGGCCAGTAGGAAAGGGCCGTTTAGGGGGACCAGGCCGGCAGGAAAGGGCAGTTAGGGACAACCAGACTGGCAGAGGAGTGGTTAGGGAGTGATCAGACTGACAAGCAGAGGCAGTTAGGGGCAATCAGGCAGAGGCAGGTTGGGAGCCAGCAGTCCTGGATTGTGAGAGGGATGTCTGGGGATCGGGCTTAAACAGGCAGCCAGGCATCCCTCAAGGGGTCCCAGATTGGAGAGGGTGCAGGCTGGGCTGAGGGACACCCCTCCACTGTGCACAAATTTTGTGCACTGGGCCTCTAGTTGGGATAATAAATAACTTTATAAATTATATATAACTGTCTAATCAGTATGTTTTCAGCTGAACCTAATATAATATTGCAAGTCAATTACAACTGAAAAATAAAATTTAAAATACAAAATGTAAAAAGAAAGATCTCTTTTTTTCCCTACTTGAATATACTTTATTTTCCCTTTTGTAAAATTTTTTATTTATTTTTCCCCCTATTGCCCTCCCCACCCCCCAATACATGCCCTCATTTATCTCCCCCCCTCCCCAAGCTCTTGCTCTCCCTCATTGCCCTGTATCCACTGGCTATGCCTACACACACATGCATACAAGTCCTTCGGTTGATCTTCTATAGGCCCCTCCTCCCCAACTCCTCCCCAACTTCCCCTGCCTTCCCACTGTAGCACGACAGTCTGCTCATTGCTTCTTTGCCTCTGCATCTGCTTCTTCCCCCACCCCCTGATTCTTGTCTTTAAAAACATCTTGCCCCTGTAGGCTAGAAATAAGCCCACAAGAGCAAAAGAAAAATGATTGAGTCCCAATTTCAATGTTCCGATAGCTCTGAGTCCCAGTTTCAATGTCAAACAGTTCCTTGTGTGTACATGTCATCAATGGTATCTGGATAGTGGACAAATGGTAGCAATGCCAGTCCGACCCTCTCTGGTTTGGTCCTGGGCATCCTGTAGCGATGCACAGCTGCTAACTGCTCACATGGGAAGGCATCGTCAGCGTCTTCCATCTCTGGACTGTTTCTCCTCTTGCCTTCGTGGTTGGCACAGACCTGTCAGTTCCTCTCTGTTGCAGGAGTCCACTTGGTCTTGGAGTTGTTTTCTGAAACTATATAAACATATTCTCAACCAAGAGTTAATAAAGGAATCTTTGCTATAAAATTGACTTGGGGTCCTTTTTATTTTGCCTACTGGCTTTTCCTTTGGCTTATTTTGACACCATGGTGTCTTGCTGTTAGCATTACAAATGGAAATTAATTTTCTAAAGTGAAAATTAAGAAAAATCTCTTAAATGTCCTCTATCACCTATAGGATACAAGGCTCTCCATAGCAAGATGCTGTCCTTGCACCCCCTACATTAGCCTCCATATGTTACAATTTCTCAATAGGCTGCATGCTCAGTATGCTCCCTTATCTGCAAAGTTGTGCCACACTGTGCCTCTTCCCTGGAGAGTTCCTTCAGGTTATCTCTGCTCATACCTCAAGCCTCAGGTTATGATCTGTGTTTACATGAATCTTTCCCTGAGTCTCTCAGAAAATGCATCCTTGAATCCCAGCACAGTGCTAACAAAATAGGTGATCTGTACCTATCTCTTATCTCCAGCCACACTTGTCCCTAGTCCTTCCTTCCCCATCCCTATTAATCTCTCTCTCAGAAAACTTTTCCTTTATTTCCGAAAACTGTGATGGCTACATAGTTAAAATTATAAAAATACTAGAGGTCTGGTGCACAAAAATTCATGCACTCTGGGGGTGGGGGCGGTCTCTCTGCCCAACCTCCATGCTCTCACAATCCGGGACCCCTTGGGTAGGGTCCAATCCCATCGCAGCATGGCTCCGGTTCCCCAGAGCCTGAGGGTTGGGGGAGGGACTAGGAGGCCAGTTCAATGGCAGCATGACTCCGTTCCCACAGCTCCCTCATACCACCATGCCACGGGCCACTGGGACCCAGGACTGACTTTCTCCTCACTGACAGGGACCCTAGCCTGGTGTTCAGTCATCCATCCAAAATTTTAGGTTGTGACAGACCCTGGCTCTTTATACTGCATATTAGGATATACAAAAAGCGAAGACTCAAGGCTTGAAGCAGAGATCCCCAAACCAGCATCAGGGTCCTTGTTTATGCTTATAGAGAAAATCTGGAGATAAAAGTCTGATGAGATCACAGAAATCATTGGGCCAAAGTATGTCATTGTCAAAAGTCAAATCAGAGTATGGAAGCCATAACGGTGCTAAAGCTTAGAAAAGTAGCCACAATAATTCCACCATGCCCTTCCTTTCATCTCTTTTTTTGGCTATGCAAGCCAATGATGAAGTACATAGCTTGTACCAGCCCTGTGAGTTCACAAAATAGAGCTGATAATAGTTTTATATGAAGCAAGGCTAGGGATTAGTCTTAAATTGCAGTACATTCAATAAACCTTTTTTTTTTCTTGAATGAATTTATGTTCTTCTGCCTCTTTTAGAGCACAGGCAACTGAAAAACAGGGATCTAAGAAAGAATAAAAATAAACCAATGATGAATTTTAACAAGGCCAATTCATAAGCATGCAAATACTACAGCATGAATTTGAATAGAAGGGAAAATGTTCAAAGAAAAATGATTATACAAAGAATGATAATAATAGCAGATAACATAGGAGAAAATGTAACTCACGAAAAATAAGAAATCACTATGTCCTAACTCCCTTATTTGCTTGGTATCTGCTAATCATGTCACTCTTCTTTCCAAAAATCCTCCAATGCCTTCCCAATATATTTGGAATAAAACCCAAAGTACTTAACATGACCTGCTAAAAACAAACAAACAGGATCTGGCCTTGTCCACATTTCCAGCTGCAACTCACACTTCTCTTTCTCTCCCTTACCAGATTCTGACAGCCTGGCCTCCCTTCTGTTTTTCAAATACATCAAACTCCTCTTGCCTCTCTTTGAACATATATCCCCCTTTCTCTGGAATGGTCCTGATTCCACTGCTAGTTCATTCTTTTTTTTTAAATAATTTTTATACATATCTCCCCATTGCCCCCCCTCCCTCCCAGGCATACCCCAACCCCCCAGTGTCTATGTTCATTGGTTATGCTTATATGCATGCCTACAAGTCCTTTGATTGATCTCTTATCTACCTCACATAACTTTAATCTTCCTGCTGTAATTTCACAGTCTGTTTGAAGCTTTACTATCTCTGTATTTATCCTTTTGTTCATCAGTTTATAATATTCTTTATTATCCCCCAATGAGTGCGATCATGTGATGCTTCTCCTTCATTGACTGGCTTATTTCACTAAGCATAAGGCTCTCCAGTTCCAACCAGGTTGCTGCAAATGGTAAGAATTCCTTCTTTTTAATGGCAGCATAGAATTCCATCCTGTAGATGTACCACAGTTTTCTGATCCACTCATCTGCTGACGGGCACCTAGGCTGTTTCCAAATTGTAGCTATTGTAAATTGTGCTGCTATGAACATAGGGGTGCATAAATCCTTTCTGATTGGTGTTTGTAATTTCTTAGGATAAATTCCTAAGAGTGGGATTACAGGGTCAAATGGGAGATCCATTTTTAGTTTTTTGAGGGAACTCCATACTGTTCTCCACAGTGGCTGCACCAGTCTGCATTCCCACCAACAGTACACAAGGGTTCCTTTTTCTCTGCATCCTCGCCAACACTTGTTTGTTGATTTGTTGATGATTGCCATTCTGACAGGTGTAAGATGGTATCGCATTGTCGTTTTGATTTGCATCTCTCGGATGATTAATGACTGAACATATTTTCATGTGTCTCTTGGCCTTCCTTCTGTCGTCTTTTGAAAAAGTTCTATTTAGGTCCGTTGCCCATTTTTTTTTTATTGGATCCTTCATCTTCCTTTTATTAAGTTGTATAAGTTGGCTGTAGATTTTGGAGATTAATCTAACCTTTATCAGTGATAACATTTGCAAATATGTTCTCCCATAGAGTGATCTTTCTTGTTGTTTTGTTGATGGTTTCTTTTGCTGTGCAAAAGCTTTTTATTTTGATGTAGTCCCATTTGTTTATTTTTTCTTTAGCTTCCATTGCCTTTGGAGCAGTATCAGTGAAGAAGTTCTTTCGGCATATATCTGAGATTGTGTTGCCTGTGGATTCCTCTAGTATTCTTATGGTTTGCTTTCTAATGTTTAAGTCCTGTATCCATTTTGAGTTTATTTTTGTATTTGGTGTAAGTTGGTGGTTCAGTTTCAATTTTTTGCATGTATCTGTCCAATTTTCCCAACACCATTTATTGAAGAAGCTATCTTGGCTCCATTGAATGTTCATGCCTCCTTTGTCAAATATTATTGAGCATAGTGGTTTGGGTGGATATCTGGGTTCTCTATTCTATTCCATTGGTCTATATGTCTGTTCTTGTGCCAGAACCAGGCTGTTTTGAGAACAGTTGCTTTGTAGTATAGCTTGAAGTCTGGTATTGAGATCCCACCTACTTTATTCTTCTTCTCAGAATTGCTGTAGCTATCCGTGGTCTTTTTTTGTTCCAGATGAATCTATGAAGAATTCTTTCTAGGTCTGTGAAATATGTCATTGGTATTTTAATGGGTAGTGCATTGAATCTGTAGATTGCTTTGGGTAGTATGGACATTTTAATGATGTTGATTCTCCCAATCCATGAGCATGGTATGCTCTTCCATCTGTTAACATCTTCCTCTATCTCTTTCTTCAGTGTCCTGTAGTTTTCTGCATAAAGGTCTTTTACCTCTTTAGTTAGGTTTATTCCTAGGTGTCTTAATTTTGGTGCGATGGTAAATGGGATTGCTTTTTTAGCGTCCCTTTCTATTATTTCACTATTAGTGTATAGAAATGCCACAGACTTCTTAGCATTAATTTGGTATCCTGCTACCTTGCCGAATTCATTAATTAAGTCAATTAGTTTTGGAATGGAGTCTTTTGGGTTTTTTATGTACAATATCATGTCATCTGCAAATAAGGACAGCTTTACTTCTTCTTTTCCAATTTGGATGCCTTTTATTTCTTCTTGTTGTCTAATTGCAATGGCTAATACTTCCAGTACTATGTCGAACAGGAGAGGTGAGAGTGGGCATCCCTGTCTTGTTCCTGTTCTTAGGGGAAATGGTTTTAGTTTTTGCCCATTGAGTATGATGTTTCTGTGGGTTTATCATATATGGCTTTTATGATGTTGGGGTATGATCCTTCTATTCCCACTTTGCTGAGAGTTTTTATCAAGAAAGGGTGTTGGATTTTGTCAAATGTTTTTCTGCATCAATTGATATGACTATGTGATTTTTATCTCTCAATTTGTTTATGTGATGTATCACATTTATTGATTTGCAGATATTGTACCATCCCTGCATTCCTGGGATGAATCCTGCTTGGTCATGGTGTATGATCTTTCTGATGTACTGCTGGATCTGGTTTGCTAGAATTTTGTTGAGGATTTTGGCATCTATGTTCATGAGAGATATTGGCCTATAATTCTCTTTCATTGTGTTGTCTTTATCTGGTTTTGGTATTAGGGTGATGCTGGCTTCATAGAAGCTGTTTGGAAGTGTTCCTTCTTCTTGAATGTTTTTGAATAGTCTGAGGAGGATAGGTTTTAATTCTTCCTTGAATGTTTGGTAAAACTCTCCTGTGTAGCCATCTGGACCTGGGCTTTTATTTGCTGAAAGCTTTTTGATTACTGCTTCAATTTCTTCCATAGTTATTGGACTATTGAGATGTTTCGTTTCCTCCTTATTGAGTTTTGGAAGGTTATATTTTTCTAGGAAAATGTCCATTTCTTGCAGGTTGTCCAATTTGTTGGAATAGAGTTGTTCATAGTATTTTTTTAACAATCCTTTGTATTTCCACAGGGTCTGTTGTTGTTTCTCCTCTTTCATTTCTGATTTTGTTTATTTGGGTCTTCTCTCTTTGCTTCATGGTGAGCCTGGCTAGGGGTCCATCAATCTTGTTTATCCTTTCAAAGAACCAGCTCTTTGTTTTGTTGATCTTTTGAATTGTTTCTTTGGTCTCCATGTTGTTTATCTCTGCTCTGATCTTCACTATTTCCTTCCTTCTGAGTACACTGGGCTTTTCTTGTTGCTCTCGTTCTAGCTCTTTGAGTTGTAGGGTTAGGTAATTTATTACCATTGTTTCCTGTTTTTTGCAGTAGGCTTGTAGGGCTATGAACTTCCCTCTCAAGACTGCTTTCACTGTGTCCCATAAATTTTGTATTGTTGTGTTGTCATTGTCATTTGTTGCCATGATGTTTTTTATTTCTTCCTTGATCTCACTTGTTACCCAGTCCTTGTTTAATAGCATGCTGTTTAGTCTCCATGTGTTTGATTTTTTTCTATTGTTTTTATTGTAGTTGATTTTCAGTTTTATGCCACTGTGGTCTGAGAAAATGCTTGATATGATTTCTATCTTCTTGAATTTGAAGAGACTTTTCTTATGACCCAACATATGATCTATCTTTGAAAATGACCCATGTGCACTGGAGAAGAATGTATATTCTGTGGCTTTGGGGTGAAATGTTCTGAAGATGTCAATTAATTCCATCTGTTCTAGTGAGTCATTTAGGATTGATGTTTCTTTGCTGATTTTTTGTTTAGAGGATTTGTCCAGTGGTGACAATGGGGTATTAAAGTCTCCTACCATGATTGTATTGCTGTCAATCTCTCCATTAATATCCTCCAAGAGTTTTTTTTTTATGTATTTAGGTGCTCCTATATTGGGTGCATATATGTTTACCAGAGTTATTTCTTCTTGTTGGATTGTTCCCTTTAGTATTATGAAGTAGCCTTCTTTATCTCTTGTTATGTCCTTCACTTTGAGATCTAATTTGTCAGATATAAGTATTACAACCCCAGCTTTTTTTTCATTTCCATTTGCCTGAAATACCATGTTCTATCCCTTCACCCTCAGTCTGTGTGCATCTCTTTTCCTAAGGTGGGTTTCTTGCAGACAGCAGATATATGGATCATGTTTTCTTATCCAATCGGTTACCCTATGTCTTTTCATTGGAGCATTTAATCCGTTTACATTTAAAGTTATTATTGATAAGTACTCATCTGTTGCCATTTTTAGTCCTTACCCCCGAGTTCCTTCTTTGCTTCCTCTTTCTTTTTATTACAGCAGACCTTTTAACATTTCCTGCATTGCTGGTTTGGTGGTAATATATTCCCTTAGTCCTTTTTTGTCTGTGAAGCTTCTGATTTCACCTTCAATTTTGATTGAGAGGCTTGCAGGGTACAGTATTCTTGGATTCAGACCCTTCCTTTGCATGACTTTGTATATTTCATTCTATTCCCTTCTGGCCTGACGAGTTTCTGTTGAGAAGTCAGTATCTAGTCTTATGGGGGTTCCTTTGTAGGTAACTTTCTGTTTCTCTCTGGCTGCTTTTAAGAATCTTACTTTGTTGTCAGTGTTTGCCAATTTAATTATAATGTGCCTCGGTGTCGGTTCTTTGGGGTTCATTTTGCTTGGGACTCTGTGAGCTTCTTGGATTTGTGTGGGTTTTTTCTTTTCTATATTGGGGAAATTTTCTGTCATTATTTCTTCAAACACGTTCTCTAATCCTTGTTCAGTTTCCACTCTTTCTGGGACCCCAATTATGCGGATGTTGTTTTGTTTCACGTTATCCCCAAGTTCCCTTAGACTTTCCGCTTGCTTTTTAACTTTTTTTTCTAGAAGCTGCTGAACTTGGGTATTTTTTCCTACCATGTCTTCTAACTCACTGATGCGGTCCTCTGCTTCTTCTAGTCTACTTTTGATGCTTTCTATTGAGTTCTTTATAGCAGTGATGTAATTTTTCATTTCTTCTTGATTATTCTGCATTTCTTCTTGCTGCTTCTTCACCTCCTCTAGGTTCTTCTTCATTTCCTCTTGGCTCTTACTCATATTGTCAAATTTGTCTTCCATTCTTTTCAACCACATTATGATAATTTCTCTGAACTCTTTCTCTGGTAGGCTTTTTTCTGGTTCTATTTCGTTTACTTCCTTTTCTGGTGAAACCTGCCTTTCTGTCTTATGTGGGCTGTTTCTTTTTCTGCCCATGGTCTTTCTTCTCCGGGTGTCTGGTTATGTAGTTCTCTTTCCTACGTTGATTGAAAGGCACAAACTTTCCGTGTGCTCTGTGGATCTCTGGTTCTGCTGCATGTCTGAGCCGATTGGAGAGCAGAGTTCTGGGTCCCCGGTCCCTGGCTGCTTGATGGGTGCCCAGCCGAAGGCTTCAGACCGCTGCAGACATCCACCTCCCACTGCAAGATGGCTCGGGCTCTGCGTTCGTGCTGGTGGCTCTGGCCAACAAAAGCCCGGTGGCAATGGGGCTGCCTGGCTGGGAGAGCCCCTTCCAGCAGTTCTCCACCTTCTCCTGGAGGACAACTGACTCCTAGCTTGCCAAAAAACACTCCCAATGAGACTCTCAGCCTCTCTCTCTCCTTCTGCCCAGCGACAAAGCTCCAGAGGCATCCGTCTACTCCGCTGCCATTTTCTAAGACTCGCTAGTTCATTCTTGTGCCAGTCTTCCCCCAGCCATACTTATCTCCCCCCCTTAAAGAAAAGTATCCACAATCATGACCCCTCTATCCATCTTAATCAACCCCCATTCTCTTTAGTTTCTCTCTTAGCAAAAATTTCCTTTGTTCCACCAATTAAAATTTGTAATCATATACTCATCTGGGTGGCTATTTGTTTATTTATGTTTGAAAGCTCCATAAATATAGGAGCCTTGCCTCTCTTGCTTACTGCCAGACAGTAGTAACTCAAAAGATAAGTTTTGACTGAATAAAGACTGAAAGGGAGGATGAAAAAAATGGAGTGGTGTGTTCATCTTTGTAGTACAGTCTGCTATTTATCCCTCAATCTCTTTCAATATCATCTCTTCTTCATTAGTAATAGAGCCTCAATTTTGACAACAACACATCCTTGACAGAAAAAGACTACATTTTCCCAGACTCTTTTGCTGTAGAGTACAGCTCTGTGAATAAATTCCGATTAATGGCATGTGAGTAGAGCTATCATTTGCCATTCTTTCACCTCTCATCCTTCCTGTTGGTTGGAGTAAGGCCATGATGGTTGAAGTTCAACCAGCCATTTGATATGAAGTGACATGCAAAGAATGACAGAGTGCAAAGAAGAAGGACCCTGGATCTCCAATGGTTTTTTAAAAACAGAACTGCCATGCAAAGTCAAGATTGTAGAACCACTATTCACAGCTGTTCCTCATCCTAATAGCTAAACATAGAAAAGACGCAGTGAGACAGTGCATGGGGCTTAAGGAAATTTAAGCTGAGTCTTGAGAACGTTGGTGTTAAGTAGAGAAAGGATATTCCAAGGAGAGCAAACTCCATTAATATATGTACTAAGTAATTATGTAGCATAGCATATTTAGGTAATGACAATTAAAACCCCAAGATCATCTACACTAATAAAAGAGTAACATGCAAATTAACCATCACTCCATTACAACCATAAGCCATGCCTACAAGCTAATCAGGAGTGAATTAACCCAATCAAGATGGTGAATGGTCACAGAGTGAGCAAGAGGCTTGGGTTTCCCCAGAGATGGAGGAAGCCAAACTTCCTGGCCGATCCTGGCCTCTGCTCAAGGCCACAAAATTTTAATTATAGAAGGTAAGTAAATCCCAGATCCCAGGGCCTCTGCTTGGGTCACAGATTGGCATGGCTGGCCTGCAAAACACTACAGGCCCCTCACTCAGGCTACTCATCCCCCGAAGGGAAACACCACCCTGATCTGGGACACTCTTCATGGCAAACCAGCCAGCCCGGACTAGTGCACCAGACCTCTATCCTATCTAATCTAATAAAAAAGTAATATACAAATTGATCATCACTCCAACACACAAGATGGCTGCCCCTATGTGGTCAAAGATCGGGCCCCCATGTGAATACAAGATGGCTACCACAAGATGGCCTGCAAGGGAGGGAAGTTGAGGGTGATCAGGCCAGCAGGGGAGGGAAGTTGGGAAGGACCAGGCCTGCAAGGGAGGGCAATTGGGGAGGGAGACCAGGCCTGCAGGGGAGCTAGAAGTCCTGGATTGTGAGAGGGATGTCTGACTGTCCGTTTAGGCCTAATCTCAGTAGAATCGGGCCTAAACGGGCAGTCTGACATCCCTCAAGGGGTCCCAGATTGGAAAGGGTGCAGGCTGGGCTGAGGGACATACCCCATGTGCATGAATGTTGTGCATTGGGCCTCTAGTCAATATATAAGAGAGATTGCAAAAGCAGGTTATAAATAAGGAGATTACAAAGAAAAGTTATACACAAGGGAAGATGGAGAGTGTGGCAAAGACTGCTTCCTTTCATAACATCTATTTTCCACATTTTTCCTTAACTGTGGTAAATCATTAGTCATATTTACCAAATATTACTGTTTTTCTCTCTCTTGATAAATAGTTGAATTATACTCTTCTGCCTCCTTATAATTATTTGTGGCCACATGACTTGTTTTGGCCAATAAAATGTGAACTTTAAGAACCAGCATGATATGCATGTTATTTTCTTTCTCTTATGAGGACTGGCAATGTTTCTGATAATGGTTCTGGGTTTCAGGGTGAGGATACCAAAGATAAGAACCCCGGAACTCCAGGATGGTCATGAAGGGAAAGGAAAGATGAAAGGTAAATAGGCTTTTGTAGTGTTAAGCCTCTGGAATTTTGAGATTGTTATTGCAGTATAATTTATTTTATTCTGATAGATGGAACCCTTGTTTTATTTAGTGTGCCAATGCACTCAGATAAGATAAAATTTCCTAGGTTCCTTTGCAACCAGGTATAGTTGGATATTTCTATAAGTCAGAAGTAAAGAAGTATTCTCTGTAATTTTAGGGAAGACTCCACAAAAATAAGTGATATAACTAGAGAGAACTTCTTTTCCCTTCTGCCTTTCCTCCTTTCTGTTATCTGGAATTCAGGAAATGATCACTGGTATTCAAAGAACTATCATGGACCATAAAGCAATGCATCCTATCTAATAAAAGAGTAATATGCAAATTGACCATCACTCCAACACTGGATGGCTACCTATGTGGTCAAAGATGGCTGCCCCATGTGGACACAAGATGGCTGCCACAAGATGGCTGGCAGAGGAGGGTATGTGGGAGGGACCAGGCCTGCAAGGGAGGGCAGTTGGGGGCAGGGGAGGGCAGTTAGAGATGACTGGGCCAGCAGAGGAGGGCAGTTGCGGGAGACCCAGCCTTGCAAGGGAGAGAAGTTAGGGGTGACTGGGCTAGCAGAGGAGGCAGTTGGGAGCAATCAGGCTGGCAGGGGAGGGCAGTTAGGCATCAATCAGGCTGGCAGGGGAGTGGTTAGAGGGAGATCAGGCTGGCAGACAGAAGCAGTTAGGCAGGCAAGGGGCAACATGCAGGCAGGCAGGCAAGCAGTTGGAAGCCAGCAGTCCTGGATTGTGAGAGGGATGTCTGACTGCCTGTTTAGGCCCAATCCCTGGGATCAAGCCTAATCAAGCAGTTGAACATTCCTCAAGGGGTCCCAGATTGGAGAGGGTGCAGGCTGGGCTGAGGGACACACACACAGCCACACACACACACACACACACACACACACACACACACACACCGTGCATGAATTTTGTGCACTGGGCCTCTAATTTTCTTATAAAACTGAACAAGTAACTACCATATAATCCAGCAATTACACGCTTGGGCATTAATCCCAAAGAAATGAAGATTTATGTTCACACAAATATCTATCCATAAATGTTCATAACCATTTTATTCATTACAGCTGAGGGCTGCAAACAACATAGAATTTCTTCAACAAGTGAATGGTCAAGAAAACTATGGTACACTCATATATGGAATGCTACTCAACAGGAAAAGGGAACAAATTCTTGGTATAAAATATATAAAACAACCTACATGAATCCCCAGAGAATTATGCTGAGTGATAAACTATTACATACTGCATGGTTCCATTTATGTAAGAAACGATACAATTATGTATACAGAAACAGATAGTGCTTTCAACTTGTACAACGTGTAGATAGGATCTCTCTGACTTATTTCTTATAACTTAATGGAAATTGTAGGATTGTAGGATTATCTCAAAAATTTTAATACACCCTAACATTTATCCCAATTGAAAGAAAGGTCTCTAGGACTTGGACAGATTTGGGGACATACATTTTTTATTTTTTTTTAAAGAATTTTCTTTTTTTTTTTTAAATATATTTTATTGATTTTTTACAGAGAGGAAGGGAGAGAGATAGAAAGTCAGAAACATCAATGAGAGAGAGACATCGATCAGCTGCCTCCTGCACGCCCCACACTGGAGATGTGCCCGCAACCAAGGTACATGACCCCAACCGGAATCAAACCAGGGACCTTTCAGTCCGAAAGCCGACGCTCTATCCACTGAGCCAAGCCGGTCTCGGCAAGGGACATACATTTTTTAAAAAATGATATAGATGTATCTAATGTTCAGCTAGATTTGAACTCTAAACAAAGCTTCTAAAAATATAACTATGTGCTGTCTCAGGGCTTATTCTAAGGCTACAAAACAGACTTCTCTTCAGCCCAAACCAGTTATATAAGCAGAATACTGTGAGAGAGAGAAAAATAAGAGTACGATTTCAATGTTGAGCATTTGAGATTACTCCTCGCCATGCCAAAAGGTGCTTCTTACCCAAGCTACATGGTTGAATGGGCCTCTAATATAGTCTATAGACAACACAATCCTGTAGGAACCTCAGTTAGATGTCTACTTAGCAGAGGACATATTGATTTACCCATCCTCTGTCCAAGCAGGGTCAGAAATGTCAGGACAAACAGCATACAATAGAGGAGCCTGTGTTGCCATTGCTTGACCTGAGTTTCCCATGCACCCAAGATGGCACACAAGAATCATTAGGCTGGAGTCTTTAGGCTATTGCTACACCTAGGAGAGAGGACCCTGGTTGAGGGAACCCTAACCATAAAGGGAGGTAGTGAGGAGGGATAAGGGGTTTAGCTGGAAGTGCATGCTCATAGCAGAGCAATGGGGAAGCACGTAGAGCTTTCTGAAGAGCTCACAAGGATGCCCTATGAGGAATCCAGATGATTTTGAGGTCTGTTCAGTGTTAGCCAGAAAAGGAGTAAAAGCCAGCAGACAGAGGAGCACAAAAGCACCTAGTTATATAGGAGGCTCTTGTCAATTCCTTCTTCTTGCCTCCGCACAGCAGAATATCTGGTGTAATGGCTCTCAGTCCTGGCTGCTTATTAGCATCATCTGGGAGCTTTTAAAAGTATTGCTACCCAGACCTAGATATCTCTCCTCAGATCTGATGCTGACATGCAGTCCCTATAAAACGCATGTTACATTACTTCCCAGAGACACCATGTATGTCATCTCCCTTATGGGGCTCCTCTCCCATTTGGGGTGTCAGTCACCCATCAAAGGTGGACCAGACCTCAAAACCTTCCTTCTGCCACTAGTTCTGTTGCTTCTCTGCGCTGAGTGTAAACATGATAGCACAGACAGAGGCAAGCTGGAGAGATTACAAAGTAAATTGAAGAGAGTGCTAGGAAAATATGACAAATGAAAGTCATAGGATGGAAGGGTAGGAGGAGTGCCTGGAGGCTGGTAGAGATTATTTTGAATATGCACAGGGAATGAGTTATTAGTGACAATGACAATAGGGCTTTCTTAGAGATGGAAGATGCCTTTTACTAAAGAAGAAAGTAAGCATTACTTAAAACAAACCTCATATCATACCTTAATATTTACAAACGAGACACATGAAGAGAGGCCAGGAAAGAACAGATTTCCCAGGGGAGAAAATTGCAATGAGAACAAGTCATCTGGATCGAGTCATAGCATGTCTGAATAAAGAGAATACCAAAGGACAGAAGAAACAAAAGACAAAATAGGATTTTATACAGCAGGAACCTCTGTGAGGCTGATTCTAGACAGTTTTAAAGTGGGGAATGTAGTCAAATCCCTGGGCTTTGTTTTACGAACAAATACAATTTTCTACAAATTTTGATGCTGGAAAGTTTTTCCCAAGTTCATACTAAATATTGTATATTTAAGAACAGTTTTAGCTTCCAAAAATAGGGGAATGGTTAAGTAAATTATAGTCATAGTACATACTATGAGATGGAATAGTACACAGCCTTTACAATGATGCAGATGACAATTTGTAGATGACATAAACATAGGATAATACTGACTAATTAGCTGAAATAGGTTTGGCTCAGTGGATAGAATATCGGTCTGCGGACTGAAAGGTCCCAGGTTCGATTCTGGTCAAGGGCATGTACCTTGGTTGCGGATGCATCCCCAGTAGGGGGCGTGCAAGAGGCAGCTGATCGATGTCTCTCATGGATGTTTCTAACTCTCTGTCCCTCTCCCTTCCTCTCTGTAAAAAATCAATTAAAAATATATTAAAAAAATACTGACTAATTAGGTTTTAAAAAGAGCAAGGTACAAAACTATATGTGCTTACAACTATGTGACAAGTATGCATTTTCTTTTATACTTTACTAGGGGCCCAAGGCATGAATTCTTGCACCTTGAATGGAACTGTGGGCTGTGAAGCTGAGGTGGGCACAAGGGCGGGTCTTGGCCCACCCTCCACACCCCCTCCCAGCTCCTTCTGCTGTGGCCCCAGGCCCCCTATCTGCTGGCAGCCCTGCTCCCACTGCTGCCACTCCCATGCGCTGATGGTGCTGGCTCCACTTGCACCTGCTGATGGTGTGGAGTGATTGGGGCCAGCACTAGCATTGGGTATGAGTGGCAGTTGCCCCTATCAGGAGTAGGGGGAGGTAGAGACACCCTCAAAGGTGATCAGGGCCAGCAGCTGCTGCTTGTACCCACTGATGTTGCTGAGTGATTTGACCAGGCACAAGCAGCAGGAGTAAGCAAGGTTGGTGCTAAGAGCAGGTGGGAGCACCTGGTGGGACTGTGGCATGTGGGAGCAAAGAATTTTCAGTAACCACCAGAGGCTTGCCCCAATGACAGTGACCAGCACCCCACCTTGGTCTGGTGCCCCGCTCACCTGCTACACATCTTGCTATGGCCAATGCCTGCCATATTCTGCACTCACCCCCTGGTGGTCAGTGCACATCATAGCAATTGCTTGTTCAGTTGTTCAGTTGTTCTGGTTGTTCTGTCATTTGGTCTATTTGCATATTAGCCTTTTATTATATAGGATTTGCTGTTCATTTCAAAATTTTCTTTAGTATGTGTTATTTTAATAATAAAATCACAGATAAATGTTATTTATAAGGTTGTAGCCCTCTTTTATGTTTTATACTCATTTCCCCCTCCCATGTTCTGACAGTAGGATCTTTTGATACCTCTATTAGATTCCTAGCCACTTATCTCTTTCATAGGCTACAAACATTGGTATGTGTTCCTCAGCTTTTTTCACAGCTGCCTTTGCCCCATTTCTGATTTCTTCTTTCTGAACAGTGGCTTTTTTTCTGAAGGCACTCCTATCTACTTCATGAAAGTCTCTTGGAATCTCCTGATCACTAGATGGGCATCCTCCAATATTTAGCACAAATTCTATCTTCTATAGAGTTTGTATTGGTTTTCTTTTCTAAATAATAAATGAGCATAAATTGGGTGGCTTAGAAAAATATCCATTTATTATCTCACAGTTTCTGTGGATCAGATATCCAAGTATGGGCTATTGGGTCTTATGCTGAGGGTCTCTCAAGGCTGAAATCAAGGTGTTGACTAGAACTGTAATGGAATCTGAGGTTGTCTTCCAAACTCATTCTCTTCCTCCCTTCTTTCCTTCCTCCTTCTCTCCCTTCCTTCCTTCTTCCCTGCCCTTCCTTCTTTCCTTCCTTCCTTCCTTCCTTCCTTCCTTCCTTCCTTCCTTCCTTCCTTCCTTTTTTTGGCAGAATTCAGTCTTTTTGTGATTTCAGGGATTTACATGCCCATTTTTTCTTGCTGTCTATTAGCTGGGTGTCACTCTCAGGTTCTAGAGGTTGCCCCTATCAGCATATATCAGCTTACTTCTTCAGGCCAATGCAGAATAGCTGTTGCTGCTTTGAGCCTCCTTTAGGGGCTCACCAGATTACATCAGACTCACCCAAGGGAACCACTTTTTAAATCATTGTTGACATATTATATTGGTTTCAGATGTACAAAACAGTGATTCAACATTTATATACGTTACAATGTGATACCTCTTTTTGAGTAACTCAAAGTTGATTGAATAGGGTCCTTATTTACATATACAAAATCCATTCACCTTTTATCAGGGTGATCATCTGGTAAGTCATGTGAATGTCTAATCACAATGGTATATACCTAAAACATAGTATTGCATATCAACTGTAGTTGAAAAGAATACTTAAAAATACCTTCATCATTGCAATATAATTTAATCTAATTATGAGAGTGCAATACTATCACAGTCACAGGTCCTTCCTATAAGCAAGGGCACAGGAAAACTGTATAGAGTGTGTACACTACGGGATGGAAATCTTGGAGACCATGATAGAATTTTGCCTACCACACGATTATAGGGATAAACTAAGGATACTTAAGAATTGGATTAGAATTTATTTAAATATATTTTAACTGAAATTCTTGATAAAATACATTCTCAAGTATATACCATTTGTGTGTGTGTGTGTGTGTGTGTGTGTGTGTGTGTGTGTGTGTATTTCAGCATAAAACTTGTCTTGCTTAAAGAATTTTCCAAGAATTTAAGGTGAGCTACTTCTTTTTTGGTACCATTTGCAATAGTTATCTCTTGTAATCTGGATTTTTCTGGATACTAAGACCTAATGAAGGAACAAAATAATCAAGCAACCAACCAAATGCAGCCTGGAGATAAATTGGATGCTGAGGAGAATAAAATAATGCTTATTATTTTTTTTTATATTGGAGAGGATTTACATTGCAGATTTCCTTTTAAACAAGTAAGTCCTACAGATATAAGATTTGAAACCATTTTTTGGAAATAGTCACTGAGGTAGGGTGGGGCGTGTGAGGCAGGAGAGGTGGGCAATGCAAAGACAGGTCTGATATTTCCTAGCTCTGTCTGAGGTTACGCTGTTTTCTTAACACACTGTGCCATAAGAAGCCGTTTCTGAGAAAGAATTTAAAAATCTAGCTTGTTCTTTTATTTCCTAGGCAAGTAGCACCCTAGTATTTTCCAATCCAGTTGGGATGATGTCAGCAATGACTGGCATTAATCTCTCAAGTCTTGCCTCTGATTGGCAGCATTTTGCAGCTAGGATATTGTCATGTGGCAGAAAAAAATGGGCACCACTAGCTGCAGGTTTGCATCATCTATTTTATCCAACCCCTGAGTCAAGAAGACTTCTTTCACCCAGCATCTGAGTATCACTTTCAGGGAAAGGTCATGGTTGGCCTGTGATGGGCGTAGGCTCATGTGCACTTCACCTGATGTTTTGGGGTGGTAGTGGAACTCTGCCTTTAAGTACTGGGAGAATAGGAGCTTCCTAAAGGAAAGAGGGCTGGGGAGTCATGTTATGTGATTAAAACTGTAGCTGCTACTGTGTAGTGTAGTAGGGAGATCCTCAAATATAACTGCCTCTAATAAAGGGTCTAAGTAATTCTCTCTCTAACAGTCAGTTTTCATTTATGTGACACAGTTGAAGGATATCCTGTGAGCTAAATGTAAACTGTAGAACACGATTCAGCAAGAAAACCCAGTGCTGCCTAAGCTGTATTTGGCATTATTACTATGCAAATCCATAAATTAAAAACCGCTGATAGTGGGTATTTTCTGTACAGGTACAGGAAGATATCTCCTGGAGGGAGAAAGCGGAAGAAGCCAGAGGAGGACCATGTGGAGTCTCAAGTCAGCACTAGATACGCTACTATTTAGGATGGTGACGTATACAGCAGACAAAGAGCCCCATTGCCTGGAAAGTGTGCCTGCCCTTCATGGGAGACATCAGAAAGCCATTTGAGGAGACACTGAAGGTGTCTCAATAAGTAACAAAGTGACTTTTCACCCTGCTCAGAAATCAGCGAAAAGAGCCAGTGAATTCCATTGAATTCTGGATGAATTACTGGGTTTTGCTATATTTAACAATCAAGGGTCTGGAGATAATTTAAGAAAAGGAATGAGGTTGGGGTGGAAAAGAATGGTGGGAGAGGCATTTATGAACTACTTCATTTAACTGATTTTGTGGAGTTCTCAGATTTTCTCATAGGACCACACCTTGAAAGCCTCCATCTGGGTAAAATCAAGATGAGATATTTGCTGACTGCTTATACCCTAAGGGTGGGATGCTCCTCTAAGAGCTTCTGAAAGCTTCTTTTCAAAGAAGTCCTTGTCATGAGAAAGACCATAAGATTTTTGCTGTTTATTTCCCCTCCCCTCTTTTTGGTACATTCTTGCCAATAGTGATCAGAAAAGCATGTTTTGCAATGTTTCCTTTCTCTTATGCGGACAGTGCAATGCTTGGACATGTCATGAGCTTAGCAAGGAAAATGCCTTTTAAAAAATTCAGTAGCAGGAATTTGGAGCCCAGAAAATTGGAATCTGTGAAGAATGCACATCTAAATTTTTAACGAGGTACCTCTAGAGGTCTGGGGTACAAGTGGGGGTGGGGTGTAATTCAAATACCAACCTGGAGGAATCATTTTTCCACATATTCCAATGTGAGAAATGTAAGACATATTGTAATGGGGTACATTCTGGTATTAGCTGACCAGTGAGGACACAAATGAGGTAAAACTGAAATCAGAGTATTATGGGGGCTTTGCAATATGAGGTGTTCAGAAACTTCGAAAAACTAGGTCTGTGTTCTTAAAAAAAAAGGAAGATTACAGAGAGACCTTATTAAAGCACAGAAGGCTCAGCTATTTAAGATGGTGACATACATAGAGGCAGGAATGTGCAAAGAGAAGCTGAAAGGCAGCCAGGCCCTGAAGGAATTTCAGTGGAATTTCTTCACCAGAGGAGTAGTTAATAAATAGAGCAGATTTCTAAGCGAAGAAACTAGAACAGCTTCTACAAATACTCTTTTTTTTTTTTAAAAGAAGGGAGTGATAGGAAGTTAGAGAAGAAAATGTGAAAACAAAGAAAAACAAGCTTCTGCGCTAGCAATCCTGGCCACCTCCCATGCAAAGAGTCGGTTCCCAGACTTTGAGAATGTTGTATCATTTCATAATCATAAAGCAGACTGCAGAGTTGGCCGTGGGTGTTAGTTTTAGATCAATGCTAGATATTACTAAGAACTGCATGTAATATAATACTCTTCCAAAGTCTGAAAGATTCTTTGCTTTGTCTGGCTGGCAACATTTCTGCTATTTTTTTTTCCATTGTACAGAAACAAGGGCTAGAAAATTCCTTTGTGTTTTGCGATGGTCCCTCCTCCTGCCTTTGAGACAGGGCTCTTGCTCAGTCTGATGAATAAAGTCTTTTCTGGGGCAGTTTTAATATTCTGAGTGCTTAGAAATCAGTGTCTGAGTGTTCCTTCTGTTCCCCTCAATCAGGTAGGTTGGGATGGCTGCTAGGGTTTTGTTTTGGTTTTTGGTTTTTTTATTCTTCGATTGTCAAATGATGACTACCAAGGAATGAATGTATCTTTTAACCAACATGTCTACAACCTTATTAAGATGCAGATTTTCACTTGCCTCACCACTCAATTTTTGTTTTTTACCAATATTCAACTTGGCAATAAGTAACTTTACATTTGAAAATTGGTTCATTGAAATTAAACTATTGTTATTCCTGTTACCAGTTCTCTCTCTGGGCCCCTCTCTGTCCATGAAAAGTGAAAGAAATATATACTGAAATCCTTGCAGTCTTGTGGCCCAGGGACTGTGTGAGGGCACCAGCAAAAGCAGCCCCTGTGAATGGCGAAGCTGATGAGTATGTAGAATACTGGAGTTGCCATGCTGTGTCATTTCCCAGACCCCGGGCCTCCATGATTGCCTGGGATGTTTGTAGAGATGCTGATTGTTCAGCTCCACCCCAAACCTATCGAAGCAGAATTTCTGGGCTTGGGGTCTGGGAGTCTGCATTTAATTCAGTCACACAGATGATTATGAGACCTGTGAGCCTAGAGGACTGAGATGTGTTGTTCAAAGGGAAGGAAATGACAAGGGCTAAATAGGCAACCTTATGGATATTTGCTTTTACTTTAGCCCAAACCTTGCTGAGTAAAGCAAAGGCAGCAGGGGTCACAGAGGGCCCCAAGCAACAGTGATCTGGGGGTATGAGACAGGCATGGCACTTATAGAATTGCCAGAGTCTGTGCAGGAGTCAACTGGGGTCAAGACAGGAAGTGTATTAAAAAGTATAAAATAAACAATGAACAGAACACTCTGATACTCTGCATGCTATAGAGATCATTGGTTGCAAATCTGGCAGACTCAAGCACAAAGCAATTTACTGAAAGGCACTTACAGATTGAAGGCAAAGCTGCAGAGTGAGCCAGACCCAGAGGAATAGAAAGTAATCCCTTTAGTAGTTCTAGTGGTTAGGAAAGGACATGGCACCTAGATCAAAAATCCCCCAGTCTATGTCCAATGGAAGAGGACAATTCCTGTAAAGAACTTGTGGTGTCCTTACTGAAAGTAAGGATGTGAAATGGATGGATGTTGGGCAGTCAAAACACATTACTCCTGCCCTAACCGATTTGGCTCAGTGGGTAGAGTTTGGCCTGCAGACTGAAGGGTTTCAGGTTCGATTCTCGTCAAGGGCATGTACCTTGGTTGTGGGCACATCCCCAGTAGGAGGTGTATAAGAGGCAGCTGATTGATGTTTCTTTCTCATCGATGTTTCTAACTCTATCTCTCTTTTCCTTCTTCTCTGTAACAAATCAATAAAATATATTTAAAAAACAAACAAAACAACAACAATAACAACAAAAAACACCACTCCTTCAACCAAACAGCAAGCAAATCAAGCAAAGCTGATCTCACTATGGGAACAGACAGCAATTAGTGGCCCTCCAGTGAGCAGACTAACGTAGGTGGTCAAAGGGCCAGAGAAAAATCGGGAACTTCATAAGAACAAGGGCAGAGAGAGACAGAGGTATGTGGGGGCAGGTACTCAGTGGCTAAGGAATTCCTGCCACCATGTTATTCTGCTTAGGAAAGATCAGGAGGGCTGGCCCCTGCTCCCCTCCCTCTGGGGTCTTCCCAGTCTGTGATAGTCCCTACTTTGTGAGCCCTCTCTGGGCAGAGGTGCTCACAAAGCACCTCCACCTCTGCTTTGTTGCCCACAGAGAAACTGTTCAATCTTTTCCCTTTCTCCTCTGCCACTGGCATTTCCTCTTTCCTGTTCCACTGGGAACTGTTCAATTGCCAGGGACTTCCACTCTCTTGCCTATTTCCCTCTAGATTGACATCTCTAGGCTTAGAGAATCCCATCTCTTAGTATAGTTATGCCTAAGCCATGTTTGGTTAAATAGGCCTTTGTGGGTTGGCCTGGGAACCATACCACTATTTCTCATAATTTTTTTTCTCCAGGGAAATTCTTTGAGTTCTAAACACCCCATTGACTGGTGACCTTTTACAACACAAAAGTCCTATCAAGCCTCCACCGTAGGGTGAGATCACTGGGTGTTTTCTGAGCCAAGCTGAGAACAGCAAACCATGAGGCCAGGGTCAAAAGGCAGGAGCAGGCAGGCAATGGGAAAGGACAGCAGGGACAGGGCAGGCGGGGGTTAGACAGTGATTTCGTGACACAGAGATGTCAAAGTCAAGTGGAGATTTAAATATCTAAGTATGTTGGTGAATATAAGATTGACAGTCTTTCTGGGATAGGCATGGGCAGGGAGAGGATGACATGGCAAGAAGACAGGGAAACCAGGGTGAGTAAAATGTGGTCAGACCACCATGGGGCAAGAGACCTTCTGGGGCACTGTCCTTATTGTCTCATCCTCCTCTTGGGGCCTGACTGCTTAGAGCTGAGGATATTGGCCAACTTTTATTTATATCTATTCTTCCGCTGAGTGAAGTTTTCTCTTGCTGCATAACAAATTATCTCAAAACTTAGTGGCTTCAAACAAAAATATAAAAATGCAACATCTCTCATTGTTCCTGTAGGTCAGGAAATAGAGAGTATCTTAGGTGGGTGGTTCTGGCTTGGAGCCTTTTTTGAGCTTGCACTTACAATGTTGGAAGATGTTGGTTGGGGCTACAGTCATCTGAGGACTTGACTGAGGCTGGAAGATCTGTTTCCAAGGAGGTTCACTCTAATGCCTGGCAAATTAGGCTGGTTCTTGGTGGAAAGCTTTCATTACTTTCCATGTATGCTTCTCTTGAGGCTGCTTGGGTGTCTTTACAATATGGTTTTCTCCAGAATGAATGATCTAAGAGAGAGGGCTGGCACAAGCCATCTCTTTTACCGTCTAACCTCAGAAATCATATAACTTTCCTTTTGTCACCTTCTATTCACTAGAGAAGTAGTTCTCAACCTTTCTAATGCTGTAACCCTTTAATACAGTTCCTCATGTTGTAGTGACCCCTAACCATAAAATTATTTTTGTTGCTATTTCATAACTGTAATTTTGCTACTGTTAATGAATTATAATGTAAATATCTGTGTGTTCCGATGGTCGTGACTTACAGGTTGTAAAGCCTAAGACCATCGGAACACACAGATATTTACATTATGATTCATTAACAGTAGCAAAGTTACAGTTATGAAGTAGCAACAAAAATAATTTTATGGTTGGGGATCACCACAACATGAGGAACTATACTAATTGGTCGTGGCATTAGAAAGGTTGAGAACCACTGCATTAGAGCCAAGTCACTAAATCTGGCCCCCATTTAAAGGAAGAAGAATTAGCCTCATCTTTTTGAAAGAAAGGATATTATAGAATTTATAGACAAATTTAAAACCATCACAATTTGTCCTTCAGATACTTCTCTGATCTCATTTTCTTCACTCACCCCTTGCGTGCTCAACCATAGCCACGTTTGCCTTTACTATCCTAAAACATGACAGGAATGTTTCCACTTCAGGGCCTGTACATCTACTGTGTACTTGGCCTGAAAGAGTTTCCCTCCTGACAGATACATGACTCATATGCTCACCTCTCCCAGCTCTGCTCAGAGCTACCTCAATCATGCAGGGCTTTTCTGACCACTAGAGCTAAAATAACACTTCTCCCTTCCACATCTCCCTCAATGTGCTTTACTTTGACTTGTTTATCATTATATATATATATATATATATATATATATATATATATATATTCATCCTTTCCCTCACACACCTGTTCTTTCTCTCTTCCTGCTCTCAAATACAACCACAGTGCCTTGAACATTTGCCTGGCACATTGGAGATACTTCATACATATTTTTAATTGAATTAATATACTGAATTACTCTTTATAATGATCTTGGTGGGCACATCTATCACACAAAACAATGGATATTTATGGGAATCGCATTTTCAGGAAAGCAATTGAGCAGGAATGACAGTGTGGGTGGCTTTGCTAACAGCGTTTTTCTTACATTTGAGCAGTATCTTTTCTCATATATCTACATGGCATTTTATTCAAAATTTTGGTTATAGACTTTCAAATAATTTTCCAAAAACTTAATTCTCAGACTCCCAAAGGCTATTGGGATTGATATTAGATTGTAATATGCCAACAAAGCATCTATTATATAAACATTAGAGCCATCATTCTTGAAAATTTCCTTTCTTTCCACAAACTCCCCTTAATGAACACTGCACTATGAATAATAGTTTGATAAAAAAGATAAAATAAATTAACTCACAAATTTTGAAAGTGTATAGATATGCTCAGTTAGAAACATTTTCTTCCCAGGAATCTTCAAATTAGTAACTTTTTAATTCTATTTTACTTTTTCATTGAATTAAACATTTAGTGAAAATAATGAATGCAATATTGTTATTAGCCCCTCTGGAAGTATTATGATTCTGATTCCTTTATAAAACTTTGTGCTTGGCCTCAGTGACTACTCATTAGATGTTAATATTCTGTAACTATTTTTAAGAAGGTTTATTAGTGGGCATCACTTTACCATATTAAGCACTGATTTTGCAAAAAAAAAATCTTTCTCAATGCTTAAGCAGTATCTTGTATCTTTGAACACCTTTCTGTATCTTGGCTCTTTTTCTATGTCATATAAAATTATCTTTTTTGTTAGTGAAAATTTGTGTCAATTTAAATATTCCTTTGAAATAAACATATTAGCCTATATCATTTTCATTTTCTGACTCTAAACAGCTAAAAGTCTGATAATTATTTTAATTGGGTTGTAAAGGTCATGCCAATACTATGTATTATCAAATTAGAGAATGAAGTGTGTGTGTGTATGTGTGTGTGTGTGTGTGTGTGTGTGTGACTAAAAACAAAAAAATGGAAATGAGTTGGAAAATGAAGAAATCTCTAATTTTTCTTCTTTCACATTTGCTTTATTCTTCCATTTCTGCAGAATAGTTTTAGCAGAAGATGATTGACCCAAAGCTCTTGAATTACAACATCTTCATCCATTAGACCAACCCAGACCAGTGTGGAATTCCTTAGTCCCAATTCCACATTCTCAGGAGAGAGAATCTAATTGGGTAAGAATTTGTTCTTCATATAATTAATCAGCTATGGCCAGGTTTGTGTGGTGAAGACATACCTACTGAGGTCCCAGCCAGTAAACAGAGCAGACAGATTCTAGAGAAGTAGGGAGAGATAACAATCTAACAGGTGCTCCTGTTTTTCTTTAAAATATATGCTTTAAAATTTGAGCAGTTCTATATAGTATAATGGTATTATGGAATTAATTTTAAAAGTAAGCACTTGCCTTAAGCAAGCAGATTAGTGTAAAGACTCATATTGATTGAAAGCTCTCTTTCTACCCATATCCAATCAATTTTCAAATGTTACTGATTTAAGAAAACAAGTTCTGTTTATTTACATACTACCCTAGTGTGACTACCCTCTAATGCTAGCCAGTATTGGTTGTGTTTGATGTTAGGCACTCAGCAGCACATTTAATCTTTACAATCCTCTATGAATAGAAAACTGGGACTCAATAAAGTTAAATGCCTTTTCTAAAGATACATTCCTTATTGATTATAGGTTGAAATTCTAACTCTTGCTACTATCTCTGATCTTTCTTTAACAACTAACAAGGGATGAAGCAACAAGCTAAACAACACCATGTGGCAAATCCAGAACATGGGACTTTGTATAGGACAATTGGTCTAGACTCTTCTACAAATTAATATCTTTTTTTAAAGGACAATGCTACAGTAAAAGAACCTTAAGAAGCATATAAACAGATGCAGTACAGTGTCCTGGAGTAGATATTCTTTAGATAAATCAGCTGTAAAGAACATTATTGTGTCATTGGATAAATGTGGTCTCAGGTTTAGATGAGAAAGGTTACTGAAATATTTGTTGACTGAAAAAGCAAATTTAAGAACTAGGTGACAGTATGATATCATTTAGATAAAAGTAAATATGTGTATCTGGAAGTATTTGTTCTAAGTTTATAGCAGTAATTTCTAAATAGTAGAAATACAATATTTTTTATGTGTGCTTCTCTGTATTTTAAAGGTTTTTTTTACATCACATATATACTGCTTATGTGTTAATGCAATAATTTTTGCATGTTTTTTTTAAAGATAGTGCAAGCTCTGGATTTAAAATGTCTTAGCTCCGGTCCATGGTTCTGATATTGACCTAATATGGTAATCTTGGGCAAACTATTTTCCTCTGTAAGCCTTGCTTTCCTCAACCCTGAATTGGCACTGATCACAGGACACCTTCATACAGTTACTTTGAGAATTAGAGTGATAACAAATGCAAAGTACTTAACAAAATATCTGCCATCTAGTCATGGCCTAATATTTGTTAATTATTATTACTATGCCCCAAATGTTACCAATGAATATCTGAATATAGGCTTCATCTGAAAAACTAAAGCAATTTAATGCTTAAAATTGTGGCATTTTGAAGCATAGTGTAGAGTGAGTGTCCATAAATGAGTTTCTTTAGATTAATATGTTATGGGCAATTCTATATGGCTTAACTACAAACCAAATAAGGGCCCTGAACCCCAGCATACTCTAATCCTAATGATCTGTGGGATCTAGATATATGCCAATGCAGGAAAACATCTAATAAACTTGGGAGTTCATCCAAATCATGCTTCTCTGCAGTATCCTTAATCATCATTTGGAAGTTTAAATTTCACAAAAAATAAATTCACTACGGCAAGGGCACTATTACTTATTACTTACATTATGTAGCCACACCATCTGTCTTAAAAACCACAATTTTGTAAATTGTTTTTAATGACATATTGTAGGATTCCCCTGTATATGAAGTCCACGATGAAACCCTTTAGTGAGGCCTGTTGAATTAAATTCAACACATTAATGTCTTTTTTAAAAAAGCATCATCCACATTCAGCTTGATGACTCTAGGGTACAGGTTGTAGATTTCATGAGATGAAATTAGCAGATTAGCATCCAGAAACTGTGTTAGAATTCTAGATCATCTTGAGTCAGGTAATCTTAATTGTCTACATGCCAATGAAGATCTCCTGGAGTTGAATCAAGTTCAAAGGAGTCATTGACCGCATATCTTACCTTTCACCCCTCACCCCCCCAGGATGTACTGGTAGACATCAAGAAATATAATGAAGGAACAAGTAGAAATAAATATAAATATAAATAGAGAAGTAAATATAAAGGATAAAAAATAGTGTTGAAGAAACTTTGTCAATCAATCAATTAAATTGATAGCATAAGCCATAGCAAAAAACTATGAAAAATTAAATACTCCAACCTTAAAGAGAAAATGGAGCAGTGCTCTTCTTCATTTGTTTAATTAAAAGCAATTCCATAACAGACAAACCTTGAAATCTCAGTAATTTAACCCAATAAAAGTTTATTTCTTGCTCTGGTTACGTCCATTAAAAGGTTTTCCAGCCCTGACCTGTGTGGCTCAGTTGGTTGGAGCAATGTTCTATAAACCAAAAGGTCGAGGGTTTGATTTCCAGTCAGGGCATATACCCAGGTTGCAGGTTCGATCTCAAGTTGGGGCACATGCAGGAGGGATGCTTCTCTTTCCCTTCTTCTCCCTTCCTCTTGAAGGAAAAAAAAAAATCACATAAAAAAAATTTCCTGGTTACCAGCCTTCTGTTGGAAATATAGAGGGAACCAGGCTCCTTCCAAGTGGTCTGGTCCTCACAATCACTTATTGTTCACTTTGGTCTGGAGGAGGCTTCTGTCACCCTCTAAAGGGGGCTAGGAAATATGGCTTCTGTCTGGGAAGCCATGTAGTAACTACAATTCTGCACTGTAGAGAGGAGCACAAATGCGGGGTGGTCATCTCCACTCCCCATTCCTTCTTTGTCCCATTTTAGGAGTGGTAGTGATGGTAAAACCTTTCTTGGCATTTCAATATAATTTTACAAGGCCCAGTAAATGATATGGTTACTGACATCACTAAGCATTACCCAATTCCATGAACATTTGTTAAGAATCTAGTATGTGCCAGATGCTACAGGGTACTATGAGAGAGAATAATGAATGGATATATATATATATATATATATATATATATATATATATATAATTAACATTAATTGAAGGTGAAATAAAAGTGCCAAAATTGAAGTATAAATAAAAGCATTAGTAAATGCCAAGCAAGAAGAAATTAAATTTTAAACAGTGAGCAGAGAAATCTGTTCTCTATGCAAGACTTATTTCCAGAAGAAGCCTACTCCAGCTAACTCATGTAAATGAGGGGTTGTTTAAAGAATATGAAGGTCACATGAAGTGAAAATACACCCCTGGCCTCATGAGGAGAAAAGCTTGAGGCAGATGAACTATAGCAGAAGCAGTCTCTGATCTCTGTTATTTCTGTTTTTCTTTGTCCCTTCCATGTTTCTGATGACTTCCTCAACTTTCACTTGGCCCTGTAGTTTTGCCAGCCCTAGCTCAATAGGTCTTTTGGGGCCTATATTCAACACCACTTGATTGCAATCTCTATATTTTGAAGGAACCTGATTGGTTATGAATTAGCTGATGTGCAGAAAGGTGGGATCACATGGCCCACTGATTTCCTCCTTACTTACAGAGATTGTGAGAGGGGCTGGCAGATTAACTGCCCAATACAAGGGCAACTTTTATTTCTCCATTAAAAGAGATAATTGCATTTAACTGGAAGGTAGAGGCTGGAGGACATTTCTGACTTAGGCAGAACAGGAACAAAGACAAGGACAGAGAAAAGTCCAAGTGTATTTTGGGAAATATACATGGCACTGAGCATAATTGAAGTGTAAGTTCCATGGGGCTGGTGGTTTATGAAGTTGTGAGGCCAGAGCCAGAGAGTTTAGAGTCTGTATATAATGGAGAGATCTTAGCATTGGTTTTTAGGCAAAAGCTAAAAAATAGCATACTTACACAGATAATGTTGTGAGTGTTCAACATAGTTTCTTCATGGATAACTTGTCATCTGGCATCTTAATTGTCATCAAAAGCCTCTTGGTATTGAACGGGTCACACTGACAGAAGGAGGCATAGTACAGTGAAAAGAAAGGAATTTTAAGCTTTGGGATCAGAGAGATCTGTGTTCCAATCCTGATCCTAACATTTTCTAGCTGTACATTTTGCATAGTTTACTTTGTTTTTGTAAGACTGATTTTCTCACCTGAACAATGTAATTTAAGATTCAGCCATATACACTAGTATGGCATGACTGCAGGGGTCTGGATAACTTAAGGGTCCATTAAATTAATTTGTCAGTGCCAGCACTGTAATTATCATGGAGCAGTATGAATCAGGTTTGTAATAGGATTAAATGGCATAATGTTTGTAAGATGCTTAGCAAAGAACCTGGCACGTGGCAAAAGTCATTACACATTAGTGTTTTTTCTCTTGTTCATTTCTCCTTGAAAATTTCAAATCTTCAATATGATGATGACAGCTTGAATCTGCATGGAGTCCTTGAACTGTCTGGGCATATGCTAGCTCTCTCAGGCACCTCAGTAGCTCCCAGCCCAGTACAGACAGGTGTGGAAGTTCCTTACTGTTCTGTCAGAGGGCTTCATCTTCAACAATGGCTCTTGCCCAAGCCTATGGATGTAAATACTGCAGCTATCCAGTCACCACTCTTGGATCCTGTCAGGTGTAAACCAGGTACTGATTTCTAGAACTCAGCTATGTTACCTCATTTGAGTGATTCCTTAGTTTTGTAGATAACAGAGGACACATTTAGATCAGTTCACATCATTAGGTTAATTAGCTATCAGAAAAAAGGAAAAGTGTCAGGAACACCTGGTATCATTTGGAAGCCACTAGTATTAATTCCAGTCAAGAAATAGAAAATGAGATCTGTGATAGGCCCAGGCTACAAACACAGCAAGAATGCGGTCCTCTTAAATCTATTCAATTTTGCAGATCGAAAGGAATCCAGTAACTTTGGATTCCCAAGCATGGGAATACTTTGTGGTATATTAAAAAAAAAAAATGTCCATGGGCTTTTGAGCCTCTGGGGTTGTAGCCGTTACAGTTTTAGGTAGAAAATAGCCCACTGGGAATTCCTGGGGCACCTTTCATTGGGGAGGATGCTTATTAGTATTACATATAAAATATTATAGCATCCATTTGTTTTTAACCCCGGAAGTTTGATATTCTCTTGCTAGAGCTTAAGGAAAAAATACTTGCACAGGGAATATAGATTCCATAGCAGTATTTGGCAAGAACAAGATAAAAGTTTTAAGGTACTATAAAAATTAAGGCCCCCATTTTGTCACTTGGGATTCCCGCTACTGCCTTTGAACTAAGAGAGCTAAATTCAAGGTCAGGAGAGTACAGGACTCCTTGGTGTCCCATCTAAGACACAACTTTCCACTTCCTTTTTTTGTTTCACCTACATATTAATTTCTATTTAAGTGAGAGCACTTGTTATGCTTCTTGCCCCAGGCACAGAGCTCTCCAGATGACAGAGCTGCAGCATTTCTTTTTACTTTCAAGAACTGATGAGACCATCAGATTAGCACACCAGCACATATCAGAACATGTACGTTGAGGGGAGCACAAGGCTCTACGGAGGATCCAAACTGCACCAGAGCTATTCTCTTAATCACTCTGGTTAAAGGTTATCATCAGTTTGATAGTGTGGCAGAACTGGAGATGGATTCCAAAGTCACAATTTCTGTTTTATAGTTTACTGTATACAGGTATATCAAGTAAATGGAGTCAAATTCTCATACTAAATGTGGGTTAGTCATTTTTAGTAAGTCCTTCTGTCTTCTCCATATAATCCCAAACCTTTCACAGATTATTACTTACTAGAGGCCCAGTGCATGGGTAGGCTCCCTAGGCCTGGCTAGTGATCAGGGCTGATTGGGGATTTTCTTCCCCCAGCTGCTGGCTGCTGGCCGGAGCCTTTCTTCATTCTGTGCTTCCCCTGGTGATCAGTGCACATTATAGTGAATGGTTGAACTCCTGGTCAGTCAAATTCCTGAGGGGACAATTTGCATATTAGCTTTTATTATATAGGATGATCCCTGAGTTGTTGTATCTACCTGACTACATAATTAATATTTAGTATCCAGAATGAGGAAAACCAGGGTAAGGTTCTGGATAAGCTGATGCATTTACAGGGCTTATTTCAATGTTAGTATATATCTAGTGTATTGGGGTGGTCAACACCACTATCTTTTGTTCCTGGCACTTCATCTCACAGTGTTGGGTTGGACATAGTCAAGTGCAAGTGCAAGTGCAAGGAAGCACCGAGGCACTAATTGCCTACTATTCAAGAACTACTAAAGCAGAACTGCTCAGAAATTGATTACAAAGTCCTTGCCTTGAGAAGTTCTACAATTACAATTAAAGGTGCCACTAAAATTTGTGTTGATTGCAAATCTTTTACTTTCTCTCCTAGAAAGAAAACAAATCTTTTAATTATGTTCTCTCTAAAGAAATTTGGAATCTTTTGTTCAATTTTTATTACTGCAAACTTGTTTGTAAAACTGAAAAAACATTATTAAATGTCTTTGCCCTCAGTCCTTTCTTTCTACAGGTTCCAGATCATATAATGTCGTCTCTGCTAGAAATTTTATTTTTTTAAAAAAATATATTTTATTGATTTTTTACAGAGGAAGGGAGAGGGATAGAAAGTCAGAAACATCAATGAGACAGACATCGATCAGCCGCCTCCTGCGCGCCCCCTACTGGGGATGCGCCCGCAACCAAGATACATGCCCCTGACCAGAATCGAACCTGGGACCTTTCAGTCCGCAGGCCGATGCTCTATCCATTGAGCCATACCGGTCTCTGCTCCGCTAGGAATTTTAATGTTAGAAGACTTTTCTGACCCCTGTGCTAAAGCTGATCAAACTCTGTGATTGACTAATTGTTTGGAACCACATAACAAATCTTAAAATACATGTGAAGGAGGTGGAATCCACCTTGGGGAATTCAGGTCAGTTAACATGCTTTGTCATTCATAAAGAATCCCTTTTATGGTAACTTGACAGTTATTCTGGATATTAATCTTTTTTTTTTCCAGCCACACTATTTACAGCACATTTGGGAATTATTTGTGTGGAGGCAGAAGTTTTAGCTTTGGACAATGAATTATATTGTTATAAGAGAAAGTGTATATAACACATTCTAAATTGATTGGCAAAATAAGCAAAAGGTCTTGTTTTTTCCATTAAAAATATGAACATAAAGTCTTGATATTTTATTGATTATTGATGCATAACAGCAAGAATTTGAATGATTATTAAAATTGGAATAATTTGTTGATTATGGTATCCTGTGTTTTGAAACAAGTAGCATTTTGAATTATGTAATCCCAGGTATCTACATAACAAATCAAGTGTTATTTGCAATAGACAGATTACCAAATATTATGCCATCTGGTAAAAATTCTGCACTTACTTCATGAGGCCCTATAGAGTGATGCTGTAGGATTCCTACAAGAGTTTCTGTGGCCATTGGTGGTCACTGCTGAGAAGGACAGCTCTGCCCTTTCTGAAGCAGTGTAGTTGGATGATCGACTACCCCTATAAGTAGTAGAAGAAGCAATGACTATGGAACCACCATGAAATTAAGGGACAGGTTCTTTCCTTGGTTTTAGGCTTACATGAGCACCTTGGGTTCTGTATTCTCAAAGGAGAGGCTCCTAAAGTATGACATCACACCCTGATGAGGGAAACTGGATGCTAGAGTTTGTTTAATTTAAAAACAACAAATTATTGGGATGTTTTCTGCTTCCAACTATGATTGAGCAAATTCATACTCAATAGAAGTTTAAAAAAACTTTTAGGCTTAATAATTCTGGACATTCTCTTCCTTTTGGTTCTAAGATTTGTGTTGGGGAGTTCTTTATAAAAAAAATCTGTTATTTCATATGTCTGTTTTTGTAATTCACAAACCCACTTTCATTAATTCTTATTGTAGTTTTCCAACTTTGTTAGCTCTCTCTTTGGATTTCCCTTTTAAAGCTGGCTTTAAGCCGCTCAGATTTTCATGTTAATCTTTGTCTATTGTTCAGTAACTGGGGTCATTAATTCACTAATAGCATTGGAGAGGTGCTAAAGTTTTTCAAAACACAGATTGACCTAATTAATGTCTTTTCTGAATTGTGCTAATTTCCCCATTAACCACTCTGGGGCCTCTTAAAACTCCCCAGTCTCTGCTGCCATCTATTCAGAAGTGTTATGTGCTTAGGACAGGTTGTGATTGCTTTGATTATATATAAAATAGTGTTTAAAAATGTTTGCAAAAGAGGTTTTCTTTCTTGTCATTTATTTCTGGGGTTAATCATGTCTAAAATTGTCCTCTATTCTGCTTTACTCACCAAGGTCTGTGTCACCAGGTACTATTTCTTAGTGTTTGACTGTGAAGGGCATTAAGCATAGACCTAGATCAGAATTATTCTCTTAACCACACTGATTGAAGATAATCATGTCACAATAAGGAGTGATTAAGGATCATTGTATAGCCTTTATTTATTTATTTATTTATTTATTTATTTATTTATTTATTTATACTATAGATTGTTCTGTCACCTCTCTGCTATATCTTTGTAGAGCTAGAGTTACATATGAATACTTTAAGTCAGGTGACCTGACCATGAGATTTATATTTAAGTGCAGAAAATAAGAAAATAAAAGCATACACAAGCAGCTATTTTGGCAGAATGATGACTTAAAGCTCATTTCTGCTTGGGTGGCTTCTATGCATAGAAGTACACAGGTAACCATCATTTCTTTATATTTTATTTTATTTTATTTTAGAGTGTTGTGCATAGTCACAAAATATGATACATACACATTTATATTTAAGTGCAGAAAATAAAATTTTCATATGCAAGACATTGTCTCTTGCATGTCAGTCAATTCTGCTATACAGCTAAGGACTAAAATAAAAAAGTAGAAGGAAACATAAATCTACTCTGATAATGACTCAGATGCCCCTTTGGTGATTTATTTAATAAGTATTCTAAATTTGGTGTGGTTATTAGCTCCTCATCATGACTTCTCATCCCTGCCATATTTGTTTTTCAGAGCATTGTGTTCACCAGGTGTTTCTGATGCTCTGACATCTGGCACTTTGCTGACTCTGGAGATGCCCCTCTCTCCGGGCCAGCCAGTTCCTAGAAATAGTAAGCGTCTGGCCTGTAATTGCAGCTTTCATATGCAACCCAAACAGCACAAAGCCCAAATGCCCAACTACTCACTCGGGCGCAACATTCCCTGCCCTAAACAATCTGTGGCCAGGCATCTACATCCAGAACCTGCTGAAATTATTCAAACTAGCCAAACCTACATCTGCTTATCCTCACTCACCTATTTCTTCTTGTAGGGACCCAAATAAAGGCTCTCACCCACATCTTCTTGTTTCTCCTGCCTCCGTATGGACCTTGTTTCCACATGTGGGCCCTGTGTTGGGGTGAGCTCCTTCCTCTTGGGATTTCTGAGTATAACAGCCATCTTTTTAAAGGTAGTTATCCTGGATCTGCTGGCCTCAACATCTCTGAATAATTATAAAATCTACATTTTGCAACAGGTACCTATTAACTTCAGAAACAATATGTGTTATTTAATCATATTAATTTTCACTGTCCAACTCCTTCCCTCTCTTCCCTCTATCTGCTAGAATAAATTGGAGGGCAAACATTTTGTCTCTTTTGCTTACTTATGAATTCTAAGGGTGTAGAATTCTGGCATATAGTATGTGCTGAGTAAATATTTGTTGAGTTGACTTAATTACTTATTTGATTTCCTTTGTTATCTTTTTTTTCCAGGGCTTCTCTGCAGAGACTGGCAGAGTTTTAACTGTAGCCAGGATCTGTCTTGTTTTCTGTTCTTGTCACACATAGAAGTAAACAACATGGCCCAAAGGGTGTCCTCCATTCACTTTGAGTTCGCAGTACAATAGCTGCCTTTGCTGGTGAGTAGCATCCAGTATAAGCCTAAATTCTGGCCCTGGTGACAGGCTAGCTGAGGGATTCTGAACAAGACACATCACTTCTCTGTCCCTTGGTTTGTTCACTTATAAACTGAGGGTATTGTAACTTACTGTACTTAATGATATTTCATGAATTTTCCCATTTAGTAATACAAAGCTGGTAAGTATTATCTTCATTTTAACAATGAAAAATGGAAAAATTGAATAAATTACCCAAGGTCACAGAGTTTGTAAATGAGAAACAAAGATTTCAGCCATTTTGAGTCCATCTATGTCCCTATACAGATAGTTTTCCTCTCTTACTTTTTTTAAGTTTGCTTTAAAAAGTACACAGATTGTATATGTATAGCACAATAAATGATCCACAAGATGATCCTGGGTCAGACCATCACTCTTGTCAAGAAATATAAAAATCACAAAAGCACCTCTCTCTTGAATCCCCTCTCAGTCACTATCCCTTCTATTTTCCCCAAAGATAACTACATCTTGAATTAAAAAAACACAGATTTTTGCTTATTTTTGAAATTTATATAAGTAGATTCCTAGCCATATTCTTTTGTGTCTAGCTCTTTTGCTCAATAGAATGTTTAAAAGTGCATGAAGTGTAGTTTGTTATTTGATATGCAATTGTATGAATGTACTACCATATGTTTATCCATTCTACTATTGATTAACATTTTGGTTGTTTGTACTTTGGAGCTAATATGACTAATGCTACCTTAAACAGTCTTTTGCACATAATTTTGGTGGACATGTGCATGTAATTCATTTGAATACATACTAACAGTTTCATCAAGCTGGTCTAGTCCTACACTTTGGGAAGATGAAGAAACAGTCTTACTTAAAGTCTTACATTACTATTCCTGATTCCTGGGTGGGCACTTCAGCTAGGACTAAAGAATACAAGGTTAAAGGTGGGAAATTGAACAGGGAGAAATCTCATAGTTACTATTCATGTGAGCTAGCTCCATATCATGGAATTAGACATCTTTTTCCATTAAAACTCACTTTCAGTTATAATAAAATTCATTGGAAATACAGGATTCAATATACAAAACATTGTTTTATTGTTAAGGCATCTGTTTATTTTGTAACTTAGGGGAAACCTATAATTAGAGTTAACCGTAGTTCTGATTAATAAGTTCTATCTGATCTCACACTGTGCTAGGGTTCCTTAGAGTGCCGGGACATGTTTTATTAACATGGAAGGGCTGTTTCAGCTCACCTCTCCTCACTTGAATCAGTTGCCTGCTGGCCTGGCACTAGTTTGTGTGGCAGAACCTTACTGAGTCTGCATGATAATGGGCCTTTTAAATTCTAAACAATAAACATTCATTTTGCCACTCCACCCAGCACAGAAATGCTCTCTAACCTCAAATCAGCCACAAATAAGACTTGGAAATCAATTCATTGTGCATCGGCTTCCTGCCTGTTTCATGCTTTGCAGCAAGTAATTTTACTAAAATATCTGCAGAGCATGTGTGTTCTGAATATGCACAAGTAGAGGTATTGCTTGTAATGGGATCTTCAACCTTTTTGTGACATTTCTGTTTTTGTCTACAGAACAAAGTCTATTCAGCAAAACTGATTTTTATGCATCACTCACTAGGATTAGAAAGCCCTGAGATGGATTACAGGGGAGGAAAAAACCACCTCTGGTAATTTCTGAAAATTTTTGGGAGAATTTTTAGCACCCCAAAATTCTCTGGTTTAAAAATTATGTTTCACGAAAAAAACAATTTATTATATCCGTGCTTGTTAGATTCATTAGAATATTCTCATGCATAAGGTGTCTGTTGTTGGAGAAACCAAGATTGAATGCATTTGGCTTTAAAGAGAATATCTTGTCAGGTTGGAAGATCAAATGGTTATGTCTCAAATTCCCTTCTGCTGAAGTTTGAAGTTTGTGTCTGACTTTCTTCCTCGTATCTTCTAGGCTAGAGTTCCATTATTTCATTACTCTCCCATGCTCTTGAGAATTTCCAATTTCTTAAAATTCATGAGAACTCAAGGCCAAGAGGGGCAGGGCAAGTCTCAAATGCTTTTAGTTAGGGGACCACTCAGGGAGACAAAGAGTCCTCTCCCAGTTATTGCTATTGTAATCACTCCCCATCTCCCTCCACTGCCACAACACTGCTGCAATTAGTGGCAAAACTGATGGTGCTTTTGGGGATTTCAAGGAGCGGATGTGTGTTTTTCATTAGCATAAGAAAATTAGTAACTTATGTCAGAAACTGAAGCATTGATTCTGTTAACTATAATATAAAACTTAATATGCAGGAGACCAACATGGGGGTCCTCTTGGACCACACTAAGATGGATGTTTTAGAGCAGGGATGTATGGTACAGCCATAGTTAAGCTAACCCTTTAATGATGTTCATCCATTCTCATTCTCTCTCTCTCTCTCTCTCTCTCTCTCTCTCTCTCTCTCTCTCTCTCTCTCTCTCTCTCTCCACTCACATTTGCTTTCAGGCAAGGTTTTTTCCCTAGTTTTAATCATCCATTCTAATAAAAAAATGGAAATCTCTCCAAGTTTACTGTATGCTTTTTATTTTATGTTTCAAGAGCTCATCTTGGAGAGCATGTGCCAAGGCTACTGTAAGGTGCCCATTTGATTTTAACATCACTGCAGTGTGTTTGAGACAGAGGTATGATCTGATGATTTCCTTTATTGAAGTTATGATTATACATAAAGAGTAGGATCAATCTGCAAGCTTATCACTATTCTGTGTTGTAAAATTGCCCAAGAGTAAAATGCAAATCAAACAAGGTGTTTTAATGAGTTAATGTAACAAAATATCCAGGCAACAAGAAGCTGGGGGCTGTGCTTTGGCCCCCTCCCAACGACTGGCTTGAACCGGACACCTTTAGAGCAAGTCTAGTTGGGGCTAGTCAGCTTCCAAATAGATTGCAGATTGGCTCTAAACAATGTTATTCACTTGTTAACCACCATTCTGCTCTCTGTTCTATGAAACTCAAATCTTAATCTAATCTATATAATACTAGTGGCCAGGTGCACAAAATTCATGCACATTAAAAGGGGATTAATAGAGGAAATACTTTAATATTGCTATTTGCCCTTTCTCTATAATAGAAGTGTCAGAGATGAAAGAAAATTAGTAAAATATATATGAAAATCTTCCTCCTGTCAGAATCTGGGGCACGCTGTGGGACCCAGAATCAAGTCACTGCATACCCACAGTGCCTAAAAACTGTGTGAGACCCAGACCCATTTGGCTCCAACCCCATTGGGTGAGATCCAGACCCAGCCAGCCCCACCCTTGTCAAGCCCCGCTGGGCAGGAGGCATAGCCTCAGGTCCACAAGACTGCTGCAATTAGTGGCAAAACTGATGTTTGTGTCTGACTTTCTTCTTCGTATCTTCTAGGCTAGAGTTCCATTATTTCATCACTCTCCCATGCTCTTGAGAGCTTCCCATTATTTAAAATTCATGGCCCGAGTCCCCTGTCAAGCCCTGCAAGGCAGGGGGTGCAGCCTCAGGTCCCCCAGCCTGGTGCCAGGGTAGGAGGCACAGCCTCAGGTACTCTGACCCAGTGTGGGGATGGGAAGTGTGGTCTAAGGTCCTCCATCAATCCCTCTTGGGCAGAAGGTGCAGCCTGAGGTCCCCCACCTTAGTGCCAGGGTGGGGGACGTGGCATGAGGTGCCCCGGCCCAGTGCCATGTAGCCTTAGGTCCCTGCTGATTGCTCATTAAGGCTTGTTGTGGGAACTTTGCCTCCATTGTGGGTGCAGCCATCTTGGCTGTTATGACATGATGGTCAATTTGCACATTCCCTCTTTATTAGATAAGATTCTTTTTTAAAAATTAAATCTTTATTATTCAGATTATTATATTTGTTTCTCTTTTTTCCCCTCCATAGCTCCCCTCCACCTAGCTCCCACCCCTCCTTCTACTCTTACCTCCCTCCCGTTGACCTCATCCATAGGTGTATGATTTTTGTCCAGTCTCTCCCTGTACATCCCTCACCCCTTTCGCCCTGAGAAGTATCAGTCCACTCCCTTTCTCTGCTCCTGATTCTATTATATTCATCAGTTTATTCTGGTGATCAAATTTTTAATTCACTTAATTTTTAGATTCCCTTGTTGATAGTTCATAATTTTTTGTCTTTTACCTTTTTCTTCTTCCTCTTCTAAAAGAGTACCTTTCAACAATTCATATAATACTGGTTTGGAGTTGATGAACTCCTTTAGCTTTTCCTTATCTGTGAAGTCTTTATCTGCTCTTCAGTTTTGAATGGTAGCTTTGCTGGATAGAGTATACTTGGTTGAGGGTTCTTGCTATTCATCACGTTGAATATTTCTTCCCACTTCCGTCTGGCCTGCATTGTTTCTGTTGAGAAATCAGCTGACAGTCGTATGGGTGTTCCCTAGTAGGTAATTAACTGTTTTTCTCTTGCTGCTTTTAATATTCTCTCTTTGTCTTTTGATTATGATGTGTCTTGGTGTAGTCCTCTTTGGATTCCTTTTATATGGGGTTCTGTGTGCTTCCTAGACTTGTAAGTCTATTTCTTTTACCAGATGTGGGAAGTTTTCAGTCATTATTTCTTTAAATAGCTTTTCTGTATCTTGCTCTCTCTCTTCCTCTGGCACCCCCACAATTCTGATGTTGGTACACTTGAAGTTGTCCCAGAGGGTCCTTACACTACCTTCACATTTTTGGAATCTTTTCTCTTCTTGCTTTTCCAGTTGAGTGTTTTCAAATTTTTGACTTGATTCTTGCCTTCCTCTAGTCTGCTGTTAGGACTCTGTAAAAAATATTTTTTATTTCAGTCAGTGTATGTTTAATTTCTAGTTGCTCCTTTTCCATCTCTAGTTGAATCTTTTTCATCTCCTCTTGGGTCTCGCTAACTTTATCCAACTTTTCTAGGATATTCTTGAAAGACCTTATAAGCATGGTTTTGAACTCTATATCCAGTCGTTTGTTTTCCTCCATTTCTTTTGTTTGTGATCCCTTCCCTTGTCTCGGCATTTTCACTATGCTGGGAGAACTTCCGTGTTGGATTCAGCCTTATGATACCAGACTTGCAAAACTGCAGAAGCATCTCTGTTGAGCTTGGGATGGGTGAAGTCTCAGGGCTTAAGGGACTGCCTTGCCTTCTAGTCTGCCCTGCCCTCCATGGCCCCTGAGTCTCACGTGACTGGGTAATCGCTGGAGCAGTCCCTGTGGGCATGCATATATATGTTCACTAGAAATAAATGAAATGCCCATCAAGAATAGACTGGATAAAAGCATCCTGGATAAAAGCTCTCTCGCAATCTCTGTACTTCTGCCCCTCTGGCTCCCCTGCGCTCCGGGACCATATGAGTCTGGGTCCCCAGGGTTTCGGCCGAAACTGGGGTTTAGTTGAGTTAGAAGTGGCACAGTTGGGAGGGTTTGTCTCCTGCCCACTAGTGAAAGCCAGTGGCACAATCAGCAGTCGGTCCTTTGCGCCCAGTGCTGTGCGTGTCACCAGACTTCTGATCTTTTGCGACTCCCCTAAATTTCCATGCACTTTTCCCTTTTCACAGTCCAAACTCCCGCCATATGAGTTTCGGCTGGATCTGGGGCTTAGTGTTGTAGGATAAGGGGTTCAACGCCTTTGAGAGTCTCTGTCTCCCTCCCACCAGAGAAAGCCAGCCAGGTACTCCGGCACCCGCTCTTTCCACATGCGCATCTCTGTACCTCAGCTTTTTGCAGCTCCTCTGGGTCTCTGTGAGCCCCTCTCTTTCTTTCTAGTTGTAGAATTTCACTCAGTCAGCTTTCCTGTGGTTCTGGATGATGTCCATTCTGTCTTTTAGCTGTAGTTTTGAAATTGTTGTGCGAGGCAGCAGTGTAGGTGTTTACCTATGCCACCATCTTGAATTATCCTCTATTAATAAGATTCTAATGGTCAGGCTGAAATGTATTTCAGTCATCTCTTTGCAGAACAACAAAGCTCTTTAGCTTTCTTCTCTTTGAATATACACACTCCTGCCTGCGTGTAAATATTCTAAAAGTGCCAAAGATGGATCTCTATGAAGAGGGCACTCAGGTTAATTCAGCATATGATGAGTTTTCCTTTTTAATTTTTACACAAGAGCTGGTTGTGATTTTTGGACTTAGACACAATGGAAGGAGGAGATAATATGAGTCTGTTCATCTTCAGTTGCATTGTCAAGGGGCTTTGTTGCTGGTGAATATTTTGTGATGGAAATATCCTTTGAGGGTCTCAGGGCCATTCTGGGTATTATATATTTGTAGGCCGTTGGAGTGCAGCATCAGACATCCTCAATGATCTTCTCTGGTGGACTTGTCAAAGAATAATCACATAATAGACATTTGGATTTCAGGGGGAAATTCTCAGGAAATCCAGACATAAGCGATCTCACTTCACGGTGAAATTTTAACTTTTGGGATAAAAAGTTGCTTTCTGGTATTGTTCATGATTATTTTTACTTGATGAACATCCTGGAGCCTTGGAATGTTAACTCTCTCCTTTCTAGAGAAAAGCACTTGATACAGTGAAGATGCATTTATCTTTGTGACTGCAGAGTCTCTGTCCAGGCTGACTGAGAGCTCTTACCAAAAATAGATTCCAAAATTTGAAAGCAGTAAATAAAGTCACAAATTTTGGAGGTGCAACTCATCTCAATACCACACTTAGGGAAAAAATTTAGGAATTTTGTCTTCCAGTTTTGGAGCTAAGAATACAATTATCACTTGATAATTTATTGAGGGTGACAATTATTTAATGACATCTAGTAATTTGCTTTAGGGTACAGAGACATTGTGTCACCAGCAATTCATTAGAAGATCACAGGCCATTGTCAAAAAACAGCATGTTTGAGCTCCCTGCAGTGACTTGATGACATTGTCTGATGCCTGTAAAGATTCCAGAGCTGGAGGTTTTTCTGGAATCCCAATTTCCTAGGAATATGTTGCTGAAGATATACTATGAATGTGTGAATGGAACCAAAGAGTGGCTCTTGTTTCAGAGAGATACCCTTTAAAATTCGAAGGACCTAAATCAACTGGCTTTCAACACATTGTGATCTGACCTCACTGCTCACACTATTTCAATGAATTTTTGTTTACCAATCTCAATTTAAAAAATTTTCCTTTTGTTCTATAACCTTGTGATTATGCCAGAAGCTTCCAAAATGATAAAGGAAAAATTCAACTGCTAAAAAAGCACATTTTTTGGGTGGGGGAGGGAAGTGTTTAATAGATATCTAATTCACATGAAAGAAGGAAAAAAAAAAAAACAGTAATCCCCAAAACAATATTGTTCTCCCCCCCAAATTCCTAAATTCAGATTTTTATGGTGCTGAGGTGTAGATGTAAAGGTGTTGTCAGAGAAAACTTGACACACATGTAAGAGTGGCAGCTGTTACTCTTTCAGCTTCTTTCACCTTCTATTTTGAGTCAAATTTCCCTGGTGGTCCTTCTTTCTCTTAGAACCTCTTAGTTATGACTTCAAAATGTACCTCTGGAAGGTACACACACAAAGATGTCAGTAGCCTCTGTAAAGGGTCACACATTTCCTAAACTGTTGACAGGTGTCTGAAATACTCATCTTTGGAGATAGAGCTGAATTTAAAGTGCAATATTGAGATTGATAAAGATCGAAAGAGATGAGGGAAAAGAGACTGAGTTAGTTCATGTAACAGCTGCAACCATTCCCAAATGTTTTTCTGCATAATCATGCAAGAAATTCATCATGCATTTCCTATTAAATATTCATGCAACTTGCTCCATAGGAGAGCTGTGGTATTTATTAATTCCCGGTGTTGGTACGTTTTGGTACATCTACTGCCAGCAACAAATGTGTCATGCCTAGCAAATTCAATTCTTGGCAGAAAACATTAGAATATAATACTTATTTACAGGATATTGCAAACTTTAATTATGCCTAAATGATTTTCAAGACTACATTGAAATAAGCAATAGATTCTCCTTGCTTGGAGACGAAAGGAAGGGTCAGTGGGGTGGGGAATGGATAGATACATAGCATTTCACTTTAAGTGCTCCATCTTTGTAAGAGGTGGTCAATTTCTACCACTTAGTAGTAATTACTGTAAAATGTAGTTGGGTTTATCTGCTCTTTTACACAATTGAAAGTTCCCTTTCCTAAAATTTTATTAACTGAAAAGATCTTAAAAGCCAACTCTCAAAATTTGTCCCCCAAATTTGTTAACACATAAAATAATGAATCTCTAGTTGGGGTTTATCAACATAGCTTGATAAAAATAAAAGTGAGGCTCATAATGCAATTCAGAATACTTTAACATGGATAGACACAGGGTAAAGTGGCATTTTTTTTTTCAGTAACATATTTAAACCATTCCTATTTTGTGAATTTCACAAAACCCAGAACTGCAGGAAATAAAATGGAAGTAGACATGGGCTCTGTTCTTAAAGTGTTTACAGTCTATTTGAGCAAGAAAGACATTTATCCAATGAACAGTTAGAGAAACAAACAAATATTTGATCATGTAGAACAAACTGGCTCTATTCATAATATGCACACATTTACTTTTCCAAACACTCAAATAAACACTTTTTCTCATGATAACTCCAGCAGATAATGTCCTTGTTTATTAAGTGCAGAGAATTGAATGGCTGGTCTGTGCTTATTCAGCAGGTTATTGAAGAGTTATGGTTACAACCAGTTATTCTGACTCTTGGGTATAGAGAGGTAAAACATCACCCAGGGAAATCCCAAAGAATTTTTTTCTAGTAGTTTCTCTTTTATTCCATAGCAATATCTCCCAAAACCCCTATTAAAAGCAATATGGGTTTTTGTTTCTGGTTATGATGAAGTAGTTTGCAGCAGACCACTCGCTACCTGGAAACAACTAGAAAAGCTGGATAAAAAAAAATGAAGCAAATAGTTCAAGGCATATGAGAACTGCTGAAATAACCAAGTCTAGGAAGATAGGGATACTTTAAAAAGGGGGAAATCCCAAAAATTATAGCCAATAGCCTGCACTCATTTCTTCCCTGGGGGCATTTGCTGGTTCTGTACATGGGGAAAAGGTTGAGAATCTGGAATTTGCTTCTAGGGAACAGAAAATCAGCAGAGGTTGTTTGTTTGTTTGCTCTCAGGTGAAAGGGGTGTTTCAGGAAAAAAATGAGGTAGAAAAAAATTGACATAAGGCCAGATTTCTTCTCAATACATTTGTTAAAAGAAACTTAACAGAAAGCCTGCCAAAAGCAGAAAGGAGTTCTTGGAATCTTGCCATGCTGAGGCATAAGGATTGCAGGTCAAGACCCATCCAGAAGAGGACTATGTCTTAGGAATCAAAGTAAACCAGAGACAGACTGAGACATACTAAACCTTCAGCCAGTCTGTCATTTCACTCCTTAGTTGGATTAGGTTATCAGTTCTCACTCTATCTGACTAGCAGATAAAAGTCAATCTCTCTGGATGTAGTTAACATTATGTGGATCCTCTAATGCTATATCATCTATATAGCTTTATCTATCTACATATTTTAGTAGTCCATATAAATTATTGTGTATGACAAGAGACAAAAATCATATCACCAAAGTGAGAGAGAAAAATATAACAGAAAAAGACTTATAGGTTATGCAATTATTGGTGTTAGCACACAAGCATCTTAATAATTAGGATGCTAAGGAAAATAGAGAAAAGGTAGAGAAAATAGAAAGTCAAAAACTTTTATTAAGAAGTTAGAATCTAATTTTTTAAAAAGGAAGTAAATAGAAATTCTAGAACTTAAAAACAGTAAACTCAGTATATACTGTATGTTCTCTAACCATGATGGAATTAAGCTAGAAATCAACTAGAACATTCCTAACTTTTTGAAACTTAAACAATATATGTATAAGTTAAGTCATATTTAAAAAATAGAAAATATTGTGTCCTGAATGATAAGGAAGGTAAATCCATTATGGTACCAGGAAAATGGAATGACATATTGCAATGAAAACGAACTATTGCCACACAAACAACATAAATAAATCTCTCAAACATAATGTTGAATTAAAGAAGAGAGAGAAAAGTACATAGAAGATGGAAAAAAAGACTTCTTTGGCACATCATAAGTGGTCATATATAAGTGGAAAGGGGCTAACCTTTACTGAATTTCAGAAAAATGCAAATTAAGACCATACTGATATATACTATATACTCAAATGAGGTTTTGAAGTAATTAGTGATGGGAATATAAATTGTTACAACTATCTTGGAAAACCATTTGACAGTAAATACTAAAACTGGTTTAGCAATTCAACTCTTGGGTATATCTATAACATAAATGCATATATATGTTCACTAAAAACATATATATGAGATTGCTCATACCACAGAATTGATTGTAGCTCCAAACTAGAAATAAATCAAATGCCCATCAAGAATAGACTGGATAAAAGCATCCTGGCAACAAATGACAATGAAAACACAACAATCCAAAATCTATGGGAAACAGTGAAAGCAGTCCTAAGAGGGAAGTTCATAGCTCTACATGCCAACCTCAAAATAACAAGAAAAAATGATAATAAATTATCTAATCCTACACCTCAAAGAATTAGGAAGAGAGAAACAAGAAAAGCCCAGAGTAAACAGAAATAAATAAATAATAAAGATAAGTGCAGAAATAAATGACATAGACACCAAACAAACAAACAAACAAACAAAAAACACAAAAAAAACCCCACAAAACAAAAGATCAATAAAACCAAGAGCTTGTTCTTTGAAAGGATAAACAAGACTGATGAATCTCTAGCCAGGCTCACCAAGAAGCAAAGAGAGAGGACCCAAATTATCAAAATCAGAAATGAAAGAGATGAAGTAACAACCAACCCCACAGAAATACAAAGGGTTATGAAAAAATGCTATGGACAGCTCTATTCCAACAAAATGAATAACCTAGACAAAATGGACATATTCTTAGAAAAATACAAGCTTCCAAAATTCAATCAGGAAAAATAAAAAGACTTGAAATAGGCCAACTACTACTGAAGAAATTGAAGCAGTAATCAAAAATCTTCCAGCAAACAAAAGTCCTGGTCTGGGAGGCTTTACAAAGGAGTTCTACCAAACATTCAAAGAATAACTAAAACCTATCCTTCTCAGACTATTAAAAAAAAAAAATTCAAGAGGAAGGCATACTTTCAAGTTCTTTCTATAAAGTCAGCATTATGATAATTCCAAAACCAGATAAAGACACTACAAAGAAAGAGAACTACAGTGGTACCTCGAGATACGAGTGCCATAACATATGAGATTTGTGAGATATGAGCCTTCGAGCTAGCGATTTTTGCTTAGAAATACGAGCAATATTTGAGATAGGAGTAATCGCTCGGATCGGCCGGCTGCACACGACCCACCATTTTACTGTGACTAGAGCGTCTCATAGTTTCCCATGCCTCAAGGTTACGGAACGAATTAAACTCATATCTTGAGGTACCACTGTATAGGCCAATATCCTTGATGAACATAGATGCTAAATTCCTCAACAAAATTCTAGCAAATCAGACCCAGCATTATATTAGAAAGATCATACACCATGACCAAGTATGTATGTACCTCAACAAAATAAAAGCCTTGTATGACAAACATACAGCCACCATCATACTTAGTGGGCAAAACTAAAACCATTCCCCCTAAGAACAGTAACAAGACCGGGATGCCCACTCTCACCACTCCTGTTTGACACTACTGGAAGTGCTAGCCATAGAGATCAGCCAAGAAGAAGAAATAAAAGGCATCCAAATTGGAAAAGGAGTAAAAGTATCCTTATTTGCAGAAGACATGATATTGTACATAGAAAACCCCAAAGACTCCATAAAAAACACACACCTACTAGACTTAATAAATGAATTCAGCAATGTAGCAGGATACAAAATTAACATCCAGAAATATATGGCTTTTCTATACACGAATAATAAAATCACAGAAAGAGAAATTAAAAATAAAATCCATTTTCTATTGCACCAAAAATTAAGATACTTAGGAATAAACTTAACCAAGGAGGTAAAAGACCTCTATGCAGAAAGCTATAGGACACTGAAAAAAGAGATAGAGGAAGATGTAAACAGATGGAAGACATACCATGTTCATGGGCTGGTAGAATTAACATCATTAAAATATCCATGCTACCCAAAGCAATGTATAGATTCAATGTAATCCCCATTAAAATATCAATGGCATATTTCACAGACTTAGAAAAAATTCTCCAAAAATTCATCTGGAATAAAAAAAACAACAACACCCTGAATAGCCATAGCAATCCTGAGAAAGAACAAACTAGGAGGGATCACAATACCAGATATCAAGTTATATTACCAAGCCACAGTTCTCAAAACAGCCTGGTACTGGCATAAGAATAGACATATAGACCGATGGAACAGAGCAGATAACCCAGAAATTGACCCAAACCATTATGTTCAATTAATTTTGACAAAGGAGGCAAGAACATACAATGGAGTCAAGACAGTTTCTTCAATAAATGGTGCTGGGAAATTTGGTCAGATACATGCAAAAAAAAAAAAAAAAGAAAAAGAAAAGAAAAGAAAAAAGAAACTAGATCACTAACTTACACCATACACAAAAATAAATAAACTCAAAATGGTTAAATGTGAGACCGGAAACCATAACAATCTTAGAAGAAGCCATAGAAAATTATCAGACATATATTGTAGCAATATCTTTACCAATACAGCTCCTAGGGCAATGGAAACTAAGGAGAAAACAAACAAGTGGGACTTCATCAAAATATAAAGCTTCTGCACAGCAAAAGAAACCATCAACAAAACAATAAGAAAACTCACTGCATGGGAGAACATACTTGCCAATACTATCTCAAATAAAGGTTTAATCTCCAAAATTTACAGGGAATGCATACAATTTAACAAAAGGAAGATAAGCAGTCCAATCCCAAAATGGGCAAAGGACCTAAATAGACACTTTTGAAAGAGGACATACAGAGGGCTCAGAGACATATGAAAACATGCTCAAGTCACTAATCATCTGAGATTAGATGCAAATCATCTGAGATTAGATGCAAATCATCTGAGGTTAGATAGAAATCAAAACAACAATGAGGTACTATCTCACACGTCAGAATGGCTATCATCAAACAAAGCAACAAATGATATGTGCTGGCAAGGACGTGGAGAAAATGGAACCCTTGTGTACTGCTGGTGGGAATGCAGACTGGTACAGTCACTGTGGAAAGCAGTATAGAGTTTCTCAAAAAGTTAAAAATGGAATTCCCATTTGACCCAATAAGACCACTTCTAGGACTATATCTCAAGAAACCAGAAACATCACTCAGAAAGGATATATGCAGCCCTATGTTCATAGCAGCACAATTTACAATAGCTAAGATTTGGAAACATCCTAAGTGCCCATCAGCAGAAGAGTGGATTAAAAAATTGTGGTACATCTACACAATGGAATACTACACTGCTATAAGAAAGAAGGAACATTTACCATTTGCAACAGCATGGATGGAACTGGAGAGCATTATGCTAAGCAAAATAAGCTGGTTGGAGAAAGATAAGTATCACCTAATCTCACTCATATGTGGGATATAATGAACAACATAAACTGATGAGCAAAAATAGATCCAGAGACAAGATAACTCTGAACAGACGGTCCAACCTCAGAGAGAAAGTGGGGGTTTGAGGGAGTAGATATCAACCAAAGGACTTGTATGCATGCATATTAGCATAACCAATGGACACAGACATTTGAGCGGTAGGTGCTTATCCTGGGGGTGAGAGGGGCTGATGGGAGGGTGGGGGGAATCAATCAGGAAAAAAGGACATATATGTAATACCTCAAACAATAAAAAAAAAGAGAGTAGACTGGATAAATCGATTGTCATATACATGTAAAATGACATGGCATATAGCAAAGAAAATGAACTATTGCCACACAAACATCATAAACAAATCTCTCAAACATAATGTTGAATTAAAGAAGAGAGAGAAAAGTACACATAAGATGAATTAATTTATATACATTTCAAAATAAGTAAAATTAATATATGGCGCTAGTAGCAATAAGAGTTTTCTTTCAGAGAGTTGTCAACTAAAGGTGGACAGAAGAAATGATTGAGTGGTGGTAATTTTTTATTGTGCTGACTACATGGGCACATTCACTGCACATGTAGGATTTGTGTATTTTTTTGGTATTTGTTGTACTGTAATACAAAATTTACTCTAAAAGACTATAAGAAAGGTTTTCTATAAATTATTGAATATGCTCAACCAAAGAGCAATTCTTTCAGTTGATTTCAAAGACTCTTTTCCAATAAGCAGAACACAAAAGATAGGTAGCAAAAGTTCTTCTTTCTTTATCCAGAGATCTGGTGCAATCACTGGTAGAAGAGGATAAGGCCAGTGTGGGGCAGGTGAAAGAGAGAATTCCAGATAAATAGAAGGTAAATTCCAGAAATTGGGAAAAATGGGGTTAAAATAGAGGCCTTCTGGGTAAGGCGAGAGTTCTGCTTGCAGCAATTTATCCTTTTCACTGTTAGCTGTAGTTATGTAAGTCAGATAGAGATGTTCCTGAGGTGCAGGGGATGATCAGTCATGGAACTGGTTGAAATCATCCTTCACAGGGTGCATGGAAGGTGGGAAGATAACGCTAACTCACATTTGAACACAGATTATTTGTGTGTCTTCTATTCACCATACATTAGGTGATGAAGAGTTAATTTATATATTCTATTATTTTGATTTTCCAGGTACTCCTGTGTTTTAGACATAACATGAAATGCTAATTAGATTATAAAAGAAAGCCTAAATTTCACTTTGAAAACTAAGCTTTTGTAACTTTTAACATCAGCTGAGTTTTCACCATTAGCTTATTTTTATCTTAATTGGAGTTATTTTTTTTTTAATGTATGTGATTATGAGAGGTAGGGATGTGTGTGTGTGTTTATGTTTGTTGACATATACTCTATACTCTGGCAACACTGAGGATATTAGGTTTTTTTACTCCTTTCTTTGATCATAAAAAAGGTTCTTAGGGAATATAAGGTACAAATACTGAGTTCCTTAATCTCTTGGTCAGTTTAAATCTTGTTTCTACTTGAAAGTCATAATTAGCTTCTTGCAGAAACAAAGAATGACATGAATATACTTGTTTTACTATAGTTACAAATACAAGCGTCTCAGGGTTTAATACTGATGTTTATATGTTGTTAATACACACTCAAATCACCTGGATGACTGCATCAGGATACAGGATAATCAATATAAAAATATAACCAAAGATGAAAGGCAAACACATTCAAGACAGTTTATGATTTTAGTTCTCAGAAAATTGTAAATGTTCAGCTGCATTAGATTTTAAAAATCTCTTCCTTAATATATGCTGAGAAAATAGTATATTGCAATAGTATATAATACTGATTTACCACTCAGAATTTTACGTAAGTAAAACAATAAATGGACCTCAACAATATACAACCTAAAAGCCTTCCAGAAAGTACATTATTTTCAAGAGCTATTAAATGCCAAGCCAATGCTGGTTTATTAATCCTTGCAGTCTCCTGAAAGAAAATAGGTAACAAAGGAAATCCCATGGTACTTGTGAGCTCTTGGTGGCTGAACCCAGGCTTCTAGGCCCTGAGCACAGGGCCACATCAGATCCCAACTGGTAGACAGTTAAAGCTGGAAGAGACCTCCAAGCAGGGTTCTCAAAAGTGTGATCCGCACTTGCACTGGCATCATGTGTGGTGCTGTTAAAACAAAAAAACACACTAATAGGGCCCCATCTCAGTGGGTTTTTGATTTTTCTCAGGAATCTCTGGGTGTGAGGGTCTGCTTCTTTTTTTTTTTCTTTACCCAGGCTTCCTCCCATTGTCATTAATGTTCACTAACATTTGAGTCCTCCTCCCTTAGAGGCCATCTGCAGTTGAGGATGTTAAGGCTCAGAGAGGGAAGCTGACCTTCAGAAATCCCTGAGCCATTGCTTAGAGAGTCAGAGTAGATCTAGATTTCTTATAATACTCAAACCATGCTCCTTTCTACCTACCTTGTTGCTTCTGAGCAATTTGTTTCTTCCTCCTTCAAGGTGACTGCTATTCACATCCCTAGAACCAATGCTATACTCACTTGCTCCCCCAATTCCCATATGAACCAGGGTTAATATCTCTCTGATTCCTAATTAAATTAACAAGTTAAATACAATCCATGACATATTATGTAGTTGAATGAGCACTGCCTTAATTTTTTAAAAATGATATTTTAACATGAGGGATAGATCATTGCAGAAGGCATGGAGGAGTGAGCAACAACATTTATAAAGTCTTCCCTGAGTTCATGAGTGCCTGGCACTGCCTCTTCTCTGTTTCCATAATACTCCAAATGTCTCTGCATTTTTCATATTGCTGTGAACATCCTCTCAGGGAAGGTGTTAGTGGGCATTGCATCTTGTTTTTCATATTTCACATGGTGGATACTCAATACTTTTTTTTTTTAAAGATGAAGATTAAGTTGACTACCTCTCTTAGTGAATGAAGATCCATTACAGGAGTGACAGCCCATTGCAATCCAGGGCCATGTCACACACATTTTGCACTCCTCACTGTGTACTGTTTCTAGTAGACTTGCCCACAGAACCAATATGGGCAAAACTACGAAAAAGTTGCTTTGTTTATGGAGACCCCCTTCTTAGTGGACATAGCAATAATAGTATATACTATCAATAAGTAATGTACACTATTAAACATTCTGCAAAGACAAGCACTTTTAATTCTATAGGTAATATTTCAACCTCACACTATGCTAGATGCTAAAAATAAAAAAAAAATCTTGTCCCCATTTTCCAGAGGAGAAAACTGAGACATGGACAGGAAATTTACTTGACTAAGTTATACATCTAATAAGAAACAGACAGGATTTGAGTTGGGTTTCTGATTCCCAAAGAATTGATTCAGATTTTGAAGCAGAATTTTTGGACTGGAACACGTGGTATTCCCCTGGGCAGGATGCCCCAGATTCTTTGCCCACTGGAGTCAAAGAATGAATCCATGGACAGAAGGTGGTATAACAAAGGTGGAAATTTATTGAAGAACAAGTACAGACTCCCATTTAGGGAGGAGAAAAGGGTGCCACTGGGTTCCCTTTCCCTATGGCTTATAAAGGCTGCAGATCCTGGTGCCTTGATATCCCCTCTGATTGGTCACTATTCTCTTGGACTGGTTACTATAATAACTCCTGAGTTCAAAGGTTGAACCTCACATGGACATGTGAGGTACTTCCCCTCTCCCCCTTCCTTATTATTTTTCCTATTCCCTTTGGACTTTCTTCTTCTCCTTCTGGACAAAGGGCTTCCTTCTCTTTATTTTGTAAATATGGATCTTTTGCTGTTCCCAATGCCCTCATTCTATAGAAATGTACCTGTTGCAGCTTTTCAGCTCTCCTATTCTACAAAAATATGCCTCCTGCTGCTCTGCAGCCCCGGTTTCTTCCATGGTCCCCTTAATTTCCATAATTTCTTAAACCTGTCTTTTTCACCCCCAAAAATTCCTCCTTCAATTTCATCAATTGCTGGCTATGGAAACCTCCCAGAGCCTTCCTTTCCTTCATATCAGCATTGCAGGGTTATTTTGAAGATGAGAAACGATGCTTGAAAAGCACTATTGTAGTGCCTGCCATTGTTGGTGCCTAATTAAAGAAAGCTAGCAATCACCATGGTTGTCATTGTTACCCTTTGGCACCTTCTTCCCTCACTTGAGCTGGCCTGGCCCATTCACCTAACCTCTCACTCACCTCTAGCATTTGTGGCTCCAGCTGTCATGGCTCCAAGCACCTGCACTCTACCAGGGATTATCCCTTGCAATTTCTGCCTCAGCCCTATAGCAGTGCATCTCAGATTGAAACCTTTGCAAGAATTGCCCTAGGGTCTTGTTAAACCACAGTCCTTGGGTGGAGCCCAAGATTCTTCCTTTCTAACAAGCTCCCTGGTGGTGCACAAGCTCTTGGACCCTGTGCCACACTCAGAAAAGCAAGGCCCCATCTTCACATCACTTTCCCTTGCCGCCTCCCTCAGTCCAGTCTCATTCACTCAAAGGCTTGTTTTCTGCTACTGTGAAAACAGACAACTATAGATGTTCATGATTTTCCCAGGTAACAAATTTGCATTTTAAATGCGATATTCTGCAGTTCTTTGTCTCGCCTTCCTACTATCTCCAGGCACAGAAGAAAGAGTTCACTGATAATTTTCAGCCCTGAAGAGGGAGTAATATTTGTGAGTGAGAATGCATAAGGGTAAGGTTGGGGGTGAGGAGGAAGCTTTTCAGTATTGTCAAGTCACATGTCATAATGGCCATTTAATTGTACGAGTCTACTTATTAAGTACATAAATTAATTCACTGTAACTTCAAAATTCCAAAATCAGGCTAATGAATTCCCTTACGAACCTATCTTTCATCTTAAAAGTGGGTTCTGGATGCCAGCACAGTATTCCTGTTGAAAATGTTGATTATCTTTTTGTGTTATTGAGCTATTAATAGGCAATACAGTAGCTTTGGGAAATCTAACAAATATTGACAGAGTCCAGTGAGATGGTGTGGTGATTACTGTACTCTTCTTCACAAACACCAACTGGGGCCCTACCATGGCAACCCTCAGGCTAACTCTGCCCTTGGGGAGAGATCTAATAATTGACACAATCAATCCTCTTTATCCAAGTTTAGAAATAATTCATAGAAAAAATCAATTTTGTTGAAAATATAAATATACTAGAGGCCCGGTGCATGAAATTCATGCGAGGGTGGAGGGTGGGGGAGGGGGAGTGTCCTTCAGCCCAGCCTGCTCCTCTCCAATCTGGGACCTCTTGAGGGATGTTCAACTGCCTGTTTAGGCCCAATCCTGGATCTGGACTAAACGAGCAGTCAGACATCCCTCTCACAATCCAAGACTGCTGGCTCCCAACTGCTCAACTGCCTGCCTTACTGATTGCCTCTAACTGCTTCTGCCTGCCAGCCCAATCACCTCCTAACCACTCCCCTGCTAGCCTGATGGATGACTAACTGCTCTCCTGCCAGCCTGGTCACCCCTAACTGCCCTCACCTGCAGGCTTGATTGCCCCCAACTGCCCTCCCTTGCAGGCCTGGTCCTCCCAACTCCTCTCCCCTGCTGGCCACCTTGTGATCGCCATCTTGTTTCCACATGGGAGCAGGATCTTTTGACCACATGGGGCAGCCATCTTGTGTGTTGGAGTGATGGTGAATCTGCATATTACTCTTTTATTAGATAGGATAGAGGCCTGGTACACGGGTGGGGGCCAGCTGGTTTGCCCTGAAGAGTATCCTGGATCAGGGTGCGTGTTCCCTTGGGGCTCGGGGTTGCCTAGGTGAGGGGCCTGTGGTGGTTTGCAGGCTGGCCATGCCCTCTGGCAATCTAAGTGGAGGGCCTGGTATCTGGGGTTTATTTCTCTTCTACAATTGAAACTTTGTAGCCTGGAGGGGAGCCAAGCCTTCTGGCACAGACATTGGAACTTTGTTGCCTTAAGTGGAGGCCTGGGCTGGCCAGGGTTTACAGAAAGGTTGGCTTCCTCCATTGCCAGCGGCAAGCAACCCAAGCCTCCCTCCTGGTCTCTCTGTGGCCACAACCATCTTAGTTGGGTTAATTTGCATACTCACTCTGATTGGCTGGTGGGTGTAGTGGAGATATGGTTAATTTGCATATTACTCTTTTATTAGATAGGATATCATCTCCATGTGTTATTCATGCTACACCCATGTTTATAGATGAAGACATTGAGTCACAGGGATTAAGTATCTGGATAAGATTCTGAAGAAATTAATTGACATCTAAGGGGGGAAAAAATCAACCTTCCAGCTTTATGGACTATAACATAGAAATATGTTTTGCAAATGCCAGTATTTTATTATCATTATCATCATTATCATCACTGTCATCATCTAGATTCTAGAAGGAGGCTGTGCCCTCTCATTTAGTGTGTAAGTGTACAAACAGTAATGCATGCTGATAAGGGGCATTATATGTAAGTACAAAGGAGCACACTTTCAATGGTTATGTTTAAAAGGAGCTGTTAATTTCTGTCGATTATACTAATGATCCAATTGCACCTTGCTATTTCTCCTGCTCCCTGCCCAGCTACCACTTCTATCTAGTTAGCCTTTGATAGGCAAAAATAGAAGACAAGGAAATCACCAATATTGCTTTGCACCCTTACCGCTAGGGTTTGAACATGTACGGGATTCTGGGCTTAAGGGACTTGAAGGGCAGTCCACAGGGGGGTTGTGGGAAAGGCCTTTTTCCCAGATAAAAAGAGAGAGAGAGGCATGGAAAATGTCTTTCTTCTGCATTTTGGAGTGATTATGTGAAGATTAACACAGTGGAACAGAGATAGCCATTTTGTAATTATTAGAGAAAAAGACTGAGCACAGCTGAAGTCTGAACAGGGAGAACAGAAAGATGGAAAGAACCTGGTCCTCAGGGGCATTGGGAAGCCATGGCTTCAGCTGTGGAGCTGCCCCTGCTTCCAGCTGTTTGCTTTGGAAATGATAAATGCCTTTTTTGTTTCACTTGCTTGTTCCTTGCAGGCCAGAGCATCCTAACTGGTGTTCTTGTCCTAGAGGAGGGAGCGCCGGGGCTTGTGACTGGGCCCATCCCAGGCAGAGTAAGCTATGCTGTTTGAACTCTTCCTGAAGTGGCAGGGAACATAGTTGTGGTGAGCTGCCCCTGGAAACAGCCTCTATCTCACGAAAGCCTTAGGAATTTGCTGCCAACCCTGATCAAGCAGACTGACCCTGCTTCCTTCCTGTGCCAAATTCCTGGTGTCGATTATAACAAAATCTCAGGTTTGGGGCCAACAGTGGTTTTTAGAGCTTTTAGTTTCATGAGTAGACAGATGTTTGGTAAAGTTTATTTCTCTGAATATAGCTTATATAAATTATAGACTTTTCAGTCATACGAATGAAATCGAATTTGAAAGCAGACTATTAACAGACAAAGGCCATTTATGTCCTTTGAGAATGATGTCATACATAAAGTTCTTTTCCTTAATAAGGTAAACTGTTTTCACTGCTATAGGGATTATCTGGATGGAGCCCAGGCCCTCAGATTACACTGTGATGGAAAGGGATATGTGTTTATAAACAAGGTAGTAACTATGAAATGATGCAGTACTATTTTGGGAAACCTACAAGAGTTGTTTGTAACAAAATAAATTTGAAGGAATGTTGATCTTGCCTGTCCATTTTCCTCTCAATTTTTATTACACCAAAAGTTGTTTTTTTGGTTTAGACCGTTTCTCTTTTACACGGATAACATTTGACTTTCTATAACCACATATTATTGTAGTTATTGTTATTATGTCTATGACATTCAACATTCAAAGAAAGGTGACTATTTTAAAATTAGTAATTCCTTACTATTTTGGACTTAAAGCCTCATTAGTCCAATAATGGCATTATAAAAATAGTACTTAACCTCTTTCATTTCCTTCATTTCATCACGATACTTTCCAAAATCTATTTTTACATACTGGTGAAGTTTACAAACAACAACATATATTTCATTCTGTGCGCATACAAAAACACTTTTGGCACTGGAACACCACATTGGTATGTACTAGTTAAATTTAGAACCTCACTTTTAAGATCTAACTTATCAAACAAAACAAAAAAACAAGGCAGTGTCATAGAGGACAATATATGACAAAAACTTCAAAGTTGTCATCACATCAGCTCTGGCTCCATGGTTCTGTGTTCACTCTTCCAAAGACTGAGGGAGAAGGGAAGTTGCTAATGGATGGAATGATAAAAGAAGACCAGGCCAGAGCAGCCTGTGGTTTCTCCCCACCTAACTGTGCTTCTCTCTGCCTCCCACCCATCACCAGCTGTCAAGAATGTGCTATACTTGCAAGTATCACTGTTATTTTCATAGTTTGAGACAAGTCCTGCAGGAGTCCTTCAAATATAAAATACAAATAAAAGTCTTGATTCTTTCAGTGATAGGGAGCTATTGAGATGACTTTTTTTTTTTTTTTAGGAGGAAAGCATGTTCAAAGTTGTGCTTTAGGGAGATTGAGGAGACAATAGTATGTAGGGTAGGTTGGGAGAAAGCAGAGGTGTTTAACTGTGAACACTGGTTAGAGAATCATTGCATTGGTTTAGATAAACTGAAGAGGTTTGGGCAGTTTGCATTACGATAGTATCCAGAAGAATGGAGAGGAGGTGGGTGCAAAAATGTCAAACTCAGTGTATCTTAGATCTTGAGTTCCATTCTATCCGACCTAAATTTGATATTTGAGCCTAGCCCATATTGAATATCCAGGGCCACGTCTAGCCAGATGCTGCAGATGCTGAACCACACTTGCTGCTATTGCAATGAGTTTGAACAATTTGCAGTCCTCTGGGTCACTCCATCTCCAGCATCTTTGTTGTGGCCTCCTTCTGAAGGTACCTCACTACATTTCTGTGGCTTAATCAGACTTCAACCTGTTTGAACATCATATCTCCTATGCAGCCTGTGTAACACATGCAGGGAGCAGAGCTGACTGTCCTTCCTTTGGACTCTTCTGAATGTTGTCTGAATTTGGATTTGGCACTTATCATACTAAACTACATTTACATGTAAACTCTCTCTCAGTATCCATTGCGATGGCCTATGGTAAATAGTTGGTAAATATTTATTGAACAATTAAATTCTAATAATCAAAGATTCTACCTTATTCTTGGGCCCTACCTCATAACACAGTTCTTACAACTGACTTCCTGCCTTCATACCTGTTCCTGAATTTCTTGTGTGCAAACTACTCAAAACACAGTCATATTCAGGGCCATTGATCCGTATTGTCTTATTGCTCTCCTTTCTTGCCATTGGCTGAACCCTATGGTAGTGTCAGCCCAGACGCTTGTCAATAGACCATCCATGAACCATGTGATTAGCCATGTGACAACTTCCAAGTATCACCTGCTCTAGATATCTGATGACTCAACTCCTAGGCACCCTTCCCACTGTCTGTCCCTCTTTGCAGACTTCCTTGTTTATAGCTGGATATTCTCTGCACCCTTGATCTCATACTTATTCACCAGGCTGAAGTCTCTACTGCAGGCTATAGACACCACTAGCAACTACACCTGCCCTGGCATTTGTTCTTCTCCCAACCACCCACCATTGGACAACAGTGACGGTTGGCCTAATCTTCCTGCATCTATTGTATATAACTGGTGGTGCCTTGCAGAATCTCAAACTACAACTGGCAAATCCATTGGATTTGGGGGAAGGAAGACAAATGTGGGACAAAAGTCAAAAGCTAACTGAGGTTAACTGGGTGATTAGGAATGTGGTGGTGGCATGGTGAAAAGAAAGCATATAAAAAAGAACATTTGGAAAATGACTTAATGAGGACAGCTTTTAATAGGAGATTATGAATCCAGTTTTGGATATACCCAGGGGTGATATTAAAATATTTAATGAGGCATGACATTATATCAACCAAGCAACAAAGATGCCAGTGTTAGGCTATATGGGTGCCTATCAGTGTAGGGTATATTATGCTGGGTGGAGGAAGTACACAGAACAACTTATTGGATATTCAGGGGGATCATTTAAAAATATTATATTTCAGAAAGGGAGAGAGACAGAGACAGAAACATCAATGTTGAGAGAGAATCATTGATCAACTGCTTCATGCATACCCACACTGTGGATTGAGCCCACAACCCAGGCATGCGCCCTTGACCAGAATCAAACCCGGAACTCTTCAGTCTGCAGGCTGATGCTCTTTCCACTGGCTAGGGCTCAGAGGGATCATTGATCAGGGCCAGACTCAATAAATTCTAGAAAAACTTCCCATCTGAATTCAGTCATCTTTCCTTTCCCCTTTCTGAGGTTTAGACTGTGCCTGCATACCACTGGGTAGCCGACTTAGTACTTTTCACACTCTTATCAACTAGCAGGTGTTTGTCTTATAATTACCCCTGGGTTCCTCGTTAAACCATTTCACTCTTGCACTATTGCACTATTTTTTCATGATTTTGTATCAGCATGGCCAGCCCTTTCCCCTTCAGCCCGCAAAGACCCCTTTAATTATCGTAAAAAGAGAAGACTAGATTTGTACAAATTCAGTTTTTAACCTGTTAGCATAGAGGTTAATTTTTAAGATGTTTTTCAGCTTTTGAATTTTGTGTTCCAGGAAGGATGTTTTAATTTTTCTTTTTGACAGATTTGAGGTAGACATAACGATGGAAAGTTAATTGTTAGCTCTGGGCATTCAAAGAAGGTGAGGATTTCCCCCAACCCTGCTTAGAAAGGACAAACTTATTACTTAAGGATTTAACTGTGGATTATTAGCTTCTGGTTCAAATAGAAATACCATAAATGTCAGATAACTAAATTGGTTGCATTGGGGGTCTCTCATTAAAGAGAGCAAAAGCATAGCTAATGAGAAAATCTCTAGCAGGGAATCAAGAATGCTGGAATCTAGTTTCACTTCTGCTAGTTCCACACTGGGAACTCTGGAGTAGGGGACTTTGATTTTCCTAGATTCCTTCAGTTCGAGCACTGATCAAGGATAAATGCAGATTTGTTTCCCTTTTGCCTCACAGGTGTGTGAGAAGTTTGAGTATCTGGGAAAGACTAGCTTTTGTGTCTATCAGCACTTAGGCTGATTACAAGCTTTTGTCCATTTTCCCCAACTTGTTTATTAAGTACAAGGGGCATTGACAGCAGGACTGCTTATCATTCAAGGCAGTCTGTTGCCTTATTCTGTGGAGACAGACTGCCACCTGGGTCTTGACTCTGCCATGAGATTTGCCAAGTGATGACATGAACACCCACTCAAACGTCTGTGAAATGTCTGCCTCTTGAGTGTGTCATTTGATCCATTCCCCATCCCACCCCTTGACACTCATTTCCTCACTGACCTTGCTCTAATCCCAGGAGTGAGCTTCCTGGCCTTGATCCTGTGCTGGCAGAATCAGCTACCTCCTCTGAATGTTCAAAAGGCCCCTCTTGGCAGGCATATCTTTTCAAGTGAGTCATGGGGAGTAGGAGGTATATCACTTGGTGATCTTCATAAGAATGCACTTTATTTGGCTTTAGGCCCAGGGTTGTCTGGGAGGAATAATGTGTTGGCTAAATACTACATTTGCATTATTCACGGATACCAAGACATGGAGACAACCAAAGTGTCCTTTGATAGAGGATTGGATAAAAAAGATGTGGTACAGACCTAGCTGGTTTGGCTCAGTGGATAGAGCATCAGTCTGTGGAATGAAGGGTCCTGGGTTTGATTCTGGTCAAGTGCATGTACCTCAGTTGCGGGCTCCATCTCCATCAGGGCTCATGGAGGAGGCAACCAATTAATGTGTCTCTCTCACATCAATGTTTATCTCTCTCTGTCTCTCTCCCTCCTTTCCACTCTCCCTAAAAATCAATGGAAGAATATCCTTGGGTGAAGGTTAACAAAATATGGTACTTATATATCATGGATTACTACTCAGCCATAAGAAAAGATGAAATACTGCCATTTGTGACAATGTGGATGGACCTTGAAAATATTATGCTAAGTAAAAGAGGTCAGTCAGAAAAAGCCAAGAGTTATATGATTTCACTTATATGTGGGATATAAAATGGAAACTCATAGACACAGACAATAGTATGATCATTACCAGAGGGAAGGGAGTGAAAAGGTAGTAAAAAGTAAAGGGGGCAAGAATATATAGTGATGGAAAATGATTTGACTTTGGGTGGTGAGAACACAATGCAATATACAGGTCATATATCATAGAAATATATACTTGAAACCTGTAGGATCCTATCATTCCAATAAATTTAATTAAAAGACAAAACAAAAAACTTCTATTTTATATTTATATATCCAAAACATACTATATTTGCAGAGATAAATTGTGTTTTGAGGTAAATTCTTTTATTTTTATTTATTTTATTTTTTTAGTAATGTAGTACATGTGTACATATCTTCCCATTGTCCCCCCACCACCACTCCTATGCATGCCCTAACCACCCAGGGTCTTGTGTCCATTGGTTATCCTTGTATGCATGCATATAAGTCCTTCAGTTGATCTCTTATTTGAGGTAGATTCTTTATAGTTAAGGGTGCCTTCATAAAAAACAAAAACAAAGAACCACTACCTATTCTCTGTCTTTAACATGCATGGGTTTGACCATAAATCTCTGCTTCATCATTGTCTTCTCTTACTACTGCATCAACACAACTACCTTTCACTGCCAAATTCCTGAACAGGTAGTGTTTATTGCTTCAGTTAATTTCATCACCTAATTCTCATATTAAGCTTTTGTGATCTGGCTTCCTCACATACCAAACACTGAAATAATTTTTTTCTTGTGCTTTTCTATTAGCCCCATGTCATTTTCTCAGTTTTTACCTCATTAAATCTCTCTGGAGTCTTTGGAACTGTTGATTATCTTCTTTCCTTAAAGCTTCCATCTCTGAAACACTGAATTCTTTCTCTACCTCGTCAATGCTTATCTCCTTTGCTGACTCCCTTTTCTCCTTTTAGTCATAACTCAAGGCTTTATTCTTGTCCCTGTGCCCATCCATCTTCAAAATTAATACTTAAGGTAGTGAGTTTCTTCAAATGCTTAAACTCTAACTTCTCACATAAAGTCTGTTTCTTACTTCTAACTACCTACTAATTGTTTCCACTTGGATATCCAATTTCCCATCCCAAGTACTCCATTCCAGGAAACAGATTGTTTGGGTTTAAATCTAGCGTGAATGTTTTCATAGCTAGAATTCCAGAGCCTCTTTGCTGTGTGTTGTATCATCTAATGGGTAGCTTCCCAGTTGCCAATAAATTATACCCCACCTCCCCAAAGTTTCTTATTTCAAAAACATTTGATAAAGGTTTGGGGAAAAATTAAGGTATTCTAAATATAGATTATTCTTAGTTTATCTCCATAGTAGGCTTACCATGCTAGTCACAACCATGTCCTTCTTATCTTAGACTTTTATTAGGATTTTCTGCTGTAATGGAGGCATTTAACCAAGTTCATAGTCACTGACCACTGCAAGATTGGAGAAAATAGGAGTGTTACACTTGATTCTAGAGTCTCTTTGCTTTGCTAAAGGGGATGGCCTTGATCACACAACTATGTAACAATTTAGTTCTTGTAGAACTCTGCTCTGATTTAGCACTATAAGCTTTTGTTTTTGTTTTCCCTGAGAGCATTGTATCCTCTTTCATTCTTTTCCATTTCTTTAAATCAACTGGGATTAGATCAAGGCTGGGGCACTGGCAGTTCTTTTAGTCCCCTGTCAAGAATAAGTTCAAATTCTGTGGGTTCCTCTCATTCTATCTATTGGACCAATCAACATTTGGGAAGCAGTGAATTTACTAAGACTTCTAAACTGTACTTTTCTAGTTTTCCTCCAAATCCTGTATCCTCAAAAGAAAACACATGTACACAATTGTTTGGGAAGATTTTCCACCTCCATATCTAAGGATAATTTAAGAAGAGTTCAATGTAAAAAGAGGGGGATAGAATAAATGACTTCCTAAAACTTACCTTTCTGTCAGTCTAAGCATTTCAAGTCCAAACATGATACTAAAGTATGTGGGAGGTATTGGTAGGATGGGTATAAATCGAGCAGATATTAAATAGTTGACTCATATCTATTTGTGGGTTATAGTTTCCATCTATATTTATGATTCCAAACACAAAGATTTAACTTTTAAAACTAGTTTAATGGCCTGCAATTGTTTTTGAACAGCTGGAAATCTTTTGCAGTAACATCAAAGGTGATTACTCCTTCATGGAAAGAGATCAGGGGCTTTGTGTCTTTTGGCTTGATGGTAAGTCAAACATTTTTTTTTTCCAGAACATGCATGTCTGTGTGCCCGCATACACACATACACAGTATTTAAAAAATAAATATTTTTTTTTCTGAATTTAAGGATTATGAAAAAGCTTTAAGTGCCCCCAAAGGGGAGCTCAAACCCAACAATGCAAGCATCTGATTTTATGTTTCTTCCTCAAAAAGATGAGAAGGGCACAGGGGAACGTTTGCCTATTTTTATCTGTGAAACAAGGTCACTTAAACTATGTTATACAACTTAAATCAAATTCCTATCTTTTAAAATGTTTCAATGTAATATATATTGGGTCTTATTTTTGCTACAGTTCAAGAATGACATGGGTTCTATAACTATTATTTTCATAGTTTATTTTAAGAGTGAATTTTTGGTTGTCATTTCTGAACTAAATACAACTACTAGAGCACTCTCATTCTGATTTAAAAATCTGACTACATTAGAAGAAAATTAATCTTTTCAAAAGGAAAATTCTTTGGAATTTTTTAAGAAGTTCTAAGGAATACTTTGAATCAAATGAGCTTTAAATTTTATAAATAGACTTTTTAAAAGAATTGCAACTGCCCTGTGATTTATTTTTTGAAGAAGAAAAAGTTAAGTAAAATATAGGAAAAGTAACTATGAAAATTAAAAAGGAGATCCTAAATAAAACTAATTTTCTTTAACTGAAATGACTTTTATAGTAACATTAGGTTCAGAAATCAAAGTATAAACTGCCTTTATTATAAGTAGTTTTGATATTTTCAAAGCAAAATATTAGGTTCTAAGTTTCCTGTTGGGATTCTCCATGATACACCTATTTATTCATTTATTTCACATTTGAAAGGTATTTACAATTTGCTAAACAGAAATCTGAGAGTGGGGCTGGGGAGCTGGTGCAGAGAAGTAACACGTGTATTGCATACAAAAGATGATTAAAATATTAAGCACTTTATATAATGCTAAACATTTGGATGGAAATGAGAGTGCATAGGATTTTCAGTCTACAAACTCAAATATGGAATATATATATATATATATATATATATATATATATATACATACATACATATATACATACACACACACACACACACACACACACACATATATTCTCTTAATTTTCTCTTAATTGCTTAATTTGGTATCCAAGTCCGGGATGTAAAAAGCTTCACTTCTAGATTTCTGGGGTTTCTTCTCACTTTGGGGTCAGGTTGAGGTGTTGGGGCCTGTTATAGAATGAATTGTTACCCCTAAAGAGTATCTCAGAATGTGATCTTACTTAGATTTAGGGTCATTGCAGACACAATTAGTTAAAATGAGATTATAATGGAGTGAGATGCACCATCAATCCAATGTGACTAGTATTCTAGAAGGAAAGGAGAGAGACACACAGGAGCAAGAGTGCCATTGATGATGGGGGCAGATATTGGGGTGATACATCTGCAAACCAAGGAACTCCAAGGAGTGCCAGTGCCTGGTGGAAGAGGCAAAGAGTAATCCTTCTCTATAGTTTTCAGAGGAAGCATGGCCCTGCTGACACCTTGATTTTAGACTTCTAGTATCCAGAAATGTGAGACAACTGCTGTTCCTTTTTCTAGGTCACCCAGTTTGTGGTACTTTGTTAGGAGAATCCTAGCAAATGAATACAGGACCTGATACCATGCAAGGTGTCAGGATGGGATGGTAGGGCATTTAGTCTCTGGTCTTCTGGTCATATAAATAAACTTAGAGGCCTGGAACATGAAATTCATGCATGGATGGTGTGCCCCTCAACCTAGCCTGCCCCCTCTCCAATCTGGGACCCCTCAAGGGATGTCTGATGGCCCATTTAGGCCTGAAACAGGTAGGATCTGGCCTAAACGGGCTGTTGGACATTCCTCTCACAATCCTCACAATCCAGGACTGCTGGCTCCCAACTGCTCATCTGCCTGCCTTCCTAATTGCCCCTAACTGCTTCTGCCTGCCAGCCTGATCACCCCTACCTACTCTCCTACCAGCCTGATTGATGCCTGACTGCTCCTCTGCCAGCCTGATTGCCCCTAATTGCCCTCCCCTACAGGCATGGTCACCCCTAACTGTTCTCTCCTGCAGGCCTGGGTCCCCCCCCCAACTACCCTTCCCTGCAGGCCCGGTTGCGCCCAACTTCCCTCCTCTGCCAGCCTGGTCACCCCTAACTCCCCTCCCCTGCATGCTTGATTGCCCTCACTGCCTTCCCTTGCAGGCCTGGTCACTGCCAACTGTCCTCCCCTGTTGGCCATCTTGTGTCCACATGGGGGAAGTCATCTTGTATGTTGGAGTGATGGTAAATTTTCATATTATTCTTTTATTAGAAAGGATTAAATAGGATAGAGACCTGGTGCATGGGTGGGAGCCGGCTGGTTTGCCGTGAAGTGTGTCCCAGATCATGGTAGGGGTTCCCTTGGGGTATGGGTGGCCTGGGTGAGGGGCCTGTGGTGGTTTGCAGCCTGGCCACACCCCTCAGCAACCCAAGTAGAGGCCCTTGTATCTGGGTTTTATTTATCTTCTATAATTGAAACATTTTAGCCTTCAGCAGAGCCAAGCCTCCTGCTTGCTCTGTGGCCACAGCCATTTTTGTTGGGATTTATTTATCTTGTATAACTGAAACTTTGTAGCGTTGAGTGGCGGCCAAGGCAGGCCAGGGCTGGGGAAGCTTGGCTTCCTCCATCACTGGGGGCAACTCAAGCCTCCTGCTCTCTCCATGGCTGCAGCCATGGTGGTTGGGTTAATTTGCATACTCACTTCTGATTGGCTGGTGGGCATGGCTTTGGGTATAGCAGAGGTATGGTCAATATGCATATTACTCTTTTATTAGATAGGATGCTGAGCTAGCCACTATTCTTTATTCACAACCATCCACCTCACCTCACCCCAGATGAAGAGGTCCCTGCTGTTTGTATACAATTCTTGGGATTCGGGTACTTTTTAGGAGGCACAAACCTCTGAAATCTTCACCTAGTATATCAAGTGGCCACCACGAAGGCCATGACAAAATCTAGGGCTTCCTAGGAGAAGTAAGGATTCCTCACTTTATCTCCTAGCCCCATCCTCCTGCTTGCTTGTCCAGGTAACTCTGTTTCCTCTCTCAAAACTTGTGTTCCCATTACCTTTTCCTTAAGTCTTATGAATTTTCCTAAGGGGTTGGGAGAGAAAGTCTGCACCCTGCCCCCCTTCCCACCATGAAACCACAAACAATGGAGGAGAGCCTGATACATGTAGACTAGAGATGAAAAACGTGAAAAATGTAAGTAGGGAAGACTTATACAATAAACTATCAAACTATTACTCAGCCACAAAATGATAAACAAGGCTACATTAAGTTATCCAGTGAAATTTCTAAACTATTGCCCAGTCTCATTATGTACTAATAGTAAAATAACTTTAGCACATTGGAGCTGAACCAAGAGATCAAGAGAGAAAGCTTTAATGCAATGTTTTAGTGATGGAGAACCATTAATGGGTCTCCCCAAGTTTGCATGAATAATTGACTGATTCAACCATATGCATTACAGATCACCAGATGACAGTTACATTGGTTTTTAAGATAGACAAAGTAACCAAACACAACAAATTAAGAGCTAGTTATCTTGGTATTTATAAATCAATGATTCCAAACCTGGCTCAGAATTGTTGTGCATCTTTTAAAAAATACAGGTCCAGACTTCTCCTTGGACATTGCCATATGGAATAAAGGCAGGGCATATGCAGTTTCTAATCTTTTCTGAGTAATTCTGGCCAATTTTGGGGAAGCACTTATCTAAAAGATTAAATTAATTCAATTATCCAAACAATTATTATAATATATATATGGCCCAAATGAACACATATATTTAGTATTATTTGGATACTGTCTTCTATCATCTATATAACCTTTGCTCTAGCAGAATTAGTTCAATATTCTTATTTTGAAATCTGCAATTACTACTTAAAAAAATTCTTGGACAAAAATCTTTACTACTGTCTTATCTGGCTGGTAGGAAGATTTCTTGCCATTTGATAAGAAATCTTATTACCTCAGGCCTTTGAGTGTCTACGGAGACTTCAGTTGACATTATCTAGTCCTCTTAATTTAACACTATTAGCATTTCTAAAACTAATCATCTAAGTATTCTAAATTAATTATGCTTTTTGCTAATAAAGATGTCTAATTTTCAATGGAAGGGTGTCTTTAACATACCTCCTTCAATACAAGAGTCTTATCTGCTTCAGCAAGTATGTGAATGTGTGTTTGTATATATGTGTATGTGTGTGTGTGCATGCGTGCGTGCACATGTGCAGTAAGGTGCATATCACGCTCCTTTTTACATTCCTGGCTCAGATATACAAATCATGAATAATAACATACCAATACAATGACAAAACTAGGCAAGATGGGGAAATTGCTTACCTTTATGTGTCTAGTAAATTCAGACCTGACAGTTGATCTGGTTGATTTAGAAAACATAAAACAGAGTCTATCCAAGTGGGAAAGTTTCCTGGATAATTCAATTAAGATAAAAAAAAATACATACTGAGAAGCACCTAACATAAAGACGCTGTCTAGTTGATTGCAGAACAAGAAAGACTCTGTTTATTGAGGGACTTAATGCAGGACCCAGCCCAGAAAGGCCCTGGTGCATAAGGCTTCCAGGAAAGAAAGGAAGGGATGCTAACTAATCCAACTTCCTGAAGCTTATCACTTCTCCAGAAGTTGAGGTATTTAGAATTGCTTGTGTAAGAAGTAATAAAAACCTGGCAGGCTGGTACCTGTTAAGCTGCTGACATTTGTTGCCCATGCAGTTTATAGGCTGGTTCTATGTTCGTTCAGGGTGGCCAGGTTTAGCTACACAGCCCTGGTGCTAGCAAAACAAAGTAGAATTTGGAAAAAAAATCAACCTTGACCTCAGTATCACCTCCTTTTCTCTCAACTTCTGATCATGGGTGATGTAACTTTCGTTTGCAGGTAGATGCTGGCTTCCGGGATGACATCAGCTTGGTACTTTGAAGTGCTTTGCTTGTCTCTTCTCATATGGCTGTTTTTTCCACACAAGTTTCCTAGCCACATAGCTTCTTTGCTTTGGTTTACTTTCCTATTTTGACTTAAATCTATGTCCTTTGTTCTTCACTGGTCCTCAGAGACTCAGCATTTGGTTATTTGGATGTGATAAAGGTGTAAATGTACAGCGTTTGAGAGGAGGAATGAAGCTCTCTATAGCAAATGATCCCAAAAAGTATTTCTGAGAAGGTGGCTTACTGAGTCCTTGTTACACAGATCTTGCCCATCTCCATGTGAACACTCTACTGAGCATTGGTTTCTTGCTTGGTTTGGAGCATATCTGAATGTTTCCATTTAAAAATATATATATTTTTATTGATTTTTTACAGAAATGAAGGGATAGAGAGTTAGAAACATCGATGAGAAACATCGATCAGCTGCCTCTTGCATGCCCCCTACTGGGGATGTGCCCGCAACCAAGGTACATGCCCTTGACCGAAATCGAACCTGGGACCTTTCAGTCTGTAGGCCGACGCTCTATCCACTGAGCCAAACCGGTTTCGGCTGAATGTTTCCATTTGGTTTAGTAGGTTTTTAGTAGTAGATTTATTTTAAAATTATTTCCTAAATGTAATGAAAGCAATAACAGTATATTTTTGGCAAATCAGTGCCACTCATCAATTTTACCCTATAATTTGTAAAGATGAGGCTGGTAGAAATTGTGAAGCAGATTAACAGAACTGTGTAGGTGGTACAATGACAACCTTAGAATATACCATTTATATAGTTGTCTGTGGAATGGCAAAGTGACTCACTTTCCTGCTTGGAATATTTAATCTCAAAGGAAGAGTTTTCCAAAATTAGATTCATGTATGGGAGAAAATCCTATGGAAATCAGAGAAGCTAGTCACCATTAAAAAATACAGTATTGGTAAATTATTTTCTCACATGAGAGCTGAAAGTTGTTGTTTTAAAATGTTTTTATTAATTTTAGAAAGAGAAGAAGGGAGAGGGATAGAGAGCTAAAAATATTGATGTGAGAGAAATATCAATCAGCTGCCTCCTGCACACTTCCCTATTGGAAATTTACCCCATAATAAAGGCATGTGCCCTGACTAGGGATCAAACTGGTGACCTCTTGGTTCATGGGTTGATGATGCTCAACCACTGAGCTATACTGCCCAGGTGAGAGCTGGCTGTTTTATATGATCCTCCATTTGAACATATTTCACATCTCTTTAAATGATACTTCCATATCTTGCTATGCCAGCAACCTGCGAATTGTCTTTGACAGCTCTGTTTCTTTTGCTTCCATGGTCAACCTATTACCAAATGTGGTTGCTTCAATCTCCAAAGTACATTTTGAGTCTGTCAAGTTTTATCCCCATTGCTGCTACTTTTTCCCTACACCTAACCCCCTACCTGGCCCTCCTGCTTTCACACTTGCCTTCTTCCCAATCAATTCTATATGGAGCAGCCAACATGATCTTTTGCATGTGAATTTGTATTTTCATCAAATTTGTACATGTGCATAAAGTGTCATAATTCTATAATTCTTATAATAACTACTCAAAAATATCAAAGAGCTGTCTCCTCCCCATCCACCATTCTCAGTCCCCAGCAGTAACAGCTTTCACGTCTTTTACTTGTTCCCTACGTATGTCTCTATATTTCTATATTGCATATTTATGCTGCTTTTACTCAATTTTTCTGTTTTAGATATTGTTTTCTGATGTTCTCTTTACCATGGAAGACAAGCATTTCACTCTCTTAAACACCCCTCTCCTTCTTAGTCCCAAGACATCTTCCTAATAGAATTATATCATAATTTTGAGTTAGATCAAAATTCTGTTTGTACTGTTCTGAATATGAGTTTTAGGGACAGTTGAGTCATATGGAATACTAATATTTCCTTCGTGTTTGACTTCTCATTCCCCCTGTTAATAATTGTCTTTGCCTCTCTCTCTCTCTCTCTCTCTCTCTCTCTATATATATATATATATATATATATATATATATATATATCCTATATATGTAATATATAGTATAAATACATATATATCACTAACCCATCCTTAATTCTCCATGAAAAGTAGAGACCTTGAGTATTAATATATGTTCATATATTCATGTTCCAGTCCAGTCCAGTGACTATCGATCTTGTGACACAGATGCCCAGGGGTTTTATTTTCTCAGCATCCTGAGGATTTCTATTGCTTTTCTTTTGTATTAGATCCCTTGTGTCTTAGATTCAGTGACTAGCATGCTTTTATTTTATCTTTATGTTTGATTGAGAAAATTAATTCCAGATTGAAATAATATTTGCTCAACAGTATGTAGTAATTATTCCACTGTCTCTAGCTCCTAGTATTAATATTGAGCAATCCAATGGTATTCTGGTTCTGGATTCTTTGTATGTGACACTCCCTCATTTTTATCTCATGAGTGCTTTTTAGGAGCAGCATGTCTCAGTGTGGGTTTCTTCCTCTTTCTTGTGAGGTCCTCTTTCTGCTATTTCTTTATTTTGGCTCTGACTCTACCATTAGAGACTTTGTTCAACAATCTATGATCTCTGCTTTTCATTCCTATTTAAACGAGCTGCTGGAAGCTTTGTGGGAAGGATTTGTCAATAAATTGACAAACGGAGACCCATGGGCCAATCTGACCCACTGCTGGTTTTTGTCACTAAGGATCATTTTTATATTGTTAAATGTTTAATACAATTACAATAATAATAATATTTTGTGACATGTGAAACTTCATATTTTTATTCTAATTAGTTTACTGTAGAAAAAAGGAGAATCTTAGTAGCTGCAATTCTTGTATGGAAAAAAAATGATCTCACATTCCCATCCACGGTCTTGTATTCTTCATTAAGTGCAGTTCTTACCTTTCATAGCTCTTATCCCAACTAGCAGAGATCTCCACATCATCATAATCCGTTGAAGCATCATATCTTCAGGCCTGCTTCCATCTAAATGATTTGAAAAGGAAATGGTAACAGAGTTGCTCTAGATTAAAAAGAATAACAGTAGGCCCAACATATTATTGTATTGTATCAAGATGTGCAAATCCCAAATGATCCTGTGAGATGTTTTGTACCAAAGAGGTAGGATGAGAGGCAGAAACACAGCGGAGATTCATGGGAACATATGCATTTTCAGCATCTGATATTATTTGAATTTTTGAGGTGAACAGTACCTTTCAAAAGTATTGATCGGGTCCCATCACTCTACAGCTCAAATATTCCCGTGGTTTTCCATCACATTTACCCCCAATCCAACCTCTAGGCCCTCTCCTCTCCTGCTGGTTTACCCTTTGCTTGCTCTGTTCATCCCACACTGGCTCCCTGACTGAGCTCAGCTAGTTTCCTTCCCAGAGTCTTCAAATTTGTTCTTTCCTGTCTGGTACCCTGTTTCTAAAATCTTCAGATGACTTAATCCCTTATTTTATTCAAGCATCTGCTCCAAAGTCACCCCCTTAAGGAGATCTTTCCTAACCACCCTCCCTAAAATAGTTCCCACTTATCACTTGTCACTCTGAACCCTTTTTTTTTCAGGGAGTTATTTGTTTGTTTCATCTCAGACCCATTCCTCACCTCCCTCTACTCTCTTTGTACTGCAAAGACTGATCCTTAAAAATTATATCTCCCAGCCTCTTTACCAATTGGCTTCCAGTTAAGTTTCTTTAGAGAGAGACATTCATCTTTTGTGGGAGAAGAGAAGAAAGGAAGAAAGGCAGAATCCAGGAGATTTCTCCACTTTTCTCTCTTTTGGGTAGCATTTTTGGAAATGACTACATCTCATCTGGTTCCAGCAGCTGCAGAGTGGTGTTGGCCCCTGGGCTTCAATAACAGGACTTCTTCCCTTCATCCTTTAGCCCGCCGGGCAATTGCAAATCTCTGCAGTATCTCATTGTCACCTATGGCTCTTTAAGAGTTTCTGACATCATTGCAAACTAATTCCTCATATTAAATTCTGGACTTCTGTTCATTGGACTACTGTTTGTCTGACAGGATCTTCACTGATATATAGTGCTTTATGTTTTCCATGGCCTGTGCCACTACTGGTTATATTATTTTGGTTTACTTATTTATTTTCTATCTCCCCCATTAGAATATAACTCACATCAGGCCCACATACTTGAGGACTCCATAGAGAAGCATTTAAACCTGCTGAAAAATAGAAGACCATATTTTTCCATTCCTCATCATTTATCAGAGAACTGGAAAGAAGATTCATGCCTGAGTTTCTCCTGGAGAGCAGGGGGAAAGAAGCACACATGTTGAGAAAGTGCGTGCTTCTGGGTCAGGTGTTACATCGAAAGCTCTCATTGTTCTTAGAAGTTCTCTTTTATGTTTCTGGCTTCAAGGAGAGACTTATCCAACCAAGTTCCAGCTCCATAAACCAATTGAGAATAATAGGAACTAGGCCTGTGGAGGCGAAGAAGCCCAGTTGAAGTTGGTGAGCACAGAAGATGGAACTTGTGGACTCCAGGGGAAGGAAGAGGCGGGACTTTCCACTAAGCTGAGCAAGTAGAAAACAACACGTATTAAAACAACAATCGCTAACGAATGTGTGACACCTAGTTTGTGTCCTGTCTTAAGCATTTTGCATTATTAAATCTAATATGAATCTATGTGAATAACAATGTATAAAACTGTATTAAACCACATATTTAAAGATATCAAAATTAACTGTATGTTATATGTGTTTTTAAAAGTTGGGCAATTTAATTTGTTCTTGAAGTACTGATTTACTTTTTAACAGAACAAATCAGAGATATCAAGAAATAAACCAGTAAATATCAATCCCAGACACACACCAGCATATAGAATGCGAGAGGATAACTGCTTTGCTAAACATAAAAATGACAGATGAAAATGAAGGATGACTTCTAGTCTCCTCACAGAGGGCTGTACACAAGTGATATGTGGGCCTCTCTTCTACTTCATAATATTTTTAGTAGTTGCTTTCATTTCCAAAGGTTATTTAATAATATGGGTCTTAATTTCCAACTAGGTAGAATCGCTTATTTATTATTCATTCTAATTTTATTGGATTATGATTACAGAATATGGCCTGTAAAATCTCTGCTTTAATATTTTTGCTGAGGACATTTTTTTGTGGCCATGATATGACTCATTTTGTAAATATGCTATGGGCATGTAGGAAGAGAAAGTATATGTCTATACGAAGCACTTATATTATTAGGAGTTTGCTTATTATATTTTTGACTCCTATTCATACTTATTTCTTCTTACTTTTCAGCTCACTTCTAAAACAGGTATTTTAAAATCTGCCACTATATTTGATTTATGTTTTGCACTTCTAAAGATTTTTTCCAAGAGAATTATTGACTAATCTTAGTCAATTCTGTAATTTTGTCTTTGTGTCTCCCCCACCCAACTTCGTATATTTTCTCTTCTTAAAGTCATAAAATGTGTCTTTTGCTTGGTTTGCTCCCTTTTTACTCTGGACTAGTTATATGTGGGTTTTGAATACTTTTAAAAATATTTGTTTAATTGATGTTTGCACTGGTAGTGTAGAAATATGCAAATATAAAAATGGGATGCAAAATCTTTAAAACACCAGTGCAACAGCTTTACAAATTACTTTAGGAAGAGCTATGGAAATATGAATGGATAAGGAAAACTATTTTTGGAACTATAAAGAATCAGAAAAGCAGAATTTTAGCATTAAGTCATTTTACTGAAAACAATGAAAGTACCAGCAACACACTAAAAATGGATGAAGAATATAAACTCATTCACAGAGACAGAAATACAAAGCCTTTTCTCATACACCAGGAGGGATACTCAATCTCACTCATAGTAATAGAGACTGATATTAAACTGATAGGAACTTCTGATTCTGGCCAAAACAGAGCAAGGGGACCAGATATGACCTTCTTTCTTAGAAGAGTAGAAAGCTGAACAAAATATGTGAGGAAATAGTTTTCAGATATTGCACAAATGCAGCCCAGGGTTGTGATCCCGAGAAAAAGAAACAACAAAAAAGAGACCAGTAAGTGCCGTAACTTACTTTTCCTGCAGACAATTTCTAGGCTTCAGCACATAAAGAGGGAACTCAACAGAGCTGGGCTAACTTACTTAGAAGAGGAGAGAGCTTAGAGTTCAGGGAGGACCAATGCTAGAAACTGTTGGGCAGATACTAGAAAGGAGGAACTAGACCAGAGAAAAGGCACTGGAAATCTGAGGGGGGTTCCCTTGTGTCTTTCACTGATTACCAATTTACTCATGCTTAAGATTAAACTACCTGCAGCTGGGTTAAATACCACTGGACATCAGTAAGCAGACAAATTCCAGGATCTCACTCAAGGCTGGAGTAGTCTGTGTTTATATCAGCCAGAGTAGGAAGATCTAATGCTTGGTCTTTGGATAGAATCTTAAGAAGTAGGTGGTTCTAGACTAGTCTGATGTGAACCTGTTTTAGCAGTTTAAAAGCAAGCCTTTAAGTAAAACAAATTATTTCAAATTACTTACTTGTACATAAAAACACAACATTATTTAAAAGGATAAAAGAAATCTGGCAGAAAAACAACATAAAATCATAAAAATATAAATAAATTTAATATAAACACACAGACAAAAATGATAGAACAGAAAAGAATGTGTAAACAGATATCATAAATGTTTTCTATGTTTCAGAAAATAAAAATAATATGAGAAGAGAAATGGAAGACAAAATAATGGTATTTGTATATTTTCAAATAAATGAAAATTCAATGTTTGAAATAAAAATATATTGGGAGAGGTTAATATCAAATTAGTAACTGCAGAATAAATGATCAATGAACTTGAAGAGATAGCAATCTGAAATGAAGAACATGGAGACAAAAATGATGCAAAATATAACAGTAGCAGTAAACTATAGGACAGTATTAAGTGTTCTAATGTACATTTAATTAGAGTTTTATAAAAGAATGTGAGGATATAAATATTATTTTAGAGAAATACTAATCGAATACTTTCCAAATTTGAACTTAAACCCCTAAATCAAAGAAGTTCAATAAGTGGAACACGCAGAAACATAGAACAAAGTATATCATAATCAAATTATTGAAAACCGCTGGCAAAAATATCTTAAGAGCATAGAGAGAATAGACACTTTATGCACAAAGAACTGAGATAAGGATGCTGGAAGAATTCTTACCAGATGCAATGCAAACCAGAAGATGTAGAGAGATATCTTTCTAATACTAAAGGAAGATAAATTTGTTAGTCTAGAACTTTTTAACCAGTCAAAAATAGTTTAAAAAAAAAAGAGATTTAGACTTAGAAAAGCTGAAGGAACTCATAACCAGCATATGTGTACTTCACAAATTATTTTTAAAAATTCATCAAGAAGCTCTAGCTGGTTTGACTCAGTGGATAGCGTGTCTGTCTGTAGACTGAAAAGTCCCAGGAATGATTCCGGTCAAGGGCACATGCTTGGGTTGTGGGCTCTAGCCCCACTTGGGGGCATGCAGGAGGCACCAGATCAATGATTCTCTCTCATCATTGATGTTTCTCTTTCTCTCTTCCTCTCCCTTCCTCTCTGAAATCAATAAAAAAAATATTTTTAAAAATTCATCAGGGACAGGGTAAACAATACCAGAGGGAAGTCTGGATTTATACAAAGAAATGAGAAGCACTAAAAATAGAAAATACAGTGGTACCTCGAGATAAGAGTTTAATTCGTTCTGTAACCTTGAGGCATGGGAAACTATGAGACGCTCCAGTCGAGGTAAACTGGTGGGTCGTGTGCAGCCGGCCGATCCGCGTGATTACTCATATCTCAACTGTTGCTCATATTTCAAAGTAAAAATCGCTCGCTCGACAGTTCGTATCTCAAAAGTATGTTAGGGCACTCATATCTCGAGATACCACTGTATATGAGTGATATAATGGGCATATTTTTCTTACTTAAAAAATTATTTTTAAAGCTAATTACCTATTCAAAGCAAAAAATATCAGCAGTGTATTATGGAGATATAGCATATATAGTAATAAAATAGATGACAAATTGACACAAAGAATAGGAAGAAGGAAATGAAAGCATAATGTTATAAGGTTCTTATACTATACATAGGTAAAATATACACAGGCTAAAAAAATACTTAAACCTAAACTGTGTTAAATTAAAGACATAAATTGAAAACCCTAAGGCAACCACTGAAATAAAAAAACAAACAAAAACACAACAACAAAAAACAGAGATACACCTAATAAGTCAGTAGTGGAGATAAAATGGGATAATAAAAAAACATAGCATTAACCTAAAAGAAGGTAGGAAATGGGATATGAAGAAATAGGAAAATAATAGATTTAAATTCAACCACATTGTTAATCATATTGAATATATATATAGTCTAAATGCCCCAATTAAAATGCAATAATTGTCAGATTATATAAAAATGCAGGATTCAATGATGTGATATTTGTAAGAAACATATAAATCTAAAGACAGGTTAAATGTAAAATTATTTGAAAGTTATGCCATGCAAACAGTTATTAAGTAAAATGGCAGGAGCAGCTTTATTGACATAACACAAAGTAAAATTTAGAATAAGGATAATGAGGAAAGAGGAACATTTCTTAATGATCAACAAGTCAGTTTTTAAAAAATATATGTATTTTATTGGTTTTAGAGAGAGAAAAAGAGAAAGGGAAGGGGGAGAGAGAGAGAAAGAGGAAGAGAGGGAGAGAGAGGCATTGACTGGCTGCTTCCATAAGCACCCTGACTGGGAATCAAACTCAAAACATGGGAATGTGCCCTGACCAGGAATTGAACTGTTGACCTTTGGGTGCGTGGGATGACACTCAACCAACTGAACCACACCAACCAGGGCAACAAGTAAGTTTTTGAAAAGGACATAATACTAAATGTGCATGCAACTAATAACAGTGTTTCAAAATATATGAACCAACAGCTGATAGTACTTAAAGGAGAAATAGATAAATACACAATCATAGGTAGGGATTTAACACTACTCTTTCAGTAATTAATAGAACAAATAGACAGAAAGTTAGAAATTGTATAAAAGACTAAATAGTATCAATCAACTAGACCTAATGGACATAGAAAACTTAATCTAATAACAGAAGAATACATATTCTTTTCAAATGAACACAGAAAATTTATCAGGATAGACCATATTCTGTGCTATAAAACAAGGTCCAATAAATATAAAAGGATTGAAATCATACAGAGTATGTTTTTTAACAATAACAGCAACAAGAAAAAGGTTAAGAATTGACACAGTAAAGATATCTGAAAATCCTAAAGATGTAAACATGAGTCAACACACTTCTGAATAATCCCTGGTTCAAGGAAGAAATTACAATGGTAAATTAGGAATATTTGAACTGAATGAAATTAAAAACATGATAAAACAAAATCTGTGAGGTGCTGCTAAACAATGCTTATTAGAAGAAAATTTATACCATTAAGTGCACATATTAAAAAGAAGAAAAGCCCTTTATTTTTTGGACAGAATAACTCTGTTGTTCACTAAGGTGAAAAGGAAATAAATATCTAATTCCATTTCTAACTAGCCATTCAAAACTGGCTTCTCTATCACAAGCCTATATTTCTTAAAATATCTTCAATGTAATTTTTATTTGCTCATCATAAAAACTGAAATAAATTTATATATCTGAATTTGATAAACTATAAAACATTTAACCTATGAGGAAGAGTTACATCTTACATTGTTACAGGCCCCAAATTTGTTCCTTTGTCCTTCAGATGACTTTCATCAAAGTTGGGTGAGGCCATGGCAAGATCATATTGCTCTAGCTAACCAGCTTTAAGATTGATGGAGAATTATCATGTCAAATTTATGATGGGAAAAATTCCATTTTCATTGATTGTCTTATGACATAGCTAAATAGTTCTATCAGCTAAATAATTCCTCATTTCTTAAAAATGGAGAAAAGTCTTAAATCAATGATGCAAACTTAAATTATAAATAGCTAGAAAAAGAAAATTAAATTAAACATTACATAAACAGAAGAGTTGAACTAATAAAGACATATCCATAGTCAATGAAATAGGAAACAAGAAGGATGAAGAAATACAATGAAACAAAAAGTTACATTTTTCAAATAGTCTATACTATTGGTAAACTTCTAGTCAGATTGATATAAAAAAGAGAGAGATAAAACACAATATCAAGAATGGGGGAGCTGAAAATTATGGTAAAATAAGGTTTTGTGCATGCTTAAAAATTCTCCAGAAGGGTAAAAATTATTAATAAAACTGTTGGTTACTTGTTAGAAAAAAAAAAAAGAGAAAATGGACACTATATTTGGTAAGTTTTTAGTTTGAATTCTACACTACTGTTTAAAAATAAAGTAATAAAAATGAGAATGAATAAAGTATATACAATATAAATACAAATATAGAAGAAAGATATCCCTGAGATGGAAAAAGAAATATGTACCTACAAGGAAAGAAAGAAAAAAGATGGATGCAAAATAAGGATTTGGATGAAGTTAATTATGATGCAAATTGACTAGACATTTAATTAATGTCCTTAAATCTTTCAGACATGCATGAAAGATGAACAAATGACTATAAAACAAGTTATGAAAATCTTGAAAACACACTCATTAAAATGTACTAAAAATATTCAGATCAGTGTACAACTTAGTAGCTGTGGATAACATTATTAAGATAATTACCATCTTTATGAAGAAATAATTATAGAAACCAGACTGTAGCTATATCACTGTGCCTACAGTATACATGAAACAGAGACATACTTCTTGTCTTTAGAAGGCTAGGGATTCTTGATGAGGACAAGACCTAAACACAGGAAATTTCAATGAAACAAGCTGAAATATGGCAGGAGGTGCCTGTATGATTAGGAAAGTTTTCAGCAAGGAGATGGTCTATGAGGTGAGCCTACATCAGGGATGGGGAACCTTTTTTTCTGCCAAGAGCCATTTGAATATTCATAACATCATTTGCAGGCCATACAAAATTATCAACTTAAAAAATTAGCCTGCTATAATTGGTCAAATATTTAGTTAATGCCTTGGCAGGGTCAGACCAAATGATTTTACGGACCTTCAATGTCCCACAGTAGGACATTCCCCATCTCTGACCTAGATAGTGAGCAACAATAAAATGGAGGGGTTCCCTTTTCAGGATAAGTTGGGATGGAGCAAAGGGAGGGAATGAGACGATGCAAAAATCAGCCCAGAGGAGAGAACTCCACAGGTGAGATGGAGCAGATAAAGTTAGGGCATAAGAGGAGGCACACGTATGGAGAATCTGAACCCTAGTCTATGGTGTTTGCTTTTCTTTCAGGTATGCGCTGCCACTGGAGGTGTGAGCAGAAATTAGCCCTGCACAGTGAACAGGACGGATGGTAGCACTGAGAGATTGCAGGCAGAGACCAATTAGGAAACTGTTGTAATAAAGTGTGCAGTGGTGACTTCAATTCTGGACAAGGGTGTGGCTGTGGGATTGGAAAGGAAGGCATGAATCCAAAAATGATTACTTCATGAGACTCAGATGTGTAGGAGAAAGGAAGGAAAGGGAAGAATCAAAGGTATTTCCTGGGTTTGAGATTGTCTTGCAGAGTGAATGATAGTACCATTGACAGAAATGATGGAATCAGAAAGAGATCCTAGCTTAGAGGAGGAGGGAAGTTTTACTTTTAAAATATTGTGTTGGAGTGGTATATTGGATATCAAGTAAAAATGTCCCCAAAAAATTAGGAAGAGAGATCAGGCTTGGATAACTTAAATATGGAAGTCACCAAGAAACCAGAGGATAAAGAGGGAAATTAACCTTGTTGGGTTGAGGGGGCAGCTGATGAAGGAGTGGCCCATGCAATCATAGCTAGCACTGCATTTGTAATTCCTGCACCAATATTTTCTACTACTAAATCATCAAAAGAGAAACATTAAAACAACCCAACAATTCAAGGCAAACACATTCTGATTTTGTCTGAGTATACTATATATTTTTAAACCAGTTGGGTTCAGTACATTTTACTTCTACTTGTTGTTTTCTTCTGAATTATCTCAATATGCAGAGCCCACCTCTGCCCCTACCCCAGGGCTTCCTCTCCAAGAAGTGATTAAGTTTGAGTGCGCCTGCCCTCGCCTTCCCCGTGTTCTTGGTTGCTTGAGTGTTCTTTTTATCCCGTTCTGTTTAATTACCATGCAAAACCCTCTGTTGAGTTTTTAATTAGCAAGATATCTTCATCTGAAGACTGGAAACCCTGGGTGCTTTCAGCATATATTAGAGACCTAAAATATGAAATGAAAGAAAACAGAGTTTTAGCCAACACAAGCAAGTGACTCATTTCCTTGTGAAAACATACAAGGTTTATGTTACTCTGGCAACGATATTCCAGAACAGCGCCTCTCCCCTCCCCGTTTAGAGTTTTATGTGTTCCACAGTGACCTAATGTGGAACCAAGGCACTTGGGGATTCATGAGACAAGAGAACGGTGCTTTCATGGTGATAGCTCTCTCCTTTTGGCCGAAGGAAGAAAAGTTTACTTTGTGCAAAGAGAAGAACTGTAAGAAGAAAGAAATCGGGACTGTGTGCTGTCCTAGAGTGTCAGTGTGGTCCTGCTGTGACTTTTAAAACACCACAACTCATTCCAGTTTGTCAGAATTCTAAGTGTCTGCTTGGCTAAAGGCAGCTGATTGATTATGTCATAGTATGCAACCTGTATGTGTGCGGCATGGGGAAATGAAGATTGAGAGGCCATTGCGCAAAGGCCCCAGATTTTTCTTGGGACTCACATCATGGGCGGGAATTTCAGAATGCTTAGGGCTAACATTTCAACCCAGATCAGAGCAACTCTCCAAAGCAGAAATGTGGACAGCAAAAAACAGTTGCTCTCATCCTCCTCCCCACCCCCCAGGTTTGAAACTCTCTGTGGTACTTGAAAAGAAGTAGAGAGAATCTTCCATTTATTATGCTCTTACTACTGATGTTATTTTAAAATTATGGTCTGGAATGAAGGGGGAGGTTTCAGAATTTTAAGTTGAGACATTCTTTGTGAGTAGCATTATGTTTTCATTGAAAAATAAGTAAATTTTATAGCTATTGGAATGAAACAGACCAAAAATTACTGGCGCTATGAAGAGTTTTAGTGTCTTTCTCATATTACCACCTGTCTGCGAAAGAGATTTTTCAGCTTTGCTCAGTCATTGTTTTCCCCTCAAAAGGTATTGTGCCAGTTCTCTTAGCTTTGGAGAAAGAATAGAATATATAGATAGGACTAGTGGGAGGATGAAGGAGAACAATTTAGTTTCTATATATACAGTATATATAGTCCTATTTTATATATGATGTCGATTTATATCATGGAAAGGTTAGGAGAGGGAAGATAAGATGAAAATAGAAAAGGCTAAAGGTAGAGAAGGAGATTTTTTGGAGGATTTGAGGAGAAAGAACCAGGAATGGATCATATATATGACAGTGACAAACAAAAAAAAAAAGGATTTTAAGAATTGAAGGAACTCAGGTATCTTCATCACAGTGTATTTTCTATTACAAGAAAAGGGTCTGATTTATTTTGAAATTGAAATTAGACTTATTTTCAGGAATTGCATATTTTAAAAAAATACTGCTCTGGGACATGAATAATATGGGTCATAGAATTGCAAACAGAAAGAAAATTGCTTAAAAAACTTGCTTGACATACTCGAAATTATTCCTACTAGAAAGAAAATCTGAACTTAGGGAATATTGAGTAAAAATTCGTGTTTGTTTCCTTGTCTGTGTGATACTCAAATATTAAGGTATAAAGCAAAAATCAACAACAATGTATTTTGTTCCAAACACCTTTCAGTGCTGTCATCAAGAAGGTGGCTCTTCTATGAGTGACTTCTTCCAGTGTAAACAAAGAAAGGCATTTGGAACCATTTGAAGTTTTGGTCAGTACATTATAACATTCTTACATGATTTTTTAAAAATAAGACAAATTACTGATTTCTTTTTATTGACTTTTCTTGTTTCACAAACATCAACTATTCTTCTGAGTATTATTATTTAAAAGAAAAAGTAGTCCATCAGTGGAATTGTAGCTTTTGAAATTACAATTAGAATTCCCAATAGGAATACAGACAGAATATTTTCTTTTTTAAAATTAATAATTCAAAGTAGTTGCAGATATTTTCAATTGGTTCAGCAATATAAAATGAGAAAGCTAAACTATTTGCTGTGTAGGATTAAGAAAGCATGTTTTACACTTAAAAAAATTTTAATGGTCTTCCATGAGTGGGTAAATCAAAGAGCATAAATGTGTAAGAATCAAATAGTTTGTGTATATTTCAAGCTTGAAATATAAAATATGAATGAGTTGTAATTGACTACAAAAATTGAATTTTGATGAAAATAAACACTGATCAGAGCCTTGACCATCAGCCTTAAAAAAGATGTTACATGCCACAATACATTGTCTATGACTGTATTATTAGTATTAATGAGCCAATGAAATGTGTCAGATTCCCTATTCATTATGTCAACTATTCGTTGGCCTAAATATTATTAAATTTCACAATAATATTGCCAAATTTTATAAGCAATATTGCTTATGAAAATTTAGGATAATATTCTGGTGATTTTATTCTATAATAAATTTTGACTATGTCTATATGATATGAGAACAAATAAGACTGAAGGAAACTCTGGAATCAAGGACCAAAGAAGCTCATGGTTAAATTAAAAATTATAATTGTAATTCAATACATAACATAAAATTTACCATCTTAACTATTTTTAAATGTACAGACCAGTAGTGTTAAACATACATTCTTGTGAACCAAACCTCCAAACTCTTCATTTTGCAAAACTGAAACTCTATACTCATTAAAGGACTAATCGCCATTCCTCCCTCCCCCAATTCTTGCCAACCACCATTCTATGTTCTGTCTATATATATGACTACTCTAGAAAAATTATGTAAGTGAAATCATATAGTTTGTCTTTTTGTGATTGTCCTGTTTCATTTAGCATAATGTTCTCAAGATTCAACCATGTTGTAGTATGTGTCAGAGTTTTCTTTTATAAGGCTAAAAAATATCCTATTCCTGTCTAGACCAAATATTGTTTATCCATTCATTCTTAGTGGACACTTGTGTTTCTTCCATCTTTTGGCAATTGTGAATAATGCTGCTATGAACATAGGTATGCACATATTTCCTTGAGACTAGGCTTCCCATTATTTTAAATATATACCTGGAAGAAGAATTGCTGGATTATATAGTAGTTTTATATTTACTTGTTGAAGAACCACCATATTGTTTTTCCAGAGCAGCTGCACTATTTTACCTCCTTACTGTCAACCCACCAGGATTCCAATTTCTCCACAACCTCACTTCACAAATGCTTATTTTCTGCTTATTGGCCGTCCTAATCAGTGTGAGGTTGTCCTTGATTAAATTTAACTAAATTCAAACATTAACATTACTAAATAGAGCTAAGCCTGTTGTACATGTGGAAAGAGCCATAACTCAATATTTGCTTAAGTAGCTGCTTCTTTTTGAAAAAATATATTTTTAATTGGTTTCAGAGAGAAAAAAAGAGGGAGAGAGAAATAGAAACATCAGTGATGAGAGAGAATCATTGATCAGCTGCTTCCTGCATGCCCCCTACTGGGGATGAAGCCCACAACCTAGGCATGTGCCCTTGACCAGGAATTGAATCTGGGACCCTTCAGTATGTAGGCCAACACTGTGGAGAGCAGCGACAGTGTTTGGAAAGGTTCAACCCTCAGACTAATGAGAGGGCACTATCCTCTCAATGTTACGTGCAAATCCCAGCTTGGAGAGCAGAGCCTTCCCAGCATAATTATAGTCAGCAGCTATGGTTGTAAACTTGAACCTATGGTCTGAACACATGGCCCCATGGGCCTGAGTGATGTGAACTTGATAGAGTTCAGGTACATGTAATTGAGTAGGATCAAAACTCATGAGAATGTTGTAAACATCTTGACCACACCCTAACTTTGCCTTGTGGAATCTGGCTGTACAATAAAGACATGGCTTGTAGTCCATGGTGCTGTCGCTACCTTTCCATCAGAGAAGTTCTCCATCAGAGAGGACAGCATCCCACCAAGACCCAGCTTTCATTCTGTTGTCTGTCTTTTCTCAGTTCTTCACTGCCCGCCGCCCCGTTTGGTTCACCCTTGGCCGTGCTGGCACAGCACTCAACAGCTAGAGCAGCTTATTCTTTTACATCCAATGAGCCAAACCAGCTAGGGCAGCTTATTCTTTTACAAATTTTATTTTTAACAGTGAGATATGTGTTATGTAATAACACATTTTAAAATACAATTATTTCACACTTAGTAGTCCATTCATTTATTGCTGAGCATAACAAACTTAGTGCCTTAAAACAACAACAATAATTGACAATAATTTAGCTCAAGAATCAATGATCTGTGCAAAGTCTGCGGTGGATGTGTGGAGGCTGGAATATTCTGAAGACTTGCTCATTCACATGTGTGGTGGTGGATGCTGGCTGCTGGATGGAATTTCAGTCAGCTAGGACTGTGGGCCAAAATGCCTACTTTGGTCCTCTCTAGGTAGTTGCTTGTCTTTCTCACAACATGATGACTGGGTTCCAAAAGCAAGTGACCCTAGATAGAGTTAAGAAGCAATTACATTATCTTTCATGTTCTAATCTCAAATATCACAATGTGTTCCTTTTGCTGTACTCTATTATTTAAAAGTCATTAAGGCTCACCCAGGTTCAAGGGAGGAGTTATAGACTCTGCCTCTTGAGGAGGAGCTTGCAAGATTTTGGAAATGCATGTGCAATGAGAGGTATTGTTATGGCCATTTCTGGAAACCACACTTAGTAATTTACTACTAAAGCAGGCAACTGTATGTGGAAGCATCTTATTCGAACAGTAAAAATAGTTACATTTAGTCTAGAGATAGACTATAGACACTTGGGATTATTTGTGCTCAAAAATTGTCCTCTATTTAATATCTATATCTATAATAGAGTCCCAGTGCACAAAATTCGTGCATGGGGAGCAGTCCCCTCAGCCCAGCCTGCACCATCTCCAATTCAGGACATCCCTCTCACAATCCTGGACTGCTGGCTCCTTAATTGCTCACCTGCCTGCCTGCCTGGTTGCCCCTAACTGTCCCCCTCACCCTCTACTGCCAACCAGGTCATCCCCAACTGCCCCCTCCCTGCCAGGCTGGTTGCTCCTAACGACACTTCCCCGCCAGCCTGGTCACCTCTAACTGCCCCCCACTGGTCTGGTTGCCCTACTATCCCACTCTATTGGCCTGGTTTTCCCTAATACTGCCCTCCCAGCCAGCCTAGTCACCCCTTACTGCCCCCCTACAAGCCTAATCACCCCTAACTGTCACCCCTGCTGGCCTGGTTGCCCTCAACTGCACCCCCCCACCTGCCTGGTCATCTCCAACTGCCCCCCCATTGCTGGCCTGGCTGCCTCTTACACTCCCCAACCCCCCTGCTAACCTGGTCACCCCATGCAGCCAGCTGTTCATCCCTCATGCAGTTGTTTGATCATCCCTCACTAATCCCCCTGCCAGCCTGGTTGCCTTATGCAGCCTGCTTGTTCAATTGTTTGGTTGTCCCTTGGGCTGGCTCTGAGCGGCTGGGCAGCCAACATCTGAAGCTTGCCTGTTCCTTGGGCATTGGCTGGGCAGCCAACACCTGAGGCTTGCCTGCACCTTGGGCCAGCCCTGGGTGACTGGGGGGCTGAGGGGACTGGGTGCCACTATCTTGTGGCTGTGGGTGCTGCCATTTTTGAGGGTGTGACAGTCAATTAGCATATTCCTTCCTTATTGGCTGTGGGTGCCACCATCTTTGTGAGGGAGTGATGATCAATTAGCATATTCTCACTTTATTAGATAGGATAAAAGCCTAAGTGACCTTTATGGTGGAATGACCAGAATGACTGGTTCCTATGATGCACACTGAGCAGGCAGGCAGGTGAGCAGTTAGGGGTGAGCTGTCCTGGATTGCAAGAGCATTGTCTGACAACCAGGTGTCCAACTGCAGGGATTAGGCCTAAGCCAGCAATCAGACATCCCCTGAGAAGTCCCAGGTTATTAGAGGATGCAGCCAGGAACACCCTCCCCATGTACAAATTTCATACACCAGGCCTCTAATATACAAATAAAGTATGTCTATCCTGCTCCTGTTCTATGGCCCTCATGTAGGTTTTGCAGGCCCAGAGGAAGAGTGTAGCTGGAAGACCATATATCAAATCTACAGTAATAAAAGAGAAACATGTAAATTGACTCTACCTCCGCTATGCCCACAAGCCATGCCCACCATTCAATCAGGAGCGAGTATGTAAATTAACCCAACCAAGATGGCTGTGGCTGAATGAGCAGGAGGTTTGGGTTTCCCCTGCAATGGAGGAAGCCAAACTTCCTGCCTGCTCTGGAGAGCCCTGGCCTCCACTCAAGGCTACAAAGTTTCAGTTATAGAAGATAAATAAACCCCAATAAAAATGGCTGCGGCCATGGAGAGAGCAGGAGGCTTGTGTTTCCCTGGCGATGGAAGAACTCACTCTTCCTGCTCCCTGCCCCCCTCTCTGACCTGCCCAGGCCTCCATTCAAGGCTACAAAATTTAAATTAAAGAAGATAAATAAATCCCAGATACCAGGGCCTCTGTTTGAGTCACTGAGGGGCATGGCCAGCCTGCAAACCACCACAGGTCCCTCACCCAGGCCACTCTACACCCCAAGGAAACCCCCACCCTGATCCAGGACACCCTTAAGGACAAACCAGCCGGCCCCCACCTGTGCACCAGGTCTCTATCCTATTTAATAAAAGAGTAATATGCAAATTGATGATCACTCCAACATACAAGATGGCTGCACCTATGTGGTTAAAGATGGCTGCCCCCATGTAAACACAAGATGGCCAGCAGGAGAGGGCAGTTGAGAAGGACAAGTCCTGCAAGGGAGGGCAGTTGGGGGTGATCAAGCCTACAGAGGAGGGCAGTTAAGGGTGACCAGGTTGGCAGAGGAGGGAAGTTGGGGGTGACCAGGCCTGCAGAGGAGGGAAGCTGGGGACAACTGGGCCTGCAGGAAGAGCAGTTAGGGGGTACCCATGCCTGCAGGGGGGAGCATTTGGGGGTGATCAAGCCTGTAGGGGAGGCCAGTTAGGCGTGGCTAGCAGAGGAGTGCAGTTAGGGGTAATCAGGCCAGCAGGGGAGTGCAGTTAGGGGTGACTAAGCCTGGAAGGGAGGGCAGTTAGGGGCAATCCGGCTGGCAGGGAAGGGAAGTTAGGGCTGACCAGGCCAGCAGAAGAGGGAAGTTGGGGGCAACCAGGACTGCAGGGAAGGGCAGTTGCGGAGAACCCAGGCCTACAGGGGAGACAGTTGGGGGGAACCAGGCCATCAGGAAAGGACAGTTAGGTGTGACCAGACCTGCAGAGGTGGGCAGTTAGGGGTGATCAGGCCTGTAGGTTAGGGCAGTTAGGGCTGGCAGGGGAACAATTAGGCATCAAACAGACTGGCAGGGGAGCAGTTAGGCATCAATCAGACTGGCAGGGGAGTGGCTAGGGGTGATCAGGTTGTCAGGCAGAAGCAGTTAGGAGAAATCTGGAAGGCAGGCAGGCAAGCAGTTGGGAGCCAGCAGTCCTGGATTGTGAGAGGGATGTCTGACTGCATGTTTAGGCCTGATCCTAGTAGGCCTGATCCTAAATGGGCAGTTAGACATTCCTTGAAGGGTCCCAGATTGGAGAGGGTGCAGGCTGGGCTGAGGGACATACCTCCCTCATGCATGAATTTCATGCACTGGGCCTCTAGTATATAATAGTTTCAAATTAAGTTAGCAACATGTTCAGTGAAACTGTTTGTATTTTCTTACCTTGACACGTTTCTTCATAATAACTTGGAAGATCACATTTAAACTTAGAATTTTGGAAGCCCACAGGTTATATGTCAAATGTGATTGGAAGAGACTTCACTTGACTCATGGACCTTGTTTCCTTTTCTTTTCCCCTTCTTAGCTCCATCCAACACATTTAAGGATCTCAGGCACACATCTGAGGACAACTCCGGTTGTGTCCAAACCTCAACTATGATCCCATACTGCAAGAGACTGTTCTTCAAACATCCCTCATAGCTAGCAATGCCCCTCATGGCCAGCAGTGCAAATATCAGAGCTGTAGACAACCTCTCAAAAGAGGAAGCAGGGAAAGTGCCCAGGAAGACCTTGGCCTGTATAGGGCATTCTAGGGTCTAAAGCTTCCTGAATGAGATCTAAAAGTGGGGACTCTGGCTCTGTGTGACCTTGTCCACCTTACCCATTCACATAGGATGGAGGAGGGCCAGTGCAGGGCTCTCTGAAGCTCAGGAAGCAGAGCCTGGAGCCTGGAGCCTGGTCCGAGGGTAGTACTTATGGGAAGGTTGGGGAGAGAGCAGTGTTGCTCTCTGTTCTGTTCATTGCCCTGGGCTCTGTTTTAAATGTTTTTGTCTAGCCCTATTTAACCATCCCCCATTTCTTCTTTCAATCTTTTTTTTTCCCTCTCTTTATCCTCTACTTCTCTTTCCCTTTTGTCTTTTACCTCCTCTTTTATTTTCTATTTTCTTCCTAGATCTTCCTAACTCCTCTCTCTCTCTCTCTCTCTCTCTCTCTCTCTCTCTCTCTCTCTCTCTCTCTCTCAACTTTAATGACAACCCTACCCTCAATTAAATGCTGGGACTTTGTTAGAGATCTTATTGCGTGATTGCTGGCACTGAGGTAGTTCTGCCCCATGGTGATTCCCGCTGGTTGGAGCCTGAGCATGCATTTTGGTGTGGCTGATACACTACTCAGGCTTTACAGGAACCATTTTATTTCAAGGTAACTAAGAAGTGACTTGCCCTCTTAACCTCTAACCATGCAGGAGCAAACAACTTTTATTAGAATCGGTGACACTTGGAGAGGATATTTCAAAAGAGTGAGTCAAAGCTGTTTGTATCTTGTGAAAAAACATTCTTTTTCCTGGTTTTCAATAAACTTAATTTAAGTATCTTACCAGTGGTTTTGGGTCCAATTCCAATTGGTCTCTCCAAAACTAATATAAACAGAATTAATTACTTCACTATTCACCTCCTTTTCTCCCTTCAAGCTTCCTATTTGGCTTGGACTATTTTGCTCTCTTATACCCAACAGTTTATTTCCTGCTCCACAACTAAAGGTTATTTAGTCCCTACTGGATCCATATAATACCCTCCACATCCAGATGGGTGATGCTAATTGGTAACAAAAGTATATTTTCCAATCAATTGCATTTTATGTCATTATCTTCACTGGCAAAATTATAAAATTATCTTTATAATTTTGTCTCTGGCAAAATTTTAAAGCCTAAATATTGACATACTCCTTTTTATACAAAAATGAACAAATAAACAAAGTCACATCTGGACAAAAGCTCTTCAATATAAATCAAAGAGCAAAACATATTAGTTTCACCATTTTTCTATTTGATTTTAAACTGGGCAGAAGCTTCTGGAGTCGATAATTGCTTATATCCAGAAGCTATTCAAGACTCAGGGCACGAAAAAGTGAAAAAGAAAATTGATATAAAAATAAATCTAATGGTCTACCTCTAATACCCAAAGGGATAATATAGGTTTTGAGAAGTTAAGCATGGAAGCACTGGGCCATTACAGAATGTTTCAATTTTTTTGATATGACTTGCCTTATGAATTTTAACTTTTGGTTATTTTTGAGAAGTTATGTGTTTTGTTTTGTTCTTTTTTTTTTAACAAATAATACTTATTCTTACTTGGAGTTTTCATTGTAGAAAATAATGAGTAAAAAATCATTAATAATTTCATAAACCAAAGGTACCATTTATTTCCATGCACTTATATGTTTTCTTACTTAAAAGTGCTATATTTTCCCATGACAAAAAAAATCACTTTCTATAACAGTATTTATACATATTTTACAGCAATATCTAAAAATATTTTTAATAAGTTGAAAATGGTAATGAAATTTCAAACTATATATGAGAATTCAAAATGGAAAGTAAATTTTCCCCCTGGAAAATATGACATGTATTTTTATGCCACTAAATGTGTTCCATCTCAAGGAAAATATTACTAAAAACAAATTAAGAAGAGAAAGAGTGAGAAAAAGAAATGAAATCTTAATAAGAGAGAAAAAGAATGAGGATGAAGATTTAAGTATCTCTATTGAATTTATTTTAAAATGACATCTTTAATTTCTGAGAACTCTTTATTCTTTGCATATTTTTCTTAGCATTGCATCCTCATTTTTAAAATGCAGCTTGTTTTCTAATATTTTAAAAGTTAAAATTTATTTTCTCTTTCCTTCATTAGCATTGTTTCTTTTACAGTCATTTTATTTTTTCATTATGCTTATGAACAAAGGACAAAAAGACACATTGGCTTATCCGAGCTATCTGAGCTGAAATTTTCTTTGCAGGTGTCTAGATCTGCTGAACCAATAAGTTTCTGCCATTCATGGAGAAATGAATGTGAATCTGCACAGAGAGTGGTCATTGGAAAGCTTTATTTAGGGTCTAAGTTCAGAAAGCAGGCAGGCAAGTAGACCAATTCTATCCCATTTTGTGCCATTTGAGGCAGCCTTCTTCTGGAGTGCTTCCATCCCCCACGGCCCTACTTTCCTCCAGGTCAGTGGGTTAGTTTCTTTGGACATTAGTTCCTTGGTTTTATCCTGGAAGCAAACATTGTAACTCTCCTAGGATAGGTAGGAAAGGGTTGAAGAGGGGCCTAATTGTATTGATACTATGTAAACAATCCTTGAATTAATCATCTTGATTTTTGTCCTTCTTCCTAGTTTAAAGGCTCCCAGTTTGGAGTGTCTCCTTGGCTTTGTGATGGAGGAAAATTACTCCTCAGGCAGCCTTTTCAGTGTCCATACTTCCTTCCCCCCGAGATTTGTGAAAGGCTCTGGCTTACTGATGCTTCCTTCCCTCCTTTATACCACTGTGATGCCCTTATTCTCTTTTGTACTTCCTTACTGGCCTTACCTTGGGAAATGCTGTCTGCCATGTTGCAATGGAAGCTTACCACATATGAATGGTTACTTAGTATTCTATTATATGGATAGACTGTAATTTGCATAAATGAATTCCTATGTCTGGGTAGTTACATTGTTTCCATTTTTTGGTTGTTACTCCTGTACGTGTGTCAAGGAAGACAAAAATGTTATTTTAAGAGATAGGTGCTAGGTTTTTCTGGGTGTTGCTGAAATAGGCTGGGTGAGTCCATTAGATAGCTAAACTGCTCTTCATAAGAAATACTGTAAGATTTGGGGGAAGAGAAGGTAAATGAGCTGGAGGAGAGAGAAGGTTGAAGAGTCCGGTAGCACAGCCAGAACTGAAGCCTAAGAAACATAGACGAGGAAATAAAGGGGACTTTGTCAAGGGGAGGGGTGTCAGGTTGGCTATGCGCTGCTGCCTGTGCCCTCTGTGGCCTCACACCTGCTGCTGAGCCTCCTATGGCAAACCTAGGAGGGAAGAGGCTGGGCAGTGCCCTGCAGTGGAGGCTGACATAATGCAAAAAAAGAAACACTGATAATGAAGCATGCAGCAATAATCCGTACTTGAAACCAGAGGTACTAGAAAAAATATAAGCAGCTCTCCCTCCTTTCCCCCTAACCCAATACATACCTGTGGTTCCCTACAGACCTTGGGAGAGGGACTGGTTTTCCCACTGTGTGTGACATAGGGATTCAGGAGATATTTACTTGCAGCGCTACTTCCCCATACCACCTTTCTTCCAATCCTCTTCAATCTCTTCTTATTTGGGGTCACGGTGTCAGAAAAGCTTTTCCTTTTCATGAGAAAAAACTTTTCAGGAGGCCTTCAGTAAGTGGGGATAGACTGCTGACCTAACCCCTAAATCCATGAATAAAGGCTGAACCTTGGCCAAGAGAGTGGCCCAAAGGACTGGCTCATAGCCCTTGTATCAATTCTGAGGCTAGACGGTGGTGAGATCAAGTTCAACTCACAGGAGCTTATAAAAAAGAGGGAGAAATGATTAGCTGATTTAAATTAAAGCCCTAGGCGAGTGGAGGCTTTAGGATACACTTCATCTTGTCTCTCTCGTTGATTGTCATTAGTCTTCTAGGGTTCAGAAACTGGCTGCAGATATTTCTGGCCTGGCAGGTATACAAAGCAACACACAGAGTGGGAAGAGAGGATATCTCCCCGACTTTCTCCTGAGTGGAAACTTTTCTCAGAAGCGCCCAGAAACCTCTCATAACCTCTCTCATTGGTTACATGTTCCTTTTGAAATCAGTCTCTGTTCTCAACAGCTTAGGTGGATCCTGAGCCAGACAAGAGATATGGGATCACCACGATTGAGGAGAGCTGGGAGGGGGGAGAAAGGATGTTAGGGAGACAGCCTCAGTGTAGGCAGGGCTGCCCTCTCCCATCTCTGATACTGTATAATAGGACCTCTCTAATAAAATACAACATTCTTCCCATCCTCTATCTGATTCGAGGCCTCTAAGATAAAGTGGTGGCAATTAAGCTCAGTTTCTCATTACTCTCCAAGCCCATTATTATTTTCTGATCCCAATAAATGTTAGTTTCTATAACTCCTTAGATTCTCAGTGTCAAAATGGTTGTCAAGAAATCCTCATTGTCTCTAAAATTTACCTAACGTTTTTAACCCCATGAACACCACTTTCCATCCTCTGTGTTCCTGATTGTCTCTGGGATGTTGCCATGGCAATCCTATGCCCACTCCTCCATGAAGACTATAGTTTGATAACTACAGAGGATAGAACTATGTACTTCAATGTTGCTAGATGTTAGTGATTGCCTTTAAAAGAGGTTGCACCAATGTATACTCCCCAAATAAGAAATGAGAGTTTGTTTCCTAACACATTCCTATCAACACTGTGTACTATCAAGCTTTTTGATTGGTGTGAATTTTATAGATTGAAAACTGGAATTATTCATTTTGTTATAATCTTGCTCAGCTACAGTGCATCTTTAAGTGATTTGTGTATATGTAAAGAAACCCTGCTTGAAATGTTTTCTAAGCCCTGTATATCTAGGACTATTTATTGTCTACATGCATGAATGACAAACTCAAACTGGATTTGCAGAACAACTCTATCTTGGTTGTTGAAGAAATTTGTGAGATAGTCTGATTTTTTCCTTTGTGCATAACTTGATACTGTTATGCATCCTTGAAAATTCTGGGGCCTTTTTCTTATCATCTAGACTTTTCCCAGAATATATTTATTTTAGGTATAAAAGTGTGTGTGTGTGTGTGTACACACTAGCTTCCCTCAGGAAAATTTCCTCATATTTTAGTTCTATTATTGCCACTGTCTGTTCTTTCTACTTTCTTCTTCAGAAAAATCCCAGTTTTCATAAGTTATACCTTGGCTTGCTGTTTTCTGTGGCCATTTGTCATTTTATACCTGGTCCACTTTTGCTCTACTAATTATCCTAGCATAACACATACCCTTCTTATACATCTTAAAATTTATTAATAAAACACGATAGCATTTTGGGTATTTATTCACATATTTCATTACAAAGACATTTAAAAATTTTATTCTTTGGAGTCATGCATCTAATAAGTACAAAGGCAAGACACTTGCAAAGACATTCAATTATCCATAACTAAATACAAGTTTTGAAGCATTTAAGCAGATTTCCCCTAAAGCCCTTCGTTGTGACAGTCTAGGTTACATGCACAATTCTTATATAAACATATGGAAGTGAGGCATTAAAGGCCAATATGGGTGACATGTGTTTAACATTATACATTGTACCAATTATGAACATTATTTCAAGATTAAGTAATTAAATGTTAGATAGCCACACATCTTGCAAACAATCATTCCTAGCTTCTTATATGCTATTGTCAACATTTATAAATAAAAGACTGGCTTTCATAAATCACTAGAGTAGATAATTATGGGTGAATTAGCCAGAACAATCATGTGGAAACTAAACCCAGCTGAACTCTAGTGTATTTCATAGCTGGAACATAGAAGATGGTCTAAAACAGCAGTTCTTCATCTTGTTGCACATTGAAACCACTTCAAGACACAGTGCCCATTTCAAGCACATCCAACAACCTGGACATACTGACCATCCTAACAGCTATCAACCTGTACAGTGTATATGCTCTTCGATATAGCAGTTACATTTTCAGGAATCTGCTCTATAGACATACTTGCATGCGGGCACAAAGATTTATTTTGAAGATATATATTCCTCCAACAATATTCATATATTCAGGGACAGCACTCTTCTAAATGCCAGAGATAGTGAAGTGCCTGTCCTTAGGAAGATTACTGTCTGTGGGACTATACAGATAATAAACACAAGTAGATAATACCGGAAGAGTAACAAGAGGTTATAATTGTTATGCAGGAAATTCAAATATGATACCCACTGAAACCCTTGGAAACTTCTACTTCTTACACAGGACTAGGAAGACACTATTTTAGGCTTCTGCCTGCTTTGACTTCCCATGTTATTGCCACTCTCCTGCGGCAGCCCATGATGGGGAAGAACCACAGTGAGTGTCTCCACCTAAAATTCCAGGAGGGGATGGGACTATATCATGGGAAGCAAGGAAATCTTTTCTGTTCCTACACTATCCCAACCTTACCTATGGTTTTTTAAAATTACATATATTTATTTTTATTCTGATAAAACACACATAATAAAATTTACCATTGTAATCATTTTAAAGCACACAATTCTGTTGTTAAATACATTCACATGTTGTGCAAACATCACAATCTATCTTCTGAACTTTTTCATCATTCCAAATTAAAAATTCATACCTCTTATAACACTAACTCCCCATTTTCCTTACCCCTTGCCCCTGTTAATCACTATTCTGCTTTGTGTCTCTATGAATTTGGCTATTTTAGTATATCATAAAAATGGAATATTACAATAGCCATTCTTTTGTGTCTAGCTTATTTCACTTAGCATAATGTCCTCAAAATTTATCCAGGTTGTAGTGTATGCCATATTTTTCTTCCTTTTTAGGCCTGAATATTATATGTGTTTGTATAAATCACATTTTGCTTATCTATTAATCCTTAGGTGGATATTTGGGTTGGTTTCACCTCTTGGCTGTTTTAATAGTGCAGTTAATCTGTTAGGAACATGGGAGTACAAATATGTTTTTGAGATCATGCTTTCAGTTATTTTGGAAATGTGTCCAGAAGCGGTATTGCTAGATTATATAGTAATTCTACTTTTAATTTTTATTTTTGTTTCAAGGACTCTCATACCATTTTCCACAGCAGCTATGCCAGTGTACATTCCCACCAAGAGGGGAAATTATTCAAATTTCTCCACATCCTCATTAACAATTATTATTTTCTGTGTGTTTCTAATAGCTGTCATTTTAATAGGTGCAAGGTGATATCTTATTGTTTTAATTTGCATTTCCCTAATTATGACTGATGTTGGGCATCTTTTTGTATACTTGTTGGCCAATTGTATATATTTTTTGAAGAAATATTCTTTGTCAATTTAAAAATTGAGTTATTTGATTTTTGTTGTTGATTTTACAAGGTTTTTTTTTTATGTATCTTGGATATTAACCCTTTATCTGAGATATGATCTACAAATATTTTCTCCTATGCTCTAGACCAGTGGTTCTCAACCTTCCTAATGCTGCAACCCTTTAAGAAAGCTCCTCATGTGATGGTGACCTCCAACCATAAAATTATTTCCACTGCTACTTCATAACTGTAATTTTGCTACTGTTATGAACTGTAATGTAAATATCTGATATGCAGGATGTATTTTCATTGTTACAAATTGAATATAATTAAAGCATAGGGGTTAATCACAAAAACAATATGTAATTATATATTGTCAAATATTTATTTCTAATTACAAATAAATGAAATTTTATCTTGAATCATGGTGTAGCATGGGCAACAGTCTTCATATAACAACAGTAAACTACCTGGCTACATTTTGCTACACCGAGGAGCAGTGTGTTGGTTCCTAAGACCATGGGAAATAGGTGTTTTCCAATAGTCTTAGGCGACCCCTGTGAAAGAGTCGTTCGACCCCCAAAGGGGTCACGACCCACAGGTTGAGAACCGCTACTCTAGACTGTCTTCATTATGCTGTCTTTTGATGGATAATCTATTGATATATTGATTTGTGAGACAATTATACTAGAGTCTGATCATGATAGAATATTTGTTAATTTCTCCTCATAGTTTTCATATGTTGTATTTCTTACAGTTTTATTGCTTGCTGAGTGGTTTTTTGATTGTACCTTTAATCAATGGAAAATATAACTTTATTTTCTCATTCTAAAAATGTGTTAATAAAATTGAATTTTGTCTGATATTGTATTAAAATTTCATAGTTGCTTTTAGTATATTTTAGATTCAAAATATTTTTTTTCTCAGAAGTTTGATAAACCCCTAGTGTATTCTCACACTTGGTATTGACAGTAAAAAATCTACTATCAATCTGAATGTCTTTTTCATGTGATTTTTTTTCTTCCTGGAAACAGGATTTTCTTTGTAGCTCTGAAATTATCACTGTGACATTTCTAGATGCTACATTTCTATAATTCTTTTGCTTTGCTCTAGTGATCTCTTAAATCAGAGAAACCAAGTATTTTTTTTAAAACCAAATCTTTCTTGAGCTAAGATTTTATTTGATTAACTTACTGATTACTTGCTCCACCTGCCCTTCATTTTCTCTGTTCTTTCCCCGGGTTTCCTATTAGATAGATGTTTGACTACTGAGCCTATCCTTTATGTCTCTCACAAAGCTCTCATACTTTCCACAGCTTTGTTCTTTAAGCTGCACATGACAAAGACCTTAGATTGATATTCTGGATTAATAAATTATTCTTTAGTTGTCAATGTTCACTTATTCAAGTTAGATCTTGTATTTTTAGTATTATCAATTAAATGTTTAATTTATGGGAATTTTCTGTTTTTGATTGATTGATTATTTATTTATTTATTTATTTATTTATTTATTTATTTATTTTCCAATGGATACATTGTTCTCTCAAATCCCTTGGATACAAATTTTACTTATTTCAGTCTTCCTTTTAGTATATTAACTCCTTTATCTTGAAGATGACTTCATTTGCTAGTTTTAGGCCTCCTTTTTTATGCCATTTATTGACTTCCCTCAAGTATTTTGGGAATTCTGCTTGCCTCTGTATTTGAAAATCCTTGCTTACTGCCCTGTGAATAGTGGCTTTGCTATTGGCATTACCACTGATCATTGTAGACAGGGATAGAAGAAGCTGACAAAAAAGTATACTAATCCCTGTCTTCTTATTAGGCATCACAAATTACAAATATTTAGAAAAAAGGCAAAAGGAGTCAAGAAATATGCCTTTTTTTATAACCAAGGAAAAGGTAATGCTAGAAAATGTACACACACACACACACACACACACATTTATCCTATATAATAAAAGCCTAGATGGCGTCATGCCCTTGCATGACACCCTTGTGTGACATTGTCACAAGATGGCTGCCACAAGATGGCCACTACAAGATGACCACCCCAAGATGGCTACATGCATAGCAGAGGTAGGGCCTGGTGGCCACTCTGCATGGTGAGGCCTGGGGGGTCCCGTGGCTCTGTGTGGCACAGAGGAGGCCAGTGCCAATGTCACATGGAGGAGGCAGGTCCTGGTGGAGGAGGTAGGTCACAGCAGGGGAGGGCAGTTGTGGGTGATCAGGTCAGCAGGGGAAGACAGTTGGAGGTGATCAGGCAGGTAGGCAGGCAAGCAGTTAGGAGTCAGCATCTCGGATTGTGAGAGGGATGTCCAACTGCCCGAAGGGTCCCAGATTGCAGAGGATTCAGGCTTGGCGGAGGGACTTCTCCTCCCCATGCATGAATTTCGTACACTAGACCTCTAGTTTATTTAGATTTAGCCTCTGAGATCAGGACATCATAACAGACATCAAAGAAAAGAGGATGAAGAGATTGACAGGGACAAGGGATTAACTAATGACGAGTTTCAAAATATGTTGCATGTTTTCAGAACTTACTGAAATTATTACATATACACTTATTATTGCTTTTAGAATTAGAGAGGAATAAGAGTGTTATAAAGACAATATTATCTTGTTTTAAATGAAAATTCGGAAAAGCATTAAAAGATAAATTTAATTTCCATATCTAGAAAATATATTGAAAGCATTACAAAAATTATTTTTGAATTCCCAGGAAAAAAAATATGGATTAATCATCATCAAAGCTTTGGCAAGACAAATTTTCAGTGGGCCAATCTGACATACTTCTGACAGACACTGATCAAGATGATATATAGAATACATTAAATAATTGTTATTAATAGCTCATTGTCCACTTGGTGGGTCATAAAAATGATTTAAACTTTGAAAACCATCTTCTTATGTGTCTCAGAGATAAAATACTGTGGGGCAGTTAATGGTCCTCAGGGAATTATAGGAACATTGAATGGGAAACTTGTCTTTGTACTAAATGACTTGATAGGAGAGAATAAACTTCATCTGCTGCAGGAGGGATTTATATTAAAGTTTAGAAAACCCCTTTTCATCTAAATGTGAAACATTGAAATATGTGCTATTAGAAATCATGGAGGCACATCCAGTGGAACATTTTGAGAATATGGGAAATTATCCTCTCTGAATAATATAAATGCATAGGAAACAATCTGAAAGACACCACTCCTGAGAGGGAGGTTCTAGATTAGCACTTCAATTTAACTAAGAATCTAGAGCACAAAATAGAATGGGAAGCACTGATTGCACTCCCAAGCCTCTATACCATATACCTTCTAAAAGGTAGATGGTCCAAATGATGGGCCATCTCTTTTCATGTTTCATGTTTCATGTTTGGAAGAGGAGTACCAGGACATTAAGAGATTGAATGAAGTGAGGTTACCTATGAAAACATTTTTTGCCTAGAAATTCAAGTTCCAAAATTGCTTTAATTAAGTTGAACACTAGTCAAAAACCAATAGAACACAGCTTCATAGAAATAAGTGGAAAGTAATAATAACAATAGCAAAACACTTTTATGTCACTCATCAAATACCCTTTCAAATACTAACACTGGAGGGAAATAAAAAGCACATATATAATGTACGATGGTATGTTCTCAGCTTATACAAGGAGAAAGAGTTGAGGTTATCACTGAAGGAAATATTAAAAGTTTTTATTTTTATGGCATTCTGCTGAAGGACTAAAAGTTAGTAATATATCTTTGTATTGTAAAAGACTGAATGCAGCCAAAAAAGTGATAGGTATGAAGACTACATAAGAAAAATAAAACATTTCAAAAAAACGTCTGTTAGACATTGTGTCACTTATAATTGTGTGACACATTATTTAATCCTCATGATAATTCCTATAAGTAAATGTTATTATCACCATATTGTGGATGAGGAAATTAGGCTGCAGCAAATAAGTAGCTATTTCTCAGTTGGCTCAGATGGCCAGATATCCAGGTTAAATATGGACCCTTTCTTATTATTTAACTTATACTTTAAAAACTATATTTTTATTGATATCACAGAGGAAGAAAGAGGCGGAGAGAGATAGAAACATCAATGATGAGAGAGAATCACTGATTGGCTGTCTCCTGCACATCCCCTACTGGGAATTGAGCTCACAACCCAGGCATGTGCCCTTGACTGGAATCAAACCTGGGACCCTTCAGTCCGCAGGCTGACTATCCATTGAACCAAATAAGCTAGGGGTAACTTCTACTTTTGATAAGTTAAATAATTGGTGATCAATAAAAGCCTGAGAGGAAAAAAGTGAAGGTTATAAAATTACACATTTCCTACAGATTATTGCTCAGAGAGAACTCAAATGCATTTTGTTCCAGTTATCTATTTCTGAGTAGCAAATCTCTCAAAGGTATAAAAAGCAATCAGTTTTATATGTTCGCTGATGCTCTTGGCCAGGAATTAGGAATGGTGAGTAGGAATGGCTTGTCTCTGCTCCACAATGTCTGGGTTCTCAACTTTGAATGATTGCATCAGCTGGGCCTGGAATCATTGGAGGCCTCTCTCAGATTCCTGCGGGCTTAGCAGGATCTAGGGATTGCAGGTCCCGTGCATGGCCTTGCCATGTAGCTTGGGCTTTGCCCAGCATGGTGGCTGGGTTGTAAGAGGGGCATCCTCTGAAGGAGCACCTGGAGGGTGAGCAATCCCAGAGAACCAGATGGATACTTCACGGCCTTTCCTGGTGCAGCTGTTGAAGTCACGTGGCACCATTTCTGCCTCACTCAATTGACTAGCCATGAGTAGCCAAGGCCAGTGCAAATTTAAGAGAGGGCAATGCCACCCTAACCAGTTTAGTTCAGTGGATAGAGTATTCACCTGCAAACTGAAAGGTCCCAAGTTCGATTCCAGACAAGGGCATGTACCTTGGTTGTGGGCACATCCCCAGTAGGAGGTGTGCAGGAAGCAGTTGATCGATATTTCTCTCTCATCGGTTTCTAACTTGGTATCCCTGTCCCTTCCTCTCTGTAAAAAAATCAATAAACATATATATTAAAAAAAAAAAAGAAATATCACCTTTAAAAAAAGAGAGGGGAGCGAGAGGGACAATGGCACTCCAGTTCTTGATGTGGGAGTCACAAGGACACATGCAGAATAGCGGGTGGAATGTAAGCAAGATATTATTGTCATCATTTTCAAATAAAACAATCTGCATGCATATGAGCAGCATTGGATGAGAACACAAGAAAATAAAAACTATTTATCTGGATGGATTGTAGTGTGTATGTGTGTGTATGTGTGTGTGTGTGTGTGTGTGTAACTTTTAAAAATTTCTCTTGCAAAATACATTTTTAAATGAAGCATGTCTCTCAGAGGTATGAATAGTTATAGTCTGACTAGAGATACTGGCTCCAGTTTCTGGTCCACTTATCATGCACTCCTGATAGAAATGGAAACAGTAGGACCTATTTCCCAAACGAAATTGAATTTAGGAGAAAAAATGCACAGGAGAAGTGTGGCCTGAGGTACATGTGGCTTATATATCTTCAGGGTTATTACTATGACTTATCAGAAATGGGGTAAATTGTTGCTAAAAGGATTTAGTTTAGATCCCCAAAAGAAGCCCTGGTGCAGTAACATTTTTTAGAAACTCCAATGAGTTTTCTGGAGGAAGATTGTGAAATCCTTTTTACTGTCAGCCTCACTTGAAAGTTTGCAAAAAGAAATGTGATTTACACAGGAAAAACAGGATAACTGATTGCCCATTAGTAGTCAAGCAGATATTCTGCCTTAACCTTGAGAGGCCTAGTGCTCTTAGAGAGTGCTGCTGGGCTAGGCTTACCATTCCAGAGGAGCTAGTAGAAGAGAAGTGTTGTAAACTCAGAGATAGATTGCTTTACTCTGTACTTTGAGTCTAGAATTTTCCTGAATCATGTCATGAGGATGGTTGAGTGTTGTGGTGTTAGTAAAAGGATTCCCATTGACCGTGTTTACGAAAGCACTGCCTAGATTTGGCCAAATATTAGTTTATAGGCTGTGTTTTTTCCCCCAAGTCTTGGTAATTTTTTCATGGATTCTGCTGCTTAGTTTTAGTGAGCCAACATAAATGTGAAATTAAAACCATAGGACTAAGTGTGCATGATGAACAGAACTTGGGACTGTGTTGAGTAGCCTTCACTTAGAGGATTACTGAGTTTGAAGAAACAGGGGCAGTCATCAATGGAAACTTTGTGCTGTGAGGAAACCAGCCTATGTAAATATTTTACTAGCTGAGATAATAACAGATTCTTAGAATAACTTTTTTTTACTATTGTAATCAAATATGATTTGATCTATAAAATCCTAACTACAAGTTTACCTATAATGACTTAAACAGTTAGACACATCAAAAATTAACTTTTTCTCTTAGAACAGTACATGGAATAAGGTGAGATGCATATCTCTCTGTTATTGGAAATGACTATTTTTCCAGTTATGGTGAATATATTTTATAAATAATTTTTCAAAAAGAGTACTTTAAGAGTTCATACATATATTGTTATTGATTTTTAAAATAATCCTTAAGAAACCAAGAGAATTATATTTGGAAAAGGCACTACAATTTGAGAATTTCTAAGAGTATAAAATATAGATGAACTGTTATTGTGATATGCTATCCCCTTCACGGTCTTTCATGCCCACCAATATTTCTGCCCCTTATTTCTCCTTGAAAAAAGAACAAGGAAAGCAGTTTAATCCTCAAGAAGAGAGATTATAGTTAATTACAAGGCAGAAGAGCCGTCCTTGAGAGCGGTTAAGTGGCAAGAGCTGGTGCCTGTGAATATCCTTTTCATATTTGAAAGTTGGATCAGTTCCCAGGTCCAGGCTAGGAAAATGGACTGCAAACTTGTCACTCTGCTCCAAAAAGAGCTGCTCAGTGTTGGAGGACTTATCAGTCAATGTCCTCCTCACTCTTGGTCAGCAGAGATTAGGAAATCTTAGCTGAACTGAAATGACAAAAAAAACAAACAAACAAACAAAAAAACCCACAAAAAAAACCCACAGGCATTGTCCTGTAGAGAAGAGACAGAATTGGTTTGTTCTCTGGATTCCACCCAGCCTCACAACTCTTGTTCTGTCTTCCTATAGATGGTGGTGCAGACACCGAACATCACCAACAAGACGAGCACCACAGCGGCAACAACCACAACCACAACCACATCAAAGACTGCTGAACACACTTATGGAAATGGTTCATGTGTAGAGTGACACTTTGCAATTTATTCATACACTCTTGTAAATGAATGTTCTATTTTGACCATTGACTAGAAACTACTAAAGTATTTAGCTCAAAGACTAATATTGACATCACAAATTTTTTTATAAGACTAACCATGTAACCTTACTAGTATTTTTTTCAGCAGTTCTTTCTCTTGGGTGGATAAAACACCATGACTGAGATTGTTGAAAAAACAATAAGCTTCAGCAGTAGCTAACATTTTTGGAGTACTATCTATGGGCCAGGTACGTGTGTATTAATAGTGATGCGAGCCTATGAAATAGGCACTCTTATTATCATCCCATTTTACAGATGAGTACCCCAAGGCTTACAGAGATTAAGTAAATTGCTTGAAATCACCAGCCAATAAGTGATATAGCCAGAATGAGACACTAGCTCTGCCTGACTCCCAACCCCGCCTGGTAACTGCCTTCCTGCTCACAGGGTTATGGAGAATGACAACTGAATACAGTGTCATGCTGATGCGGCAAATTCAGAAATTGCTTGGTTCCAGTGATTGACAAAAACAGTTTGCTCAAGAAAATTCTTATCCATCCAAAACTCCAATTTAAGTCACAGTGAACTGATGCAAGGAGGCTGGGGACATTAATTTGACAAATGAGGAGTGTACATTGTCACCCTTGGCCAAGAAAGTATGCTTTCCGAATAGAGTTGCCTGTCTCTCTACTAGTTTGTAAATCTCAAGCTTTCTGTTTTGCCAGGTTGAAATGAAAGCCCCGCTGGCCATTACAGAATCAGAACTAGATTGGAGAAATGAGTAACCACCAATTCAAATATTTTGCTAATTCAGCAAAGGATGTACTTTCAGGGTAGAAAATCCCCATTAGAATCTACAACTTGTTGAAAACTTTTCATGTTCAGAAGGTAATTTTTAGCAATTATTAATTTCTATAGATGTTAGTAATAATGAGAACTAACTTTTATTGAGCATTTAATATGTACCAGGTATCTTAATGAGCTTGGCCTGTGGACTCACATCAATCTTATCAATGAAGGACTATTATTGTCATCTTTTCTAGTTGAGAAGATTTAGACTTAAAATGGTTAAAGAACCAGCCCAGCCATTGTAATTCAATGGTTGAGCATTGACCTATAGATCGGGAGGTCATAGTTTGATTTCTGGTCTGAGTAAATGCCAGGTTATGAGTTCCATCCCCAGAGGGGAGGACATGCAGGAGGCAGCTGATTGATGATTCTCTCTCATCATTGAAATTTCTCTCTCTCTCTCTCTCTCCATGTTTCTTCCTCTTTAGAAATCAATAAAAACATATACTAAAAGAAAGGTTAAGGAACTTGTCCAAGGTCACATGGTAAGCAGAGTAGCCAGGCCTGTATCACACAAAGTCAGTGCTCATGGTGTACTTGTTCTTATGCTTATGGTACATAAGGAGAATATGCAAAAAGAAAGAGACAGCAAGCTATAGTCAGAAAAGAGTTGGCTGTCTTTCCCTTTTCCTTTGCTTATGGAAATAAATTATTTAAGAACAGCCTTCGGGTTGATAGCAATGAGGCATTCTTTAGGCATTAATCTCTCCCAGTTTACTAGTGCCTTCCTAGCTCCTCTTTCTACTTCTGCTACTAATGCCCTATATACTATGTACACACCCATCCTCTCACAGCACTGTCATTTCTCTTTCCTTCTTATTTTACCGCAAAACCTGGCCCACAAACCTCTAGCCCTGGGCAGATCCAGCCCTTGTTGCTTCCTAAACTAAGTCAAGCTGACTCCAGGGAACCACTAGAGAAAACTCTCCCAGCCAAGTGGTGGCCCACTTCTCAGTGGTTGGGTAGTCTTTCAACAGACTAGTACACATTCCTGGACAGTGCTTCTCCAATTATCCTCAATCTCAGCTCCACATTTGTACCTCTCCCCTCTTTACTCCACATCTGCCACATTTAGTCCCACCAGAAGACCTACTATCTTCCTCATTAGAGAACAGAGCTAGCACAAACTCCGAAGTTCCACCCTACAAATTTGCTTCTTTCTAAGCTGGACCTTTTCCAACTCATTTCCTACCTCACCCCTGTGAGAACCCATATTTCAATGGAGGAATTGGGATGTCCCGTGGGAAATTTTGTAGATGGCAGCCGAAATCTTGGGCATGAATGAGATTGCTTCAGTGTACAGTGAGGAGCTAAGAGGACTAAGAAAAAAAAAGCTGACATTTATTACATGGTCGAAGAAACAAAGACAGTGTAGGAGCAGAGATGAGAATGTTAGAGAGGGTGGGATCCAGAAAGAGGTGGTGTTAGAGAAGCCAGCAAAGGAACAGAAGGTCCACCATGTTAAACATTGCAGACAAATCAACAATTCAAATTCAACTCTTAGATTTCACAATAGGTTCACCAGGTCCATTGCCCGAGAGAAAATTTAGTGAAGGAGCAGAATGCTGAGGGACAAATGGTAGAGCTATGGAAATTGTAAACACTTTGTGTTTAGGGGAGTGTTTAGGTCTCTATCATATTTTCTTTGCCGGGTCTATGCTCACCTTCTCTGCCTATCTCCTAGCCTGCGTGATTTACCAATGCCCACGGGGCAAACACTGAAACATCTTCTCTTTTAAGATGTTCTAATGTTTGATGGTAAACAAAGAAGAAATATGTGGAAGAGGCTAAAGATGAATGTAAGATTGAAAGAGAGGTTATTTTCATATTTTAAGTTGGGAAGGACTGGTGCATCATCAACTAATCAGTACATGTCTGCTGAGTACTTTAGCTAAACTTTGTGCAAAGCAGGGCCCTTACTCCCATGGACTGAAAAATCCATCAGGAATAATGGATATTAAATAATTCTAAACAGTTAAGAAAACAGGCCATGAAGTATCAGGTGCTCTGGGAATATATAACAGGATTGCCCATGGCAGTAGTCAGCAAACTCATTAGTTAACAGAGCCAAAAATATCAACAGTACAATGATTGAAATTTCATTTGAGAGCTGAAAACTGACTTCTGCGCATGGGCCATGAAGTTTCAATCGCACTGTAGGTGCGTGCCCGCATGTGGTATTTTGTGGAAGAGCCACACTCAAAGGGCCAAAGAGCTGCATGTGGTTTGTGAGTCACAGTTTGCCAACCACTGGCGTATGGGTTTGAAGAGTTGGCTAGGTGAAAGGAATGGAGTGTAATGAAGAGAACCTTCAAGCACAGTGTAAAGCCTATGCAAGGGTCCTAATGTAGGAGAGAGCCTAGTACATATTTGCAACCGATCAGAAGTGCACTGTGATGGGAACACAGAGAAAGTGGGAAGTGGGTAAGGTGAGGTTAGAGATGGGGATGAGAACCATGCAGGGAATGTGGCTCCAGGGAAGGAGCTCACAAAGAAGGTGAGGTTGGAAGCAAAGAAGAGCGAGGGAATAATTGCCATAGAAAGTTACTGGAGAAATCAAAAGGAAATAGGATTATGACTACCTTTAGACAACTCCACATAGGCTTTCCAGAGCTATCTCCAACATATAAAAATGGAAATCATCTCTTCCCTTCATAATATCCCTCTTCTGAGATTCCCTGCTCCTCCAAGCACTTTACCCTGTATTCCCCTTCCTAGTAAATAATATTGACCACTGATATTATAATATTAAGGTACTTTGTTTAGAAAGTCATGGAAGTGGGGTTACTCTAAATTCTTGGTAACACTCACCTGCTGCATGTGATTAGTTCCTAAGTTTGGATAAGTCTACATATATAACAGTTTTCAAATCTGTCCTCGCCTCTCCATCCCCAGAGAACTTCCCTAGTTTAGCCTTACTTGGACAATTGTAACAGCCTCCCAACCTTTTCTCCTGTTTCTAATCAAGACAGCATTTTTAATATTCAAATATTTGGCCAAAACCGGTTTGGCTCAGTGGATAGAGCATCGGTCTGTGGACTGAAAGGTCCCAGGTTCGATTCCAGTCAAGGGCATGTATCCTGGTTGCGGGCACATCCTCAGTAGGGGTGTGCAGGAGGCGGCTGATCAATGTCTCTCTCTCATCAATGTTTCTAACTCTATTCCTCTCCCTTTTTCTCTGTAAAAATCAATAAAATACATTTTTTAAAAATATTCAAATATTTGGATATGGCTTCTGTCCTTTTAAAAGAAAAAGAAAACCTTTGCTACTTTCGGCATTGTCTGTAGTATAAAATCAGGGGATGGACCTCTTTAATATCAGAGAATCCCCCTCTTGAAAGCACAGGATAACAACTGTGAGAAGGAAAGTGTCCTTCTTCTCCCTGAAGGAAAGTGATATTGTTATGTGAGCAAACTAAGCATCTACGTTTTTTAAGCACCTATTTGGGAAGTTTCTCATGCTTTCTCTCCAACCTAATTCCTAAATGAAGAATCATAAATATTAGAGGTAGGTGAGGAACATGAAACAAAGCAAAAACAAGGCCAGAAACAGATTTAATACAAAAAGTACATACTATGAAGTTATATACATTCTGTGAACAAGCTATCTGTTTGTTTCTAAGATGTCTAAAAGACAATAGAAAGAAGGAAGTGGGTCAGTTATCTGTCTATAAGAAAAAAAATGAGCTTACTTAGAAGAATAAAATGAAGTTTGATAGCAAAAAAAGACAGGTATTTCCCTACAAACCTCCTTCCTTATAAAAGAGACAGCATAGCATAACCAACAATGTCCTTGTCAGTATCCTTAAGTAGCAAACATCTCTGGATTGTTCTAATTACTAATGGTCTCATCTGAAGTGCATTTTAGCAAAAACAATGAGAGTGTTTAGACAAATAATGGGTCATGCATCATTCAGGCAATTCTCCAGAGATAGGCTTTCTTTAATTTTCTTTTAGGTGAAGCAAATGACAAATCTGATTAAAACTGGGGGCTTTCAAGAAAAAAAAATGCACATACACACCAAATTTTAAACATAATTTCAAAGAATTACAGACTTTTAAGCATTTGGAAGTTCTAGGCTAAGACCATAGTTCAACCTGGGCTTTTATTTCCAGCAGCAGTGAGGTCTTATTTTAAAACATGTCTGTGTTGTCACTCAAGTTTATCTTCTGAAATAAATCTTTTGCAAAATGTATTCCACGCTAACTAAATGGAGATATTTGCTGTGTCGAAATAAGTACCCATAAACCAGATAGAAGTTGGGGAGAATCATTAAATAATATATAACTTTGCTTGCAGAATGGTTGATTTTAAGTTTTAGAATCATTGAGGTTCTCAGGCCAGTTTTGTTTTTTTTGTTTTTTTGAAGTCACCACTAAACTCTCATATTAAAATTATACTAGGTGTAAGGAAATTGTTGATTTTATAATCTATCTAACATGAAGGGTGGCCACAAAAACTGGACAAGCAATAAAAAATGGTTATCATATTGACAAAGAAGCCAAAATCTGTCTCTGTTTTACCTGTTCGATGATCACTAAGTGCCCAGTGAGGTGAGCTTTCCTGCTATCATTTCTTCACAGTAGGCAGTCTTCTCATAACATTCTGAAGAGGCATCAATGGCCAATGGTCTCAGTTCAAGTAGTTTGGTCCATCCCCAAATTCAAAGGCTGGCAAAAGTTGGGAAGAACTGCAAATAATCTTACTATTCTTGAATATTTCTTCATATGAAAATGAAGGCCTTCACTTACAGGAGCCCATAGAGCAATAGTTCTCAACCTTCCTAATGCCGCGACCCTTTAAGACAGCTCCTCATGTGGTGGTGACCCTCAACCATAAAATTATTTCCACTGCTACTTCATAACTGTAATCTTGCTACTGTTATGAACTGTAATGTAAATATCTGATATGCAGGATGTATTTTCATTGTTACAAATTGAACATAATTAAAGCTTAGTGATTAATCACAAAAAAACAATATGTAATTATATATTGTGAAATATTTATTTCTAATTACAAATAAATGAAATTTTGTCTTGAATCATGGTGTAGCATGGGTAACAGTCTTAATATGACAACAGTAAACTACATTGCTACATTTTGCTACACCGAGGAGTGGTGTGTTGGTTTTTAAGACCATGGGAAATAGGTGTTTTCCAATAGTCTTAGGCGACCCCTGTGAAAGGGTCGTTCGACCCCCAAAGGGGTCGCGACCCACAGGTTGAGAACCGCTGACATAGAGGATGCTGGAAGCTATTGATTGTATTAGAGGTGGAAGAAGAAGACAGATAACAATCTGGAAGCATTTCGTGTAAATATTTCTGGCAAGAGATCTTAAAAATTATGTCCAAGATTTTCCAAATTTTTTGTGATTGCTTTCCTCATTCTAAAGTGTACCTAATTTGTACCTAATTTTGTGTTTGTAATTTTGTACTCTTTTTCTTAACAGTGGTCTTCCAAATTGTGTAAGCTTTAGGTTCTGCAAAACATGAAACTGCTCCCATCTAAAGTCCAGTAGATCTTTATTTTCCTGTAAAACTTACTCTTTGCCAACAAGAAATTGTCATAAGTTTTCAATAGAACAGCTAATAAATTAACAAAAGACAAGGTCTAGCTTCTAGTAACCTGTTATAACATTGTATGGTTCAAGTCTAAAGAACAAAGGTACTGAAGGGCCAAGCTCAGAAGGTTGATGTGCTCGGCAAGTTTTTTGAGTATGAGAAATGGCCATAAAAATGAGATTTATCATGCCCTGGGCAAGTTTCAGTCTTTAATATAAATTAAGTTGGGGCAAAATGAAAACAATTGGTATAATCTTCGTTGAATAGGAGAGAAAATTGATGAAGGTAGGGCCATATTATTTTGCATTATACAAACAGAAAGTATACTAATATACTTGACTAAATAAAAATACAATTCTATCATTAAAAATTTAGTGTGGTGTGTGTGTGTATGTGTGTGTGTGTGTGTGTGTGTGTGTGTCTCCATACCTCGCACTAATCCCAAAACAGAATTCTGTTTGTAAGAGATGAAAAGCATTCTAAGGTCATCTTGAGTCAGTAAAGCCTTATTAATTGACAAAGAAAATTATGATATTCCATATGTGACTGATAGTGTTTCCCTTTAGCCACTATGCTAAATTACGTAAATAGATATTAGTCTGAGAAGAGAAGTAGTCACTTAGTTTGGCCAGTGTATTCTGATCCATTATATTCCCCAAAATCAAAGTAAATGTCTTTCTATAGAACTGATTGACATGGGGTACATATGTCAAAGGATTATTGGAATAAGAACATTAAAAAAAATCACTGCATTTAGTTTTATGGATACAAGATATTGATTTAGGGGAGCAGTGATTACAAAAAGATGAAATTTCCCTTAAAATAAAAAAATAGCCATTGCATTGATAGAACACACTTTGGCTTTTAAAACTTTTCTAAATTAGAGAGGATAGATGGAAAAATTTGTAAGAGAAGTTAGTTTTAGCACCAGTGATATATTGAAAGAACAGAATGTGTTTACCAAGTCCCAACTTATAACCCAAGAAAGGTTTTTTTTTAATTTTTGTATTGTGTTACATGTATACATATCTTCCCATTGCCCACCCCTCCCAGGCATACCCCAACCCCTCAGTGTTTTGTGTTCATTGGTTATGCTTATATGCATGTATATAAGTCCTTTGGTTGATCTCTTATCTACCCTACCTCTCCTTAATCTTCCTGCTGTAATTTGACAGTTTCTTTGATGCTTTACTGCCTCTGTATCTATCCTGAGGGTTTTTTTTAATGGGGGTGCAGGCTTATTAATTAGTCAAGCACATTATCAACATGAATGCCGAAATTCGTTACTGTGCATTTCTCATCTTGTGTCCCTCCTTGAATGTTTCCAGACTGCTGATGCTTCCTTTCAAAACCACTGGCCTAAGAAAAATGTGCACATACTACTTTGGGGCACCAGGTATGAATTGCAAGGTCAATGAATTTTAACATTTTAGGTATCCAAATAGAAAAAGGAAAATAGGAGCAGAGAAGGAATAAAAAAAAAAACACATTTAAGCTGAATATAAAGAGCTTGATGACATTGGGAATTAATTCTCAGTTCTTCCAACTGAACTAGTGTTTCTATCTCTGTGATTCCTGTTATACACTACAATGTTGAATTTTCAAGTTGTTTTCTTTTTAAGTGAAGACTATGCTTTATTACCTTTCCAAATAGTTTCTTGCTATTTGTGAAGGGTTCTCCATCTTCCCTTTGGGAATACATGAATTGTTAAGGGACACATGAATTGGTCTGTATAATATAACAACGAATCTTGAGTCAACTTTGAAACAACCTTAATAACACAAACCAAATCACTTCTATGTGTCTCCATTTCACAAGGGCATATTCTGAAATGTGATAAGAAAAGCTATCCTTGAAGCATTCCTAGGCAAATTAAAAGCAGGAAATACCAGAGATTTCATGCGCTGAACTCTCAAGAGATTTAGTGCCCAATTTAGCAGTTTCAGCCTGAGCCTGGGCTATGCCTCTGTGCATTTTGACATGAATTCCAAGTGGACTGAACTTGTAAAGCTTTAGAATTTCATCCATCATTTAGCATTTCTTTGATTTGGGGTTATGTGTCACCATGAATCTTAAAAATACAAGACCCCTTGAAGTATGGCCACTTGGACTCCTCTGTGGAATTAACAGCATATATGAACAAACCAAGGAACAAATCAAGTTGACCTATGAGTATAATGATTCATATTTAAGACTAAAAACTATTTTCATGTTATATTTTCAAGTAATTTTCAGAATGGCTTAAGAAAAGCATTGTCTGAGGAGGCTGATATGACTTCCTGAACTGCCTTGCTCTGCCTCAGTGTGGAAATTAAGCAGAAAGTGTGGAACCTGAAGCCACGCATGATCTCCCTAGGATTTGCTGCCCCCAATATAGCTATCACCACATGTTTAATGCCCCTTTGACATCCTGGTCCCCATATTGCTAAAACAATGAAAAAGGTAACAATATGAAATAGGAAAGTGTTTATGGAACACATGGCTAATGGCCTAAATGTAATGCAAGAGTTATTTTTATTTAGAAAAAGATGTTTGATATCTTCTTATTTAAAATTTTTCATAAATTTCTCATTGGCTACATCTAGAGATCTAAGATTCAAGCTCATGAAATAAGCACCAGTCTGTGGCAAAATATTTAATGTGTCAAAGTTAAAGGAAAACAAAGAAAAAGTATAGAAATTTTTAAGGCATAAATTTACTCATTGAAATAACATTCTCCTCCTTTTCCCCCTGGGATTATGTTTTTTCTACTTTTGGGCATTTAAAATAGTCCTCTTATTTATTAAATGCCAGTTTTTGCAAATGTAAGTTTGTGAATAAATGACTCAAATAAAATAAAAACCTGGTCATTTAAAGATGCCTTTGAAATTTACTGGTCTGTAAAATCTAAAAGTCTAGGAATCACTGCCCTGTGAGATGATGATTAACTTCTTATTATAGCATTTAAGGCCCTTCTGAGTCTGGCTGTTTATTTTTCAGCTTCATTTTTCACCACTTTAACCACAGGAATTTTGGAATGGAGACTTGCTTAATGAGTTGTATCACATACTTCCACACCATGCAATTCCCTTCATTCCTTATCCCCCTGGAAAACTCCTAATTACCCCACAAAACTTGGGGAGCAGGGGAAATGTTACCTCCTCTGTGAAGCCTTCCCAACAACTCCATCTGGTCACTCCAGGAAGAGACTGACACTCTGTTTTCTGATCCTACAGCTTTCAGATATAGCACTGGTCATATGACAGAGTGACATGTTTGCTTGACTGTGCTTGAGAGAAGGAATATTCTTTCCTGGCTTATTTCTTTTTTAAAATATATTTTATTGATTTTTTTTTACATCGAGAAAGGGAGAGGGATAGAAAGTTAGAAACATTATTGAGAGAGAGAAAAAATTGACGAGCTACCTCCTGCACACCTCCTACTGCGGATGTGCCCGAAACCGGAATTGAACCTGGGACCCTTCAGTCTGCAGGCCAATACTCTACCCACTGAGCCAAACTGGTTAGGGCCTAGCTTATTTATCTTCTGCATTTACGCCAATAGTTGATATAAAATAGGGGCTCGATAAATGTGTAATTGGAAGAATGACTAATTAAAAAACTTGCAACAGTATTTTATTCATTTAATTTGGCAATTTATAAAGAAATAACTAAGTGCTTATTATGAAATAGCTTTATTACGTACCCTGATCGTTGCACAGTGTAAAATACAGCCTTTATTTATAATTTGCTTATAACCCAATTGGGAAAAACAAAGAATGTTATATAGGCAATGTTACATAAGCCACACATAAAATGATCAAAGACCAGGGCAGCATATTTGATGTGTGAATCAATGGAGCCTAAGGTCAGTGTTTTCTACTTTTACTTGGAAACTTTGTTACAGTTGACATTGGCCAGAGATTTCAAGGAGGACGTGCAAATTGGTAAGAATATTATGAGCTCTCTGTGCGACGTACAAAGCCAGAATCACACAAAATCAAGGCTCTTGTTCTCTCTCCAAAAGCTGTTTCCTCCATCTATTTCATGACCCTTTGACTTGTCTGCCTGTTTATAGCCTTGACTCATCCCTTATACTTGACACCTAGGACTGCTTTTCTGTATCTGATCCTTCAGTTTTTCTTCCTCAACTGTAATTGATACTTGCTGGTTGATTTTACAGCCCTCCATAGAGGCCTAGGGTAAATAACCCACCTGGCGTTTTCTAGTCCAAAAATATTAACAAGAAATCTGAGAGCCAGGGTAGTCACAACTCACCTGAGGTCTGCCAGCTATCACTGAGGTTCTTCCTCCAGGGTCCTCTCACCCTCCTACTTTGTATTTACAGGGAGTATTTTTAAGATGCTGAAAGACAATTAACATGTGGGTCTCTATGAAGTGAGTTTTGTTGCTTCCATAAAAGCTTGGTCACTGCCATGTTTATGTAAAGGCAAAGAATCTATAACTTGTTGTAGCAAGCATGCATTTGATTTTCTTTCATATGGATTTTATACTTTTCTTTTTATTAAAAATGTTTAATGTCAAGTAGGAAGGCTATGAGGAAGCTGAGCCATGAAGTGGCCACCTGAGTTCTCCCGTGATCCTGCATGAGAGACAGTGGCTGTCTCTGGATCTCAGCTGGCCAATAAGGGGAAGAAGAGAAAATAACTGAGGTCTTTTCCCACTTCTAAATTCTAAAATGATTTGCAGACATTTTATATTATTATTTTTTATTTAAATAGTGATGCGTGTTTAAAATGTTCAAACTATACAGAAGTATATAAAATATAAACTAAAAGTGCTTTGTTATTTACTAGCATATGTACCTACCCCTCACATAAGTTGGACATACACTCACATTCATATTCAGAAATGTAAGACACTGAACCCCTTTTATACAAACTCCCTTGTGGGATATCTTTCAGACTGTTCTTTCTACATATACATATATGCATCCAAATAACTTTCATACTCTTTAATTTAGGCTATGAAAGTGGCATATGAATGTTAACATTTAGTAGAGCTAAACTCCAGAGAGTCTTAGCAATTATTTCCAAGAAAATAACTATTTACATTCCTAATGGCGTTAAAGTAGGAAAAGTCAAAGGTCATTTTCATTTTTATTCAAGTTGTTAGATTTACTTTATATTTTTAAATCAACTTTCCAAAAGCATTTAAATATCATTTTGTTTAATTTAAACCTATTTGTTCCCTATTTATATTTACTGAGATATGACAGAAGTCCCAGCTTTCCACTGTTTTGTTTTTGTTTTGGGGTGAAATCTTAGTTGTTTAATGACTTCAATATTTCTACTTAGTTAAAGCTCTGCTATCATTTATAACCAGATGAGACAGCCATGAAAGATAAATTGATAATGTATTCCTCTTGCATTAGGGAAACAGTTCTTGTATTTACAATATGCTTAGCATCGCAATTCCCTTCCTAGCCTCCTAATATTTGTGTACATTTTATGGGAGAGTGTAACTTTCAAATTAAAAATGATTTGTTGCAAGAATATTGACTACAAATGCATTTTGAGAGAAGATAGCAGTGAAGATGTAATGAGATTTTTCACTACCCTTAGCCCCAGGCTATTCAATAATTTTTCTTCTTTCAAGCTAAGAGGAAGAAAGGGAACCTCAAACTGAGTGGCAGATGTTAAGTCAGGAAATGGGAAACTTTGCCTTCCCCAGAGCTTCAAGTCATCTCCGTGACCTTTGTGGCCTTGTTGAAAGGCTTTCTCTGAATTGAATGACAAGACAGAGGCTGTGGGTAATATTGCAAATCAGAGAATGCGGGTGTGACTGTGAAGCCATGACCCTTGCCCTGTGTGGTAGTTCAGACTCAGGTTAGGGGCGAGGTGTGGAGGGCTTCTTAGTGCTGGGTGGTCCGGCCGGGTCTAAGGTCCTCCCACCCAGAGGAGAGCTGAGATGACTCAGTGGGCTCCAGCCTGGCTCCTGCTCTGTATCTCTGGGTCTATCCTCCAAGCCTGTGGTCAGTGTATCCAAACTGACACCCAGGAGTCAAGTACCACTGAGCCAGACATTTTCTAGAGTCAATGTCGGCATGCAAACATAGGCAACTGCAGAATGTGTTAGAACACCATTGCTGCCTGCCAGTCAGGGGATCTACCTGGTGGTAAGGCTCAGAATAGACTCAAGGTCTTACAGAAAGAGGGCATCAATTGGTACAGGCATAAGAGATGAAAAATAAAAATTATTCTGAAAACATGGCCTCTCTCCGACCCCCCACAACTTTATTGCAATGTAGTTAACATATAACATTGTAAAAGTTTAAGATGTACTATGGTCCTCCCTTGTCCACAAGGGATATGTTCTAAGAACCCCAGTGGATACCTGAAACTATAGAAAGTACCAAATCTTATATATACATAATTATGATAAAGTTTAATTTATAAAATTAGGCACAGCAAGAGATTAACAACAATAACTAATAAAACAGAACAATTATAACAATACTGAAATAAAAATGATGTGAATGTGATCTCTCTCTCTCCAGTAATTTTTATTCCTGAACCATCCCTTATTGCAAAAAATGACTTGGTGTCACTCATTTTAGGGGATTGCTTGCTGAAGTCATCCTATAGGCTTCATGCTTCTTGGAGCAACACATTGCCATCAATCGGAGCATGTTTTCTGTTCATTTCTTCGACCCATAAATGTAATTCCTTTTCCATCCTAACTTGTCATACACTGTGACTGTAATGTCTGCAGTTTGAGGTACAATAGCAAAACTAGCATGAACTTATTTTTTCTTTTTCACAATTTTACAGATAGAAGATTTGTTCTTACCATAGATCTTAGTAACATCAGCATATGATTTTATTTTTCTATATGAAGTTAGGAACTTTCACCTTTTCACTTAAAGAAAACACATTATGGCATATCCAAATTGCCCGTATCACTTCTCCTGAGTTCTGAGGCCATTACTAAGTAAAATAAGTGTTACTTACACATAAGCACTATGATACTGTGACAGTTTATCTGATAACAGAGATGGCTACTAAGTGACTAACCGCCTGGGACTGTATACAATGGGGATATGACAAAGGGATGATTCATGTTCCTCGTGGGACAGAGAAGAACGATGCACAATTTAAAATTTATGAATTGTTTATTACTAGAATTTCGCATTTAATAATTTTGGACCACAATTGATCCCAGGTAACTGAAACCACAGAAAAAGAAACCATGAATAAGAGGGACTCCTTACTGTACAATCTGATGATTATATATATATATATATATATATATATATATATATATCCTATATAATAAAGAGGTAAAATGCAAATTAATCCTCACACCCTCACAAGATGGCTGCCTATGACCAGACCAACAGGGAGGTTAGTGAGGGACAACCAAATGACTGAACAAGCAGGGAGGGAAGTTGGGGGCAACCAGGCCTGCAGGCGAGTGGTTAGGGGGTGATCAGGTTGGCAGGCAGAAGCAGTTAGGGGCAATCATGCCAGCAGGTAGTTGAGCGGTTGAGAGCCAACAGTCCCAGATTGTGAGAGGGATCAGGCCTAAACCAGCAGTTGGACATTCCCCAAGGGGTCCCAGATTGGAGAGGATACAGGCTGGGCTTAGGGATACCTCTTCCCCTCCCCCCACATCAGTACATGAATTAAGTACACTGGGCCTCTAGAATATAAAGAATTACTATAAGGTTAATTAACAAATCCACTGTGTATTGTGTGTGTGTGTAGTGAAAACTTTCAAAACCCACTGTCTTAGCAACTTTCAAGCATATAATACAGTCTTGTTAACTATAGTCACCATGCTATACATTAGATGCTCAGAATTTATTCATCTTATAACTGGAAGTTTGTTTTGTACACTCTGATCACCTTTATCCATTCCTTGCCCCCATCTACTCTTTTTATAAGTTTCATTTTTTTCAGATTTCACTTATAACTGAGATTATACAATATTTGTCTGCATTTGTTTAACTTAGTTTTTTAGTAGAAAGTTCAAGACAATTTTTTTGTTTTTATGTGTTTTTTAAGAGATGCCAGTTACTAAGTCTAAGAAATTATTATATTTTCTATTTTTCAAAACCTACATCTTTCACAATTTACCACACATTGAGCCTATTCTCTCTCTCTCTCTCTCTCTCTCTCTCTCTCTCTCTCTCTCTCTCTCT
>JAAGEH010000393.1:25238208-25324723 GCA_011751065.1 Lasiurus cinereus | reverse complement strand
TCTCTCTCTCTCTCTCTCTCTCTCTCTCTCTCTCTCTCTCTCTCTCTGAATACATTTAACCAATTTGTAATTTCTTTTGTTCCCCCATCATTGCTTGTTAAACTAGTGCCTTTTAGTAGCTTTCCTTTCACTTCCCTGTGTGTAACCCACTGCCAAGCAGATGAAAATGATATTTGTCACACCAGGGCAGCTTTTCACTGCTAGTAAGTATCAGCTGTCCAACAGCAGGCATGGGGAAGTCATACAAGCAGTTTCTATGAAGAGAAGAAAGGACAGAGAAATGAGAACTAATTAAAGAATGTTTTACCCAGAGGGGCCAGCATGCATTGCCAACTAGGATAAAGAAGGGAGAGGGGGGAACTCCATAAAAGAAAGGGGTTAACCAGGAAGGATGAGGGAGAAAAGGAGATAGCCAGAATAAAATGTTTTAGATCTCTGAAGGTTGCATTATAATTTTATTTGAAGTAACTGAGCAAAGCTGTCTGCTCATAAGAGGTATCTGGAGGCATAATCTATCTCTTTATTTTTTTTTCCTCTTGATCTGGTTCTGTTGCTTTTAGAGAGAGTATGAAGTACATTCCCTGCCTTGGGGGATGGGATTAACTCCAGGAAACAAACCTACCTGGGTCACTGATTGGCACACCTTTATTAAAATCCTATCTAATAAAAGAGTAATATGCAAGTTGACTGTACCTCCACTACACCCACAAGCCATGCCCAATAGCCTAACAGAGCGAGTATGCAAGTTAACCCAACCAAGATGGCTATGACCACAGAGAGAGCAGGAGGGAGAAAGTCAAGCTTTCCACAAACCCTGGCCGGCCCAGGCCTCCACTTAAGGCAACAAAGTTTCAATGGCTGAGGCTTGGGTTGCCCCTGGCAATGGCTGAACCCAAGCTTTCCGCACACTCTGGCCAGTGCTTAAGGCAACAAAGTTTCAATGGCTGTGAGAGCAGAAGGCTTGGCTCCTCTCCAGGCTACAAGTTTCAATTGTAGAAGATAAATAAATCCCAGATACCAGGGCCTCCACTTGGGTCGCCAGGGGGCATGGCCAGCTTGCAAACCACCACAAGACCCTCGCCCAGGCCACCCCATGCCTCAAGGGAATACCCACCCTGATCCAGGATACCCTTCAGGAAAAATCAGCAGGCCCCCATCCATGCACCAGTCCTCTAATAAAAGAGTAATATGCAGATTTACCATCACTCTAACAACAAGATGACTGCCCTCATGTGGTCAAAAGATCCTGCCCCCATGCGGACACAAGATGGCCACCACAAGATGGCCAGCAGGGAAGGGCAGTTGGGGTTGATCAAGCCTTCAGGGAAGGGCAGTTAGGGGTGACCAGGCCCACAGGGTAGAGCAGTTAAGTGCAAACAGGCTGGCAGGGGAGCAGTTAGGCATCAATCAGGCTGGCAGGGGAGTGGTTAGAGGGTAATCAGGCTGGCAAACAGAAGTGGTTAGGGCAGTGGTTCTCAACCTTCTGAAGGCCACGACCCTTGCATACAGTTCCTCATGTGGTGGTGACCCCCAACCATGAAATTTTGCTACTGTTATGCATCGTGATGTAAATATCTGCATTTTCCGATGGTCTTAGGCGACCCGTGTGAAAGGGTCATTTGACCCCCCAAGGGGTCGCGACCCACAGGTTGAGAACAGCTGGGTTAAGGGCAATCAGGAAGTCAGAAAGGTGAGCAGTTGGGAGTCAGCAGTCCTGGATTGTGAGAGGGATGTCCAACTGCCCATTAAGGCCTGATCCTACCTGGATCAGACCTAAACAGGCAATTGGACAACCCTCTAAAGGTCCCAGATTTAAGAGGGAGCAGGCTGGGCTGAAGGACAGGCCCCACACCCCACTCCCCGTGTATGAATTTCATAAACCAGACCTATAGTTTATATAATAAAAGCCTAAGCGACCATTACAGCAGAACAATCAGAACAAGCAGTTGCTATGATGCATACTGATCATCAGGAGCAAATGCTCAGCCGGAAGCTGGGCTCACAGCTAGTGAGCACAGCAGCAGTGGCAGGAGCTTCTCCTGCCTCCACAGCAGCACTAAGGACCAGTGAGTCAAGTGGTAAGGAGCAGAGAGCAGGAGGGTGGTAAGGAGTGAGGGATCCCAGACTGCAAGAGGGTGCTGGCTGGGGTGAGGGCCCCCCACAACCACAGTGCATGAATTTTGTGCACCAGTCCTCTAGTATTTGTTGTAACTGTTTAGTTCTTTGTCTATTTGTCATTAAGAAAATCATAACAAGCATAATTTCTTTGTACATGTGGGTACAGAAAAGACACTGATGGAATGGAAAGCGAAAGGATTCAAGGCCCAGGAGATGCAAGTATCAATGGAGTAAGTATTGGTTGTGATGGGACCCTGGAATAAAGGTACTTCAGATTTCAAAGAGTACAATTGTTTGTGATGATAAATTCTGGGGTATAGCCAGGGCAATGTGAAGTAAGAGTGGGGTAGCGGTACAAACAAAAAATCAGCAGGTAGAAAATCCTCAAGCCCACATATTGAGGTTTATCCTTATAGAATTATGAAAAATCCTATCTAATAAAGAGGTAATATGCAAATTGACCATAACTCCAACACAAAAGATGGCCACCCCCATGTGGTCAAAGATGGCCACCACAAGATGACTTGCAGGGGAGCACATTTGTGGGTGATCAGGCCAGAAGCGAGGGCAGTTGAAAGGTACCAGGCTTGCAGAGGAGGGCAATTAGGGGTGACCAGGCCTGCAGGGGAGGGAAATTAGGGGCAACCAGGCCTTCAGGGGATGGCAGTTAGGGGGTACCAGGCCTTCAGGGGAGGGCAGATGGGGGGACCAAGCCAGCAGGGGAGAGCAGTTGGGGGCAATTGAGTTGGCAGGGGAGCAGTTAGGTGTTGATCAAACTGGCAGGAGAATGGTTAGGGGGTAATCAGGCTGGCAGGCAGAAGCAGTTAGGAGCAATCATGCAGGCAGGCAGGTGAGAGGTTGGGAGCCAGCAGTCCTGGATTGTGAGAGGGCAGTCAGACATCCCTCAAGGGGTTCCAGATTGGAGAGAGTGCAGGCTGGGCTGAGGGACACACACCCTATCCTACCCCCATTCCTCCCCCAACCCCCCGGGCATGAATTTCGTGTACTGAGCCTCTAGTAAATAAAGGCAAAAATTCAAACAATATAGAGGTGTCAATGAAAAGTCAAAAATTTTTATACCAAATCCTCATCCCTGTCTGACACTATGCAGGTGTTCATTATTAAAAATATACTTATTTGGCCAGGCCAGGGTGACTCAGTGTTTGAGTATCAACCTATGAACCAAGAGGTCTGATTCGATTCCTAGTCAGGGGGTACATGCCTGGGTTTCAGGCTCAATCCCCAGTAGGGAGTGTGCAGGAGGCAGCCAATCAATGATTCTCTCCCATCATTGATGTTTCTCTCTTTCTCTCTCTCTCTCTCTCTCTCTCTCTTCCTCTCTGGAATAAATAAAAAATATTATATGCATATACATATACATATACATATACATATACATATATTCATTTTGGTAGTGCTGGAGGTCAGTACAGTGCTTAACCCCTTGCAAGGGGATAGGATGCTGGCGTACTGGTGATATGTTTCTTGATCCAGATGCTAGTTGTATTAAATTTGTAAAAATGTTTCAAACTTTATACTAACTATTTTTGGCCTATATTATACTTAAATTAAAAAGCTGATTTACTTAAGCTATATTCATTTTAAAGTATTTTAGACATACAATAAGATATTAAGAATAATGCAACAAACACAAAGAACCATATCCACTATCCAGTTTAAGAAATAAAATGTCAGGAAGATCCTGTGCATTATTATCTGATTACATTTCTTCCTCCCACTCTCAGATAATTATTACACTCTATTTTATAGTTTTTGTTTTGCATATATGTATGCTCTTATCAAATATATATGTATTCCTAAGCAATTTATATACTTTTCACGTGTTGAAAGGTTTCATTCCATATATATCCCTCTGCAACTTCTTTTTTTTAAAATTAAGGTAAAATTCATATAACATAATTAATAGAATAACTCAGTGGTATTTAGTGTTTTCACAATGTTATTAACAGCCAGGTTCCTAGTTTCAAAACCTTTTCATCATCCCATACTCATTAAGAAATCTCTCCTCATTTTTTCTTCCTCCTAACCCCTGGTGAACTCTAATCTGTTTTCATATCTATGGATTTGTCTATTTTGAAGATGTCACCTTAAAGGAATTATACTATATGTCATACAAAAAGATCTCTCATCCAAAGTTTCAGTACTTCACTCATTTTTTATTAAAGCCATCATAGTGGGTGTGAAATGGTATCTTATTCTGTTTTTAATAGCCATGATGTTGAAAATCTTTTCATGTGTTTGTTGGGCCATTTGTATATCTTCTTTGGAGAAATGTCTATTCATGTCCTTTGCTCAGTTTTTAATTGGGTCATTTGCCATTTTATTATTGAGTGGTAAGTGAACTTTATATATTCTGGGTACTAAACTACTTATCAGATATATGATTTTCAATTACTCAAATTCTATGAGTTTTTATTTTAGTTTGTTGATTGTGTTTTTTCATGCACAAAAGTTTTTAATTTTCATGAAGTCCAGTGTGGTTTTTGTTGTTATTCTTTTTCTTTGTGTGTGCGTATATGTGTATATTCAGAGTCACATCTAAGAAGACTTTGCCTAACTCCAACTTTGTGAGTATGTATATGTGTGTGTTCAGAGTCACACCTAAAATGACTTTGCCATATTCCTAAATGTAAGAATTTTATGGTTTTAGCTCTTACATTTAGGTATATGGTCTATTTTAATTACTTTTTATCTGTGATATGAAGAAAGGATTTAACTTTATTCTATTGTATGTGGCTATCCAGTTGTCCCAAGACCATTTGTTGACAAGGCTATTCTTTCACCATTAAATTGTCTTGGCACCATTGTTGAACATCACTTGACTGCTATAGAGCTATAGTCTCAATTACTGTAGATTTGCATTAAAATTTGAAGTCCAGGTTATCCATTTTTTTCATATTTTTCTAGATTGTTTTAGCTATTGCAGGTCCCTTGAGTTTCCATATGAATTTTAAGATTGGCTTAATCAATATCTGGAAAAACCCGGTTGGAATTTTTTATATGAATTACATTGAATCTAGATATCTACTTGGGAAGTATTGCATTTTAACAATATGTAGTCTTCCAATCCATGAACTTGAAATTTCTTTATATTTACCAAAATCTTTGATATATCTTAACAAAATTTTGTGGTTTTTAGAGTGTAAGTTTTACACTTCTTTGTTAAATTTATTACTAAGTATTTCATTCTATTTTATGCCATTATAAATGCAATTGTTTACTTAATTTTTAGGTTTTTCATTGCCAGAACATAGAAATACAATTGATTATTTTAAAAAATATATTTTATTGATTGTTACAGAGAGGAAGGGGAGGGATAGAGAATTAGAAACATCGATGAGAGAGAAACATTGATCAGCTGCCTCCTGCACACCCCTTATTGCGGATTGAGCTTGCAACCAAGATACAAGCCTTTGACCAGAATCGAACCTGGGACCCTTCAGTTCATGAGCTGATGCTCTATCCACTGAGACAAACCGGTTAGGGCACAACTGATTTTTATATATTGATTTTGTGTTAAGGTTTAGTTATAGCACAGAATGTGGTGTATCTTAGTGAACATTCCACTTGCACTTGAGAAGCATAGGCATTCTTCTGTTGTCAGGTGGAATGCTCTATAAATATTAATTACATTAAGTTTGTAATGGAAAAAAGATGGAAAATTGTATGTGATATGTTTTTCATCATCATAAAAATAAAGTGGGTTTATTATCACACCGTATAATCTATGTGTTTTCAATGTATACATATGTATATGACTATCTGTATCATTCATATATTTATAGCTTTCTACCTATATAAATCAATACAACTGATTTATATTCCTAATATTTTTTCCAATGAAGTCAAGGTCCTTTTGTTCTTAAAATACATATAATCATTGAATTATATGTGATGTAACAGAACATTTTTATAAATAGTTTTCCTTGGATTTTCTCAGAGTTACAATATTCATTTCTTAAAGTTACTTATTTCAGGGACACTTATTTAGTATTGGACATCATGGGTTGAGATATGATTATGTAGCTAAGGGGACAGAAGAGTTCAGGGGAATAAAACTACTGAACAGAAGAATCCTGAATTTCAGCAAACTTCATAAATCCAGGCAGGTTCACTTCATCATATGTGATGATTATGCCTTAATAGAGCAATGACTTAGATTGACTACAAGAATAGAGTTTAGATGAGATCAGGTTCAACATTCTCAATTCATAGATGAGGAATCTGAGACCAAGAGTTACATGGCTCAATTTCCATACATCAGATCCTATTTTCCCTGTCCTTTTGGCAGAATGGAATAAGTTACATCATTATATTGCTTCTGTGATTGTTTTATCAGTAAGATCTATCTCAGCAGCTACTTAGATTAATACTTGCAAGTGGCCATGAGCAGGAGAGAGGAATTGCTTTCTGTGCTAAGGGGAAAGGGACAGTATAATAAATAAGTGATCCCAACCTTGAGGTGTGTTCCATGTGTCTAAGCTCTTTGTCAGCTACTTCTCAACATTCTTGTGCTGATTTTCAGATCTTACAATTTTTACTTTTGAACTAAAATTGCCAAATGTTATTTGCCAATTCCTAGCATTCTCTTTGTTTCTGGGTACTTTGTCTTCCAGCTAAGAGATTTACTACATAAATGATTACAACTTGGCAATGAACAACAGATATTTCAGACCTGACTTTTCTAGGCAAAGTTATTGATAATGGCATAAGAACTTCAGGATTAGCTTTATTTGGTTAAAAAAAAAAGTTAAAAAAATACAAGATTGAAATTGAGCAAAGCTCAAATGTCTTCCTAAATATATCTTAAGGTTCAAAATAAGGACTCTTCTTTAGATACTTTAAATTTCTTATTTTATTCATTCATGATACCTGTAAGAGATGTTTTTAATTTAGAGAAAACAATCACCAAATATGTGTAGCATTTTTCTTTTTAAAAGTCTGAAATGTCAGTTTTATTTCAAGGTGGTTCTTAATTTATCTAAACAGACTTGTCAGCCTGTGCTATTACAGGGCTCCTGGTAATAATAGGTAGGATGACAGTGTTAGTATGTTTTCCCATTATTGCAGAACTCTATTTTTTAAAGTGCCTTTAGTATGATTCTGGGAATTCACTGTTGGTTAACAGTGAGGCTCCCATCATTTAGAATTCTTTTCTCCTAATGAAAGGAGGCTGAACCCTTGAACTCTGTCAGGGACTTAGGCATGTTCTCTGGGGCTGATTTTTATCCTCAGAAAATGGAGGTCAATAGATGTCAAGAATAAAGGAAGGGTCAGATTAGAGTACTTAAAGACTTTGCACATGTCCGGATGATGTTAATGTGTTGACCATAGTGTCTGGGACCTGTTAGGCCCGTGGTGAGTGAGTGAATGAACAAATGAATGAGTAAATAGTGAGTAAAAATGACAGCAAATATTCATTATATGCAAGGTAAAAGGTCTTACTTCCAATGTGTTTGCCTGGGCTAAACAGAGACTGTTATAAAAAATGTAATATTTCTCCAATGTGCTCCTTTTCAAAAGGACTAAGGCAGTATAATTTGGTAATGCATTTTCATTAAAAATAAAAAAGACTATTAGATATACTAATTTAGGATTATAAGGATTTTATCATTCTTTATAAATATTGGCTTTGGTTATGACCACCTTACCTGATAATATACCTATGCACCTTCTAGCCACTTTGAATCTTCATTTACATAGTTTTGATAAACTTGTGAAACAACATACTAATAAAAGGGAAAAATTACGTCTGTGTTCTAGCTTTGTAAGTACAACCATAGTGAGTTTACAAGCTCAGGTGTACCTAACATAAAGCTCTCTTTATAGTCTCTTACTCAGTTTTGTGCTCTGAGCTTCTTTTCTATTAGATTGGCAGAAAAGGGGAAGACAATTTCAGATCTATGCTGGGCTCCTTCCCATACACACTTGGTTCCTGGGGTTGTGCTGAGTTTCTTGGAACTAACTTAGGACTCATCTCCCAAGATGTCTCTCATCTGTTCCTATGGCCTCATCAGGTCCAGATGGCATCCTGGCTCGTGAGTGGAGTACAGAAATTTTTTGGTAAGGCTGCTGTGAGTCCCATTTTTTGAGATGTGTTCCCTGCTTATTTTCCCCTCGGGGTCTTCCTCTGTGAGATTTAGCCACCATCCCGGTGGCCTTGTTGGGATGTATTTCTCTCCCATCTCAATCTCTTCACTTCTCTGGCCACTCCCTCACCTCCAGGAAGATATCTATCTAACTAACAGGGGAAAGAGCCTTCTTTATATTTTTCCCTCAAGACACCCAGTCTATAGCTGCTAGTGAAACAAATATAAGAAAGGCTTATAAGGGGCATTACTGCTCTGCTCTGCCACTTATTTTCCTTACCAACAACTGACTCCATGCTTCAAAGAAAAGAAGGGAAAGAGAAACTGACAAAGAAGGGGGAGGGACCCAAAGAAACATAAAACAAAATGAAAAAATATTCATAAGTAAATATCACAAAATAACAGCACAATCAGATTGAGAGCACAGGTGTGAATGGAGGCAAATGTTATCAAGTATTTTCTATGTTCCAGACACTCTGCTTGATTCCTTTGGATATTACCACATTTCATCATCATAAGACTGTGAATGGATGTGCTTATCTCCTTTTTACAGCCAGGAAACTGAGGGTTAGAGATTAAATAACCTGCTCAATATTAAATTTGAAGTCAGGTCATTAAATTTCTAAATTCCATACTTTTCTCTATTTACTTTGTTCCACTTCACAGCCCTACCATAAGAATAGTCATTAAAAGCAAGGGAACAAATCAGAAATATGGAAAGTAGCTATTTAAAATTACATTAAGCCAGTTAAAATTTATATGGGGACATTTGGTCTAAAAATTATGGTCTAGATCAGTGGTCGACAAACTCATTAGTCAATAGAGCCAAATGTCAACAGTACAACGACTGAAATTTCTTTTGAGAGCTGAAAACTGACTTCGCGAATGGGCCACGAAGTTTCAATCCCACTGTACGTGCACGTGCGAATGTGGTATTTTGTGGAAGAGCCACACTCAAGGGGCCAAAGAGTCGCATGTGGCTCATGAGCCACAGTTTGCTAATCACTGATCTAGATAACATGGATCTCACTTCTCTCAGAAAACACAACACAAAGTTACTTAACCCAAATATTCCTCACTGGTGGTGCATTACATTGGGATATGACTACTCAGTAATAAAAGGGAATGAATTACAGATGCATCAACAATGTGGATGAAATACAAATGCCCAATGATAAGTTCAGAGAACCATACTTACAAAGCATAGTGTTTGATTCCATTTACTAGTATATGACATTCTGGAAAAGGCAAATTATAGAGACTGTTTTATATTTTGAAACATATGACTGTATGTGTTTGTCAAATATTGTCAAAGATTATACACTAAATGGGTGAATAATACTGTGTATAAATTATACCTTAATTTTTTAAACGGGGAAAAACTCAAATTTGTTTAGAATTAGCTTCTTTATTAACCTAATTAGAAACCATTAACTTATGCTTTTTAGGCAAAATGTAAAAAAAAATGAATTCAGTTCCTTAACTAACTTTCTTTTAACATTATATATAACCTACAGGGGCCTTAAAAGACCCCAAATACTATTTTCCTTAATTAAGTAACCATTCTGAAATTAAGATGTTCCTTATAACCGGCAGTAAGATAACATTGCCAGTTGCATGTAGATCAATAAGTTTTGATGTAGTTATTATCTGAAAATATGTAAAATATAAAAAACTAACCATTGAATAATTAATATTGAACTTTAATTAAACTTAGATTTGTTGATTGTTGCTTCAAGTGCTTTCACGTTATTTCGCACACAGAGGATTGACTGACACCTGGCAGGCAATTCAATTTAAGGCAGAAGAAATTGCCAACTACTGCATAGACAAGATGCTTCAACTTAAGTATCTGAAGAAACATTACTCAAGCACTGAATATCCACCTTTGACAAGACAGTATAAGGCTTTGACTTTCCTTTGCTGCCATGAAAAAGTCTCTAGACCAGTGATTCTCAACTTGTGGGTCGCGACCCCTTTGGGGGGTCGAACGACCCTTTTACAGGGCTCGTCTAAGACCATCAGAAAACACCTATTTCCATGGTCTTAGGAACCAACACACCGCTCCTTGGTGTAGCAAAGTGTAGCAATGTAGTTTACTGTTGTCATATTAAGACTGTTACCCATGCTACACCATGATTCAAGACAAAATTTCATTTATTTGTAATTAGAAATAAATATTTCACAATATATAATTACATATTATTTTTGTGATTAATCACTATGCTTTAATTATGTTCAATTTGTAACAATGAAAATACATCCTGCATATCAGATATTTACATTACAGTTCATAACAGTAGCAAGATTACAGTTATGAAGTAGCAGTGGAAATAATTTTATGGTTGGGGGTCACCACAACGTGAGCAACTGTATTAAAAGGTCATGGCATTAGAAAGGTTGAGAACCACTGCTCTAGACCCTCCTCATTTCTGTGCTTTTTGTCTGACAGTTGGGTCATAAATGAGAGGACGAAATCCAGCATGACTAGTTCACATTGGGAAAGGCAAAGGAAAAGAGAACGCGATTCAGAAAGCATGAGGGAAGAGAAGAGCAAGGAGAACAGCCAGTAGCGGATGGCCTTTTGGCAGAGTTTCAGGAGCTGTTTTGTTGTTTTGCTGTTTGGTGGGGAGCAAAGTGGTTGGCATGACTGAGCTAGATAGAGAAAAAAGTATTTGAATGTGTTTTTCCATTTGATATAAATAAATGTCTCTTCTGACATTTTTAAAAGATTGCACTAAAGATTTAAATTGCTTTTGGATTATTCCTGGACATTAAGATTGGTTTTTTCCCTTGAAGGTGACACCATGCCAAGATGGGCCGCGAAGAAGCTCAACATTCATGAGTAACATATCTGTCAAAAGCTTCAGCCTGACTTTCAAGAAAAGCTGTTTAACTCCCAGTGATCTGTAATTTAATGAAGGAAAAATACGAAACTATTAGTTCAACCAAATAGGAAATTCAGAAGAAATGCTAACATTTTTCAATATCCCTCCGAATTATACTGTCAGTCTTCAAGAGCTAAAGAAAGCAAAACGATGAGCCAGAGTTATAAGAAACAGCTGTCACTGTGATGCCAGGCATATCTGTCAGGGGAGAAAGTGAATCCAAAGATTCTTTAAAGAATATATACCACAGATCTTCGACTCAACCTTTGCTTGTTACCCTGAAGAAGAAAATTAGTCTAAAAGTATAAGGATATATGGATACTATTGTCAGTTATTAAAAGTGAATACTTGCACAATTAATTTGTGGGCTTTTTTCTCCTGAAAAACTACAATTAAATCTATGATGCCTCATACACTTATGGCATCTTAGAATCATGTTCTAAATATTCTAAAAGTAATTTTTTTTTCAGTTACTGAATTTTTCTTCCAAAAAATTCATGAAGATGTTTGACTAGTGTATTTCTTTGGTCCCACCACCTTTTTCCAATATTGTTCTCATGACCTCCAAATATCCTGGACTGTTCTGATTTTGAATTTGACTAGGACCCCTTATATGACACAACACACAAACACACACACACACACACACACACACACACACACACACACACAATTTCTTTCAATCATTTACCCTAGTTTCATGTGTTTTACTGGATGTGGGGGTTGGAGGGGTAAGGGAGCTAATAGTGAAGAAAGAGATGTAGGAGAAAGAGGAAGGACAAAATAAAATGCTGACAGATGTGTCCTGCTTTCCACCAGGGTATGGTCCCCAACACCTACCCTCAATCACAGCATGTGTGAGACAGGATGGTTTGCAATGAAGTAGCAATGCTGATTGGTTCTTTTCTTTCAGTTCATACCCATATGGTTTAGCAGGCCTTGCTGCCTGCAGTTTGGGGTCCTGCTTTCTCCTTTATCTCTATGATTTGTGAAGGATACACCATTGATCACAGAGCAAGACCTCTTCTGAATTTGTGGATATCTGTCCCCTGCTCCAGTGTCTGCTGACATGTCAACTGTCAGAGTAGGGGTGTGGTGAGATACAAACTTCATTGACTCTGTTCAACAGCGCCTTGAGAAGTTCTCTCTCACAAGAAGACTGTCTCTAAGTTGCAAGTAGACTTGGTTTATAGATGCCTTTGACATGCTCCTTGCACTATTGCTGATCAAACTCATTTATATTTGAAGGGAGCAATCATGATTAAAATAGCTCTATAATTTAAACAATTTATCACTTTTCCTGGACTCTGGTCTCTGTCTCCTTGAATATTAATAGTTAAACAGTGTTTAATTACTTGTAAATAAACAGAGTTTAATTACTTCAATGCAGGAAAATCAAGACTAAAACAAGGACTCAAAAACCTAACTTCATAGGTAAGGCAAGTACCATGTGTTCTACTTGGTATCAATGATAACTAAAGAGACCAAAGAGTGACCGTGATCTTGAATGGGAGGACTCCATCATTCCTTTATCATTTACTCATTGAGTGGCTATGCCAGGAATTGTTCTGGGTAGTAGGTTTGCAACTGATGCCAAGCAACTGAGTCTTGGTTCAAATGCTGCCTGTGTTCTGATATAGGAATCATGTATGGGCACAGTCAGACAGTGCTTTATTCAGGGCATGATTCCTCTGAACTTCTCTGAGCTCATTTCTGGAGGAATTTCATTCATTATCTTCTCTCAGCTGCTCATTATTTTTCTTTATAAATGAATTGGCTAAGTGATATGCATTACAGATACATAATATTTCTACACACCCTGAACCTTAGTTCTGGTAAACATAAGCATTTGCCTTGAACAGAGGAAGTCACAATAGTAAGCTGAAGTTGTTATAGCAACAGTGAGAAAAACTTTGATATTCAGGAATCATGCTTTTTTCAAGAGTAAATGATACAATTAATGCTTGATACTCTATTGTTTACAGACTTTCTTGTGACTCATAGCTCTTCACATGTCAATCTCAAACAGATGGAAGAGAGATTCTAAAGAGGCTTACAGAATAATTCAAATATTGGTAGACAGAGCTGCTTTAAAATATCTTGACAGGCTATTACACATGATAGATTTACACATCATTTTTATTGTAGTAAAACTTCAAAAATTGCACCTAAAAAAAAAAAACAAAACTTCTCTCACTTCTTCAGAGAACAGCTAAAATGTATTCATCTACCTAAGTATTTCCACACATACCCAAGAAGATGGCAGAATAGTAGATGAACAGAGTCCACATGGACAATGAAGGCAAGTAGACTGAATTTGAATCCTCCTGTCTCTGCCATTTATAGTTGGATAACCTTGGGCAAGTACTTCTCACACTCCTTCATTCTTCCCATCTGTAAAATGGAGATAGTAAAGTACCTACTTCATGGAGTTGTTATGAAGATTAAAGTAGTACATATACATTGTGGAAAGGGTTTTGCCCAGAGAAAACATTACACAGATGCTTATTTTAATATCTGGTTCAGGCATTTGCATTTGAGCAACATTTAGTTTCAGCAAGATGAGGATATCAGTTACTCATTATTTTCTTAAACTTCTCTATGGAACAAAGAAATTAAATATGTGAGGATATCTATTTTGTATAGATTTTCTACCCTGAACATGTCAAAATTTTTATAGTGCCTCCAGTTCTTGCATTATGGGAGGAGCAAGGCCTTTAGAGTCAGCAACCTGGTTAAATCTAAGCTCTGCCACAGACAGTGGCTTATCCACTTTTATTACCTAAAAATTGGGACAATGATACCTCTTAAGGTTGTTGTGAGACTAAATGGGATGATTGTACTTAGCACGTTCTAAAGAACAACAGATGCTCATTCCCATCTGTGTGAATAGTGGCCAAACTTGAGCAAAAAGTGGCCAAACTTCTAATCCACATAAGCCTCCTTGCTCCTCACACCCCACCTCACCCTTGAAAAACTCACAAATCACTATGAACACATGGGTAATTCAAGCAGATGTCAGACATTTAACAGGTTAACCTACAGCCTATAAATCAATTGGTATGGAAAGCTCTCTTCAAATAGAGAGGAGTTCAGCTTGGTCAATCAGCACTTACTTCAGTAAAAAAAAGTTGGAAGGAAATTTCAGTGGGAATAAGCAAGAGCTAAAGAGCCAAGGTTTGAGGAAGACAGGCCAACAAATATTCCAACCATGAGGAAACAGAACCTATCAGCTGGCACAAACTTCGAGATAGGGAGAGAATTAAGGGAAGGGAGGGTGAGTTGTTTGGGCTGGCAGTACAAGGACCAGGAAAAATGAAACCCAAAGAGCCAAATCATCAGAAGCTCTGGCAACTCCTGCTGCTGCGGGAGTCCTTAGAGCCCTTGTGAATATGAACTCCCCAGCCAGTTAATCTTCCCCAGGCTGATCTTCCACACTTCCTGCTCTTCCCATGAGGCTATGGGTTTTACTTTCCTGTGGGTTTCCAAGAAGGCCTGCCCGAGTATGGAGCTTCATTTCTACTTCCATTCTTAGGATAAACTCTTATTTTACTTGGCTCTCTTAAGTCCCTGTTCCTCTCTCCTCCCAAATTAATATTGTACCAAGAAAAAGAATGTGTCTGAGACCAAGGGCAAGTGTGAAGCCCCACGTTGCCTGTGGAATTGGCCTCTTTAATTTCAAGTCACGGAGTGGCTAGTGTTTTTGAAATAAAGTCCAGTAGAAATTGGCTTTCTAAGCTTGAGTTTTGGATGTCAGACATCTATAGTTGCTAACTCACTGTCCTTCCAACCTTCAATTTTTGTGCCCTTAGACAGTATAGAGAGGTTAAGAGCATGGCTCTGGCATCAGATTACTTGGGTTTAATTTCTGCCTCTACCACTTACCAAATTGGGTAGAGGCATTCTTATCTTTCTATACCTCAGTTTCATTATTATCATTATCATTATCATTATCATTATAATTATCATTAACTAGAGGCCCAGTGCATGAAATTTGGGGTGGGGGAGAGTAACTCAGCCTAACCTGTGTTCTCTCACAGTCCAGGAGCCTTCTGGGGTTGTCTGACTGACTTAGCCTTGTCCAGCTTCTGCATGAACCTGGCTTCTGGCTGAGTGGTGCTCCCCATGTGGGAGTACACTGATCACCAGGGGGCAGCTCCTGCGTTGAGTGTCTGCCCCCTGGTGGTCAGTGCACATCATAGTGACTGATCATTCCACAGTTTGATCAATTTGCATATTAGCCTTTTATTATATAAGATATTATTATTATTCATGCTTAAAGATTGTCACTAGATATAGTCTCAATCTTCTATCAAAACACTTATGTGTTGCATTGTTTGCTTACTTATATTTCTCTTATTAGAACCACAAGTCCTTGAAACCAAGTGGGAAATACTTTTTATTTCCATTACTTAGTACATAGTAGGTGCTCAATAAATTATATTTTTCTTTTCTTAAACAATCTTCTTGTAAAACTTTCATTCTGATAAATTTTATTCTTTGAATCCTATGGATATTTCTAAATCCCTCTTTAACTTTTCTTCCACATATGGACATATTGTGCTTACTTTAATATTCCTTTATTTTATTAACTGGTCTGTTATTTGATTAGCTTCAGTTCAACAACTTTCAGGCTGTTTAAAGCCTGCCTTTGCTTTGTACACCCCTTTCTCCTGACATACTTTTTGCCCTATTTTTACTCTACAGTAATTATTGTGCTTATAATTCTGAGTGTCTTTCTGCCTAGGTCTATCTGCTTCTACAATTTAGCAAAGTCATTTTTGAATTCCAATCCCATTTGTTAAGAAGTACACACTCTCTCTCTCTGGATGACTACATCAGCTAAATCAATGAGTTTCCTATTTCTTCAAACAAGTCATTAATGAAAGTTAAAACAGTTTCTACCTGCTTTCCAAAGATATAAAACCATGAGTAGATATTCGAGGAGCCAAATTTAATGTGAGTACAATTGTTTGGCAGAAGATATTTTTAGGTAAGTAAAACTTTTGACTCTGTGAGAACAAATAGTTCAATAAATCTTTGTTTAATTGTATAGTACCCTATAACCCAACATTTCAGTTAATTAAATCAAGAGTTAGCCTTGTGAAATTTTTAGTTGTTTAAAATCTACCGGAGCTTGCCCCACATCTGAGTTCACTCTGTAGATACAGAATATCTTATATGTTGGTGTAAATTAAAATTTGACAAACTAGCAAGTAAGAATATATCCTAATTTTAGTGCAGTTTGGATGAGCAGCTCTTGTTGGCTGGGTAAGAACAGTTTATATAGATTTTCAGCAATAATTGGTAGAGTCTCATTTTAATTAGGTATTACTCTGATGTTAAGATATGTTACTCTAAAGAAAAAGATGAACCAAAAGATCAAAATCTAATTGTTTCATCTGATGGAAGTAATAAATCTAAACAACATTTGCAGAAGAAAGGAAATCATTCTTGTGTTTTGTCTTGGAAAAATACATCCTTATTAAGAATCCAAGATAGCTTCTTAAGTAAAGTTGTACTCCAAAACACTTTGCTGTGCTTAAAAATGTGTTCACCTTTCTGGGTGTTTATCCAGGCAGTTCATACCACCTTTTAGGGCACAGAAAGTGACCCGAGCTCTTCACCAATGGGAACAAAAGTTTCTGTAAGTCCTCAGAAAAATGCCACTTCAAGCCAGAGACCTACAGCAGCTTGTTTATATGATCATCTTCTGGAACTTTAGAAAAAATCATGACAAAGGTAAAGATGTACAGTCATAGTTATAATTTAGGCTGAATTTTAGTGGATTAATTTGCTTCATTGAAGAACATCTTTTATGGAGATATGAAGATTTTTGTAAGCAAAGACAGAAGAAATCTCCTGGGGCTTTCAGTTCAATGTTTTGTTTTGCCCAATTGGGGCTTTTTCTTGAGGTTGTAAATTCCAGCTTTTGAATGTCAGATCCCTCCTCTATTGAGCTTTAGGCATTTCTGGAATTACTCAGCAAAGGGACTTTGACAATTCCCTGCTCTGTCCTTAGGTCATAGAGCTGATTTATGGCTGGAGGAGGTTCTCTAAACACTAGATGGAATTGGTGAAATGGTATCCATTTAATAAAGTGGGTTCCGGAGTTTCTCCTGCTGATCAGTGGGGATTGTCTTAAAAAAAAAAAAATCAGCCTGGGATGTATTGGCTTATTGCTATGTTGTGAGTTTTATCACAGGAAAATGAAAGTCACTCATATAGAAATTGTTTAAGGGTAGATTCTGAAGAGTATACTGATGGTGGTATTTTAAATCTGCTATTTCAGGTTGCTGGAATAAAAGCAGTTTTAGAAATGGCTGCTCTTACTAATGTAAACTCATAAATAACAATATTTCTTCAACTAACATTTACTTATTTGTTTACTTATGTTAATCCTCACCTGAGGATATTTTTTCATTAATTTCTAGAGAGAGAGAAAGGGAGAGGAAAAGATAGAGAGAAACATGGATGTGAGAAAGACATGGAGTGATTGCCTGCCACACTTACCCTGACCAGGGCCGGGGATTGAGCCTATAACTGAGTACATGCCCTTGCCTGGAATTGAACCTGGAACCCTCAGTCCAGGGCCCACACTCTATTCACTGAGCCAAACTGACTAGGACCCAACATTAAAAAAAAAAAAATTTTTTTTTTAGTTGAATTGAGAGAAACAAATCCATTTGACTAGTTATTCCACTTATTCATTGGTTGCTTCTTGTATGTGTCCTGACTGTAGATTGAACCCATAACCTTGGCATATCAGAATGAAGCTCTAACAAACTGAGCTATCCAGTCAGGGCCCAACCATTATTTATTGAGTGTCCTTTTTGTTCAGGTACTGTGACAGAGCAGAGAATAAGGCAGACAAACTGCCTTTTGTAACTTACTGGGGGCAGACAACAAATAATAAGAAATAAACATATAACAAAAAGTCAGATAACTTTTGGGACTATGAGAAAAATATAGCACAGAGGGAGTATAGGGAATTGGAAGTCATAGTCATTCTAAGAATGTATAAGTTTTCTACTATTGCTTTAAGAAATACTACAAATTTAGCGGATCAAAATAACATATATTGATTATATCATAGCTCTGTAGATTAGAAGTCTTATACTCTTAAAATCAAGGCATCACAAGCTCTAGGGGAGAATCCTTTTCTTTGCCTTTTCCAGATTCCAGAGGTTTCTTATTTTTCCTTGGCTTATAGTTCCTTCCCTTCATCCATCTTCAAAGATAGCAACATCACATCTTTCTGACCTTTCATTTGTTGTCACATCTCTTTCTGAACTCAGCAAGGAAAGGTTTTCCTGTTTTAAGAGCTCATGTGACTAGATTGAGCCCACCCAGATAATCCAGAACAATCTCTTCATTGTAAAGTCAGTTAATTAGCAAACCTAATGCCATCTGCCTAATTCCACAGGTCCTACCATAATTTGAGCACTTTCTTACTTCTGGCAGAATAAAATGATCCAGGCTCATTTTGTATTTTCCTGGCTTCAGCCCAAGACTCTATCAGCCATTTCTTCAAGAATATGTGGTTCCTTTTAGTGGAAAATTGGTAAGTAGTGGCTAAGTATGCTCATTGTTTTTGAGATCTGTATATGTTTTTAAAGATAGAGTCTGAAGGTGTGAATAAAAAAAAGGGGGGAGGGACTCAAGGATGAGTCCAAGATTTCTGGCCTGAACTAATGGGACAATGGAGTTAGCAAAAACTGAGATGGGAAAACTGAGGTAGAGTAAGTTTGGAGGGAGAATCTGGAATTCAGTTTGGCCATGTGAAGCTGATTAGATGTCCTAGTGGAGATGCCTATTAGATGTTCTAGTGGAGATACAGGTAGGCAGTTAGATGTCTGGGTCTCTAGTTCTGAAGAGAATTCAGGGCTGGGGATAAAACTTAGGAGTTGACAGTGAATAGATGGTATTTAAATTCTTGAGAAGGGATAATCCTCAAAGGAATGAATGTAAATAGTGAAGAGAAGTAGCCAAGAGCTGCCTCCTAGAGCACACCAGCATACAAAGTTAGGGAGAAGAGGAACAAATAACAAAGAGACTCAGAAGGAAAACCCTGGGGTAGATGGAAAGGCAGATGAAGATGAGTTCCGGAAGGCAAGCAGAAAAGAAAAATGTATCAAGGAGGAGAGAGGTAATCAAAATGTCAAATGCTGCTGCTAAATCGAATAAGGTGAGGGCTGAGAATTGACCTTTACTGGGAGGCGGAGGCAGTTGTACTGATTGAGTGAGTTTAAGAGAGACTAGGGAACGTAGAATTAAATAGCACAATGTAGACAAGGGGCCCACTACAAACGGGAGCTGAGGAATGGACTAGTAACTTCTGGAAAATTGAGGTCACAAGAAGGTTTTTCTTTTTAAATTAAATGGAAGAAATAGTAACCTGTTTGTATGCTGATGGAAGTGATGTATTGAGTAAGGAGTGGAAAAGTTGATAAATGGCAGCAGGTGAGATGGGTAGAATCTGTTTCTTTGACATTTCAGCTTCTGGATACTACTTATGTTCTGACTCCTTTCTGCCATTTTTAAAACCAACAACAGGTAAGTCTTCTTCACATCTCTCTGGCACTTCTCATCATTTTGCACTTGGGAGAAATGTTTTAATTGTAAGGATCTATTTGATTAGGTTGGACCCACCCAGATAATCTCCCCATCTCTAGGTTCTTAACCTTGATCACATATGCAAAATCCCTTTTGTTATGTAGAGTAACATATTCACAGGTTCTGAAGATTAGAACTTGGCCATCTCTCTAAGGTCATTATTCTACCAAGCACAACACTCCTGAGGTACCAAATACTTGAAAAAGATGTTTGTTTGTGTGTTTTTTAAAGCTGGTTTTGATTGCTTTAACCTCATTAGTTCACTTTATAATTATGTAGACTGGGGTAAACTTCCTGTGAGTCATGAATTCTAGCTGATGGGGCTTAATTCTAAGTGTACCTGTATGTGGGCCTTGTGGGCCTGTATGGGTATCTGTCATTTAACTGATGTTAATAAGCTCAGCATTCACTCAGCTATCAGTGAAAAAGACAGATACTAGTCCCAGATTTAAATCCCACTCTTCTCCTGCAAATAATAGTTTCCAGGTTTCTGTGCATCTGGCTTGTCATTAAATCACATAGTAGAGACCTGGTGAGACATTACACAGCAGGAAGAAGGAAGCAGCCATGGTAGTTCTCCCTTTCTCTTCCTGCCTCCTGGGGTGGTTTCCCGAAGTCTACAGTCCCAGCAGCTTTGGCTGGAGGCCTGGCTTCTGGCTTCTAGTCCAACCACCCCCTCTTTAGGGAGGTTTGTGGTTTTCTGCTATTGCTGATCTCTGGGGTGCTTCTATTCCCTACTTGGCTTCTTAGTTTTTCCTTCACTGTATAATCCATTTTCAATTTTAAATTGCCTATATTTGAAATATTCACAATAGGTTCTATTTTCCAGATTCAACTTTCACCGATAGAATGGAAACTAAAACTGCTAATTTCAATCTTGCCTTCATACATATAATCTTCCTTACCAATCTGAAAGGGACTCTTTTACTAAAAACATAGAAAGTTGGACAGAAAATCCATTCCACTTACTTAGAGGTATATTTAAGAAATTTAGCACCCTCAAGGCATTTCAGACATGAAATATGTGGCTTGATGTTTTCTTACTGAGACTGATGTCACAGGGTGAGTTCTACTGGTAGCTGAGAAAGGAATTTCAGGAAGCTGCTCTGGGAACTGCTGGGGATTAGATTTCTGAATGATGAGCCAGGAGGTGTTGGTGTTGCAGAGGACAGGGCCATGCCCCACTGCCATGACAATCAAGGACGCTCAATCATGGCTTTGAGGCACAAAGGACAGGGTAAAGAGAATTCCATATGTCTGCAAAGTGGTTTCCTCTATTGAAGGAGATGGAAAACTGGAGCAAGAATGCAATTTGGGCTGCTGGGTGGCTGGCTACCACTCATTTCTTTAAAAACAAACAAAAACAATAACACAGGCTCACAGTGGAAAAGGGATAAAGGAAAGCCTGCTCTCCCTTGAATAATGAGGCTATTAACAAGAAAAAGGGATTAAAAATAATTTGCATACATGATTATTAGGACAGAAAAGGATGACTCTAACTGCAGTTCTTGACATAACTTTGTGGCTTTCTGTGGCTGAGATAATGTACATAAAGCAGAGACCCCACCATCTGACTAATTAACTTGGCAGCAGGGAGGGAATGGATGAAAGGATAATTAATAGGTCAGAGACCCAATGCTGTGTTATGATTATTTGAATAATATTATGATAATTTGAATAATGCACAAGAGTTTGTGAAAATTGGTTGCTGGCTAGGACTCCAGCTGACAAAATATTTGAATCATGCTCATTTTATATCTCCTGGGTAGCTTTCCTGCCTTCCGGAAAGTACTGAGCATATGTTTGAATATAGGGGGTATAGTTGTGGGGCAGAAAGAAATGGGTGGGAAATGACCGTAGAAAAAATACAATTTTAAGTGTCCATGGCATAATTGTACAGTTGTAAGAATCCACAGCAGAATTCTTCCATTTCTTTTCACATTGATGTGACCTTAGCTGGCAAGCCCAATTGCAGGCAGAGATAATAGACATTTTAGCTTTGAGTGTGCAGCTGACGACTCAGTGAAATGAAAAACTTACTGCCTCTATCCTGATTTAAAAAAGAATTATTTAATTAGATCAGGTCTATGGTTGATGGATTTCCATCTTTATTTAGAAAAACAAAACTAAAGAATCAATTTTATTTTAAAGAAGTAGGGGTTTGAAACCAAGACATTTATTTAGAATTTTTTAAACACACTGAACGTTGAGAAGGACCTATATAAAAATTTGTTTTGAAAGTCTTGTAGATTCTGAACTGATGTAGCAGTATTTATAATATTCTTACACTTGACATTCCTGTGGCCCCATGTCATTTATCATTACAGTGGCTTCCCTCCTCCCCCACCCCCTTTAGTTCTTTTTACTGAGAAGATGGACTTCACTGTCAACATCCAAGCTGCAATCTAGAACACAGCCTAAGGGTGTTTAGTACAACTAATAAAAAGGCCAACCCGTTTTCTGCTGCATGAGTTTATTTCCTGCAGGAGTTCTGTGTGTTTTATTACTCATATGAAAACAGTAGCTTCCTTCCACCGTCTCATTAATCCAGGTGCTCATTTGAGGGCAATTTTGCTTTGATTGGGGACATTTGACAATGTCTGAAGATAGTTTTGATTGTGAGGACTTGGAGAAGCTACTGTATCTAGAGAGTAGAGATTAGGGATTCTGCTAAACATCCTGCAATGCACAAAATGGCCCCCACAGCAAGGCATTATCCTACCTCAAATGCCAATAATGGTGCGGTGGATAAATTACATTAATCCAAGTGTGATGCATTGTGAATGCCAGAGTGGAAATGACGCCGCCTTGTTTAAGATTCTCCTTGAAGTTACATAAGCCTTTGTTCTCCACTTCTAAGATTATGTGTCTAAGGACAGGGAAATGGGGCACCCCACTGCATATGACTCTATGACTAACTTTTTATGCTCTCATTTTAGATATATATGTTATATGGCTAAAACTTGGTTATTAAAAATTAATGAATGAATAAGTGCAAGTAGTTCTCATTTCCAAGAAGTTGTATATGAACCTAGGTCAAACATGAAACTAGGAGATAGAAAGAGTATGCATTTATGAAGGACTGTTCCCATAAGCAGTAGTGGCCTTTGGGGAGCCCCAAGTATACTGATAAACTTTTCCTGTACCCTGATGTGATAGAGCTGTGATACCAGGGAAGCTGAGCAAGACTTCAGAACAAAGCTGGGCTCTGTATCTCTGAAGGATACAATCTAGATGTCCACCTCCTCAGGGTTGCTGTCTCATTTATTCTCACCAGCTCTTTTAAAGTTTTAATTAAAGATTTAGTTGAGAATGTGCCACATGTTAGACATTTTGACTGGTAGGTGAATTAAAGGACAACTTTATTCCTGAAATAGAACCACAAACAAGGACTGCAGGTTCTTAGGGGATAGCAGTGATAGCAAAAAATATCCTATTTGGTGTTTAAGAATGCTTGTCATAAAATCTGATTAAGAATTTGATTTTGGAGAGAGAAAAATGGTGGCGGAATAGAGGGACATGTCCCGAGCCTTTTCTCTGAGCAGACAGAGAGAACAGCTGAGGGTCGCATAGGGAGTGTTTGTTGACAATTTAAAGGATACTATACTCCAAGAGAAGGTGGAAGACTGCTGGATGGGGCTCCCCTGACCGGCAGCCCCCACTGCTGCCAGGTTCCCTGCCTGAGCCGCCAGCTTGGACGTGGAAACCATGCCATCTTGAAGGGGAAAGTGGATGTTTTTGGAAGCCTGAACATAGACAGCTGCAGCACCCACCAAATAGCTGTGAACCTCAGAACACCAATTCCCAATCGGCACAAACACTAGAGTTCAGAGGAGCTCCACATGCCACACGGAAAGGTCAGATTTCGCCTGGGATAAGGTGAGGTCTCTGGTTCCACAGAACAGAAAGGTGCACACTGGGAGCTGGACCACCAGAAATCTGCACCTAGAGAAATCTGTGAATGTTTGGCAGGGTGTGATCCCTGAATGTAGAAGGGGCCCAACAGAGGAATCTCTAGAAAGCAAACCATTTTGATCTGATGCAAAAGGACAGCCTGGGAGTTTTAAAGTGTGCCAGCTGCTTGGACAGGAGTGGGGAAAGGGGACTATGCAAACTTGTGCTCTTTCTTCTTCAGATCCTTGCTTCTGATTACTAAGCCCAATACAAAGAATAACCCATTTGGGGACACCCTGGGAGACTGCAGGGGGAAAGTATTTTTCTGGAACCTGGGGATTGGTGTGGGAAGTAACCTTCGGAGAACCAGTTTGGAGGCAGTCCACTCCACAAACTGGTATTGAGTACCAAAGGGAAAGCAGAATCTAAGCACAGGCTAGAGAGGACCTATAGTCTCAGAGGTCAATTCTGAAATTCTGCCACCCAGGGGCTGATTCACAAATTGACTTTGTGAATCACAAAAGAATAAAGAGATTAAGACACATCACTGGCTTAAAAACTAGTGGAACGCAGGGAACTACAATATTGTCCTGACTGGGAAACAGGCAGACCAAAGAGATCAATAAAGGAAGTGAATGACCTTCACTACTGCACACTTTACTTTTTTAATTTTTATTTTTTTCATCTTTTAGCTAAGAAACTTTTTTTTTTTGCCTCACTTGATTTTACCTTTTTATTTATTGCATTTTTATTTTCAATCAGTATTATTACTACTATTATTTTACTGTTTTGGAAAAAAAGTGTCATTTTATTTTCTCTTTATTTTACTTTGGTATTAGATTTCTACATTCTAATTGAATCTTTCCTTTAGCATCATTTTATTCTATCTCAACTCTATCTTTATGCCTTCACTCTCTTCCTAACTTCTCCCCTATTGTTGCCTGTTTCTCCTACCCATTTTCTACTTTAGATTTTTCTTTCTTTTTACCCCTGTTAAAATTTCATCCCACCTATATATCTAATTTCCAATCCCTTGCTCTAAGTCTAAAGATACTTTTCTCTGTCATCACTATTCAAAAAAATTGTTTTTCTCTCTGTCCTTTTGTTGTTGTTGGCTTGAATGTTGATTATATTAATTTTTATACATTTTGCCGAGACCAGTTTGGCTCAGTGGATAGAGCGTTGGCCTGCGGACTGAAAGGTCCCAGGTTCGATTCCGGTCGGGGGCATGTACTTTGCTTGCGGGCACATCTCCAGTAGTGGGCATGCAGGAGGCGGCTGATCAATGTCTCTCATCGATGTTTCTGACTTTCTATCCCTCTCCCTTCCTTTCTGTGAAAAAATCAATAAAAATATATTTGAAAAAAATTTTTATACGTTTTTGTGAGATTTTTTTGCTTATTCTTCTTCTTCTTTTGTTTTGTTGTTTGCTATGGTTTGTTTATTTTTTACTTCTGTTTCCCCTCACCTCCCTTGATATTAGTTGTTCTTTGTAGATTACACTAATCTTCAGATACTTGTGGGTGGCATTTGTTGGAATTAGTGCCATTCTATTATAGTTTTCTCTCCATATATATTTTTTGTTACCTTTCTCTTTCTTACACTCTTTCATTTTTTTCTTTTTCTATTTTCTCCCTTCTCCTGATTTCATTCTGGCAGCCTTTTCTTTCTTTCTTTCTTTTTTTTTTTTTTTGCCTTTTTATTTATTGTGTTACATGTATACATATCTTCCCATTGTCCTCCCTCCCTCCCAGGCATTTCCCAACCCCCCAGTGTCTATGTTCATTGGTTATGCTTATATGCATGAATACAAGTCCTTTGATTGATCTCTTATCTACCCCACCTCTCCTAAATCTTCCTGCTGTAATTTGACAGTCTCTGATGCTTAATTGCCTCTGTATCTATACTTTTGTTCATCAGTTTACAATGTTCTCTCTTATCCACAAATGAGTGAGATCATGTGGTGCTCCTCCATCAATGACTGGCTCATTTCACTAAGCATAAGGCTCTCCAGTTCCATCCAGGTTGCTGCAAATGGTAGATTTCCTTCTTTTTAATGGCAGCATAGAATTCCATTGTGTACATGTACCACAGTTTTCTGATCCACTCATCTGCTAACTGGCACCTAGGCTGTTTCCAAATTGTAGCCATTGTAAATTGTGCTGCTATGAACATAGGGGTGCATAAATCCTTTCTGATTGGTGTTTGTAATTTCTTAGGATAAATTCCTAAGAGTGGGATTACAGGGTCAAATGGGAGATCCATTTTTAGTTTTTTGAGGAAACTCTATACTGTTCTCCATAGTGGCTGAACCAGTCTGCATTCCCACCAACAGTGCACAAGGGTTCCTTTTTCTCCGCATTCTCACCAACACTTGTCGTTTGTTGATTTGTTGATGATTGCCATTCTGACAGGTGTAAGATGGTATCGCATTCTCGTTTTGATTTGCAACTCTCAGATAATTAGTGACATTGAACATGTTTTCATGTGTCTCTTGGCCTTCCTTCTGTCATCTTTCAAAAAGGTTCTATTTAGGTCCGTTGCCCATTTTTTTATTGGATCGTTTATCTTCCTCTTATTAAGTTGTATAACTTGGCTGTAGATGTTGGAGATTAAACCTTTATCAGTGATAACATTTGCAAATATGTTCTCCCATACAGTGGTCTTTCTTGTTGTTTTGTTGAGGGTTTCTTTTGCTGTGCAAAAGCTTTTTATTTTGATGTAGTCCCATTTGTTTATTTTTTCTTCAGCTTCCATTGTCTTTGGAGCAATATCAGTGAAGTTCTTTTGGCATATGTCTCAGATTGTGCTGCCTGTGGATTCCTCTACTATTTTTATGGTTTGCCTTCTAATGTTTAAGTCCTGTATCCATTTTGAGTTTATTTTTGTATTTGGTGTAAATTGGTGGTCCAGTTTCATTTTTGTGCATGTATCTGTCCAATTTTACCAACACCATTTATTGAGAAGGCTATCTTGGCTCCATTGTGTCTTCATGCCTCCTTTGTCAAATATTAGTTGAGCATAGTGGTTTGGGTGGATATCTGGGTTCTCTATTCTAATCCATTGGTCTATATGTCTGTTCTTGTGCCAGTACCAGGCTGTTTTGAGAACAGTTGCTTTGTAATATAGCTTGAAATCTGGTATTGAGATCCCACCTACTTTATTCTTCTCTCTCAGAATTGCTGTGGCTATTCGTGGTCTTTTTTGTTCCCGATGAATCTATGAAGAATTCCTTCTAGGTCTGTGAAATATGTTGTTGGTATTTTAATGGGTAGTGCATTGAATCTATAAATTCCTTTGGGTAGTATGGACAATTTAATGATGTTGATTTTCCCAGTCCATGAGCATGGTATACTCTTCCATCTGTTAACATTTTCCTCTATCTCTTTTTTTAGTGTCCTGTAATTTTCTACATATAGGTCTTTTGCCTCTTTAGTTAGGTTTATTACTAGGTATCTTAATTTTTTTGGTGCAATGGTAAATGTGATTGCTTTTTTAGTCTTTCTTTCTGTAATTTCACTATGAGTGTATAGAAATACCACAGATTTCTTGGCATTAATTTTGTATCCTGTTACATTGCCGAATTCATTTATTAAGTCAATTAGTTTTGGGATGGAGTCCTTTGGGTTTTTTATGTAGAGTATCATGTCATCTGCAAATATGGACAGCTTTACTTCTTCTTTTTCAATTTGGATGCCTTTTATTTCTTCTTGTTGTCTAATTGCAATGGCTAATACTTCCAGTACTATGTCGAACAGGAAAGGTGAGAGTGGGCATCTCTGTCTTGTCCCTGTTCTTATGGAAAATGGTTTTAGTTTTAGCCCATTGAGTATGATGTTAGCTGTGGGTTTATCATATATGGCTTTTATGATGTTGAGGTATGATCCTTCTATTCCCACTTTGCTGAGAGTTTTTATCAAGAATGGGTGTTGGATTTTATCAAATGCCTTTTCTGCATCAATTGATATGACTATGTGATTTTTATCTCTCAATTTGTTTATGTGATGTATCACGTTTATTGATTTGCAGATATTGTACCATCCCTGCATTCTTCAGATAAATCCTACTTGGTCATGGTGTGTGATCTTTCTGATGTACTGCTGGATCTGATTTGCTAGAATTTTGTTGAGGTATTTCGCATCTCTGTTCATGAGAGATATTGGCATCTAATTCTCTTTCATTGTGTTGTCTTTATCTGGCTTTGGTAGTAGGGTGATGCTGGCTTCATAGAAGGTGTTTGGAAGTGTTCCTTCTTCTTGAATATTTTTGAATAGCCTGAGGAGGATAGGTTTTAATTCTTCCTTGAATGTTTGGTAAAACTCTCCTGTGTAGCCATCTGGTCCTGGGCTTTTATTTGCTGGAAGCTTTCTGATGACTGCTTCAATTTCTTCCATAGTTATTGGACTATTAAGATGTTTAGATTCTTCCTGATTGAGTTGTGGAAGGTTATTTTTTCTAGGAATATGTCCATTTCTTACAGGTTGTCAATTTGTTGGAATAGATTTGTTCATAGTATTTTTTAACAATCCTTTGTATTTTGGTGGGGTCTGTTGTTATTTCTTCTCTTTAATTTCTGATTTTGTTTATTTGGGTCTTCTCTCCTTGCTTCTTGGTGAGCCTGACTAGATGTCCATCAATCTTGTTTATCCTTTCAAAGAACCAGCTCTTTTTTTTCTTGATCTTTTGAATTGTTTCTTTGGTCTCCATGTTGTTTTTCTCCGTTCTGCTCTTCACTATTTCCTTCCTTCTGCTTACACTGGGCTTTTCTTGTTGCTCTCTTTCTAGCACTTTGAGTTGTAGGTTTAGGTAATTTATTACCATTGTTTGCTGTTTTTTTGCAGTAGGTTTGTAGGGCTATGAACTTCTCTCTCAAGACTGCTTTCACTATGTCCCATTTTGTATTGTTGTGTTGTCATTGTCATTTGTTGCCATAATGTTTTTTATTTCTTCCTTGATCTCTTTGGTTACCCAGGCTTTTTTTAATAGCATGCTATTTAGTCTCCATTTGTTTGATTTCTTTCTATTGTTTTTATTATAGTTGATTTCCAGTTTTATGCCACTGTGGTCTGAGAAAATCCTTGATATGATTTCTATCTTCTTGAATTTGAAGTGACTTTTCTTATGACCCAACATATGATCTATCTTTGAAAATGACCCATGTGCCCTAGAGAAGAATGTATATTCTGTGGCTTTGGGGTGAAATGTTCTGAAGATGTCAATTAATTCCATCTGGTCTAGTGAGTCATTCAGGATTGATGTTTCTTTGCTGACTTTTTGTTTAGAGGATTTGTCCAATGGTGACATTGGGGTATTAAAGTCTCCTACTATGATTGTATTGCTGTCAATCTCTCCTTTATTATCCTCTAGGAGTTTTTTTTATGTATTTAGATGCTCCTATATTGGGTGCGTATATGTTTACCAGAGTTATTTCTTCTTGTTGGATTGTTCCCTTTAGTATTATGAAGTGGCCTTCTTTATCTCTTGTTATGTCCTTCACTTTGAGATCTAATTTGTTAGATATAAGTATTGCAACCCCAGCTTTTTTTTTCATTTCCTTTCGCCTGAAATGCCATCTTGCATCCCTTCACCCTCAATCTGTGTACATTTCTATACTGAGGTGGGTTTCTTGTAGAGAGCAGAAATATGGATCATGTTTTCTTATCCAATAAGTTACCGTATGTTTTGATTGGAGCATTTAATCCGTTTACATTTAAAGTTATTATTGATAGGTACTTATCTGTCACCATTTTTAGGCTTTACCTCAGAGTTCCTTCTTCGCTTCTATTTCTTTTTATTACAGCAGACCCTTTAACATTTCTTGCATTGCTCGTTTGGTGGTAATATATTCCCTTAGTCCTTTTTTGTCTGTGAAGCTTCTGATTTCACTTTCAGTTTTGAGTGAAAGCCTTGCAGGGTACAGTATTCTTGTATTCAGACCCTTCCTTTGCATGACTTTGTATATTCCATTCCATTCCATTCTGGCCTGATGAGTTTCTGTTGAGAAATCAGTAGCTAGTCTTATGGGGGTTCTTTTGTAGGTAACTTTCTGTTTCTCTCTGGCTGCTTTTAAGATTCTTACTTTGTCATTGGTGTTTCTCAATTTAATTATAATGTGCCTTGGTGTCGGTTTTGTAGGGTTCATTTTGCTTGGGACTCTGTGACCTTCTTGGATTTGTGTGGGTTTTTTTCTTTCCTATATTGGGGAATTATTCGGTCAGTATTTCTTCAAGCAGGTTCTCTAATGCTTGCTCAGTTTCCACTCTTTCTGGATACCCAATTATGCGGATGTTGTTTTGTTGTATGTTATCCCAAAGTTTCCTTAGGCTCTCCTCTTGCTTTTTATTTTTTTTTATAGAAGTTCCTGTACTTGGGTATTTTTTCCTACCATGTCTTCTAGCTCCCTGATGCGGTCCTCTGCTTCTTTTAGTCTACTTTTGATGCTTTCTATTGAGTTCTTTATACCAGTGATGTCATTTTTCATTTCTTCTTGATTATTCTGCACCTCCTCTAAGTTCTTCTGCATTTCTTCTTGCTGCTTCTTCGTCTCCTCTTGGGTCTTCTTCATTTCCTCTTGGCTCTTACTCACATTGTCAATTTTGTCTTCCATTCTTTGCATCCACCTTATGATCATCTCTCTGAACTTTTTCTCTGGCAGGCTTATTTCTGTTTCTATTTCATTTACTTTCTTTTCTGCTGATACCTGTCTTTCTGTCATATGTGGGCTGTTTCTTCTTCTGCCCATGGTCTTTCTTCTCAGGTGTCTGGTTATGTAGTTCTCTCTCCTATGTTGATTCAAAGGCATAAACTACAACATGACCAGGGTACAACACACAAAGCACTGAACAGAAATGTATTCCCGATGTTAATAATCATAAATAAGGTTACCACCAATGAAAGACAAATTAGGGGTAAGTAGAGAAAGAAGAAGAGGGAAATGAGGGAAAAAGAAAAGAAAAGTGCCAAGATCAAATTGGGAGAGGAAGAAAAAATAAATAAATGAATGAACAAAAAAAATAATATAAAATAAAAAGGAGAAGAAGAAAAGAGAAAGAGAAAAACATTCAGAGAGAAAAGAAAGAGGATAAGAGAGAAAAGGGGAACAAAATATAGATATCAGGAAAAAACTCCAATAGAACAGTCACTCATCCCAACAAATGCCAGCAACCAGTATTTGGAGATTAATAAAAACTACAAATAACAACTGGTATAAAAGGAGGCAAGGGAAAAGAGATGTAAAAAAACAAAGCAAAACAAAGCCGACAAAAAGCAAAATAAAAGAAGTAGAATAAGCTAAAACAATCTCACAAAAAAGTCCAAAAAAATCGATATAATCACTGTTCCGGCAAACAGCAACAAAAAAACATAGAGAAAAACAACTTTTTGGATAGTGAAGACAAGAAAAGAGAGGTTTGTATGGACTTGGAGTAGGGGATTTGAAATTAGATATATAAGTGGGGTGAAATTTCAACCAGGTAAAGAGAAAGAATAGGGACAATCCAAAGTTGGAAAAGGGAAAGAGAAACAATACAACAAAATGGGGAAAGTTAGGAGGAAAGTGTTGGCATAAAGGTAGAGTTGAGATAGAGTAAAATTATGCTAAAGGAAAGATGAAAATAGAATGTAGAACTCTAATACCGAAGTAAAATAAAGAGAAAACAAAATGACACTTGTTTTTCCCAAAAAGGTAAAATAGTGGTAGTAATAATACTACTTGAAAACAAAAATGTAATAATTAGAAAGGTAAAATCAATTGAGGAGGAAAGAAAAAAATAGCTTTTTAATTAAAAAAGCAAAAATGAAAAATAAAATAAAAATTAAATTAAAAATTAAAAAATAAAGAAAAAGAAAAAAAAATAGAGTGGTCATTCACTTCCACTATTGTTCTGCTTGGCAGTCTTGTTTCCCAGTAGGGAGGGTATTGCAGTTCCCTGTGTTCCACTGCTGAGTTGTGTTTTAATCTCTTTTTTCTTTTGTGGTTATGTGAGAGTCAATTTGTGCGTCATCCACTGGGTCGCAGTGTTTTAGAATTGACCTCTGAGACAAAGCACAGGACCTCTCTAGGCTGTGCTCAGTTCCTGCTACTCTGTGGTTCTCAAAACCTGTTTGTGGGGATTTTGCAGCCGGGACACTGTCCTGCTTCAGATCAAAATAAATTGTTTTCTAGAGCTCCCCTCTGTCAACTGCTCTGAGAGTTTGCTTCCACACTTAAGGATCATGCCCTGACCCTCTTCTGAGGACCTCTCCAGAAGCAGCTTTCCCGCAGCCCGGTTCCCACAGTGTGCGCATCTCTGTTCTGTGGGGCAGGAGACCTCACCTTATCCCAGGCAAAATCTGACCTTTCCGTGTGCTGTGTGGATCTTCTGTGAATCCGTGCGTCTGCGTCGATTGGAGAGCGGTGTTCTGGGTTCCCCAGCTGTTCGGTGAGTGCTGCAGCTGCAGCTTTCAGACTGCTGTAGACATCCACTTCCCTCTGCAAGATTTCGCAGTCTCCCTGTTCGCCCTAGGGGCTCTGGCAGACAAAAACCCCATGGCAGTGGGGCTGCCTGGTCAGGAGAGTCTCGTCCAGCAGTCTGCCACCTTCTCCTGGAGGATAACTGACTCTTAACTTGCCAACAAACACTCCCATTGCGACTCTCAGCTGCTCTCACTCCCTCTGCACAGCAACAAAGCTCCAGATGCGTCCATCTATTCCACTGCCATTTTCCCTCCCCCTTTTCTTTTCTTTTTTCTATTCTTTTCCTTTCTCTTCTTTTCTATTTTTTTCTCTCTTCTTATTTCTCTCCTATTCCCTGATTGGTTTCTCTCTGTTGGTCACCTTTATTTGTGGCTATTAATATTATGAATACATTTCTGTTCAGTGCCTTGTACATTGTACCTGGTTGTGTTGTTTTTGTGCCTTTAAATCAATGCAGGAGAGAGAGAACTACATAGCCAGACACTCAAAGAAGAGAGATCATGGGCAAACAAAGAAACAACCTGCATATGAAAGAAAAGCAGGCGTCACCAGAAAAGTAAGTAAACGAATTAAGGCAAGAAACCTGCAAGAGAAAGAATTCAGAAAAATGGTCATAAGGTGGCTGAAAAAAATGGAAGACAAATTTGACAATATGAGTAAGAACCAAGAGGAAAAGAAGAAGAATGAAGAAGAAATGAAAAATGACATCGCTGCTATAAAGAATTCAATAGATATCACCAAAAGTAGACTAGAAGAAGCAGAGGACTGCATCATTGAGCTAGAAGACAAGGCAGAAAAAAATACCCAAGTACGGCAGTTTCTAGAAAAAAAAATTAAAAAACAAGAGGAGAGCCTAAGGGAACTTTGGGGTAACATGAAACTAAACATCATCCGCATATTAGGGGTGACAGAATGAAAGGAAACTGAGCAAAAAATAGAAAACCATTTTGAAGAAATAAAGACAGAAACCTTTCCTGATATAGGGAAGAAATAATCCACACAAATGCAAGAAGTTCACAGAGTCCTAAGCAAAATGAACTCCAAAAGACTGACACCAAGGCACATTATAATTAAAAACTGGCAAACACCAACAACAAACTAAGAATCTTAAAAGTGGCCAGAGAGAGACAGAAAGTTACCAACAAAAGAACCTCTATCAGATTAGTGACTGATTTCTCAACAGAAACTCATCAGGCCAGAAGGGAATGGAATAAAGTATACAAACTCATGCAAAGAAAGGATCTGAATCCAAAAATACTGTACCTAGCAAGGCTATCAATCAAAATTGAAGGTGAAATCAGGAGCTTCACAGACTAAAAAGGACTAAGGGAATTTATTACCACCAAACCAGCAATGCAAGAAATGCTAAAGGGTCTGCTGTAAAATAAAAAGAAAAAAGAAAAGAAATAGGAAGCGAAGCAGGAACACAGGGGTTAGAATAAAAATGGCAACAAATAAGTACCTATCAATAATAACGTTAAATGAAAATGGATTAAATGATCCAATCAAAAGACATAGGGTAACAGGTTGGATAAGAAAACATGTCCCATATATTTGCTTTTTAAAAGAAACCCACCTGAAAAAAAAAGATGCATACAGAATGAGGGTGAAGGGATGCAAAACAGTTTTTCAGGCAAATGGAAATGAAAAAAAAAACAGCTGGGGTAGCAATACATATATCTGACAAATTAGATCTAAAAGTGAAGGACATGAGAAGAGATAAGGAAGCCACTTCATAATACTAAAGGAAACAATCCAACAAGAAGAAATAACTCTGTTAAACATATACACCCAATACAGGAGCACCCAAATACATAGAAAAAAAACTCCTGGAGAATATCAAGGGAGAGATTGACAGCAATATAATCATAGTAGGAGAGTTCAATACCCCACCATAACCACTGGACAAATCCTCTAAACAAAAAATCATCAAAGAAACATCAATCCTAAATAACTCATTATACCAAATAAAATTAATGGACATCTTACCAATATTTCATCCCAAAGCCACAGAATATAGATTCTTCTCTAGTGCACATGGGTCATTTTCAAATATAGACTAAATGTTGGGTCATAGGAAAAGTCTTTTCAAATTCAAGAACATAGAAATCATATCAAGCACCTTCTCAGATCAAAGTGGCATAAAACTGAAAGTCAACCACCATAAAAATAATCCAAGGATATCAAACACATGGAGACTAAACAGCATGCTATTAAACAATGACTTGGTTACCAGAGAGATCAAGGAAGAAATAAAAAACATCGTGGCAACAAATGACAATGAAAAACACAACAGTCCAAAATCTATGGGACACAGTGAAAGCAGTCTTGAAAGTGAAGTTCATAGCTCTACAGGCCTACAGAAAAAAAAAGGGTAATAAATTACCTAACCCTCCAACTCAAAGAGTTAGAAAGAAAGCCCAGTGTAAGCAGAAGGAAGGAAATAGTAAAGATCAGAGCTGTGATAAACAATATAGAGACCAAAGAAACAATACAAATGATCAAGAAAACCAAGAGCTGGTTCTTTGGAAAGATAAACAAGATTGATAAACCTCTAGCTAGGATCACCAAGAATCAAAGAGAGAGGATTCAAGTAAACAAAATCACAAATGAAAGAGGTAACATAATAGAACCCATGAAATGCAAAGGATTGTTAAAAAATACTATGAACAACTCTATTTAAAACAACTGGACAACCTGGAGGAAATGGACATATTCCTAGAAAAATATAACCTTCCAAAACTCAATAAAGAAGAATCTAAACATCTCAATAGATCAATAACTATGGAAGAAACTGAAGCAGTCATCAAAAAGCTTCCAGCAAACAAAAGCCCGGGGCCAGACAGCTATACAGGGGAGTTTTATCAAACATTCAATGAAGAATTAAAACCTTTCCTCCTAAGACTATTCCAAAAAATTCAAGAGGAAGAACACTTCCAAGCACCTTCTATGAAGCCAGAATCACCCTTATACCAAAACCAGTTAAAGACAACACAATGAAAGAGAATTATAGGCCAATATCTCACATGAACATAGATGCCAAAATCCTCAAACAAATTCTAGCAAATCGGACCCAGGAGTACATCAGAAATATCATACACCATGACAAGAAGGATTTATCCCAGGAATGCAAGGATGGTACAATATCTGCAAATCAACAAACCTGATACATCACATAAACAAATTGAGAGATAAAAATCACATAGTCATATCAATTGATACAGAAAAAGCATTTGACAATACCCAACACCCTTTCTTGATAAAAACTTTCAACAAAGTAGAAATAGAAGGTTCATCCCTCAACATAAAAGCCATATATGAAAAACCCACAGCTAACATCATACTCAATAGGCAAAAACTAAAACCATTTCACCTAAGAACAGGAACAAGACAGGGATGCCCACTCTCACCACTCCTGCTTGACATAGTACTGGAAGTATTAGCTATTGCAATTAGATAAGAAGAAGAAATAAAAAGCATCTAAATTGGAAAAGAAGAAGTAAAGTTAACCTTATTTGCAGATTACATGATACTGTATATAAAACACCCAAAAGACTCCATCAAAAAACTAATAGATGTAATAAATGAATTCAGCAATCTAGCAGGATACAAAATTAATGGCAGGAACTCTATGGCATTTCTATACACTAATAGTGAACTTACCAAAACCAAGACTAAAAAAGCAATCCCATTTACCATCGCACCAAAAACATTAAGATACCTAGGAATAAATTTAACTAAGGAGGTAAAAGACCTATATATGGAAAACTATAGGACAATAGAGAAAGAAGATGTAAACAGATGAAAGAGCATACCATGCTCATCATTGGGAGTATCAACATCATTAAAATGTCCATACTATCCAAAGTAATCTATAGATTCAATGCGCTCTCCATTAAAATACCAACAACATACTTCGCAGACTTTAAAAGAACTCTGCAAAGATTCATTTGGAACCAAGAAAGACCCTGAGTAGCCACAGCAATCCTGAGAAAGAAGAATAAAGTAGGTGGGATCTCAATACCAAACCTTAAGCTGTCTTACAAAGGCACTGTTCTCAAAACAGCCTGGTACTATCACAAGAAGAGACATATAGACCAATGGAATAGAAGAGAGAATCCAGTTATTGACTCAAATCACTATGCTCAATTAATGCTTGACAAAGGAGGCAGGAACATACAATGGAGTCAAGACAGTCTCTTCAATAAATGGTGTTGGGAAAATTGGACACATACATGCAAAAAATGGAAACTAGACCACGAACATCATACATAAAAATAAACTCAAAATGGATACAAGACTTAAACATAAGATGCGAAACAATAAAAATACTAGAGGAATCCACAGGTAGGAAAATCTCAGACATATGCCGAAGGAACTTCTTCACTGATACTGCTCCTAGGGCAATGGAAGTTAAAGAGAAAATAAATAAATGGGACTACATAAAAAAAAAAAAAGCTTTTTCACAGTAAAAGAAACCATCAACAAACAACAAGAAAGCCCACTGTATGGGAGAACATATTTGCAAATATTATCACTGATAAAGGTTTAATCTCCAATATCTACAGGCAACTTATACAAGTGAATAAAAGGGAGATAAATGATACAATAAAAAAAAGGGCAATGGCCGAGACCAGTTTGGCTCAGTGGATAGAGTGTCGGCTTGTGGACTGAAAGGTCCCGGGTTCGATTTTGGTTGGGGGCACGTGCCTTGCTTGCGGGCACATCTCCACTGTGGGGCGTGCAGGAGGCGACTGATCGATGTCTCTCTCTCATCGATGTTTCTGACTTTCTATCTCTCTCCCTTCCTCTCTGTAAAAAATCAATAAAATATATTTAAAAAAAAAAAAGGCAATGGACCTAAATAGAATCTTTTCAAAAGATGACAGAAGGAAGGCCAAGAGGCACATGAAAACATGCTCAAAGTCATTAATTATCTGAGAGATGCAAATCAAAATGATAATGAGATACACCTGTCAGAATGGCAATCATCAAAAAATCAGCAAACGACAAGTGTTGGTGAGGATGTGGAGAAAAAAGAACCCTCGTGCACTGCTGGTAGGAATGCAGAGTGGTGCAGCCACTATAGAGAACAGTATGGTGTTTCCTCAAAAAATTAAAAATGGAACTCCCATTTGACCCAGTAATCCCACTCCTAGGAATATATACTAAGAAACTAGAAACACCAATCAGAAAGGATATATACACCCCTATGTTCACAGCAGCACAATTTGCAATAGCTAAAATTTGGAAACAGCCTAGATGCCCAACAGCAGATGACTGGATAGGAAAACTATGATACATCTACACAATGGAATACTATGCTGCCATAAAAAGAAGGAATTCTTACCACTTGCAGCAACCTGGATGGAACTGGAGAGCATTATGCTAAGTGAAATAAGCCAGTCAATGAAAGAAAAATAGCACATGATCTCACTCATTTATGGATAAACTGCTGAACAAAAAGATAGCTACAGAGGCAGTAAAGCATCAATCAGACTGTCAAACTATAGTGGAAAGGTTAGGGAGAGGTGGGGTAGATAAGAGATCAACCGAAGGACTTATATGTATGCTTATAAGCACAACCAAAGGACACGAGACACTATTAGGTTAGAACATGCAAGGGATTTGGGTGGAGGGCAACAGCAGATATGTACACATGTAACACATTAATAAAAAATAAAAATTTAAAAAAATGAATTAAATAAAAAGAATTTGATTTGTATTTTGAAAGTACTGATCAGGCTTTCAACTAGTTTAAGTCTTCCAACTTAAGTATTCTCTACTTTATTTCACTTCCTAAACAAAACACTATTAATGTTTAAGTTGTCATGCAGCCCATAAAAGCAACTGTTTCCAAAAAGAAAATACAGAAATTGGGGAAAGTACCATTGTTATGTAGTTAATAACTTGACATAGGAAAAGAAATTATACATATTTTATAATTAAAATGTAATTTTCGAACTATAAACCTATGTAACTTGAGTTACATATGCATGCAGTTATATAAGTATCTTTGAGAAATAACAGGAATCAGTTAGATGCAGAAATTTCATCAATTACATAAAGTGAGGATGTGATGAAAAGATATAATAGTATGTATCCCTATGTTCATTGCAGCATTATATACAATAGCCAAGGCATGGAAGCAGTACAAGTATGCATCAATAGACCAGTGGATAAAGAAGATGTTATAGGGAGAAACCAAGATGGTGGCATAGGTGAGCACCTAAACTGTTGCCTTGCACAACAATTTCAGAAACAGCTAAAAGACAGAATGGACATCATCCAGAACCACAGGAAAGCTGGCTGAGTGGAAATTCTACAACTAGAAGGAAAAAGAGGGGCTCCCAGAGACTCAGAGGAGCTGAAAAAAGCTGAGGTACAGAGACTTGCAAGTGGAGAGGACAGGTGGTAGAGTGCCTGGCTGGCTTCCTCTAGCAGAAGGGAGATGGAAACTCCTAACTGCACTGAATCCCAGTTCCAGTTGAGACTCATACAGGGGAAATCTGGACTGTCATGAAAAGGGAGGAGTGCATGGAAACTCAGGGGAGCCACGAAAGGCAGAGGTCTGGAGGCATGCAAGTCCTTGCAGAGAGGACTGACTGCTGATTGTGCTGCTGACTTTCTCTAGTGGGAGGAAGACAGAACCTCCCAACTGCAATGAATTCCAGTTCCAACTGTACTGAACCCCAGTTTCCTGTGAGACCCTGGGAACCCAGAGTCATACGGTTCCCCAGAGTGCACAGAAACTCAGGGGAGCTGCAAAAGGCAGAGGGCTGGAGGCTAATGTGCATACAGAGAGGGCTGCAGCAATTACCAAGTGACACAGACCCAGGGCCTCATAGGGCAGGGCTGACGGGAAGCCAAGGCTGTTTGCTCAGCCTTGAGACTCTGCCCCATCCAAGCCGAGCACAGAGGCTTTTGCAATTTTGCAAGTCTTGTTTCATAAGGCTGACTCCAGCTCAGAAGTTCTTCTGGCATAGACACAGCTGATTCTCAAAGCCAATAGGCCTGGAGGTCAATTCCCCCCAGTGATACCAACAACAATCAAGTCTTAACTACAACAAGACTGTACACACAGTCCACAAAGGAATGTACCAAGAGTGTCCACCTCAGGTAACTGGAGAGACGGAGCTACTGGGCCATATAGGACAACTAGCACACAAAGCTACTATACCAACTCAGGGAAGCCACAAAAATGTGGAGACAAAGGAACATCTCACAAATAAAACAAAACAAAACAAAAATGGAGGAAAACAAACGACTGGATATAGAGTTCAAAATCACGGTTATAAGGTTTTTCAAGAATTTCCTAGAAAAGGTCAATGAATTTAGCAAGACACAAGAGGAGATGAAAAAGGACCAACTATAAATTAAACATACACTGACTGAAATAAAAAATATTTTACAGAGACCTAACAGCATACTAGAGGAACACAAGAATTAGGTCATAGATTTGAAATACAAAGAAACAGAAACGTTCAACTGGAAAAGAAAAAAGAATCCAAAAATATGAAGATAGTGTAAGGAGTCTCTGGGACAACTTCAAGTATATCAACATCATAATTATGGGGGTGCCAGAAAAAGAAAGAGAGTAAGATACTGAAAACCTATTTGAAGAAATAATGACTGAAAACTTCCCCCACCTGGTGAAAGAAATAGACTTACAAGACCAGGAAGCACACAGAACCCCAAACAAAAAGAACCCAAAGAGGACCACACCAAGACACATCGTAATTAAAATGCCAAGAGCAAAAAACAAAGAGAGAATGTGAAAAGCAGCAAGAGAAAAACAGTTAATTATCTGCAATTGAGCACCCATACGACTGTCAGCTGATTTCTCAACAGAAACTATGCAGGCCAGATGGGAGTGGCAAGAAATATTCAACATGATGAATAGCAAGAACCTACAACCAAGAATACTCTATCCAGTAAAGCTATCATTCAGAATTGAAGGTCAGATAAAGAGCTTCACAGAGAAGAAAAAGCTAAAGGAGTTCACCAACACCAAACCTGTAATATATGAAATGCTGAAAGGTACTCTTTAAGAAGAGGAAGAAGAAAAGGGTAAAAGTCAAAAAATTATGAACAACAAATACATATCTATCAACAAGTGAATCTAAAAATCAAGTGAATTAAAAATCTGATAAACAGAATGAACTGGTGAGTATAATAGAATCAGGGGCATAAAAAGGGAGTGACTGACAATTCTCAGGGAGGAAAGGGTGAGGGAAGGTACAGGGAGAGACTGGACAAATATTATAACCTATGGATGAGGACAATGGGGGGGAGGTAAGGGCAGAGGTTGGGGTGGGAACCGGGTGGAGGGGAGTTATGAGGGGAAGAAAGAGGAACAATTGTAATAATCTATTCAATAAAGATTTCTTAAATTAAAAAAAGAGAAGGTGTTATAAAAATATGCAGTGGAATATTACTCTGGCCATTAAAAAAAAAGAATGAATTCCTACCATTTGCGACAGCAAAGATGAAATTAGACAGTAGTATGCTAAGTGAAATAAGTCAGATAGAGAAAGAGAAATACCATATGATTTCATTTATATGTGGAATTTAAAGAACAAAATAAATGAATGAACAAAACAGAAACAGACTCATAGATACAGAGAACGAAGTGAGGGTTGCCAGATAGGAAAGAGTGAAGGTTGAAGAAGTACAACTACAGCACGGGGATTATAGTTAATACTCTTGTAATAACTATGTATGGTGCCAATGATCACTGGAATTATCAGAGGGATTACTTTGTAAATTATATACTTTCTACCACTATTCTATACTCCCAAAACTGATATATAAAATAGTATTGAATATCAACTGTAACTAAAAAATTAAAATTAAAAAAGAATGTGGAATAATACAGTCATCCCTCCTTTCTTTAACTTATGAAGCCTTGTATTTTAAATGCATCTTCTGCACTTGTAAGTCCTTAACATAAAGAAAATTTAATAAAATCTTGTAATAAAACAATGGAGACATCATGTTTTTAACTGTTGTTTTTTGCCATTCACAGAAGGTTTAGATATAAGTAACAAAGGTATACCCACTGACATTCATCAACACAGTAGGAGATAAAGTATGTGATATTTTACTTTAAATTTTGACTAAATAATAAACCATATTTAAATAATAGGTATATATACACATTATGATGGTAAGATATGAAGAAACAGTTGTGATGCTTAGTTCAGGTAGATAAATTTGGTAGAATATTGGTACATAAAAACACAGTATATTTCAAAATTATGTTGGATTGAAAAACATGACTCCTTTGTAACTTGGACACTATCAAAATATGCTACTAAACTGTTAAAAGGTATGATCTGGGATTGATGGCTCAAAAATGTAAATGATAAGAAAAGAAAGAATGAGTAACAGACATTAAAATAAGGGCCACTAAAATACAGAGATCAGTTCTTCAGACACAGATACAACCATAAGTAAGCTGTGGAGTCTTTTCTTAATTCAACAAATGTCTGATACATATATGAGAAGTTATTACATGGGGGACCCTCTGTAATGTCCCTGAGTGTGAGACAGGAGAGGGATCCAGCAGAGCTAAGGCTGGGAGGATGTGTTTGATCAGAGAAGATGAACTCTCAAGCTTCTTGTTCTAGCCAGTTTTTGATAGCTCTGAGTAGGGCGATTCCTTTGACTTGTTAACATTAGTTAACATCAGCTGACAGTAAAGCAATGGTGGCCTACAGCTTACCCCTGACCCATTATTCTAAAAGCCTATCAGCCAGAAGTGTGGTTCCTACCTTCCATTACTATAATACCCAGAAGCCTCTGACTGGGTGGGATTTTTAGTAAGGACTGCAGCTCTCTCACTAGGCATTTTTCATATTTACCAGCATTGTGTGAATTTGTGATTTGTATTAGAACTTTCTTTCCAGCCTTTTCTTCATTGCCTCATCTCCTAGTCTGTATGTTACTCACCCAACTCAATTGAGGATTCTGGTGCCTGACTCATAAAGTTTCTCTCTAGTTCCACCCTAAGATGATGCTGGCAGTGTACAATGCGACCCCATGCACTCACTGGCTCTCCTATCCACTGGAAATGCCTACTACAAGCACCTGGGACTCTGGTTCAGAGCCACAAGTGTCAGGAAGTCAACCACAAAAGGAAGCTTGGGAAGGAAATGCCCCAGCTTTCTTACTATAGAGTGACTCTGGGTAACTGTGAGCATTCAGACCCATTTGTTCACAGCAGTAATGATAACCTATAAGCAAAAGAGCCTTTTTAAGTAAGAGGCAAAAAAAAAAAAAAAGGCATTTATTTGAGATCAGTAAGAATACACTGATTCAGGAAAAGCCCAAATAGTGTTCTGATAAGACAAAGGGAATGGGTATTTATGAAAAGGGGAAGGGAAACAATTATATCAACAGAAGAAAGGCAGTTTTTATTGATTCAGATAACATAACATAGTGATTCTGATTCTAAACAATGTTTTAAAATTTTAGTTCAGTAGTGGTAAGTCCAGGAATCATAATATCTGCTTTCTGGTTATCTTTGTAAATAGTACTTTGGACACAATGTTGCCCTAGGCCCAGTCCAGAGGTTATTTTTTCTTGTTTTAACATTCCAAAGATATGAGGCATGAGCCATGCAAGGCAGTTCCTCTGGCATGGCAGCCTGGCTTCATTTTATTTTATTATTTTATTTTATTTTATTTTATTTTATTATTATATATTCGTGCAATAGGCTTCCTTCCCCTGGCTTCTGGCACCGGTTTTCCTCTGGCACCTGGGAACCAAGCCTTCACTCTGGCTACAACCTTCTGCCTTTGCTCTGGCCAGAGTCTGCCCTCTTCACTGACTAGTCTGCCATCTTTATATTTCCTGCAGACTCTGGCTGGAGTCTGCCATTTTCATATTCGCTGTGGCCAGAGTGCCATTCCTGTAGATCCCTTCGCCCCTGCCCTCCCTCTCATAGCAGGTGTCATGCTCTGCCTGCTGCTCTGTGCCTGGAGTGGCTGGGTAGCAGGGCTGCCACCATCTTTGTCTTTCTAATTTGCATATTCCCTCCTGATTGGCTGGTATCATGGAGGTATGGTCATTTTGCATATTTCTCTTTTATTAGTGTGTGTGTGTGTGTATACATATATATATATATTGATTTCAGAGAAGGAGAAAGAGAGAGAAATATCAATGATGAGAGAGAATCATTGATTCACTGCCTCCTGCAAAGCCTTCACTGGGGATTGAGCCCACAACCTGGGCCTGTGCCCTTGACTAGAATCAAACCTGGGACCTGTCAGTTCCCAGGCTGAAGCTCTATCCACTGAGCCAAATCAGCTAGGGCCTGTCTTCATTTTAAAGTAGCTCAATTTTTTTTTTTTTTGGACAGTAACATGCTCAATAATGCATCTTAATATTGGCTTTCTTCATTTTTCTCTGCCACTCTCCCATTCTCCCACCACTGTTTCTTGAGTTTGCCTTCCAAATAAATGTCTTGCACTCAAATCCTTGTCTCAGGAAGTACTTCAAGCGGAACCCAGTTTAAGACAGTAATTCAAAGTCCAAGAGGGCAACTCCTAATGCTCTCAGCTCATGGGAGAGTTCTTGTAGTCTGGTTACTTTTGTCTTTAGAGTCGTGGGCTGGCTTTTATTCCCTGGCAAATTTCCAAATGTGAGGCCTGAAACTTCAGAAATCCATTCTTTGAACAAATCTATGGAACTACTTCTCTCCTGCCTAAGTATCTCAAAACTACTCTTTGAACTTATCAACACCTGCAGCTTTGAGTCTCCCCCGATTTGAAGTTACTTTCCTCCATGTCTGTACTCTCTGTTGGTCAGTTCATTATACTCACCTGCATCCTTATATTCTCTTAACCCACGATCACCTTCTACTCAAACATAGATGAGTTGAACCATCTTATTTAGATTCAGCTTCCCACCTCCAGTCTTACCCATGTTCTCCATACATTCCAGCTCCATAAACATTCTCATTATTCACTGAAAAAGCTATATTCTTTCATGTCACTATATTCATGTTGCTGGTGTGTTGTTCTGGCCTTTGGAATTCCTGTCTTCCCTGCTTAAAAGAGTGCTGCTATCCCTGACACTCTCAGGCAGAATTAATTGCTGTCTGTGGTGGGTTTCATATAATTTTACATATACCCTTTAGAAAAACTGTCACATGAAGTTGTAATTATATATATATGTCTGCCTTCTCACCCTGGGTATGGACTTGAGGACTAGGGTAGTCTCTCATTATCGATATTCTGAGATTCCAGGGCTAGCTTGGGGAGAAGATAGCATGTGATGAGTGAATAAAAGTTTTTCACTTAAGTTACAGTTCCCTTTCCCCTAATACTCCTTCTGATTTTCACAGAAAACAAATTTGTTGCCTGTTATTTCTGTGGGACTTAGTTCTTGTAAAGTCTTTTATAATAGCTTATCTTAACCAATTGGTGTGTGTCATCCTCAATTCTGACATGATCTGCCTGCTGGTTTCTCCTGCTCACATGTCTTCCCCTTCAGCTAGGTCTTTTCAATTACTAATGCAGGCCAGACTGACAGCAATCCGATTGGTTTCTGCCACCACAGAACCCATAAAACATCTTTGGGCCTAATTTGATTTGCTGTCTCCCAGGCACAGTCATACCTCCAGACTTCTGCTTAGGTAAACAGATGTCCTTATGGTTTAAGTCACTGTTAGTTTAACTTTTAATTAATTGCAGCTAAAAGAAATCTTAAACCAAGAACATATCAAATAAGAGCACATTTAGAGAGGCAGACAGGAAGGAATGGTAGAGGAAGGAAGTACTGGAGTGAGGAGAAATGAAGAGTATGGAAGAATTAGCCTATCTAAGCATTATGTTATAGATAAGTCTTAAATAGAGCTTTAAATAAGAAAAAAGGCATTGTTTGGTTAAAAGAGAAAACAGCATTCTTAAATGGAGTGGTCAATGAATGACTTGAGATAGGAGAGAGTAGAAAAGAGCAAGCTACTTAAAAACAAACATTTGAGACACAAATGCACATGTGGCAACAGAACTCATTATTTCTGCTTTATGGAGGACATTATTTATATGAGTAACAGAACATTATTTCTAAATAATTGAGGGACAGTTGTCCTAGGCACTGTGATGGTGGTATTGGGGAACAGAGTTATAATGCTGCCCTTGGCAGTGACTCCGGAGCACCCAGCATCACGGAGATCATGTTCAGTTTTTAAAGATCTATGCTGTCCTGGGTATACTAACAACAGCATGATATAAAGCTAGCCATTTAATCCTGCTCAATTTCTTCATTTTTGGAGAAAGGAGAATGAGACTGAAGATTTAATTCCTTTCAACTCCACATCTATGGTTTAATGGTCCCAAAATTGAAAGATTTTTTTCTTACAAGTACTCTTAATGTTCTTATATACTAACTAAAGTTCTTAAAAATTACAATAAATGTATTTAAAAGTAATGAATTGAAGAAGGTTCTCAAAAAATTTTTATTTTATTTTCAATAATGTTTTTATGAATCAAATTGCTTCTCACAGAGAATTCTCTAATTTTACTACTTTTGAATGCTTGTTGCTTTTAGCCCATTAGATAGGCAATTAATGCTCTGAATTCTATTTCAAGCACTAAGTTTTGTCAATACTAAATAAATAATGACAGTATTTCTTTTCTGCTTCTGGGATTATATTTAATTATTATAATAATTTAAAATTTTTAATTTTCAGACCAATGAAAACATTTCTTTTTCTCAAAGAGCAGACAATTTCAAGGATAACATGTACACCCTACATTACACCCATATTAGAAAAATAGCTTCTTTATGGTATAGAAACAAACAAAAATCCAGTGGCTTAGGATATGCTGGACAAGGTTCTGGTTCCCGTGGAAACCAGTGTTCACAGATTCTGACAGCACATGGTCACCTGATGATCTCGGCTCAAACAGCTGCACACAGCATCTCAGTTCACAGTGTCAAATAGAAAATAATCCAAAATTCACTACTGAAAATCCATAAGGCACCTTGACAGATGTTGACAAAGGCCTTGGCTATACTAGAACAGACATGTCTTAGAACTACCTATGAGCATTAGAAGATCTTGAGACATTAAAACTGTGTGCCTCCAAAATTGTACTTGTCAAAATAAATAAATTATACTTTCTTTTTTTTAATTATATGGGTTGAAATGTATGTGGTTAGTTGGTTTTGTTTTAGTGTCCTTTTAAAATTAGAGCGTGTGTTTCTCTAAACTCAGGAAGTAAAGATGATCCCATATACTCTCTGGTAGTATTTAGCCTTGTAATGTATATGAACTGCAAATACTTTGTAGGCTATACAATAATATGAATGATTCATTCCAACATGACTTAAAAAGCTTTTGTATTTAACCTTGGGGAACAAACTTGTATTGAGGGTTATGTTCCATTGTTATTGTTTTGTTTTGTTCTCTTTTGGTCTGAACTTCATCTCATTTTGTTCCCCTCAAGGCTATGGTGTGAGGGATAATTAAATTTGTATTGAGTTTGTGAACCCTGTGGAGAAAAGATTTATATCTACCTAGGAAATCTTGGAGGCATGACGTTTTGTGCACAAATTCTGGGATTTATGTTGTTATCTTATTAGAAATCCTGAGGGTTAGCCAAGAAGTAGAAATGTAGAGCACACCTAGGAATCTGGGAAAAAATTGGAAAGACTGAGACTGAGAAATGTGAAACATTTAGTTTTTTTCAGAATTTGTCCTGAGGTAACTGCAGACAATTATCTAGATAAGATTGGATCTAGAATAGAAGCATAATAAGAACTAATTTTTGAAATGATATATAAAGGCTCTTATAGTATCTAATCATAAATTATAGGGTTTAAACATAATTGTTTAAATATTTAATCAATGAACAACATTCTTTTATCAATTATGTTTACCATTGGTGAATTTCAAGGTAGACATACAATGTTATTCAATAAAAAAATTGTAAACTGAAATTATAATAAATTACTTAATCATTTCCTTGTATACAAAATGAAAATAACTATTGAGTATGACATTTGGTGGTTAATGATCCACTGAGTACTGAATATACACAGAGAATATGTTTCCAGAACTCTTGAAGAACACTTAAATAGTGTATAAACATAATTGCTTTATAGACACTGGCTTTATTATTCAGTGAAATATATTTAAGAATGTGAAATGATTCATAATAAAAATTATTGTTAATTATTAATAAAGAGTATCATTTAAAAAAACACAAACCTTTCTGAGGAATACTGAATGTATGGTCATAATGGAGGGGAAGGGCTGGGTCAGCACAGCCATGTGTTAAGTTGGAAGGTAGAAATGAGCATCCAGGTAAAAACAAAAGCTCTTATGTCCTGAAAAGTGTTCATATACAAATTCCTGCTGGCTAGCTGTTACCATAAACAACAACAAAAATAGTATCAACAACAAAACAGCTACAGACTGATCTTTTGAATTTACATTTTGATTAAATTCTCCAATATTTTGCTGGTTTATTAAAAGCCAGCCCTTTATGTGTTACCTTGATTGATATTTTTGTAAGAGCAGATTCCTGGTGATCAATTAAGCCTTGGTAAACACTCCTTTCCATTTCAAACAAACAAAATCAAAACTAAGAGATTAGAGTTAGCAGGTACCATTTTTTTGCAAAGGATGCCTTGACTGGAAACTTTATTGAGCTTAAAAGTATTACCATATTCATTATTCCATGTTCATGGATTAGAAAATTTTATGTCAGTTTCCCCCAAATTGATCTCAATGCCATCACATTGATAATTAAATAGGAGAGAGAGAGAGAGAGAGAAAATGACAATTGGACTCTAAAATTTATCTGAAATGCAGAGCCAAGAATTACAAGACATTCTTGAAAAAGAACAAAGCTGGAAGCCTTCACTGCCAGATACAAAAACTTGTTACTGTAAAGCTACCCAAATTAAGACACTATAATATGACAGTAAAAATAAACAAATAGTCCACAGAACAGAATAGAGTTTCCAGAAACAGAACAACACACATATGTCATTTGATTTATGACTGTGTGAACATGACAAAAGTGGCACTGCAGTGCAGAGGGAAAAGGATGGTCTTTTTAATAAATGACAGTAAGTCAATGGCTATCCATAAAGGAAAGAAGTTTATCCTGACCTCTATATTACACTAAACACAGAAATAGACACATAACAATTTGCTCAAAATAGATTAAAGACATCTAAACATAGGTCTGAAACTGCAAAGTTCCTGAAGAAAACATAGAAAAATATTTTTAAAAGTAAGATGAAGAAAGTACTGACAATAAAGGAATAATTTGAAAAATTAGAATATATTAAAGTTACAAACATTTTTCATCAAAAGACATCATTAAGATTGTGAAAAGGCAAGGAACAGAAGGGAGATTTTTTAAACATATAACTTACAAAGAGCTCATATACAAGCTAACCCCAATAAATAAATAAGGAATAAATAATAGACCAACCCAATAAAAAAATGAAGAAAAAATTTGGACAGAGAATATATGAATGGCCAATAAATCTATTAACCTCATTAGTCATCAGGGAAATACAAAACACCACCACCAACAACAAAAATAAAAAAACCAACCACAATGAGAAACAGCTTTATAATTATTAAAATGTAAAAAACTGATAATATCAAGTGTTACCAAAGATATAGATAACTGGAATGCTCATAAATTATTGGTGGAAGTATTTAATAAATTTGGACATAAGCTTACTCTGTTCCAATAATTTTTGCCCCTGAATATATATCCCCAAGAAAATTTGCATACATGTTCACCAAAATAGATGTATAAAAATATTATTAGCAGCACTATTTGTAGTTCTGAAAATAATGCATCTTTCATCATTTAAGTGGACAAATAAATTGAGTCATATACAGACAATAGAGTTTAAAAATTATCACCCTGTGTAACAATATGGAGACTATCACAAACAGTATTTAATAAAAGTATACACAAAAATAGTTGCACACTATATGATTTCATATGTATAAAGCTCAAAAAAAGAGAGAAACCAAAATGGCGGCATAGGTAATCGCCTAAACTGCTGCCTCGCACAACAATTTCAAAACTACAACTAAAAGACAGAACGGACATCATCCAGAACTACAAGAAAGCTGGATGAGTGAAAATTCTATAACTAGAAGGAAAGAGAGGGGCTCACAGAGACTCAGAGAAGCTGCAAAAAACTGAGGTACAGAGACATGCACGTGGAGAAAGCGGGCGGCGGTGTGCCTGGTTGGCTTCCTCTGGTGGGACGGAGACGGAAACTCCCAACTGCACGGAATTCCAGCTCCAGGCAAGACTCATACAGGGGGAGTCTGGACTGAAAAGGGAAGAGGGCACAAAAATTTAGGGAAGCTGCAAAAGGGCAGAAGTCTGGGGCACATAAACCAATGCACGCAGAGAGGATGGACTACTGATTGTGCCGCTGACTCTCTCAGGTGGGCGGGAGACAGAGCCTCCCAACTGAGCCACTTCTAACTGCATTGAACCCCAGTTTTGGGCGAGACCCTGGGGACCCAAACTCATACAGGTCCCGGAGCGCAAGGGAACCAGAAAAGCAGAGGTCTGGAGGCACCCACACATGCCACAGAAAGGGCCACAGCAATTACTAATTACCAAGAGACAGTTGAGACCCAGGGGCTGACTGGAAGCCAAGGCTGTCTCTGCTCAGCCCTGAGACTACACCTCACCCAATCTGAACAGAGAGGCTTTTCCAGTTTTGCAAGTCTTGCATCATAAGGCTGATTCCAGCACAGAAGTTCTCCCAGCATAGTGAAAATGCAGAAACAAAGGGGCAGACCACAAACGAAAGAAATGGAGGAAAACAAATGACTGGATATAGAGTTTAAAACCATGCTTAAAAGGTTTTTCAAGAATTTCCTAGAAAAGATGGATAAATTTAGTGAGACCCAAGAGAAGATGAAAAAGGACCAACTAGAAATTAAAAATACACTGACTGACATAAAAAATATTATACAGAAACCTAACAGCAGACTTGATGAAGGCAAGAATCAAGTCAAAGATTTGAAATACAAAGAAGCAGAAAACACTCAACTGGAAAAGCAAAAAAAAAAAAAAAAAGGGAAAACAAAAAAATAAAAAGAGTGTAAGGAGCCTCTGGGAGAACTTTAAGCATACCAACATCAGAATTAGAAGAGAGAGAGCAAAATACTGAAAACCTATTTGACCAAATAATGACTGAAAACTTCCCACATCTGGTGAAAGAAATAGATATACAAGTCCAGAAAGCACACAGAACCCAAATATAAGGAATCCGAAGAGGACCACACCAAGACACATCATAATTAAAATACCAAGAGTAAAAGACAAAGAGAGAATATTAAAAGCAGCAAGAGAAAAACAGTTCATTACCTACAAGGGAGCACACATACGACTGTCAGCTGATTTCTCAACAGCAACTATACAGGCCAGATGGGAGTGGCAAGAAATATTCAAAGTGATGAATAGCAAGAACCTACAACCAAGATTACTCTACCCAGCAAAGTTATCATTCAGAATTGAAGGGCAGATAAAGAGCTTCACAGATAAGAAAAAGCTAAAAGAGTTCATCAACACCAAATCAGTATTATATGAAATGCTGAAAGGTACTCTTTAGGAAGAGGAAGAAGTAAAAGGTAAAGATAAAAATCATGAACAACAAATACATATCTATCAACAATAGAATCTAAAAAGTGAATTAAAAATCTGATGAACAGAATAAACTGGTGAATAGAATAGAATCGGGAAAGGAGTAAGAGGGGGTACAAGAAGAGACTGGACAATAATCATACACCTATGGATAAGGACAATGTGGGGGGAGGTAAGAGAGGGAGAGGTGGGAGCAGGTGGAGGGGAGCTATGGGGGAAAAAGAGAAACAAATTTAATAATCTGAACAATAAAGATTTATTAAATTAAAAAAATTATGCTGAATAAAAGAAGCCAGATACACACAAAATATATAAATAAATAAATAAAAATAAAGGTCAAAAAGTGTCAAAGCTAATTATGGTATTAGAAGTCAAGATAGTGGTTACCTTGATGGCTTGGTGACTAATAGAGGGCATGAGAAGGATATCTGAAGAGTTAGTAATACTGTTTCTCCATTTGGGATGTGATGGATACATGTGTATGTTCACTTCGTGAAAATTCAATATTGTACATTTATGTGTATTTACATTTCTATATTATTCTATAATTTAATAAAGGGTTCATTAAAAAGTAATTATCTTACTTGCACATAATTCAAGCTTGATGGAAGACAGCTTGGTAATATCCATTAAAATTTTAATACATTTATAGCCTTCAATCAAGCAATTTCACATTTTAAAAATGACCCTCCTAAAAGACTCAAACAAAGGTACACAAATAAGTTCATTGCTCCATTGGTTATTCCCTTCCCCACTGTCATCCCATGCTTTCAGGGCACCATATTTGTTTAGTTTTCCTTACTTCTCTGGCATATCTTCTTGTTCTTTTTCGCTGGTACTGCCTCCTCTTCCGCCCCTCTACGGCCCCCACATCTCTGCCCTGTGCCCTCATCACTTCCTTCTATGCTCTTTCCCCATATAACCTCTTTCTGTCTGATAGCTTTAGGTGCCTTCTAGATACTCCCAACTTTATTTACCCAATGTCCAGCTTGGCATTCCTACTTGGCTATCTAACAGGTGTAGCAGATTTAATATATTAAAAATCAAATTCTTCATATCTTGCAAGGTTAAGCTCATTTTTGCCCAGTCTTCTCCAACTCAGAAAACTACACTGTCATCTTCCCAGTTGTTTGGGACCCATATCTAGGACTATGTGTCCCCCACTTCTTTTTTTACTGTCCATTTAATCTTTCATCAAGGTGATCATTGTGTTTGAATCTGCTCACTTCTCTTCATCTCCACTGTTAACATTAGAGTCATTAAATCCCAAGTAGTTAATTTAAAGAGGCTCTGGTTTTTCTAGTTCAGTTCCTCTTTTATGTGGTTCATTTTCTTGTCAGAGTATTATTTTAAATCATAAACCAAATCATGCCACTCTCTTCCTTAAGATTTTAAATGGTTTCTAGACGCTTTCAAATTGAAATCTAGACTCTTCCTCACAATGATTTAACCCTGTTTTCTCCATTTCCTTCCTTATATGATGCACTTCTTATCACCCAATTTCCCCCTTGCTCTCTGAATCCCAGTCATGCACCCTAATACCTTCCTCTCTCATGGGTCTTTTCCCTTTGCTCAGAATGGTCTTGCTCTATAGATAGTGACTAATTCTTATCCTTTAAGCTTCTGCTCAAATGTCCTCTACCCAGAAAAGTCTTTCATGATCTCCCTAATCTAAACTGGCCTCTCCAGTTACTCATTGCCTCATCCTTTTGTTTCCTTCATGACATTTATCACTAGCTAAGTAATTTTAAATATATATCTATTTACAATCTGTAATCACTATTTCTTTATTTACATATTTTCTTCCTTTCTGAAATGCAAGCTGAATGATGGCAAGGTTCATGTTTGTTTGCCTTATTCAACAGCACCTAATAGAGTTGCTAGAAATGGTAGACATACAAAAACATTTGTTGAATTAAGAACTACATAAATTGCAACATTATTTGTAATTATGAAATATTAGAAACAATAATGTACTGGTTAAATAAACTGGTCTAGTTATATAGTAGAGTACTGTGAAAGCATTACAAAGAATGATATCTGAATAAACTAGAGTGAAAAAAAATATATCATACAGCTGAGAAATTCAGAAAGCACTTTTCCTAAACAGAATTGAAATAGATCTAGTGAAAGACATATTCAGTGATATAGTGTGCACATAGGTAGATTTCAGGGCCTGAAGTGGTGAGTCCAAAGTTTCTACTGTCATGGATCTCATCTGGGAGTGAATTCCGCCCCCCCCTCCCCCAACCCAAGGAGATATTTGACAATGACTAAAGACATTCTTGACTTTCATAACTTGGGGGAAGGGAGGAGGTGCTGCTGGCATCTAGTGAGTAGAGATTGGGAATACTACTAAGCATTCTGCAATTCACAAGACAACTCTCCCCCTCCTCTCTCATCCCCTCCATCCCTTCTCCCTCCCTCAGCCTCTCCCCGCCACACAAAAAATTTACCAGGCAGCCAATAATGCTGAGGTAGAGAAACTCTGGGTGGGGGATGCAGTGTATCTGTCTGTAACTATTTGATGTCTGCTTGAAGACATGAGCAATATGGAGTGGTGGCTCTTCACTTTTGTAAAACTGCCCACATCCAGCAGCAATCATTTTTGATAGTAACTGACATATTTATACCAATATCAAAGTAATCAGGATTTCCTCAAGTTTCTCAGCCTGAGTAATTTCCCAATATTTAGTCGTTTTCTGCGTAGTTCAGACTTGAGACATATTTCTAAAATATTTTAGGAGGCGTTTGCTTTGTGACTGCCCTCTGCCTCTCTTCTCTAGTGGATAATTAGAAGGATTTATTCTCTGGAGATGTCAAGTAGGCACCTCTCTCATTACTTCAATTCACTCCAAGAAAAATAAATCAGTATCCACATGAAAGGGCAGGAAGTGTTCAAGGGAGCTGTTTCAATCCAGAAAAAAAAAATATTTTCTACTGTATATAATCAGAAAGCTGATGAAAAAGTCTTTACTTTCTCAATTTGCAATAACCTTCTTCCCAAAACTGTGTTGAGGCAGAATTTAAAACTTGCTTAATTTAGAGTACAAAGAAGAACCTTTACTTACTAGCTGTTGTTATTTGTTTTTTCAATCAGTGCAGGTCAAGTTCCAGGGTCATGTGAGGTGGGAGGGGACCATATGTTTCCCAGAACAGGGTGAAGATATCAGTTTGAGTAGAAATAATGTTCTCATCTATCTTTTAGAAGGGCACAATGAGAGACAATCAAGTAAGTGCCAGGGAATAGCATGCTCTCAAAGTTATTGCATGAAGATAAGAAAAATACTACAAGAAGGTGGGGAAGAAGTCTGGAATGGGGTTTCTTCAAAGTCATGGCTCTTGAGATGAGAGGGGACATTTCACTGAAAGACTTTCATAATGGTGGATATCACACTCCAGGATATTATAATGAAGTGCCATGGACTGTGTGGCATATAAACAACAGAATTTACATCTCACAGCTATGGAGGCTGGAAGTCCAAGATCAAGGCAGCATGATCTGGTCTGATGAGGGCTTGCTCCCGGGTTGTAGACTGCCGACTTCTTGTTGTATTCTCATTTGGCAGAAAAAGAAGGGCAGAACACTTCTGGGTTTTTTGGTTTTTTTTTTTTTTATAAAAACACTAATGCCATTCATGGGGAGCTGGAGCCTCATGACCTAATTATCTCCTAAATACTCTATCTCTAAATACCATCACATAGGGATTATGATTTTACAGTGGGATTTCAAGTTTATTGCAGCCCTAGCCCAATGTTTTGGGCCCTAAATCAGGAGGAAAGATCTTTTAAAATTTGCTAATTCAAGGCAAAATGATAGAATGACTTCTCTATGTCCATCTCCACAAGGTAACTATTTTATGACTTGTTTTCCCTTTTATGATTGTGGAAAGACCTGGGAGGTGGTGAGTACAGGGTGAAGAAGTTGTCAGGCCTCAAAGTCCCTTGAGATCAACTTGAACCCCAAATTCCTCTCAAAAGGTGGTGGCAGCATTGGGCAGCACAGTTTCCTAAGTCAAGCATATCTGATCTCCACCATCTCCAAATAGTGTGGCAAAGTCATGAGGCATGGGCTCAAGGTGTCTAATCTCTTGGACTGAGTGCAGGATCTGGTACCAGACTCCATTCTGCACAATCTGGGAGAAGTTACTGCCTCAGGTTTCCTAATATGATGATCTATTTACCTCTCTAGGTTTAGGAAAAGATTAAATGAATAAGTACATGTAAAGCACTATCACAGGGCCTGGTATTTAATAAATGCTCAATAAATGTGATTTGCTGCTATAATCACTATTAAAATGCCAATAAAAACAAGATGTCTGTTCTCCCATGGTATTTATGGTAAAGAGGAAGTCAAGTAGGGGAAGATGTCAATTCTACTACAATTCAAATGAGTCCTGTGATTGAGAACAAAGGAGGCTAAGAATAATAGAGAATGGCATGTCCTTTGTCTTAAGAGCTACTGTACTCACCACCTCCCAGGTCTTCCCACAATCACAAATACATTCATACTGAGACAACTTGGTTCACCTCCCCCTCCCTGCTGTGCCAGTTTAGTGTCTCCCATGGGCATCCTGCTCTCCAGGGCCCACAAGTCTTCACTGGCTGCCATCTTGAGCTCTTGTCTTCTCATTTTTATTCTGACTCCACCCCTGCTATGCTAAATCCTACTCTCTTGCTCTAGAATGCCTCTCAAAGTTATCTCTGTTCCTTTTCCCTCATTCCAATTATCTGGATCTTCTTGTCACACTTGACTGTGCTCCTCTCACCTCTCAGGCCCCTACAGAAAGAGAAACGACCTTTATCCACAGCAGTTATCCCAGTGTCCAGCACACGGTCGGTTCTCAACAACAGTTGGTGGGACGTGGTGCCCATGTATCATACTTCTGAAAACACTGCCTCAGATAATCTAGTATTGTAATTCAACTCTTTACATATATGCCAGTCCCCCTAACCAGAATGGAAACTCCTTGAGAAGGAAAATATATTTATTTACCTTTGTCTAATAATGTATTACAGTCGCCACGAGTGCCCTTCTCCTCTTTTCCTCAGCTGTTACCACTGTGCACACACAGACCTAGCTTCCGGCTCCAAGATCACAACTTTTTGCTTAAGGGCTTTCTTTGGCAGCTGACACATACTCTGCCAGATCCCACCACGTTGTTGCATAAGGTAGGCCGAAATGTCAGAGGGTTAATATCCACCACCCAGAGCATCCCTCAACCAATAAGTGATGGAATTGGTGTAGAAATAGCTCACCCCTTGGTGAGACAAATAAGGTGTATATCCTATAAGTTGTTGGCAAGATTTAGCTCTAGTTACAGGGGATAACTTGATATGGCACACCTTATTGGTTGCTGTTTTAGTCCATGTAGGCTGCTATAATAAAATATACAGATTGAGTATATATATATATACAAAAAAAACACAGAAATTTATTTCTCCAGTTTTAGAGTCAGGGTCCAAGATCAAGGTGCCCAGCATTGGTCAAATTCTGGTGAGGACCCTTTTTGCTCTCAGAGGTTGGGCCTATTCATTCTTGTGTCTGAACAGGGAAGTGACCTCAGAGATCTCTTTTATAAGAACACTAGTCCCACTCAAGACCTAAGTACCTCTCAAAGGCCCTACCCCTTAATACCACCATCTTTGAGGATTACAATTCCAATATATGAATTGGGGGCAGGAGATACACATCTTCAGAACATAGCAGCTGCCTACCCTGTCCTGTATCCTTTACCTATGTTTCCTAAGTTTATTTCCCAAAGGACCAGCACTGAATCCTTCAAAATCAGAATCTGCTTGTGGGGGGTCCCAGTCTAAAACAGATATGGAAAAAGTTGTACAAGAATCTTGCTTTCCAGGCCAGTGAGTTAATGGCACTAAGGATTGAAAAAAAAAAAAGTTGGAGTTGCTCTTTCGTGAGACAAGAAACTAAAATGTTTGTTCTGAGAAGTCCTGGGACATGACAGTGACACAAAGCTATTTCCCCGGGGCAATGGAAAGACAAGCCCAGGGCAGATAGAAGGCCTGGGGGTGGGGTGGGTGAGACATATCACAGAAATCACTCGTGGGGACAGCTGGACATCTGACATATTCATATCATTCAGAACATCTAGCTCAGGGCTAAGGCACACTTTTAACCACTGAATTTTTATTGAATGACTACATAAAGAAATATACTGCTTTATCTTTTCATAGGCACATAGATTAGTAATCAATAATAATCATTTTCTGTACTCTCTGGTTGAAATTGCTTCTGCTTCAAAGTATACCTATTCACATTAATTTATTTGCTCAGTCATTCTATGCCTATGTCAGTACACACACACACACACACACACACCCACACACACACACTCACTCACAAAATATATAGTCAAACACTCACAGAATTTACTACTGGTGTTGCTCAGAAAAGCCAAGGAAAATAGAACTCATTTAATCACTCAACAAATATTTATAAGTTTTTGCAGACTCAAAGATGGAAAAACAGGGTTCTTGTCTTCAAAAAGGTCACAGTCTGAATTTTGGTCATTATTCTTTCTCCTACACTCTTCCTTCTGTGTGGACCACTGGTGAGTCATTCCAAGGAAATACCTAAGTCTCTATCAGTTTTACTTGATGAGGACAAACTTACTGTGCCAGTTGTATATCTCTGGCCTTTTTTCTTCAAAGAAAAGTCTTGAATATCCTTTACAACATCTAGCTCAGGGCTAACACACAGATTAACTACCCACTGAATTCTTACTGAATTTTCAGAAAAGCTGATGGATAAAATGAAGGGGAGAGGAAGGAAAATAGTAAAGAGGCTTAAGCTATAAGTTACAAATCTACTGATTCTGACTCTAACCTTCAAAGAGAAAGAAAAATTGTTTCTGGCTTGAAAAGAGCAATTATGCACTCTGGCCTGTTTTCAGGCTCAATTCTCCTATAAGCCTTTAAAAGATAAACCCAAGAATAAATCACCTTGAAAAACAGACTTGGAATCTGAGTGGGGCTGCATTGTTTGCTTTTTGCTCTTCTCTACATGTGATATGTGTTTAAATAAGCATTATTTGACCCTAACTAATTCATCTAATGGACTTACAGGTATAGTTCACTAATGTACTATAATTTTCACCACTATCTATATATATAAAATTCTAATATGCAAATCGACTGAAAGGAGGAACAACCAGCGGAACATCTGGTCACTATGACATGCACTGACCACCAGGGGGCAGACACTCAAAGCAGGAGCTGCCCCCCAGCCCACAGGCCTCAACTGGTGGCAGCAGCAGGGCACTGGGCTAGTGAGTGGGTGGCACCAGGCTAGCCAAGATGGGTGCAAGCAGGGAAATGGCAGGGGTATGGGGCTGGTGAGTGGGTGGTGCCAGGCCAAGGTCAGTATGAGTGAGGGCCCTGATCACCTTACTGGTGGCCCCACAGATTGGCCCTGAATGCTGGCCAGGCCTAGAGGGAGCCTACCCACACACAAATTTCATGCACCAGGCCTCTAATCCTCTACAATAAAAGCCTAATATGCAAATTGTTCTGTTGGGCAGTCATTCCCCTGGGAGTTTGACCACTCACTATGACATGCACTCAGGGGGCAGCGCAGAACATGTGGTGCTGGCAGCCAGCAGCAGTGGAGGTGTTGCCGGCCCCAGTGGGCCTCAATGAGAGCAAGACCATGGTGAGATGCTAGAGCAAATGAGGAGGCAGCACCAGGGCAAGGCGGGGTGCCAGGCACGAGCTGGGGCCCAATCTCTGCAGGACACCCTGAGGGACCCCACCCATGTACAAATTTGTGCACTGGCCTCTAGTATTTAATAAGTGTTAATTTCTTGATTAGCAAATATATGAAATATATATTTTATAAATGTAATATAGTATGTAATATTTTATAAACACCTATTTATCTATAAAGGCAAACCAATGAGTATTAAAGCAGATACTAGGTTCTTTAGCACATTTTATGGGATGGCCAGAAAAATTTTCTTTTCTCTCTCTCTCATTTGATTCTTTATAATTTTAAAAGAGATATACATCATTGTCTCTGACCTTGAAGGAGTTTACAATTTTACTGTAAAGATAATATTTTACTTATATATAACTAGTGGAAAACAATTCAGGGCTCTTTATGTTTGTTTTATTTAAAAATTAGAGGCCCGGTGCACAAATTGCATAAAAGAGTAGGCCTTCCTTCCTCTGGCTGCTGGGACCAACATTCCTCTGGAAGCCGGGACCAGGCTTCCCTCTGTCCACCGGCAGGCACCCAGGACCTGGGCTTCCCTTGTAGTCCCAGCTTCATCCAGAAGGTCATCCGAAAGGATGTCTGGTTTAATAAGCATATTACCCTTTTATTATTATAGATAATAATTAAGAACTATAGGAATCCAGGGATGGGCAAAGATCATTCTAGATTATGGAATTTGTCAAAGATTAATTAATTAATTCAATATTCATTTATGAAACGACTCTAAGGATAGTGGGATTGGAACTGGGCTGTAGCAAGATATGTAAGAAAGCTCTAAACATGTGCTGACTATAGGGGTGAATGGGCTGGGAGGAGGTGAAACTGGGTACTCTATGGTTGAGAAGAATAAGTCCAAAGAATGAAATATGATCAGAGAAGGAAGATGGAATCTAGTGACAAAGGGATTTGAAGTAGTGATGTGACATGGCTATTTTTCTTACTGCATCAGCAGCAAGTGGTAACTTGTTTCTTCAAAGAAACAATTACAGTTTTTATTGATGTAAGTGATTTAATCAGTACAACCTCTAGTCTTCAATGAAAAAAATCTGACTTTCTCCAATTGAAAGAACAAATTTTTTCCAAGGTTTAAGTCAACATCAATGTGAGAAATCCAGTCACTTTTAACAGTCATGATTAAGTGATGAGTTATTCACTTCAAGCATCATAATATATATTAAATAGTACAACATGATTTTCAGGCATTTTATATATTTACATATAAAAAGAGCCAATATTTTCAGCCTTCCCATAGGAAACTAAAAGATGCATGGAAAGAGAATTTTTTTTTAAATAACAGGCCCAGACAAATGCTTTCTTCATCTGCTTTCTAAGCTAACATAAAATTAATGCAGCTTTGGCGAGGGTGGGAAATGTGCTATACACAAGAGATTAATTAGGTTGAATTGCAGAATCAGATGACTGATTTGACTGTTCATGTTACCCAAACCAGTTTTCTTGAATATGGCAAATCTTAAGGGTGGGAAATATAGCGAAAAAAAAATACTCTAAGATATTTTAGAATTTTTCAGTATTTATTTTTACCTCAAGTTCCCCCTCTGTATAAATCTAAGACCATTAAACTTGGTTAATTATTATCTTTATATCTATGTAAGATTTCTGACTTCATTTACAATATATATTGCTAATTTGTTAAATGGAAATAATAAGCATCATTATTGAACCCAGAGATTGATAAGCTTTTTCTTAAAGTGTTTGATAATAAATATTTTAGACTTGCAGCTATTCAGCTCCACTGCTGTAGTCAATTAAAAAAAAGCAGCCATTAAATAAAAGGAAATAAAGAAAAAGAAAAGAGAAAAAATGAGCAAGGCTGTGCTCTAATAAAACTTTATTTGTAAAAGCAGATAACTATGCCAGGTTTGTAATTTGACAATTCCTCAACTAAATGATGTAACTAGGATAATTGCTAAGCATCTTTCAAGCTAAATATCAGTACAAGTTCTCTCATCCATACTTATAGCTAACTACTACTTAGGGTGGGGAGTTGGTACATGGAAATGGAGGGATGGAGGTTGTTGTGATAAACAACTAATATTTTATCAGTAAATATTATGTACTTATTTTCAATTTTTCATATTTTAATTCTGAATATGTTAGACAGATAGATAAGCAAGAAAGTAATATAGCAGATACCATTTTACTTATCACACAGATTTTATGTTTTATATTTGCTCCAGACCACTTTTTAAAAAACTAAAATGTTACAAATATAAGTGTTTATTCCAATTCTATCATTTTTTCTCCATGCCAAGAGCTTTACTCTTTCTTTGGGAACAATCTGTCTTTTCTCTGTGATTACTTCTAAGATTTTCTTGTTGCCTTTGAGGCTCTGAAGTTTGTTCCTTTATATCTTTCATGAACCATGAAAAATTACCAAAGACTATTTTTTTAATGTGATTTCTTTCTCATTCTCTATTCTCCTATTTCAACATAAATTATAGCTTCTATCTTTCATGTTTCTAACCTCTGTTTTGTACTTTTTTTCTTTACTTTAAATATATTTTTACTGATTTCAAAGAGGAAGGGAAAGAGAGAAATAGAAACATCAATGATGAGAGAGAATCATTGTTTGGCTGCCTCCTGTATGCCTCCTACTGGGCATCGAGCCTGCAACCCGGACATGTGCCCTGACTGGGAATTCAACCTGTGATTTCCTGGTTCATAAGTCTACCGTCAACCATTGAGTCACACCGACTGGGCTGTATCTTTTCTTTTCTCTCTGTGTTGCAGTTGGGTAATTTTGTTAGGATAGCTTGCCATTTTATTAATTGCCTTTCAAACTGTCTAAGGTTAATCTATGTCAATTGAATTTTTAATTTAAAATATTTTTTTCCTTTCTAAAGACGTATTTTTCTTTTATAAATCTGCCATATATTGCATAGTATCATATTCCTTGAGATTTAAATCTATTCCTTATTTTTTTATTCTAATTATTTTGTTTTATAGGTTATTTCAGATTTTTTGCTTATATCATAACTGGGGTGAGAGAGTTACACAATTCTCATATATGCTGTGAATGGTTACTTCTCCCCTTGCTTGTTATTTATCTGTGTGTGAGAGCTCATTATTATGACAGAAGAACTTCTCTTCTTTATATGTTTTGTTTTTCTTGTTGGAGTTCTTGCACTTACAGAATTGCTTTCTGGAATGGTTTTGTATTTGGTTTTGCCGGGTGCTCCAGGATGTTCACCAAATTGAGATCAGTCTTGTTTATTTCTCAGATTAGACATGTCCACACCCATGCATCACAGAAATTTGGACAGACTTGCAGTTTTTATTTTTCTCAATTAGAATCCCAAAATTTTCTTTTTGCTTTTTGTGCTACTAGGTAGAATTGTCCTAACCCCTCCTTTTTGCTGAGTCTAAAAGATGTTTTTATTATTGAACACAAACTTAAGTTTGCTCATGAAATTTGTCCATTTGGGGTGGTCTGGGAAAAAAAAGCTCTAATTTTTTAACAATAGAGGCATCATTTGTGAGATTATTGAGTGTAGCTACTATTTTCCATGAGTATGCATCCAACTCTTTTTAAAAATTTCACAATTTTCTCCTGGTATGTAACTAAAAATGTTTACCATTACACCAAGAGAAAGCCAGGACACTGCATCATCAAGATGCCTTTGCAAGTATATTTGGAAATTACTTTTTATATTTTAGGAAAATGTATGGTATCACACATCTGCAAATTGCACTCACATTGCCAAGAATCCAACAATTTAACGTTACTTGGAAACAGGTTTTGCATATTTTATCTCTAATTTTATTAAGTCCATCCCATATAAGGATAGGTATTGTAGCTGAATTTCTGCGCAAATACATATTAAGATACTTCTTTTTAATGACTAGACAATATAGTCTAGCCCTCTGAAACTTGAGCACACATAAAAGTTGAAGGCTAGCAGTCTTAGAAAGTGCTGCTGAATTCAATTGTCCTTGCATGCGTGGGACTGTGCCTAGGGAGGCACCATGTGCTGAAATGCTGAGCCTAAATGAATGTTGACACTAGTGTCTTCCTGGAGGACGTAACACAAAACTGTCTCTTCCTCCCATTTCCTGTGAACAGTTTACAGCATCTAGTAGCTATCACAAATGTAAGCATTTTCAAACTGGAAATTAAAAAATTAAATGTCTAATCTGAGAAATTAAAAAATCATGTGACAGCTAGAATCAGTGTGTTAATACATTTAGGCACCCATTTTTCTCTGATTATGGCATAGATAAAACAATCTATCTGGGTGATTCAAACCAAGCATTCAGATTTCCTGGCAAACACATTGGTCTAATCCTCACTCGTTAATGTTTGTTCCCAACCCTAAGCTCATTAACTTTTACTCTTCTCCTGACCTCATCCTTTTGTGTTTTTTGATCTTTGAATGTCTCCCTTGGAAATCCAGACTTCAGTGTGTTATGGCAGAGCTGCAGAGAAAGTGGTAGCACTGTTGCCATGTTTTCTTTAGTCAGGCCCGACTTTTCCCTTCTTCTTGATCTAGTCAGTATTGTTTTCTCCAAGAGTCACTTTAAGAGCAACCTTTCTTCTTTATTTCTCGTAAGGCTCCCTCTGACTTAGGTATGTGTTGGGAGGAGGGGAAGGAGGGCAACAGGTCTCTGCAATCTGGCTTAGGGCAAAATGCCTGTTTTTCCTCTGATTTTTTCTCATGTGATCTTTTGTTCCTTCCACTGAAATGTATCTTATCTGATACCATAAAGGTTTTCAAGCTAGGAGGTTACAGAGGTGAGTGATTCATCAATTTCAAAGGCATTAGAGTTATCCCTAAGTTGTGTCCTTTCTGCTTTATGAGTGCTTCCTGATGCATTTCCTATAAGCAAACTTACATTTTTCTTTGTACCCCCCCCGACTCAAACTATAATTCTGTCACTGTAAAAGATGGCACTGACCTACTTCATTTTGTGAATACAGAAAGGTTTGAGCTTGACTTGAACACAAAAAGTAGGCAATAAACTATGCTATAAGCTAGTTATTACAAAGTAGTCTATGAAATAGGTTATTTACCAAATAGTGATGAATAAACTATAGAATGACCTTACCAAGACATCAACATCTATAATTATATGTAGTTTTCTAATAATTCCTAATTCTTGAGACACATATAGTAAATTAAAAGGAAGCAAAATCTCTATTAAACTCATGAACATCAGTAAGTATATATAAATGTATATATTACTTTTCCTATAAGAGACTATTTCAATTCACAGTTCAAAGAGTTGCTTCCAGTCAGATTCCTCCTAGTCATCTTCCTTCTGAGGTTGGCAAAAGCAACCACATTAGTAGTTACACCTTTTCAAATATTGACTTATAAATCAAAGGAAGCAAATATTAATTGAGCATAGTGGTTTGGGTACATATTTGGATTCTCTGTTTTATTCCATTGGTCTATATGTCTGTTCTTGTGACAGCACCAGGCTGTTTTGAGAACAGTGGCTTTGTAGTACAGCTTGAAATCTGGTATTGAGATCACACCTACTTTGTTATTCTTTCTCAGTATTGCTGTGGCTATTTGGGGTCTTTTTTATTCCAGATGAATTTTTAGAGAGTTCTTTCTAGGCCTGCGAAATATGCCATTAAAATTTTAATGTGGAGTGCATTGAATCTATAGAATGCTTTGGGTAATATGGACATTTTAATGATGCTGGTTCTACCAATCCATGAACATGGTATGTTCTTCCATCTGTTTACATCTTCCTCTGTCTCTTTTTTCAGTGTCCTGTAGTTTTCTGCATCTAGGTCTTTTACCTCCTTAGTTAGGTTTATTCCTAGGTATCTTAATTTTTTTGATGTGATAATAAATGGGATTGCTTTTTTAGTCTCGGTTTATGTAATTTCACTATTAGTGTATAGAAATGCCATAGGTTTCTTGGCATTAATTTTGTATCCTGATACATTGCTGAATTCATTTATTAAGTCTATTAGTTTTTGCATGGAGTCTTTCAGGATTTTTATGTACAATATCATGTCATCTGCAAATAAGGACAGCTTTACTTCTTCTTTTCCAATTTGGATGCCTTTTATTTCTTCTTCTTGTCTAATTGCAATGGCTAGTACTTCCAGTACTATGTCAAACAGGAGTGGTGAGAGTGGGCATCCCTGTCTTGTTCTTGTTCTTAGGGGAAATGGTTTTAGTTTTTGCCCATTGAGTATGATGTTTGCTGTGGGTTTATCATATATATATATTTGACAAAGGAAGCATGAACATACAATGGAGTTAAGACAGTCTTTTCAATAAATGGTTTTGGAAAAATTGGACACATACATGCAAAACAATGAAACTAGATCACCATCTTACACCGTACACAAAAATAAACTCAAAATGGATACAGGACTTAAACATAAGATGGGAAACCATAAAAATACTAGAGGGATCCACAGGGAGAGAAATCTCAGACATATGCCGAAGCAATTTCTTCACTGATATTATTCCTAGGGCAATGGAAGCTAAAGAGAAAATAAACAAATGGGACTACATCAAAATAAAAAGCTTCTGCACAGCAAAAGAAACCATCAACAAAACAACAAGAAAGCCATATGGGAAAACTGTATGGGAGAACAAATTTGCAAATGTTATCACTGATAAAGGTTTAATCTTCAACATCTATAGGCAACTTATACAACTGTATAAAAGGGAGATAAATGATCCAATTTTAAAAAAATAGGCAATGGACCTAAATAGAATCTTTTCAAAAGAAGACAGAAGGAAGACCAAGAGACACATGAAATCATGCTCAAAGTCACTAATTATCTGAGAAAGGCAAATCAAAATGACAATGTGGTACCATCTCACACCTAACAGAATGTCATTCATCAACAAATCAACAAATCAACAAATGACAAGTGCTGGCGAGGATGTGAAGAAAAAGGAACCCTCGTGCACTACTGGTGGGAATGCAGACTAGTGCAGCCACTGTGAAGAACAGTATGGAGTTTCCTTAAAAAACTAAAAATGGAGCTACCATTTGAACCAGTAATCCCACTTCTAGGAATATAGCCCAAGGAACTAGAAACACAAAACAGAAAGGATATATGTACCCCTATGTTCATAGCAGCACAATTCACCATAGCTAAGATTTGGAAACAGCCTAAATGCCCATCAGCAGATGAATGGATTAGAAAACTATGGTACATCCACACAATGGAATACTATGCTGCTATTTAAAAAAAGGAATTCTTACCATTTGCAGCAGCATGGATGGACCTGGAGAACATTATGTTAAGTGAAATAAACCAGGCAATGAAAGAAAAATACCATATGATCTCACTCATTTATGGAGAATAAAGAACATTATAACCTGATGAATAAAAAGATAGATACAGAGGCAATAAAACACCGAACAGACTGTCAAATTTCAGCAGGAAGGCTGGGGAGTGTTGGGGAGGGAGGGAAATAGATCGACCAAAGGACTTGTATACTTGCATATAAGCACACCAATGGACACAAGACACTGGGGTGTGGGATGAGGGTATGCGACAGAGGGTAGGGGAGGCTGGGGGAAGATCAATGCAGGGGTGGGGGGAAGAGATCTATGCACTAATATATGTAATACTTTAAATAGTAAAATATTTTAAAAAATAAATCAAAGGAAGCAAATTGGATCACAAATAATTGAAGAACAGTGAAAACTTAAAAGCAAGAAAAGTCACTTTACGCTTAAATAAGTATAAAAATGTTGTATGTGGATCTGAGCATTCTGACCACTTGAGTTTATACCTTTTTTAAGCCCATGACAATAATGTGTCAGACCAGAATCACATTTAGTACTCAATCAGGGCAGAACAAACCACTAGGAAATGAAAATGTCTTTACTGTCGCCTGTAATTCTAGAGAAAGTGTTAGAATTACAACTGTCCTCAGACAGATGGGCCATTAAGAGGTGTTATCAGGGGTGGATATCGGGGGATCAGAGCAGTATACCTTCAATAAGGGGATTCATTTAATAGGAAAATCTTAACCCTTGAAAATATGATTTATGACTTTCAAAACAATATTAAGCCTACTTTTAACTCTTACAGTGGATTGTAGGTAGGACACATTGTTCTAAGCCTAGTTCAAACTCGGTCTTTTTATTTAAATATTTTTAATTAATAATGTGTCAGAGTGCCAATGCAATATTTCTTGTACATTTCAAGTGAAATTTGAGGTAAAGACTATATTTTTGATCCATGTTGGCATGAGTATATTTTATATCTTTATAACTTGTGACTCAACACCATCCATAAGACACATACACAAGAGATACTTAATAAATACTTTGTGATCATTTGGGAATCAATCATTCACTGTCACAGAACAAATTAAAGTTAAAACTGGATTTTCTATGCCCCAGCTTAGGATTTTTGTTATACTATGAGATAATTTTTGCTTATTGGAAAAAAAGGAAAAATTGTATTAACCTACAGAGTTTATATGAGAATTTTTGTGTCTTAACATTTAGTAAAATTTTATAAGATTTAAAAAGCAACCATCTTTCCACTAGCAATAAATGTATTCCTAAATAATCTTGGTGGTTTACCATTCCAATGAATTTTTACACTGACTTTTTTCATGATTTATTTAAATGAGTAAATCTTTATAGGCTAGGAGTGCTGGGACATTCTGACATCCATTAGTTCCTATTGCTGCTATCTCAATTAACTCTGAAATATGAGAATTGTATTTGGTTATAGTAGAACAGAAGGTACTGGGATTTTAGTCAGAGACAGTGACTTATGCAACTGGGCATAAAATCAAAATAAGAGATATTTTATAGTGTTCACTACTATAATACCATTTAAGCCTTTAGGATTACTTGAGATGCACGAATCAAATAATCACTCTATGCCCATAGTATCATTGAAAACAAAAATAAAATCATATCACTCCCTTGCATAAAGTTTTTCAATGGTTTTCCAAAGGATTTAGAATAAATTCCAAACTCCTGACATGGCCCTGAAGACTCCGAGTGATCTAGTTCCTGCCTATATCTCTCACCATCCTTTTCTGCTCTCAGGGGGACTCAGCTATTTGCTCCTCAAACATGCCATACCTTTGCACTTGCTCTTCTCTGCCTAAAAGCCTCTTCCTCTGCATTCTGCCTTCTCCTTATTCCTTAGGTATCAGCTCAAATGCCATCTCCCAAATCAGCCAATCTAAACTTACATCCCTGTGCACGCGCTCGTGTGAGCGCGTGTATACACACACACACACACACACACACACACACACACACACACATTTATTCTATCCTACTTCAGGGATTTATCATGGTACTTATATCTTCCAGAGACTATCTGTGTTGAATATTTCCACCTATGGCAGCTGTCTCTGGTGCCACATGTCACAGTCCCTTGGCCCACCCTGTTTCTAATCGCAGCTGCAATTGACAATTCCCTGCAAGCTCAAACTGATCTTCCTAATAGCAACCCTTCTCAGCAACTCCCCAACTTGTTGCTCTACTTTCTGCTCCAGGGCTTTCTCTGGCCCTACAGGTGCCTGTTTCACCAAGCACAAGCATGGCCAATAGGCAATGGGGGTCAATTAATAAATGCTGCAGTCTCCCAGTCTTCAGATGGACGAGGTTGGTAAGTCTTTTGTAGTTCCTCAGGAGATTTTAACAAAAATCAAGCACCTGTTTCTACAGCAGCAACCTTAATAATATTGACTGTTTCTCTTTTTCCTTTTTATGCTTCCCTCCCCTTCATTCCTCTTTCCTGAGACCACTTTCAATTTACCATCAGTAATGAGATTTTGTCTCATGCTCTGCTTTCAGAAGAACCTAAGACAGCTCCTAGAAGATATAAGATCCAGAAGAATCAAGGAGCTTTTCCCCCCCATATATATATGAAAGAATTCTAGGCAAGAGTAGATGTTATGGACAACTTTAGGAAGAAATGGTCTTCAACAGAAAGGAATGATCAGAGAAAAATGTAGAAAGCAAAAGATAGTATGAGAATAAATAGTGCCAACTTCACATAGAGAACATTTAAAACATGTATTCAGATTGCTGGAAAATTCTAAGATATTTAACCAGATTTAAGAGGATTTAGGATTGCAAAAATCTGGCTTTTCTCTAGTATGTGGCTATCATCTTGTCATCGAAGTCAAGTGACGTTGTTTTACATTTAATTGAGCACCAAAAATTTCTTTTTCTTAAAATTTCCAAGTTTCATTCCTCTGTTAAATCATGATGTTACATCCAAAATTTTAATTCGCTAACTAGCACTTTTTAAAAAACTGGGGTGCAGGGACTTATGGTTACAGCTATGCTAGAGTAACTGGCACCAGACTTGTTCTGCTATAAACAATGAGACAATATACATGAGGTGAATGTTCTCAGTAATTAGACACTGTGACCACAGGATCATGAACTTCCAGAGAAGGAAAACACATAAATTAAATTCCATGTTTGTCCTCACTATCTGCCTTGAGACACAGATAGTGAGCATAGGCTGCTGGAGGCAAAGCAAAGAGGGCAGCTGAGGTTAGAGTTAGGAGTGACTGAAGTGACTGGAATTAGGAGGAAAGGGGACCTGGTAGGAAGAAGCTGCATGGAGAGGAGCAAGAATCAGGAGAAGCTCCTGCATGGCTGATAGCTAAACAAAGACAGCAGCAGACATGCAGAGCTGGACAATGTGGAAGTTCTGTTACATTACAAAGGAGAGATCTCACTAAAATATCTGACATTCCATTTGAACCCTAGAGAGGCCAAACCTTACAGGTGTGCACTATGCTCTAAAGTGAGAGCCATGTTCTAGAACTTAGGCAAAACCAGAAGAGAGCTGAACACACAAACAATATTAACCTTAACAGGATAAAAAAGACCCACAAGAGAACATAATCTGGACTTCCTACAATGTGTCATACATAATATTCAACATCCAAAAAAAAGTACTGTTTTCAAAATAATCAATACACTGATAAAACTCTAAATAGACAGTTTAAGAAAAAGAGAAAAACCCAAATGACCAATAGCAGGAACAAAGCAGGAGCTATCAGACAGATCCTACTAGCATGAGGAAGGTAATTTGGGAATTTTATAACAGCTTTATGAAAATACATTTGACAATGTAAATAAATGAATACATTACTTAAGTAACACAAGATGAACACAAGAAAAAAAATAATCCAAAATGGCAGGGTCCTGCCAAGTCAAAATAATTTCTATAACAATACTAGGAACTTTTTTTACTTTTCTACTTTTAGTCTCTCTCCAGTGGAGTTTTTTCCATAGGTGGCATAATGTGTGATATTGTAATAGCTTGAATACAGAAGCAGATGTGAGAACTAGTGGTCTTTATTAAACTATACATTAGAGACTGGTAACAATGTAAAACAACACCTTCATTCTCACAAAAGTATTATTTGCAGGACTTATATTTTTAAAAATGTTATTACAATGTACTATTTTTTAATAAGTTGATAAACACTTAAAATTTTTCTGTTTTAATTTTTAATACAGCTTACATTTATAAGCTTACATTTATATAAATGTAACTTACATAAACAAAGCTTTTTGGGGATTCAGCACTTTCTAAAATTTAAGTGGATCTTGAAAACAAAATATTTGCAAACCACCAATTTAATAGATCTAACATAAGCTCTTTCAGAAATTAGAGGTGGAGGAGAAGTTCCCAACTTGTCATATGAGGTACAGCATAACACTGATATGAAATCTAATAAGTTATGAATACACATGCAGTAATCTTTTAAAAATATCAAATAAATCAATAAAATATGATTATGTATCATGATCAAGTGGGCTTTCTTCTAAAATTGCAAGGGTAGTACAAGAGTTGAAAATTATTCCATGTAATTCACTACATTAACAGAAAAAAATATGGCTATGAAACAATCATTTCAATAAATGCAGAAAAAAACAGTTTATAAAAGTCAACCTCTATACTAGATAAAAAGCTTTCAGCTATTTAGGAACTGAGGGGAACTTCATCAATCTGATAAAAAGCATCTACAGAAAAGCTATACTTAACATTACACTTAATAGTAAAATATTGAACACTTTCCCCTTAATATCTAGTACAGTGTACTAGATACCTTTTCTCACTATTTGTATTCAGAATTTTATTGGTGTCTTAGCATGTTCAATAGACTAAAACAATAAAAAAACAATCAAACAAAAATTTGGGGTGGGGTGTAAGCAGGCTGGAGGGGGACAATGGGGGAAAAAAAGGTGACATCTGTTATATGCTCAACAATAAATGTAATTTAAAAAGAGAAATAAGAAGTAAAAGTACTAAATTGCAGAGGAAGCAATAAAATTGTTTTTATCCTTATACAACATGATTTTTATATGACAAATCTTCTAAAGTTTACAAAACAGTAATAGAAGTAGTAAATGAATTAATCAAAGCATCAAAGCCAGAGTGCAAGGTCAATGACAAAATTTAATTGCAGTTCTATACATTAGCAGCCAAAAGTTGGAAAAATAAAATTTTAAAATACTATTTACAATAACATTCAAACTATGGAACGCCCAATACCACCTTTGTACTAAAAGCTACAATATATTATTGAGATGAAGAAAGAATTAATAAGTGAAGAAATAGACCATGTTCATAGTTCCAAAATATCCAGTGTCGTTAAGATATAAATTTCCCCCAAATTGAACTTTATTTTTTTTCCAGATTTTATTTTATTTATTTAATTATTTATTTAATTTATTTTTATTTTTTCCTATTGCCCTCCCCACCCCCCAGTATATTCCCTCCTCCTTTTTCTCCTCCCCCTCCCCCCCATTGCCCTGTATCTATTGGCTATGCCTGTAAGTCCTTCGGTTGATCTCCTACAGGCCACTCCTCCCAACCTCCCCTTCCTTCTCACTGTGGCATGACAGTCTGTTCATTGCTTCTTTGCCTCTGCACCTGCTTTGTCCCCACCCCCTGATTCTTGTCTTTAAAAACATCTTGCCCCTGTAGGCTAGAAATAAACCCACAAGAGCAAAAGAAAAATGTTTGAGTCCCAACTTCAGTGTCCAATAGCTTTGAGTCCCAGTTTCAATGTCAAACAGTTCCTTATGTTTACATGTCATCAATGGTATCTGGATAGTGGACAAATGGTGGCAATGCCAGTCCGACCCTCTCTGGTTTGGTCCTAGGCATCCTGTAGCGATGCACTGCTGCTGACTGCTCGCATGACAAGGCGTTGTCCGTGTCTTCCATCTCTGGACTATTTCTCCTCTTGTCTTTGTGGTTGGTGCAGACCTGTCAGTTCCTCTCTGTTGCAGGAGTCCACTTGGTCTTGGAGTTGTTTTCTGAAATTATATAAACATAATCTCGACCAAGAGTTAATAAAGGAATCTTTTCTATAAAATTGACGTGGGGTCCTTTTTATTTTTGCCTACTGGCTTTTCCTTTGGCTTATTTTGACACCATGTGTGTTTTTCATGGGTGTCTTGCTGTTAATATTACAAATAGAAATTAATTTTCTAAAGTGAAAATTTTCTAGATGTAATTTAATTACCATATATTTTTCCTTACATGATATTATCCTACTCTCCCCTCCCCCTTTTTTTGATTAATGGAGAATTTGGTAAAATTTTTTAATGCAATTTTGATAACTTTAAATTTTAATTTTTTATACACAAATATGCCTGTTTTATGTTCATTGCATATTAAGCAATTTTACCATGAGATGAGCTATCAATAGAAATTTTAATTAATACTTTAGAAACATCTTTTTGTCCAGTACACTTTAATTTTCTTGGGTGTTAACTTATTTCAGTTCACCAATTTAAATTAATCTGAAAGCTTGATAACTCTTTTACATCAAATTTAATACTCTACCAACAATCTTAGATTACCCTGTATATATTAGTGGAAAGGTTTACTTGCATTCTTGAGTAGGCACTGAGCATTCCTAGTGCTAGAAATTACATGCAAACATAAACAAAATCTCGGCATACTTTATGTGTATATGTATGTATTTATATATATATATTTTTGGAGATATCATTAAATTGATTCTAAAATTAATGGTAATACAAATGTGCAGAATTGCCAACACAATCTTGACCAATAAAAGAGGAGACTTTAGAAGGTTTACATTATCTGATTTCAACACTTAGGTTACAGCTACAGTTATTAAGACAGAATAGTGTTGGAGTAAATCTAGACAAAAAGATTCATGGATCAGGATAGAGAGATCAGGAGTCATCCCACACATATAATGTCAATTGATTTCTAGAAAAACACTAACACAATTCTTGAGGACAAAAGCTTACTAAAGCAACTGGACAAGTATATGAATAAAATTAAATTTGACTGCTATTTCATAATGTACATGTAGAAGATGCTGTGGTACACAAACCATACTTTCTTTCAGGACTAAGGTACTCATTCTTACAGATTCTGGGAGTGCCCCTCTTGTGGATTGAATTGTGCTCCCCTCAATTTATATATTAAGATCTTAAGTCCCTGTATCTCAGAATGCAATTATAATTTGGAGATAAGAATATTTAAAGAGGTAATTAAGGATAAATGAGGTCATTGGTATGAACGTTAATCCTATATAATTGATGTTCTTACAAGAAGAGAAAATTAAGACACAGACATACATATAAAGAAGACCATGTGGAGATACAAGGATGGTCATCTACAAGCCAAGGAGAAAGTCTTCAGGAAAACTAACTCTGTTGATTCCTTGACCTCTGATTTCTGGCTTTCGGAATTATGAGAAAATAAAATTCTATTGCCATCCAAACTGTGTTACTTGTTATTAGTTGCCTATTGATGGCTTACATCTGAGTTCCTCCCCAATAGTTGCATTCAGTTGAAGAGAACTTCCCCACACAAACTTATGCCCTTGCTTGGAGAGCAGTTGCGTCCAGTGACTAGATGGTGTGATAGTACAAGGCCTGTCCCATGTTTCTGCATACAACTTTTCATCTAAGATCAGTTTCAATTCTACTAGTTTTAAGCAAATCCTAAAATGGGCTTTTGAAGCTGGGTCACCTGGTAAGTGACTGGTCATGAATATTCAATTACTAATTATAGGTAAAGTATTGATGTACCTGTGCAGTTGTATTTCTACTGGTTGTGAATTGTAACGTAATACTATTTGCAAAGAATGTTTTGAGGAGGGGTCAGAAGTACAATATTTCAGGCATTTGAGAGGTTGGGGGAAAGTAGTAATTGTAAGGACAATAAAATGTGATTGCTGAAGGCTATTAATGAATTGGAGAAAAAATTAATAATTGAGTGTAATTAATCACTAATTTAAAAGGCAGAAGGCCTATTTATAAACATGGAAAGATCTCAGTTCCTGCACCAGAGGTCACAAATACTGAGGAACAGGCACCCAACTCAATTATTGAGAATATTAACTTAGCCTAAACAGGACTGTTTTTGCTAAAGTCATTGAGCTATTGTGGAGAAGGAGCGGAATCTTGAGACCTGGAATACAACATTGAGGTCAATACATTCAAGCACATTGAAATCCTAGATTTCTTGAACCCTCTGGGCCTATAGAAAGGCTGTCTTCCTTCTTATGAAAGGTTAGTGCTTTGAACTTGCTTTCAAGAATTGCAGAAGCCTCTCTTTTTCAAGAAAAGATGCATTGCCTCTCCTTTCCTCCAATGATTTTCCATCTTCCCTCCTGGCTGAAAGACTAATAACTAGGATTCTTTACAACAAAATCCAGCTAAGAAAGTGCTTAGTCAAATAAGAGTAAAGGAAACAATTCACTAAAGCAACTGCAACATTTATCCCACATGTACCAGTAATAACTGGGAGAGTATGTTAGGATTGGATTCCAAATGTGCTGAATCAAGGGAAACAGAATATAAATTAAAAGGGGAGAATTTATTGATAGGGAACACCTTATTATGATATAGTATTTGACAGCCTGGCAAGAATCCTAGGAGACAGTGCTAATATAAGTAATTTCTTAGAAACTTAAAAAAAGTTATGTCACACATCATGTAATGTAGAAATGCCAGCTTTATTTGTAATAGCCCAAATATGGACACATCTTACATATGTATCAACATGAGAATGAATAAACAGTTTGTTGTATGTTTATACAATGGAATACTATTCCGCAATAAAAATAAAAGAATAATTTTTTTTCCGAAAAAAAATGGTGGCAGAATAGACAGACACATCTGGAGCTTTGTCGCTGGGCAGAGGGAGAGAGAGCAGCTGAGAGTCACACTGGGAGTGTTTGTTGGCAAGTTAAGAGTCAGTTATCCTCCAGGAGAAGGTGGGGGACTGCTGGACAGGACTCTCCTGACCAGGCAGCCCCACTTCCACAGGGTTTTTGTCTGCCAGAGCCACCAGCATGAATGCGGAGACCGCGCCATCTTGCAGAGGGAGGTGAAAGTCTGCGGCAGTCTGAAAGCTGCAGGTGTAGCACTGCCAGGGACCCAGAACACTGCTCTCCAATCAGCGCAGAGACGCAGACTCAGAGGAGATCCACATGGCACACGGAAAGGTCAGATTTCACCTGGGATAAGGTGAGGTCTCCTGCCCCGCAGAACAGAGACCTGCACACTGTGGGAACCAGGCTATGGGAAAGCTGAATCTGGAGAGGTCCACGGATGTGGGGAAGGACGTGATCCCTAAGTGTGAAAGTGGACTCTCAGAGCTGTTGACAGAGGGGGGCTCTAGAAAACAATTCATTTTGATCTGAGGCAGAAGGATAGCCTGGGGGTTATTACAGTGTCCCGGCTGCAAAATCCCCACAAACTGGTTTTGAGAACCACAGAGTAGCAGGAACTGAGCACAGCCTAGAAAGGTCCTGTGCTTTGTCTCAGAGGTCAATTCCGAAACACTGCCACCCAGTGGATGACGCACAAATTGACTCTCCCATAACCACAAAAGAAAAAAGAGATTAAAACACAACTTAGCAGTGGAACACAGGGAACTGCAATACCCTGCCTACTGGGAAACAGGAGTGCCAAACAGAACAATAGTGGAAGTGAATGACCATTCTATTTTTTATTTCTGTTTTTTCTTTTTCTTTTTTTAAATTTTCATTTTATTTTATTTTTTTATTTTTCATTTTTGCATATTTTAATTAAAAAACTATTTTTTTCTTTCCCCCTCAATTGATTTTACCTTTTTAATTATTACATTTTTGTTTTCAACTACTATTATCACTACTATTATTTTACCTTTTTGGAAAAAAACAAGTGTCATTTTGTTTTCTCTTTATTCTACTTCGGGATTAGAGTTCTACGTTCTATTTTCATCTTTCCTTTAGCATAATTTTACTCTATCTCAACTCTACCTTTATGCCAACACTTTCCTCCTAACTTTCCCCATTTTGTTGTCTTATTTCTCTTTCCCTTTTCCAACTTTAGATTCTCCCATTCTTTCTCTTTACCTGGTTGAAATTTCACCCCACTTATATATCTAATTTCAAATCCCCTACTACAAGTTCATACAAACCTCTCCCTTCTTGTCTTTACGACCCAAAAAGTTGTTTTTCTCTATGTCCTTTTGTTGCTGTTTACCTGAACGGTGATTATATCGCTTTTCTATACTTTTTTATGAGATTGTTTTAGCTTATTCTACTTGTTTTATTTTGCTTTTAGTTTGCTTTGTTTTGCTTTGTTTTTTACTTCTCTTTTCCCTTGCCTTCCTCAATACCAGTTCTTATTGGTAGTTTGTATTAATCTCCAGGTACTGGTTGCTGGCCTTTGTTGGGATTAGTGACTGTTCGATTGGAGTTTTCTCCTGATATCTATATTTTGTTCCCCTTTTCTCTCTCATCCTCTTTCTTTTCTCTCTGACTGTTTTTCTCTTTCTCTTTTCTTCTTCTCCTTTTTATTTTTTTATTTTATTTTATTTTTAGTTCATTTATTTTTTTTTCTCCCTATCCCAATTTGATCTTGGCACTTCTTTCCTTTCTTTTTTCCTCATTTCCCTCTTCTTCTTTCTCTACTTACCCCTAATTTGTCTTTCATTGGTGGTCACCTTATTTGAGATTATTAACATTGGGAATACATTTCTGTTCAGTGCCTTGTGTGTTGTACCAGGTCATGTTGTAGTTTGTGCCTTTGAATCAACATAGGAGAGAGAACTACATAACCAGACACCTGGAGAAGAAAGACTATGGGCAGAAGAAGAAACAGCCCGCATACCACAGAAAGGCAAGTATCACCAGAAAAGGAAGTAAACGAAATAGAAGCAGAAATAAGCCTGCCAGAGAAAAAGTTCAGAGAAATGATCATAAGGTGGATGAAAAGAATGGAAGACAAAATTGACAATGTGAGTAAGAGCCAAGGGAAATGAAGAAGACCCAAGAAGAGATGAAGAAGCAGCAAGTAGAAATGCAAGAAGAAATGAAAAATGATGTCACTGCTTTAAAGAACTCAATAGAAAGCATCAAAAGTAGGTTAGAAGAAGCAGAGGACCGCAGCAGTGAGCTAGAAGACACGGTAGGAAAAAATACCCAAGTACAGCAGCTTCTAGGAAAAAAAAAAAAAAGCAAGGGGAGAGCCTAAGGGAACTTTGGGATAACATGAAATAAAACAACATCCACATAATTGGGGTTCCAGAAAGAGTGGAAACTGAGTAAGGATTAGAGAACCTATTTGAAGAAATAATGACAGGAAATTTCCCCAATATAGGAAAAAAACCCACACAAATCCAAGAAGCTCACAGAGTCCCAAACAAAATGAACCCCACAAAACCGACACCAAGGCACATTTTAATTAAATTGGCAAACACCAACGACAAAGTAAGAATCTTAAAAGCGGCCAGAGAGAAACAGAAAGTTACCTACAAAAGAACCCCCATGAGACTAGCTACTGATTTCTCAACAGAAACTCATCAGGCCAGAAGGGAATGAAATGAAATATACAAAGTCATGCTAAGGAATGGTCTGAATCCAAGAATACTGTATCCTGCAAGGCTTTCACTCAATATTGAAGGTGAAATCAGAAGCTTCACAGACAAAAAAGGACTAAGGGAATATATTACCACCAAACCAGCAATGCAAGAAATGTTAAAGGGTCTGCTGTAATAAAAAGAAATAGGAAGTGAAGAAGGAACTCTGGGGTAAAGACTAAAAATGGCGATAGGTAAGTACCTATCAATAATAACTTTATATGTAAACGGATTAAATGCTCCAATCAAGAGACATAGGGTAACTGATTGGATAGGTAAACATGATCCATATATCTGCTCTCTAGCAGAAACCCACCTCAGTAAAATAGATGCACAGTGATTGACGGTGAAGGGATGGAAGATGGCATTTCAGGCAAAAGGAAATGAAAAAAAAAAAGCTGAGATTGCAATACTTATATCTGACAAATTAGATCTCAAAGTGAAGGACATAACAAGAGATAAAGAAGGCCACTTCATAATACTAAAGGGAACAATCCAACAAGAAGAAATAACTCTGATAAACATATATGCACCCAATATAGGAGCACCTAAATACATAAAAAAAACTCCTAGAGGATACTAAGGGAGAGACTGACAGCAGTACAATCATAGTAGGAGACTTTAATACCCCACTGTCACCATTTGCCAAATCCTCTAAACTAAAAATCAGCAAAGAAACAATAATCCTAAATGACTCCCTAGACCAGGTGGAATTAATTGACATCTTCAGAACATTTCACCCCAAAGCCACACAATATACATTCTTCTCTAATGCACGTGGGTCATTTTCAAATATAGATCATATATTGTGTCATAAGAAAAGTCTCTTCAAATTCAAGGAGATAGAAATCATATGAAGCATTTTCTCAGACCACAGTGGCATAAAACTGGAAATCAACTATAATAAAAACAGTAGAAAGAAATCAAACACATGGAGACTAAACAGCATGCTATTAAACAATGACTGGGTAACCAAAGAGATCAAGGAAAAAATAAAAAAACATCATGACAACAAATGACAATGACAACACAACAATACAAAATTTATGGGACACAGTAAAAGCAGTCTTGAGAAGGAAGTTCATAACCCTACAAGCCTATTGCAAATAACAGGAAACAATGGTAATAAATTACCTAACCCTACAACTCAAAGAGCTAGAAAGAGACAACAAGAAAAGCCCAGTGTAGGCAGAAGGAAGGAAATAGTGAAGATCAGAGCGGAGATAAACAACATGGAGACCAAAGAAACAATTCAAAAGATCAAGAAAACCAAGGGCAGGTTCTTTGAAAGGATAAACAAGATTGATGGACCTCTAGCCAGGCTCACCAAGAAGCAAAGAGAGAAGACCCAAATAAACAAAATCAGAAATGAAAGAGGAGAAATAACAACAGACCCCGCTGAAATACAAAGGATTGTTAAAAAATACTATGAACAACTCTATTCCAACAAATTGACAACCTGCAAGAAATGGACATATTCCTAGAAAAATATAACCTTCCAAAACTCAATGAGGAGGAATCTAAATATCTCAATAGTCCAATAACTCTGGAAGATATTTAAGCAGTCATCAGAAAGCTTCCAGCAAATAAAAGCCCAGGACCAGATGGCTACACAGGAGAGTTTTACCAAACATTCAAGGAAGAATTAAAACCTGTCTTTCTCAGACTATTCAAAAACATTCAAGAAGAAGGAACACTTCCAAACACCTTCTATGAAGCCAGCATCACCCTAATACCAAAACCAGATAAAGACAACGCAATGAAAGAGAATTAGATGCCAATATCTCTCATGAACATAGATGCCAAAATCCTCAACAAAATTCTAGCAAATTGGATCCAGCAGTACATCAGCAAGATCATACACCATGAACAAGTAGGATTTCCCAGTAATGCAGGGATGGTACAATATCTGCAAATCAATAAATGTGATACATCACGTAAACAAATTGAGAGATAAAAATCACATAGTGATATCAATTGATGCAGAAAAAGCATTTGACAAAATCCAACATCCTTTCTTGATAAAAACTCTCAGCAAAGTGGGAATAGAAGGATCATACCTCAACATCATAAAAGCCATATATGATAAAACCACAGCTAACATCATACTCAATGGGCAAAATCTAAAACCATTTCCCCTAAGAACAGGAACAAGACAGGGATGCCCACTCTCACCTTTCCTGTTCAACATATTACTGGAAGTATTAGCCATTGCAATTAGACAAGAAGAAGAAATAAAAGGCATCCAAATTGAAAAAGAAGAAGTAAAGCTGTCTATATTTGCAGATGACATGATACTCTACATAAAAAACCCAAAGGACTCCATCCCAAAACTAATTGACTTAATAAATGAATTCGGCAATGTAACAGGATACAAAATTAATGCCAAGAAATCTGTGGTATTTCTATACACTCATAGTGAAATTACAGAACGAGAGACTAAAAAAGCAATCCCATTTACCATCACACCAAAAAAGTAAGATACCTAGGAATAAACCTAACTAAGGAGGTAAACGACATATATGCAAAAAATTACAGGACACTGAAAAAATGAGATAGAGGAAGATGTTAACAGATGGAAGAGCATAACATGCTCATGGATTGGGAGAATCAACATCATTAAAATGTCCGTACTACCCAAAGCAATCTATAGATTCATTCCACTACCCATTAAAATACCAACAACATATTTCACAGACCTAGAATGAATTCTTCATAGATTCATCTGGAACAAAAAAGACCACGAATAGCCACAGCAATTCTGAGAGAAAAGAATAAAGTAGGTGGGATCTCAATACCAGATTTCAAGCTACATTACAAAGCAACTGTTCTCAAAACAGCCTGGTACTGGCACAAGAACAGACATATAGACCAATGGAATATAATAGAGAACCCAGATATCCACCCAAACCACTATGCTCAACTAATATTTGACAAAGGAGGCATGAACACACAATGGAGCCAAGATAGCCTCTTCAATAAATGGTGTTGGGAAAATGGGATAAATACATGCAAAAAAATAAAACTGGACCACCAACTTACACCAAATACAAAAATAAACTCAAAATGGATACAGGACTTAAACATTACAAGGGAAACCATAAAAATACTAGAGGAATCCACAGGCAGCACAATCGCAGACATATGCCAAAAGAACTTCTTCACTGATACTGCTCCAAAGGCAATGGAAGGTAAAGAAAAAATAAACAAATGGGACTATATCAAAATAAAAAGCTTTTGCACAGCAAAAGAAACCATCAACAAAACAACAAGAAAGACCACTGTATGGGAGAACATATTTGCAAATGTCATCACTGATAAAGGTTTCATCTCCAACATCTACAGCCAACTTATACAACTTAATAAAAGGAAGATAAATGATCCAATTAAAAAATAGGCAATGGACCTAAATAGAAACTTTTCGAAAGATGACAGAAAGAAGGCCAAGAGACACATGAAAACATGTTCAAAGTCACTAATCATCCAAGAGATGCAAATCAAAACGACAATGCGATACCATCTTACACCTGTCAGAATGGCAATCATCAACAAATCAACAAACGACAAGTGTTGGCGAGGATACGGAGATAAAGGAACCGTTGTGCACTGTTGGTAGAAATGCAGACTGGTGCAGCCACTGTGGAGAACAGTATGGAGTTTCCTTAAAAAACTAAAAATGGATCTCCCATTTGACCCTGTAATCAAACTCCTAGGAATTTGTCCTAAGAAATCACAAGCACCAATCAGAAAGGATTTATGTACCCCTATGTTCATAGCAGCACAATTTACAATGGCTACAATTTGGAAACAGCCTAGGTGCCCATCAGCAGATGAGTGGATCAGAAAACTATGGTACATCTACACAATGGAATTCTATGCTGCCATTAAAAAGAAGGAATTCTTAACATTTGCAGCAACCTGGATGAAACTGGAGAGCCTTATGCTTAGTGAAATAAGCCAGTCAAAGAAGGAGAAGCATCACATGATCTCACTCATTTGTGGATAATAAAGAACATTATAAACTGTTGAACAAAAGAATAGATACATAGGCAGTAAAGCATCAAACAAAGTGTGAAATTACAGCAGGAAGATTAAGGTTAGGTGGGGTAGATAAGAGATCAATCAAAAGACTTGTATGCATGCATATAAGCATAACCAATGAACATAGACACTGGGCGGTTGGGGTATGCCTGGGAGGGAGGGGGGGCAATGGGGAGATATGTATAAAAATTAATAATAATAAAAAATGGATAATTTTGTGATGCACACAAAAATAAGGATAAATCCTAAAATTATCATGGTGTATAAAGGAGCCAGTGATAAAAGAAAACTTATATAACTTTATATAAAATTCTAGAAAAGTAGAATGGTCAATATTGACAGGAAGGAAACATAAGAGAGGTTTTATGGTAATAATAATGTTCTATGTATTTTTTGGCATGATATTTACATGGATATTAGCATTTATCAAACTCATTGAACCATACACTTAATTGTGTGCATGTCATCTGGACGTGAATTGCACCCTGATTTTAACAAACAAGAAAATTAAATATATACTCAAGCATTTTTTTGCCCATTTTGTGTAAAATGTTCTAGATGTTGGGTATGACATTGAAAAAAGAAAAGAAAAGCATAGATCATGCCTTCAAGTAGTTTCCAATTAAAAATAATAGGGGTAATTTAGTATGAAAGTCAGCCATATGGAAAATCTTACAGTACATATAAGTTCATCATCACCCTTTCATATAATGCAACTCTCCTAAAAATATTTTAACTGTATTTGAAAAAGTTAATAGAGTAACATGCAAACTTAGATATTAGTTCAAATCTCTTTGATATGTTCTTAGCTTGAGCTAGTTAGCTATATAAGAAAATCTACAACAACAGCTAATAACTGTATATCATTTAATTTGTGGATTGTTAAAGATATCTCCATGTTCTACAAATATTTGACAAGCCTCTTTTTTACATTTCATTGATACACATAAACTCTCAATGATTTTGATTAATAGCAGGTATAGCAATACAGTTTTTAAATGATAATGGCTATTTAAAAAAAATAAGTCCCTCTAGTTTTATACAATAAATCATGTGATTTTCAAGAATGGAAAAGCAAATCCTCAGAAGTTTATATTTTAACATTATTAGTAAAAGTCATTTACATTTATTAAATTATAGGCAAGCTAGGATGATCCAAAATGCCCTGGAAATGACACAAAGTTTGGTGTGGAAAATATTTATGTAATTAGAAGCTGACTGTGCTAAATATCACCTTGATAGGTGGAAGGCAAAGGTTCTGATTGTATTTAGGCCACATTTTTGATACAAATTTCTGGGCTTTGAAATTTCTATAACTTATTAAATGGTTTGATAAAGCTACCAGTTAAATCTCATGCTTTTAAACAACACTTACACTTAGAACTAGCAGTAAAGTTATGTTAAATGTGAGTGGTGCATATGCAAAGACACAGCATTACATTTAAGAATAAAACCTAGAAAATGTTAAATGATAGAAGTCTTTTCGAAATTTGGTTTTCCTATAAGATGAGTAAAAACCCAACAATAAATGTAAGTTGTCAAACATAACATTTCTTTTCATGTACATACTAGCAAATAAGAGTCAAGAAAAGTAGGAAGATACATATTTTACTATCTTTAATTATATTAGCATACTAGCTATAGAAATGAAAAGGGGAGGTTTAACAGAAACAATCCAATTTTTATTACCATCAAAGATAGTAGATAACTTTTCTGTAAATATAATTAAATTTATTATTTAAAAAATATGGTCTATGGTACATACTTTATTTTTTATTCACAATAACTAGCTTTATAGAGTAGTGAATGTTAACTAAAGTAAGTTGAATTAACAAGAATACTAACATGTTTTAATGCTGACTTCTTGTTACGAAGTATCTTCATGTTTACCTTTTTCAGGAATTAACAAAAATAATATCATCCCAATGTTCAAATATTTAACAGAATCATTCTTTTCTAAATCAAACTTTGGTGAAATCATCACTTTGAAAACTGATGGAAGGACTTCTGGTATGACAGCTTGAGGAACTGGTAAAAATTATAAATAAAAGTAACCATTTAACATATTTGGAAATGGTTCCAAGAATCAGCAGATGAAGAAACATTTACTTAAGAAAATCTAAAATTCAGCAATAACAGCATGAGCCTGTGTTATTTGAAACAAGACCCGCTCACTATCTCCCACCTCCTAAATCAGCATGATTGAAAGTCCACTCTGGACTAGTTCAGTCAAGAACACAGAGCTTTTTCTCCCCCTTGCTCCCATTTAGAGTGCTATCTTTCATGAGTTCAGGACATCAGTATTTCTCCTTTTCCCCAAGCTACCTGTTGCTGAGGCTAATTTCAGCCTATTGTGGTGGGGGGTGCGAATTCCTTCTTGAGCCCAGCTCCCACTCATGAAATGGAGGCACTAGCATGGACATGATACTGCTAAGAACTGGAACCCCAATCGCTCTTAGCCCCATTTACTAGGATTAAGTGGTGATTCTGTGATAGAAGAGGAAATCCAAGAAGACATGAAATTACTGAACCCCTTTTGCTGAACTCTCACTTACTAATGCATGGGTATATGCCTCAGAGAGAAGCATGCTATTATCCTTACCTTCAGTGCTATAAGAAATTTTACCTGGAAAGAGAAGAGGCCATGAAAGAGAGAGCTTCTAATTTATTTCAGAAGAAATTGCCTTCATTTGCAACAGAGCATGGAGAAGTTCAAGCCTAAGGACATTCTTAAAAACAGTTGAGGCTGTTATAAAAGGGGAATTAGAAGATTGGTATATTTATTAGACATATATAATAATTATCCCAAAAGAACTGATGAAGAGATAACTGAAAGATTTGTCCAGAGTCAGAACAAATCTCAAACTGAGGAACATTCTCTTCAAAGAAACCCAAATTTTATTGGTTTATTATATGGAGCAAATTATTACCCAGAGAATTTTTGCATTCAATAGAACTATCAGTAGAGTTTAATATCTAGGTGTGGTCAAAAAGGAGACAAATCAGAGTACTCGATATGCAAGGACTGGGAGAGGTGTCTGTTTTATCTATTGAGCAGACACCAATAAGAAGAGTCAAGGCAAATGAAGAACCAAGGTAGTATGTTTCAATTAAAAGAAAAAATAGAAATCTCCAGAAACCAACCACAATGAAATGGAGATATGTAATTTACTTGACAGATAATTCAAAATAACTGTCAGAAAGATGCCCATTGATCAGGATAGCAATGTATAAACAAAGTTAGAATTTCAACAAGGAGATAGAAAATGTTAAAAAGTACCTAACTGAAGAATATATTAATTGAACTGAAAATATTCAATAGAAAGATTCAACATCAGACTAGGTCAATCAGAAAAAAAATCAGCAAGTTCAAAGATAGGACATTAAACAAATTTAAAAAGAGTGAAGATAACAACAAACTTATGACAGAGCATTAAGTGAACCAATATACACACTTTGAGGACGGTGAAGAAGAAGAGTGAAAAAAAAAATCAGAAAGCTTATTCAAATAAATAATGACTGAAAAGTCCCAAATCTGGGAAAGGAAGTAAACAGACAAATCCAAGAAGCCCCCAAAATTTCTAAATTAGAAGAATCCAAAGGAATCTGCATTGAGACACATCATCATCAGTTTGTCAAAAGTCAAAGACAAAGAGAGAATTTTGAAAGAGAAAGCAACTTGTCTCTAGAGAAAGATTTCATAATAATTATCAGTGAATATTTCAGCAGTTACCTGCCTTACAAATAATGCTAAAGGGAGTTTAAGCTTAAAAAGAAGCATTCAATAGAAACACAATAGCATAAGAGAGTATGAACCTCTTTGGTATAGGTAAATATATAAACAAATACAGAATTCTGAATTATTGAAATGACAATGAGTAAGTTATTTTTAATTCTAGTGTGAAGTTAAAAGATGAAAATATTGCCCACCTGGCATAGCTCAGTGGAGCATCAACCTATGGACCAGGAAGTCACGGTGCAATTCTTGGGCAGGGCATATGCCCGGCTTTCATTCAGGAGATGTGCAGAAGGCAGCTGATTAATAATTCCCTCTCATCATTGATGTTTCAATTTCTATCTCCCTCTCTCTTCTTTACTGCATCAATAAAAATATATTTTTTAAAAACATGAAAATATTTATAAAGTAAAAACACACTCCTCTTGTGTTCTCCTTTACTCACAGACAATATTTCTGACACCAAATATGTGTAGGTTTCTCACTCATCAAGCAATTATCTGTAACACCACCAGGTTATGCCACAATTTAACTCAATTATAACATTACCTACCCAGAGTAATGTCAGAACCCACAAATTAAGGGCCCAGTCCTACAAAACCATCTCTCCTCAACTTCAGATTCCAATTACATATCCCAGGTGATAAAAATGTTCTAAAATCAACTATGGTGATAGCTGCATATATCTGTGTATACAGTAAAACTGCTGAATTAAATATTTTAAATGTGTGAATTTGTGGCATGTGAATTATATATCAAAGCTATTCTTTAAAAGCAATGGATAGTGCCCTGGCCAGTTTCTCAATGGTTAGAGTGTCTATTCACTTCCTTTTCCAGATTTGGGACTTTTTATTCATTATTTATTTGAATAAGCTTTCTGTTTTTTTCATTCTCTTATTTTCCTTCAGGATCCCCAAAGTCTATATATTTGATTTTATGACACAAATTTTAAAAAGTCCACTTATTTTGAAAATTGTGTCAGATATAATAGACATAATTATTATTTATTATTTCAAGACTGAAAAATGCAGTGTATGAACTAAAAATTGTTCCCGCTTTATTTGCTTCCATAAAATTACAAACTGTGAATGAGATGACACACTAGAGATAAGTCACAGGACCATAGAATGTTAGATCAAGAAAGAAACTTGGAGCCCTAACTGGTTTGGCTCAGTGGATAGAACATCGACCTGCAGACTGAAGGGTCCCAGGTTCGATTCTGGTCAAGGGCATGTACCTTGGTTGTGGGTACATCCCCAGTTGCAGGAGGCAGTTGATTTATATTTCTCTCTCATCAGTGTTTCTAACTCTCTATCCCTCTCCCTTTCTCTCTATAAAAAAATCAATAAAATATACTGGAAGGAAGGAAGGAAGGAAGGAAGGAAGGAAGGAAGGAAGGAAGGA